>BSDF01000007.1:34526389-35151389 GCA_027925045.1 Hypotaenidia okinawae
AGAGTGAAACCTGTTTACACATTGTTTCTCCGGGTCAGAAAAAAAAAGCTAAGTACAGGCTGAATTATTAGGAAGAGATCACACAGTTTATTAGTCTTGTATCAGCTTCTGCAACAAAAGACAGTATCAATCTTTACAAATCTTTTCTATCTCCATGGACCAGGAAGGCAATGAGACTATTACTACCAGGAGATGATCCTTCTTCCATTTTTAAAATTAATGCATTTTTCAAATGTAGGCTTTAAATTTCTGAAAGTGTGATTATTTCTCCTCTAAAGCCCTGCTTATCTTCCTAACATAATTTGCTGAATGCTATTTCTGCAAGAGATGCACGCTCTTCATCAAAACTATTGCTGAAGCTCAAATAACCAAGCTAACTTTAAATGAGGTGGCTTAGGTCCTGACCAGCAGCACTGCATCACGGAGCTCACTGCAGGGCATCATAGTGATATACACACTATTTCTGGTGCTGTGTTGCTCACTGAAAGCCAGCTCAGACACTTGCATGTTAGTTATCATCACAATTTGGACTTGCCTCTACATAACCTCATGATGGGAGGAGCACTATTTACCTTTTTAATTTACCTCTCCAGTTTTACAGGTCATTAATTAACTGTAAAACCAACACACGTCTTGGAAAATCATAAAAGTCCAGGTGAATCAAGTATGGTCTCAGAACACATGAAATGTGCTGTTGTGCATTCTTACCAGCTTGAGCAATAGTGTGTACACACAACACGTAGTAGCAGATGCATTTAGAGGTTTTACTGAAAAATGTTAATACAAAACATTAAGAAATGATAGATAATATATTGATTTTTTTATTTAATCTCCATGCAGTTATGAAATTGACTGATATTTGTAGAAAAATCATCAATGATTTGGTTATATAGCAGAAATAAATACAATTAGCACAAGAGTTGGCTAGCACCTTTTAAATGTTAAATTAATCTCAATACTGCAGGCATCCATTTCTGTTAGAATTACGTAAGAATATACAGAGATTAAATAAGATGCTGAAAATAATATATATATTCCCATCTACTGTATTTACGGGATTGCAAAATCACTGGCCCACTTCAATTTAAGCATGGTAGAATGAAATCACATCCTCAAAAGAATTAGTTAAACAGTCTTAATCCTTCATCCTCTAAATCCACCCCTACCTCTCGGCCTTCATATTGTTTAATCTAAGAATAAAGAGGACTGTCATCTAGTTCTGTGAACTCCACAATGATTAACCCTTCAAAATGAGAGTGTAAGATTCAAAGTGATTAAGATTCCACATCCAACTCAGTATTTTTAAGCAGAAATGTGCCTAACCATATAAGCTTTGCAAAACAACAGCAAATACAGAGCTCAGTCTCTTGTGGAGGTAAGAATTATAATGGTGGGCATTCAGAAAGTCAGCTGCCTTTTAAGAGAAAGAGAATCCAGATAAACAGAGACTGTAGGAACAACAGGTAAGAGAAGACAGCCAGGAAAGGGTTTGGGACAGCAGCAAAAGATAGACGAGATCAGTAAGGAAGGCATATGGGGGTAGTGTGAACACGAAGGGTTTGGGAACTTTGCCTGTGCTTCCACTACCTGTGTAAACAAGTCACCTACAAATGCCTGTAGGTGCCAGTTGTATTCCCTGGCAATATTCTCCTCCCATCAACAGCGAGCAACTAAGTTCCATGTGAGAAAAAGCAGCAGCTCTAGGAACATGGCAGTAACAGACATACAATACCTGTGAAATTGGTAAAACCAATCTGAAATTCTCTCTCAGACCACCTAACTTCAAGAAAAATTAACTTATATTGCAATAGGCACAGGAAAGAGGCAAAAAAAGCTGGTCAAATTTAGTCTGGTAAAGCAAAGGTTCAGTGGGGACAAGATTAGTCAATATGTATTTACAAAATTAACCCAATATAAGAACAAATATGCACAAACTGAGCAGTACTGTATGAACTATAAAAAAGGACAGTTCAGTATAGAACAGGCATGCAATAGCAACAGTCAGGACTATTTTATAGCATGTGTGATCAGATTATGGAAGGATTATGTGCCATGATTGCTTCTGGCAAGGTGGGGGATGAAGCCTCTTGGCCTCATTTTAGACCCTAAAATTTATGGTCAGTAAATACCTGTCAAATAAGTACAGCAAGTCAAAAACACTAAAAAAAACACTGTATATTATCTGACTATAGTATGAATTACAAATGATTCTCCAGTACATGCAGGTTGTTTTGTATTTATAACTAGATTAATATCCATATTAAAATGCCAGATTACTGTAAATATTTTTTTTAAGAATTAAAACTTTATTGAGGGGCAGGTTCTGAAGAACCTAAACAAAATAATGCAGCAGTGAGTTCTTTTCAGTGCATTGTTAGAACTTCATCAGTGCCAATACTACTGCAGAAGCATGTGCCAACCTAATGATAAAAGGTTATTTCATATTTTTATATACTCCAGATGGCAATGATTCAGAAAGAATCTCACTCCTTAGTTCAACAGGATTAGGAAACCTCTTACAACAACCTCAGTTGACATTTCTCATCCTGCCAGCTCTACAATGGACCATCATACATGTGTTTCACATCACAGCTGCGAGTATAAATGTCCTATTACAAACATACTGATTGAGAAAATACATACAACGTTGCAGTAAACACTAAATATGTCACAAAATATGCAACAGAGGGCTTAACATTAAATGCAGGCAATGGGAAAGTACTGCTTGTTATTTTGCAGTGTTATAAATTTCAGCAATTCAGCACATGCCTGCAAGAGTTGAATGAAACTCAGAATATTTAAAATATTTTTACAAGAATACTCACTGAAGTATGAAACGAGTGAAATTAGTGACCCATTATTCTTCCCTGTATACACTAAAAGTGTCTTCAACAAATATCTCAGAATATCCAAATAGCCTCCATGAAATTCAATTTTTTTTTTAAACATAAGTTTCCCTAATTCCTTCTTTCTTGAACAGGTTCTACAATAAATTCACACCAATATAACAAAATGGCCACTATTCACTGCTGCATTTTGTCTTAGACAAAATGAGCTATTTTCTCTGTGAAGACTAAGATACAAGAACTGAACAGACACTTGTGTTGTAAGGAAGACACCGACAGTTAGATTGCTTGGGGTTTTCTTTTCTTCAATTTAAGAATAAAAGCATATTAGCAGCAGACATTTACAGTATTCAAGAAGATTAAGAAATACTTTGTCTTAAACAGAATTCATATTCTGAGTCGTGGGCTTACTGTTATTTGCTTACCATCTATACATGATCTATACATGATTAGCTTACGGTTAGTAGATAGAAGCTGGAAGAAACTGCCAACTGAAGACAAATGGAACACAGCAATAAAACCACAATCAACTCAGTGCCTCTAAAAAGGCTATAGGATGAAGGATGAAACCTATTGCTCAAGACAGGAAAAGGTTACCTTCCGATCAGGTGAGACAGTATATCAAGCCATGCAACATTCATTCAATTAATAGACTCTGCAGCTTGCAAACACAGATAAGGGCTCTACAACTTAATGATCTAATCTGTATTCCCAGAGAATGAAAACTTAGTTCAAAATACAGAGTTTACTTGGATTTCCAATACAGGCACAACATAGAGCAAGATGTGCTTTCACAGCTATGTACTGGCAGGAAAAAAAAGGACAATTAAATCCCACAAATGTAGAAGAACAAAAAGGAGGATTAAAAATGCTTGCAGAAAAAATGTCAAGTTTTAAAATGCAGCACAACCTCCTCTTCAAAAACAAGAGACTAGAGAAATCTCTCTGCTCCCTTGCAGTGTTAAGCTTCATCGTCTCACAACTCCTCCTAACCACTTTCCTCATGACAAATGCAACTCTCCCTTGGCATGCCACTTCTTCCTTTCCTGTCTGAAACGGTGGTGAAAACCAAGAGGAGTAAAATCCCTTATCTTGAAGAAAGCAATTGAACTGGGATTCATTTATCATGAAACAGAATGATGCAAAAGAAAAATCTTCTCCAAGGTATATGTAAATTAAAGAGTCTGTAACCACAACCTAAATACTCAGTGTTCTCTATGATGTTACTTGTTCTGAACAGGATTTGTAGTTTCTCTGCATCCTTTTGCAGCATATCCTTAGTTATCTGATTGTAAGAAGAGAAGGTCGCTGTTTTATGGAACACAGTAGTCTATTCATGCTTTGGACAGTATTTTCCGAGTAACCAAGCCATAGTAACTATACTACATGCTTGGAAGATAATGGATGCTTCCTGAAATACATATTTAATTAATGCACAATCAACTGAAGGCCAGCAATATCTAATTCATAAAATTTGAGACAGGCAGGCATTACACATGGAATTAAAACCACGTGACACTGAACAATCATTCCAATCAATCTACATTTTCTTACAGGATCTGCAAACTGAAGCACATTTTATGACCAAAGATAATCACATTAACATTTTTTGAAATGCTTTACAATAAAAGCTATCTGCAATAGTAGACAGCAATTGTTACTAAATTGTAACAGAATCCCTATGGAGTTAGGAATTATAACCATATTAGTCATATAAGTTCAGTGTGATTAATGGCACTGCAAAAAATATCAAGATTTTAAGCAATAAACCCTTAAGGGGAAAGCCCATAGTAATCACTCAGGTCCATTCCTGCCATGAGCCAGATACAGTCAACTCTCAATCTTGCCTTGGCAGTGCAGTCATCTAGCACCTTTCCAGAACTGGTGAGGATCTGGCTCATCAATTTTCCTTATTTTTTGATTAGTTTACATCGTGTTAGATGCCTTAAAACCATAGCATTTGTCCTTCAACACTTCTTTAATCCTTAAGAAGGGAAATGTCCATTCTTTTCCAGGGAACATTCCCTCTGCTAGGTCCAGATCCAAGTTCAGTGAGAATCCTAAGCCTTTTATTTAAACAGGGTGAAGAGACCTCACAGCTGTCCTTACTGATACTGATGGACTAAAACCACGTATCTTTTCTTTTTAAATCCCATTTTCCCTCTAAGCAAATTTTGTAACATACAACAAGAAAACGCACAAGCAACATCCATGCAGCTGAAACAATGCCTTTAGGGCATCTATCCCTGAGGATGCACCTATTGAGTATCAAGCAAAATGCAGTATCAGAGATGAGTAATTAGAAGAACTAGGTCTACAAGCCTATATAAGAAAAGCAAATCCCATCCTCTTCTCCTTTTGTCTATCATATAGTCCTAGTCCGAGAAGCAAAATTCCAAACCAGTTTGCACCTAGCAGCTTCTCAGCTTTAACTACACTCACTGCAACTTTTAATCATATTTGAAATGTGCTCGTAGGGGAAACACACCCAAAACATTCTGATAAAAGATTAAAACTAAATTTTTAAGTTGCTCTGTCCAATTTTGAGCACTGACAAACAAATGAACTGCTGCATGGCCTGTTACATTAGAACAATGTTGTTGAATAATTACAAGTTCTGAGATAAAATTAAAATTGCCATAATAATTCTCCTGTGAAACAATCCAATCTATGCCGACTACAAATTGCTACTACGCTGAAAAAATATATTACCACCTTTACCACCTCAAGTCAGGCAGATAAATTATTCTATTTCCATTAGTTTGTGTAGGTACTTAAGAGGTTATGCAGAGCAGGATGACAATTATATTTACAATTAGGTACTGGTCACTTTAAAGACCAGCTCTTTACCTGCACACCAGCATTAGAAAGCAGGCTATGCAAACTGGGAGTAAAAATACGGTTCTACAAGAGTTTCTCACTGACAAGAGTAAAATTCCCAAACTATATGGCTCACTTTCAGATACAACAGGCAATATCAAGTCTGGGACATCTTCTTGCCTGTTTCCTTATGCTGTTGCCTGTACCATTTCCTTTAGAGGACTTCAGGGAAAGCCCCTTCTCCTTCCTGCCTCATACATACATGAAAACCAGAAAACCTTGCTTTGACATCTAGACAAGACAAAGGATTCCCATATTATTCTACTCAGAGAGGTAACATTCAGGATTCCATGTTCTTACCCCTTGTACCAAAAAACCTGTACATTTGTACTATTTAAGGCACTGAGGTCCTCAAAGGCACCTGAAGCACTCCTTTCCTTAGTGAGTGCAGAAGGCACACCCATATTTTAAGAAGGCCAAGCACTTTTCTGGATCAGATTTTATCTGCTTGCAATTATAATGGGAGTGCAGGCTCCCTGTTTGAGTTTGTTGTAAAACTGTAAAGGTAAAATTTAGACGCAGTCAACCAATGATGCTTTGAAGATTCCAATCCTGCTCATAAAAGAGAAGTATCACTATCAAGATCATTCGGCTTTATGTCAGCTTTTGAATCATAATATTCCCTCATGGTTTAATTTGCTCTTTACCTACCAACATCAATCTGAATATACACCACTGCCCATTAATGATACATTTACAGTTTATAGCACAAGTTTTATAGTACAGAAAAAAATTATTAATACAAGCCACCTCAAGCACCTAACAGAAAAACAACCACAAAAATCATGATCATAAACTCACATTTCTCTCTGACCCATTAGTAAAGATAAACAGTCTATAATCTGCAAATCACATGTCAGATAAGGCTTTTAAGTACAGGTTTACAGTCATATGACAACAGGAACCACAAGCGTGATGGGATCTGTAAATTAAAATGGGATAAATCCATGTTATCTTGGTAGTGAATTAAATCTAACCATGGAATCTGAGGATCAGCTTTAACTAACACTGTAAGTATTGGTTTTAAAAACATGTGTCATCTGGACACACTCTCCAAAAGAACTGCTCACTTTCAAGAAATGAGTGTCCAAGCATGGACAGCACCTGCATGCCTGGCACCAGCATACACATGAATACCAGTTGTCAAAGGCACATGCAACTGAGGTTTCAAAACTTTCCTGTCGTTTCCATTTCCTACCTCTCCCTCCCCAGGAAGCAGTAATTAGTAAAATGTGCCATTGTACAGCACTACAGGGAAAAAGAAGACTTTAAAGAGGGACTTAAGAATCATTGTATTGGTGTAGAAAACAACTCTTACAGACAATCCTGCAGCTCAAACCAGACTGATGCTTTTAAAAAGACAGTCTTTAAATTTACCATAGTCACCCATGAGAGACCCTAAGGAAACATCTGATCTTTGCCAGCTTTCTTCTGCCTGTTCTCCTTACCTAGTTTAACTTTTCTAATAATTGTTCTGGGACATGATTTCCATTTATGCAGATCTCTCTGAATTGCTGGATTCAAAAATGTAAATGACAATACTGTTTCAGAGGTGACTCTGTCATTTGTTCCACTGTAAGGATTCAAGATCTTTATCACATTGTCCTCCTCTCACAGGTATTCATTCAATTTCCTTTTTAATATTGTCCTATTGTGCAGATAATATGAAATGAAGATAATATTTTCTAATGAAATTAAGATAATATTTTTTAAAGACAAAGGTACACATACCAGCTGAAGTAGAGAATTTTTCTATGTTCTGGTTCAGAAGGATGGATCTGGCTTTTACATGAATGATCAGAGAATCATACAATCACCTGGGTTGGAAGAGACCCTTAAGATCATTGAGTCCAACCACAGCTTAACCCTGACTAGTCCACCTAATATCATGTCCTTAAGCACAACATCTACACACCTTTTAAACACCTCCAGGGATGGTGACTCCACCGCCTCCCTGGGCAGCCTGTTCCAATGCTTGAAAAAATTAATCTGCTTAGTAAATGAAACTGTTGAAGACTAATATCTAATCAAATTTAAGAAGAAAACTCTCTTTTATTATGTGCTTTGGTAGGAAACATGGCAAAAATAATTACCAGTGTTTTTAAAAGCACCTAGTTATATGGAAGGCCTTCTTTTTTGAAAGAAAAAAATTTCAGATTATACAGAGCCATTACTATATGCTTCTTCAAAGCATACTGATAGTAAAGGCAGTTAATAAGGAGAGGAAAAATACGTAGAATTGACAAAATTGGGTGGTTTTATAAGCAAAGACAATCTTCCATGAACTTGCAACACATATACAAATGCAATCTACAGTTTTATGATTGCAATCCAGGCAGAAATCTGTCCCATTTAAATATACTGCCTATTGTCATCTTTTCTGCAAGACGTAAAATTATTCTACTACATTTGGTTGGAATGAGTTCCGAATGGGTAAAGGAAGGGATTAACATCACACAGCAGGGCATGGCAATATCACAATTTTTTCCATCATGAAAAAGTCTTCCCAGCACATCATCTGCAGCGGCCACTAAGGATGTGGCATCTGATTGTAGCCATGTTCTAACTTCAAAGGGACTTCACAAGAGATATTACAGATTGTTAGCTACAGCAGTTCTTTTCTGAGTACATGAAATTTAATAAAAAAACTTCCTGGAAGAGTTACTTAGAAGCTACTTATTAGACCACAGGCAACTGTACTGAGCACTGGGACCATAATTGTTCAGTTTTCTTCATGAAGACTACTGTGGAACCATGCCTAAATTTTATTAAGAACAATTGGTCTAATGCTGTGTGCACAATTTCCTACTTACACCTAAGTAAACAGCACTCCTTTGGGACTTCACTCATTCTTCAAATGCCTACATAACTGTCAGCGGATGTCTGACTACAGTTGGCACCTATGAGTAAGATCAGGCTGAATCTACTTGTCTTACTAAAGATAAACAAATTATTTTCTGATCATTTTTGCAGATATTTTTCTGGAAGATCTGCTGATCCTGCTGCTGGTCTTTGGAATTAAGGTATGTCTAGCAAAAGGAATTTTTGTATTAACTATGTGAAGGAATGTGTTTGGTTTTAGTAGTCTCTTTATCTCATATAGCACCAAGGAATTGCAGAATTCCATATGGCACATCTGTGACTTTCCTGATTTCCCGAGTTCAAAAAAGACCCAAACTACAGCAAGTTCCACAGGAAAGAAACAGCACTTTAACTTTTCATCCTCCCATGCAATTAGAAAAATAATCTATAAGAACAGCAAACTAGCAGTAACAGAAGTCCTCCTGATAACCACAGGTCCTGTCTACCCTGGAAACATCTTTCCATACATGACTGCACAGCTCTTAGACAGCAACATTGCTCAGTAACAGAACTCAGCTACTCTATCAGCACTGTCCTTTCATAAAATCTAAAATGCTTTACAGCAGAGAATTATCTGCAAAAATTACCTGCAAAAATATGACTATTATTGTGCAAAATAAAATGTACACAGCCGTGAACTTCAGCAGGTACAGGATTTCACAGTACATAAACACCAAACATGAATATCAATCTCTTTAAACAGCAGTAGCAAGGGAGTCTGCAATTTCACCAAAATGAGGTTTTCACTGTCCTCCGATATAAAAGGGTCTGTAAACCCAACACTACACCTGCACAGGAATCCCTTCTCTTAACTCTTGAGCACAATATTATTTGGGGCAACCCTTGTCATCAGTACAGGCTGGGAGATGATGTGATAGAGAGCAGCCCTTCAGAGAAGGACTTGGGGGTGCTGGTGGATGAGAAGCTCGACATGAGCCGACAATACAGGCTGGCAGCACAGCAGGTCAGCTCCTGGGCTGCAGCAAGGGGCGTGTGGCCAGCAGGTCAAGGGAGGTGATTCTGCCCCTCTGCTCTCCTGAGATCCCACCTTGAGTACTGTGTCCAGTTCTGGACTCCCCAACATAAGAAGGGCATGGAACTGTTGGAACAGGTCCAGAGGAGGCCATGAAGATGGTCAGAGGGCTGGAACATCTCTCCTCTGAAGGCAGGCAGAGAGTTGGTTTTGTTGTAGTCTAGGTGATCCTGCTCTGGTAGGGGGGTTGGACTAGATGATCTTTTGAGGTCCCTTCCAACCCAAACCATGCTATGATTTTTACGTGCTTCCAGGAGCTTCCTGCAGTATTGGTGGAGATCTCTCACTTTGGGAATGAAACAGCCATATAACAAGAGAGATGATGGATACGTACCACACACTATCTAATATAGATTATATAGATAGGTTCTGCTTGGCCAGGGCCATGGTATGGGGGGTGCAGAGAATATTCAAAACATCTTTCATTAGAAAAAGTAATGCACAGAGCAGATTACATGTTGTGTGTGGGCTTGTACATAGGATAACCTACTGTTATATTATAGTGAAAATGTTGCTATACTGTTTTTATGTTCATCTGTCTTGTATGTTTTAAACCCAAAGGATTACCGTGCAAACTAGTACTATTGCAGTGCTAATCTATTACATTATGTAAAGGAAAAAAACCCAGACACTAGATTATTAAATTGTAGTGCTAGCTAGAACAGAGGAAGCAGAGTATCATTTCATGCTCTGATAAATCAGTAAAAGGCAATAGATGCAAACTTCTAGAAAGACAAGTATGATGCATACTGTCAGCACATAAACACAAACCAAACCCAGGATTTTCTGAGCGCACGGAGAGCCATGGTTTTGTCTGTGGAAGATAAATTTACCTATTTCCCCTGACCCCTTGAAAGAAGCTTTCAGCAACTAAAAGCTGCCATGAAAAAGCACCACATGATTTACTAGTGTGTCGGGGTACTGACATAGGGCTGGCTCTTAATGTAGCTTCAGCGCCTGAAGAGTCTCCAGAAGACCAGGAACTGCATGTACCTCTACGTGCATCTTTAATAATGCCTGAAGCAAAGCAATCCGTTGCTTTCTAAAAGTGTTATGTAAGTCAATACAAGTCATGCAATATAGTCTGCTATAGCTTCTGGTCCTTGCATGACTTCTGTGTTTTGAGTTTAGATTGGTTCTCCAGTCCTCTGCAGTCACTCATTGCTTTTGTTCTTTCTCAACTTCTGTACAAAATACATACTTCAACCTGATGGTTTCTAACACCAGAATGAGAAGTGTAGTCAAGAAAATTGAGATAACATACTCTCTGAAGGCGTTTCTTGTGTGTATGTATCTTCAAAACTGCTCTATTCGTACACTGAACAGAAGAGTGGAAAAGATGAAGCTAGATATGAAAAATCATGAAACGCTATTTTTCTTCTTGTAGGTCAAACAACAGGAAATCAGCATGTTTCATCCAGACTACCCCATGAACTGAGAGGAATCAAACTCCATACACAACTTGGGGCAACCTCCTCTTTGTTCTTAAGTTCACAGCTATAGTAAAACCATTACCTTATTTTCTGCCAGATGAAAACTATTCACAAAAAGCTCCTTCATCTTACTTAAAACAGTGCTTGACACTTCTAAGCAAGGATTAGAGGTGAAACATGCACCTAAGTTTTGTACATCCACATAACTAAAACTACTTACCCCATCACTATTAATCTGAAAAAACCTTCCTTCCATTCTCTCAACTCTTAATAAAAATCTATTGATATTTGGAGCATTAGGTCAACACTCCAGTGAAATGGTATTCACACCAGGCTCTGAGGCTTAGGCAAGTCCAGCCAAGAGCTAAGCAGTCCTCCAGTGAAAGCACTCTGAGAGTGGCAGTTCCAGAACTAGTGCCTGTGAAGCAGGCACCAGTCCCACCTTCCTTACATCACACATAGGAGAGGCTCACCCAGCACTCTAAGACCGCACGCTGGGGCAGGGGAAAAGGCTGAGGAAGAAAGAGCAGCGGAGAGGAAACGTTTTGAACTGTTTGTAGCAGTTTCCTCCCACATCCTGCTGCCCAACCTGCTGCTAAGGGGAGGAGGCAGAAGAGTCAGGATTGAAGCTGATCCTGGTAAGAAGGGAGGGGTGGGAGGAGGTGTTACTAGTTTTGCCTTTGTTTCTCACTGTCCTACACTGTTTTGGTTGGCAATAAAACTCATCCTCCCCAAGATGAGCCTGCTTTCCCCTTGATGGTAATTGGTGAGTGATCTCCATGAGGTTTCTTTTCTTCTTATTTTCTCTCCCAGTCGTGTTCAGTAGGTGGAATGAGAGAGCAGCTGGGTGGGCACCCAGCAGCCAGCCAAGGTCAATCTACCACAACATATTTGAAGATAGACACACTCAGCAGCAAAAAGAGGTAGCAAGTGTACAAGTGAGATATGCACTTGTAAAGAGAGCCCTTTCACACAAGTAAGGAGCACGAGGAGCATTTTCAAGTTAGAAAGCTGTGCTTTATACTTATTTACTAGGATTTTTTTTCACAGAGGCAAATCTAGTATCTAAAAACATAGGGCAGGATGACAAGTTCAGCTTTTGATATAAACTCTATCTTTGTGGCAATCTCCCTCCTCCAGTAACCCCACGTACAGCCACTTGGGGAGGAGGATAAGAAATTACAGCAGAACTACAAGAAAGAGGAAAACTGTAGACAACTCCTTCTGTAACCTTCTTCTGAGACAAGGAGTGAATTCCCACACAGTATCTTACTCCCCCTTCTATGGCAGAATCAAAGGAATATCATCAGTGGCTGCCACAACAGCATTTTAATCTCCCCAGAAACTAGACTTAAATGTTATTAACAGTTTAAACTGGCATTCAATGGGCATTAGACCAACTGGCTGACCACAGGAGCTACCAAGGCGTCCTACTGGTTTATACTTTCCAGACACTGTCTCTGTTGTGTACGGATTATCAGTCAGGGCAGTAAGGCCACTGAAGGGCATGCACACGGTGACCTCTAGATGAAGCAGAGGTGACATTGTTATAAATCACAATGTGATGATGTAACATCAACACGCTGATGCAATGGAAAAAACTCCTTTTATCACAGCTGCTAGGAAAGGAGTCACCATTTCCACTCACCTGCTGATAAGCCAGAACAGAACAAGGGGAAGTAACAATAATTGGAGAAAGCCAAGTAGGATGTGCTTAAACCAGCGTCCACAAAGTCCTTTCATGCAAAGTGTTATCAGGTCTGTAGCAGTGATTTTTCCCCTTGCTAGAAGTGACAGGCTTAACCCTACAGTCAGTATTAATGTAGGGGGAATGCTGAAATACGATCTAAGGAGAATTGCGCTCATCCCATTTGCAGGACGGTGGCAGATCAAACAAGGACCATTTCCTGCTTTTTCAATAACATCCATTCTTAAAAGCCTGAAGCAGTTTTCCAGTCACAGACATTGATACCTATAAACAACATCATCCTAACTGAAAGAATTTTTGAAATTTACCCAAAGGGGATTTTAAGATTTGATACTAGCCTCTTCAATTACTGTTTACAGACATGCTTCACAATATTGTGTTTTATTGAACATGTTTCATTTAGACCAAAATAGTAACCAAAATAACTTAAATAAAGCTACCTCTTTTACTGCTTTAACATTTAATCCCAGTTTGGAGTCCCATGTACTGTATACACTCAACAGACAACAATTTCTATTCCTTACTGATGTACAGCAGAGAAATGTAATCAATTTATATTGTGTGTATTAGTGTGCTTTTTAGAGTGATACTATAAATCACACCTACTGCTTCAGGCAGGGTTGTTGCATTTCTGTTCCCACAGTTGTAGGAAGATGCTGAAAGTAGGAAAAGCACCGCTGAAGCCAAGAACAAGGAGGTACAGGAGACACAGAGTATTTTCTTCTCAAATGTCCAAGATATAGTAAGTTCAAGAAGGAAATACTGTTAAACTGTGAGCAGTCAAAAGAACCACCAAAAAAGAAACGCAAAAGAATTAACCTTATTTCCTCCAGAGCTGAGTAAAGAGGCAGCAGGCATAATACTAACCTAAACACTGACCCACCAGTTCATACATGACAGTTGCCACCAATCAAAATGGGAAAGTCAGACGGCATTACACTGTCCTGGAAGAAACTGGGCTGACAGGTAATTATAGGGTTAGTCTTTGTGCATCAGAGCAACATTCATCTATACACTATCACACCAAAAAGAGCCTTACAGAATTTAACAGAACAGCTGCAGCAAAGTAACGGATCTCAGTGGTTCAAGAAAGAAAACATCAATGATTTCACCTCAAGGTGGGATTATACTAAGGCAATATAAAAACAACTGCACACAAATACAGTGTAAAATTCTAGCTTTAGCATTATTTTCCTGCAGGATTTTTCCACACTTATTCACTTCCAATAAAATTAGAAAAAATACTAAAAGCTACACGGATACACCACAGTACAATTGTGGAAAAAAAAAAATCTGCCTTTAAGAGCTCTTTCTCCTTCTACAACAATCACATATTTATCAAACTAACCACTGTGTCACTTTAAGGCTCTGGCAGATTTATACAGATGTTAAGAAAGAGAACTTTGATTTATTTCAGAGTCCTAGCCCAGAATATTGCTTACTTGGTAAGAAAAGAAACGTCAATCAATAAAAAACCCCTGCCTTCTGAACTGGTCAATCTCAAACCATATGTTTATATGACAGATTAAAGTTTTCACACAATTTCAGACTGCAGTAGGCAGCTTTCTTCCTCTGACTACAAAGGTCAATTCCAAAAACTATCATGTTTCATTCTTTCAAAGATGCAGAGAAAATATTTTGAGATGCAAAGAAACATCCTCCAAATCAGTTTAACTTACTGCACTGCATGTATATGTAGGAATTTCTATGTAAATCTACTCAGTTCAAGAATTACACAGATGTAAATGATTTATGCTATAACATATGTTCCTACTTCAGTCTATCTGCATCTTAAATCAACATTTGGGCCCAAATTATTATTCTCTAGCCATCTTCTTCCAAAGTACTTCAGGTTTGCTCAATTTCAACACCTCTTCCCATCACCAACTGCTTTATCCCATTTAATTGTTCTCAAATTGAGAAAAAGTCTCAGATCCTTCAAACAATATGGAATCTCTAAGCAGCACAAGATTATCCAGTTGCCAGTTCCATTATTTGCTTAAGCAGAGTAAGAAAAAACATTGAGAAAGTCTGTTTGTGTAAGCAAACATCTTAATATTCTACTAAAAGTGAGAAAAAATAACCTTCAATATTCATAATAAAAAACATAATTTTTTAAAAGCAAGTGAAATATTTAAGTGATGCATTCTCTTCCTAGCATCCATTCTACACTAAAATGAAATTACAGCTGAGGAAGCCAATGGCAGTTTTCATCACTGGCATTAACAGGGCCAACCTCAGGTGCCATTAATGAAAAGTGATACTTAGGTTTGCCTTCAAACCGTATAGCTAACATGCAGGCAGCCTCACAAAGAATGTAACGCTGGTTTAGCTGGCATTCACCTTTATCTAAATCACAGGTACAAGAATAAAGAGACAAACAACTTTAATTCAAAGAGCTTGCATCCCTCTGCTGCTTGATAGATCAGAGCAAGCTAGACTGCAAACAGCAATGGAAGGAAAAGAATGGATTCATTTGAAAATAGTGGACTTCAGGGATGCTAACTAATAATAGAGTTATTCTTTTCAGACACACTGTAAAACTACATCAGACTACTACAGTTTCACAGGAATAATGCAGGGTTATGCTGAAAAGATCTGAATATGCAGCAGTGAAAATTTTACCAAGTTACTGGGCGTGTTACTCTGGAGACTGGCTTCCCTCCACCCCTTCTTTTCTTAATCATGGCTCTATCATCTTCAACGTTTATTTCAAAAGCTTCTAGTTATTGTAATGATAATACCGTGCTAAAATCAGGACCTCAGGAAATTCTTCATAAACAAGGATTAATATCAGAAGAGAAAAGTATTTTAAGAACGCTCATAGAGTGGATTTATTTTGTATAAAACTCAGGGAATCTCATCAGAATAAGTAAAATTGAAACAAAAGATGGTAGAAGAACAACAACAAAAACCTATAAAAGAAATATGCTTAGCAGTTCTAGCAAAAAAATTTCAGATTTACCTTAACACTTCGATAGGTTTTTAAAATCTGAAAAGCATTTATGGAAATTTTCCAAATATAAAAATAACAGATCAGAACAAATTTTATTATTGCCATTAACTGCTTTTACAGCGTTGCCTAGAAACCTCGTGTGAGATCAGAGGAGCAGCATGGCAGACACTGAGGAAAAGAAAGCCACAAAAAATGCCCAATACAGAAAACCCTCAAAACCCCAACAAAAATAACTAAAGAAAAATCCCACCACACACCTGGTTTTCACCATATTGAACCGAATTTGGAACTTTTCAATGATTCAATAGTCTGTAGAAATGAATTAATGTTCAGTCTTGATGGAAAATATACAACATATAATTCCATTGTCTCTTTTGATTTTGTTTTGTTTCTGTTCATGTGACCAAAAAAAAATAAATCTATTTGGTGTCCAAGATCTCATCACGTATCATGAAAGCAACAAATAAGTTAAATTCTTACTGTGGTCATATGAATGAACAGTTTATGGCAAACTCCAGTTCTAATATGGCTGCCTTGGAAGTGGAGCTCTGTTGTAGCCCCAAAGGTCTTGTCTAGTAAGTAAGGAATGAAGTATGTCCAAGCAGGATGATTACCCAGCTAGTACAAATCATTACTTTTTTGTTTTTAAACCTTTATTCAGATTGATCAAACCCATTCTTGTTGGTTTACAGGAACAACCATCCAAATGCTGATTTATCAGTGACCTGGGCTTTTTGAGAAGTGAACACCTGTACTTAGAAAATTATTGGGAATTCTAAAAAGTGCAACATCTGTAGTAATGAAAATGTCACCATTACACAGAGCGATGGTAGAAGCCTTTTAAGTTTTACCAGCTGCCAACAATCATTTAGCCAAAAGCCCACTGTGCTTACTACGTTTCAGAGGGAGAGCAGCTTTTGCCTTAGATTCCATCCATTCCAGCTATCAACAAGTCTGATCAATGGTTTTGCACCCAAGGGTGTTCTCCCATATTTTGAACATGGTTTACTTACACAACATACCTGGAAAACTGTTCTTGCAGTCCACGCATCTGAGCTCTGCTGCGCTCTGACTCCAGTGTCACCTCCCGTAATCTTTTTTCACTCTCAAGTCGTAAATGTCTTTCTTCCTCCAGCTCATGTATCAGCTTCTCACGCTGAAAGACCACGAAAAGTTATTTACTAATTGTGCAGAGAAAAAAACCTAGCAAAAAAAAATTAAGAATTATTTTGAGAAAAATAATCAAAATAATGACCCTATCTGTTCAGTTCCATGATTTTTCGTACTGCAGTGTTACACAGAGTAACAAACTAGAGATGGCTTTTCAGAATATCCCCATCTTGTTGAGCTGCCCTTCCTCTGCTCAGACTCACTGAAGTCACCATATTTAAAACCAAACACCCACCCTCTCACTCAAAGCTATTTTTCTGCACCTCCACTCAAAGTAAATATAAGAAAAAGTGTATTTGAGATCTGTCATTTATCTTGCTTGAATGCAGACATGGGAAGCATTAAGCAAGGCAAGAGGACAACTTCTCACCCATCTCTTAATGCTTCGATCTCGTCAGCAGAGAAGGACCTGATTCTGCAGCCACTGTTTTTCTTGCTGTGGCTGAGAGGAGCATCCCATCAGTAGGACAGAGTCTATTTGAATCTATTTACTGAACTACTATGACAAAGAATATGTTTATAAAAACTGATCAAACAAATATGAGAGAAATAAAATGTCATTAATTTTACTAATACTTCTCAAAGGCAAATAGCTTATGGTTGTTGCTAACTCTTAAACCATATGACCAAAAACCCCAACCCATGACATACTGTGCCACTTGGATAAATCTACATAGGGTATGGCCTAATCATTTATCTTTTTTTTTAAACCACAGAACATCACATAAAAGGGGACCTAATGATTTAAAAACCCTATTTAAAAGTAACTGAATGTAGTTTATGAGAAGCAGGGGAATGAAATGAAAAGTTATAAAAAATGTAACTGGAATTAAAAAAACATATAAACAGCCTTTCCCTGGTGACTCTATTACATGGAAATTAAATTAAATTAATTTTTTCCTTGTGCATTTAAAAAGAGATAACAAATCAATAAAATCCCTCTGAGCAATTTAAGTGGTACTGCATTAAACTCCATCAGCAAAGGGGTTCCAGTGTCTGTTGCCTAAGAAAAGGCTGTCACTGCAAAGGTTCAGTGGGTTCACTACCTATATGCCTTGAAAAATCCCTGCGCCCTCGTGCAGTGTGATTGGTAGCCTGTCAGTCAGACTGATGTAGGTCCATTCCTGACCTAAATTTTCATGACATACCTGCAAAAATGTATCTAGAAATTATACATACAGTTTCATTAGAAAATAACAAAGGTATCTTAGTGTTAAACCATTAAATGAGGGAGACAGATTATCTGTACGAGTCTCACAGCTATAAATCTTACTGGATAATAATTTACAATAGCAGTAACCAAGGGACCAAAAATATTAACATTACCAAGGAGAAAAGGGATCCTTAAGACAGTGATAAATAAGTAGATGCCACAAAGGGAGGCTGCAAAGGATTAAATGAAATATCTATATGCTTGTGAAAAAACAGAGGGAATTACTCAGAGGACAGAGGCTTCTGTCTAGTCGGTGATGTGAAATATCTGGAAAATGGAAAACTGCAAAACAATTACCAGAAAATAAATACATTGTTCTAACTAGAATATTCTAAATCCTGGCCTTGCTGTTAGATAACCGTGTTCTGCCAGGTGCTGAGTAATCTTTGGCTTATGCCAAGCTAAGAGCAGAGTGGTCAGCACCAGGTATAAGGTACCCAGTGGCCATAGAAAGAGTATGGCTCATGAAGTATATCTCAGGGTGACATGGGAAGAATATTCAAAGCCGCTGGTATTTGTCCAGCTTAGATTCCATCAACAGCAGCTTCAAAATCGTAACTGTTCCAGAGGCCCCTGCTGAATACTTTAGCAATTTCTGTTAAAGATGCCTTTCCCTGATGCTAAAGAGAGATCTAATAGAGCTTCTGGAGCCAGAATGTTGCAAGGACAATTACATAAAGAAATATATAGGTACCACCCAGGGCTTAAGACAAACTTTCAGGAGATACTGGTGCCTACAGAAACTGGGCATAAAACCAAGTGTGAAACTGGCCCTTCAGTAACTGGTAAGCCACATTGGAGGAAAATTAACCCATGAGTGCTCAAGTTGACTCAAAGCACTGGGCTGTGCTACCAGATGCAGTAATTAATGGATTGTGATAACAGACTGAAGACCATGTCTTCAACACTCATTCAGCATCATTAATGCCACAGTGATCTTAATCTGCTATGGCAATTACCTCCATACTTCTGCTATGTTGATCGTGCTCTGGTCCTCAAATAAACCCTTCTATATTATGTACAACCTTAAGCAAGATCTCTACCAGGGAGAGAGAGACAAGATGAGTCTCAGAAAGTAGATGAATATCCTGTGCTCCAGCTCACTGCCAGGATGCTTTGCAGGTAACACACAGTCCTGCAGAATGACCATGCCAAATCTACATGCATGGCCATGCTGCTGTACAAATCCTGCAGAGCACAGAAAATACAGCAGAGATTCACAAATCCAAACCTTCCCATAGAGGTCAAAGACCTGTAGGAGCTAGGTTTCATTCACTTCTTGCTCCTAGGGCAGAGAACGCTGGGGAAGCCTGTGTTATTCATGTGGGGAAGTCTGTATTACCATCCTTCCCAAAATGATCAGCACACCCGCATGATTTTTCTATTTTTTTTAAGAAGGAACCTAGGAATTACCTTTAAGAGAAGCACCCATAAACCAACAACAAATTCACATTACAAAAGCAATAGTTACAGGAGTTAAATGTCTAAATATTAGGAACTTCTGGAAGGAGTGAAATGTCCAGTTCCGATTCAGCCATCTCGTGGGCAAGCATAATGACACAGCATACATTATATCATATTATATAAGCACATCTGTTGCTGTACAAAACCTATGCTTCTTTCATGGTATGAGATGAACAACAAAGTCACAAAGCTAGAAGATCAGAAATAAAAGCACTAACCTAAAAGCCCTGAAATTCTGGATTCTCTTCCCAGCTACCAAACACTTGGTGTGTGAAAAGGCAGACTGCCCACAGGATGGCTGCACAGCAGTAACACCATCCAACTTTATTAATGTGCTTCTTCACAGGAATTTACTGGCAACCTTGAGGCACTTTTGCCATTTCTTGCAGAAAGCAGATCTGCTTTCAGCCAGATAACAGACATTAAATAGCACAGAGGGGGACAAAAGGAGTAAGAGACCACACGCACTTGGAAAGTTTTCAGTCTCCAGGACACAAAACACTCATGCATAGTACACACAAAAATCAACTCCCAGCCATAGTGATTTTATCAACAAGAAAAAGAGAACTACATTTTTATTCAAACCCAGAAAAGCCATAATGAAGTGTCAGAAGAGAGAAGTGAACCTAATGTATGGAAAGGCCAGGATTAAACACAGATTTTTTTCTTATTTTCCGTCTTCTGGAAGCAGATAACATACCCCTGAATTTTGCCTTGTCATAACCCCCTTTCTAAGCTCCTCTCCTTTCTGTGCAAAATAAAGATGTGTGAAAGGAAATGGACTAGCCAGAAACGGTTCAAGGTTTTATAGAGACTATAAACTTACTGGAAAGCGATACAATTACCATGTCATGTGAAGAAAAGGTTAAATTAAAAAAAGAAAGTGTCATGTGAAATGCATCAGTGTGTTTTAACACAAGGAAAATCATTGCCATCTTCCAATGAAGTTATGTGTTTCCACTTGCCAGTTCCTCTTTAATTGCAGGTCCTCTTCATGAGCTCTGCTCAAACTATTTTTTCACGCTTCCTCTCCTCGCCTTCTGCAATACAGCTATAACCTTCTCCTTGTAGAAGAATAACCCTTACTTCACTCTCGCTTCCCTTTTTCAGCCTCTTCAGATAGTCTGACCTTCATCAAATCATCCTGTCAAATTTCTGGTAACTTTCCAAATATGCAAAAAAATGTATGTGAACAAACTAGAGTGAAAGATGAGGTTAGCAAAGTCCACCAATACTTTCATGCAAGTACTGGAATATTTTAACACTTGAACAAATACTGTTTGCAATTACTTTTGCATGAACATTTCATCAATCAAGTTTCACTAGCTGCTCATTATGTTCGTGAGCCAGCATTTGCACTTCAACGAGTTCTTTTTTGTGTAGCTGTAGAAATGTTCGTGTCAAAATGTTTCATTTCTCATCCACTCAGGGACATGTACCACACATTAACTTGTCTTCTCAAAGTTAAGGAAGGAATCCAATTTGAGATACTCATGATCAAAACAAAACGCATGAAAACTATTTATGGCTCGACTGAAAATAGCACATGTATTTGACAGAAAAATCCAAATCGCTCCTCAGCATTCCATGAAGAGACCAAGACACAATACCTGTTTTGAAAGTCACTGGTTAGTAGCCATGTTCTTAGTCTAAGGACTGACCTAGTGCGGCCATATGACGAGTGTCTCCGAAGAGGTGCTCACCCATTTATGCCTCTAATTCACATGGGATGTGTTGCAGACCTCAGCGCCTGGTTTCTTTGCATCCCTCCAAACTGCAGAAATCTCTGTTAAGTGACCCCTGATGGATAACACTCAAACCTTCCAAGTCATGGATATTACACATAAAATCAACAGATAGCTACTTTGAATGACAGAACCAACTCCATGGCAATACCCTCTGTGCTGGTTTTGGCTGAGATAGAGTCAATTTGCTTCACAGTAGCTTATACAGGGCTGTGTTAAGGATTTGAGCTGAAAACAGTGCTGATAACACAAGGACATTTTCGTTCCTCTTGAGCAGTGCTTAGACAGAGCTGGGGCCTTTCCTGCTTCTCACCCCATCAGTGAGTAGCTGGGGGTGCACAAGGAGTTGGGAGGGGACATGGCCAGGACAGCTAGCTTACCTCAATTGGGCAAGGGTATTCCATGTCATACGCTGTTGTGCTCCATATATAACTGGAGAAGCTAGCCGCGAGGTGGGACTACAGCTCAGGAACTAGCTAGATGGTTGTTTCAGCTGCCGGCTGCGTTAAACCATGACACTTTCTCAAAGGAGTACTGAGGGACTTCTCTCCACCTGGGTCTAGCATTTGACTAACTCAAGCAGATTTCTTACTACAAACCCCTTCAAGTCTCATCTTCCCCCTTTTTGTTGGAACCTGCTTCTCTCTCCTCCTCAGTGCTGATGATCTTGCACCCTCCATGTTAAAACTGCTTGTCTGACAGCTCATCCCTCCTTGCCTCTCCACCTAAAACCAATTTCCCCTCCTGTCCATAATGTGCCACCCTAATAATCTGACTTTCTGTTAATGCCAGGGCACCAGATGGCCTGTGTGTGGACGGGTGCTGGCAGAGGAAGGCTATGGGGGCTCTGCTCTGAGGAGAGGCCGGGGTTGCCTAAGCCAGACAGAGCCGGTTCCAGCCGGTTCTACCCAGCTTCAGTGCAGCACACAGCAGAGCCCACTAGCTAATGCCACTGGCACCTCTGGGAAAATGTATTAATGAAGGGGCAGAATGCCACAGAGGCAGTAAGGTGTCTTTATCTTCTCCTACAAGCTTTTCCATCTTACTCCCCTGGGTCTTGTTGAGGAGAAGGAGTGAGAGAGCGGCTGGGTGGGAGCCTGGCACGCACCACAACACAGTACTTTATTTTTAACTTTTTAACTTATCTTCCACATAAAAATCATTCTACTCCTTTGATCAATAATGCTATCTATATGTTAAACAAAAATGTGGCTGTGCATGAAGATTCAAAACTATAGATAATTGCAAGTGAAAAATGAAAGTGATTGGGTATGCACACGCCATGCATACGGTACAGGGTGTTCCCAGCCATAACGCAGCCAGCACAAGATCTGCATGGGGACTGGTCCATCCTTTTGCTGTTTAGCTTTTGTTTGAGTCTTACAAAAAGCAATTCTTAAGATCAACTGGGTATAACTGGACTGATTAGTTCAAATATAAAAAATGTCTTAAAAGGGGTACAAATGTAATCTCGTCTTTAAGGTTACCTTATAAGTAGTTAAAAGGGCAACTTTTTAAATAGAAATAAGATTCTTCTGTATTCTTGAATTTGTTCTTTGCTTCCCCAGGGCATCGTAAGAAGGGTTTTACTATGTTAGTAGTAATTATACCAACATGGGAGCACTATTTTGTCAAAAAAAGTCTACTTGAGAATATTTAACGCTGGCTTAATGTTGCTCAAAATTAATGTGAAGGCTAATAACCTTCACATTAATTTTTTAACAACTGTTTTAAAGCATTTGCTAAAGAGGGTCACAATTTCTGTATAATTAATATTGATTTCAAACAGATACTTCACAATGAATTCAAATGAGGGGAAGAAAATACAAAATTTTTGTCATTGCTAACTTAAACTGAATATTTATGTATTTTAATGCATGTTCCAATGCATAGCATCAGAATATAGAAGTCATAATTTAATAGAATCATAGCCTGGCCTGTAACACAACATCTGATGAGCCAGAGAGAATCAATTGGCCACAAAAGTAGACAACACCATCACCACAAAAGTAGACAACAGCAGAGACAGAATTATGCAAATAAACAGCAACTACTAGAAATACATTAAAAACAGTTTTTCTAGCAAGTCAATGTCCAACACTGCTGAATAAATATGCATATTTAAGGTACTCAAAGATACTATTTTATCACCCTTGCATATCCTTTTTGAAAGACTGCTGTAGGCAGGAGCCACAGAACAGAGTGGGTAAGGGATGAGAGAGGGTTGGTGAAACAGTTGAATTTTTCAAGAATTAATTAATAGAAACTGGAATTTGCAATTTGGGTCTCCCAGTTGGTTACTTTAAAAAGTAACTCGTTTTTTCCGATCCAATGAATATGTAAGTCCCCCAACATAATGCACAGTGATGAAATGGTATTTGTTCAAGTGCCACAGAGGACACCTGAGCCCCAGCTGCCCATGGCCCAAGCTGTTCATTAAAGGCAAGTACAAGTGTTCTCTATGTTATGGAAATTTTCTGAGAACTTGTGTTTGGGTCCTGCAAGAAAAATAAGGAGTACAAGGTGGTTTGCCCTCATCTGCCTTACACAGAAGGTGTGTGAAATCTCTTTGATATGGTCACCTCCAGAAGCAGATGGCCCTGCTTGTCACTCTCCTGCAAAGCCTGCGACTCCCACGTGAGGCAAGAGCTCTCCTTCCAAACTACCCTTGTGCAACCTGGTCCCAAATCCAGCACACAGGAGACTACAGTCCTCTGTCTAAACTTATTTCACTCACAGATGACAGGAAAGAAATGTGATTACAAGAACAGAGAGCAGATATCATTTTTTATTTCACCATAAATTGCACCAGGTACTGTATTTTCATTCAAATTAAAATGAGCCCAACTTCAGAGTGTCCTTTGTTTGCTCCTCATCGATCGCTGTTAAACCAAATGTTTCTCATTCTGTAATCAATACTTCTCTGCAAAAATAAACCAAGGCACTGACAAACAACTTTGCAGCACATTGCAGCCTTCCTTGTAGTGGACTTCGACAGCATAAAAAACCACTATCCCAAAGACTGGAAAAAAGACGTGCTTCACTTATTGCACTTATTGTGCTTATTACAATTTTTACAGGCTGCTTACAACTGAATCATTTTACTGTAACAAGACTTTATTAAATTAGCCAGCTATTGAAACTAGAGTTTTCTGACAGTGGCAGTTAATATGCCTTTGTCCCCTGCTACTGTTTCCAGCTACACTGGGAATACTGACAAATACCCTGAAACATCCAAAGCTTTCCCAGGGATGAAGTTACGGGTGTTTTTAAAGCCCAGTGTAGCGTTAAGGTATAAACAGTAATAACTTAAGTACTTGGAAGGTTCAGGAAGGGAGAGGAAGCTTTATTTCCACATCTCGTCAAAATAAGAAAGTTAAGGGTGAAGTTGTGTGGCTGCTTTGTAATCAAAATTAATTACCCATTCCCCAGACACAGATTTGTACTACAGAGGCTAAAGAAGAAATTTTCCTTGATTTATATCAGGCCTCTAATTTTTCCCCCAATTATTTTACGATGTAATCATTTTTCTTAAACTTATTGCCACTAAAGCTCTGCAACAGCAAGATATAAAAAGCTGTATCCTAATTTTAGGCTGGTATCTTCTGGCTTTTTCACTACATCAAGGAAAAATGATGGCTCTTAAGAACAAGATTCTGCTCCTAAAATGACAGGCTGTCCAAATAAACAAGTAAAAATCTAACTGTCACTACGTAATTTGTATTAGCATTTTCTAAAACTGCCTTGAAAACAGTTAAAGTAAATAATTTGAAGCAAATAATTTATTTTCCACTGTGAAATTTTAATATGCCTTTACATCTCTTTCTTTGGCCTCATATCAGACCAGCACATCTATTCCATGACTACCAGATGTAAACGTCAAGCTTTGCTTGGCTCTGAGATGAAAAGCAAGATAGGAAATGTTTATTATTATTAGTGATATTTCAGTGACAGTAGTTTACACACTTTATATTCGTGGGTGATAACACTGCTCCAGAGCAATTCAAGTAAATTAGAAACTCTCTCGTGGTCTACTTACTCCTGAATAACAGGATGCTAGCTTTCATTGTGCACTAGCTCAAAATTGCCACCATGTGGCAGGACAGCAACTTAATTTAGCATTATTTATACAGCTCTGATATGGTTTTAATTGCATCTGCACGACAGAATAACTGCCGTGCTGAAGCTCCTTTATCATGGCAAGACTACAATTAATCTGAATTAGGCAGGCCATTACATGAGCAGTACTGTATATATAGTTGGAGTTGGGACAACATTTATTTTACAGAAAAAAAACCCCACTAATAATTCATAAAACCCTCCTAGCACCAAGCTAGATGGCTAGCAGCACTGTCTGCCCATGGCTTTCAACAGCCGTGGTGTATGGCCAGCGCTCTGCAGGGAGCTGTTGCTGCCCAGCAGCTCTTCCATTCTGCAAAACATGTGATGGTGGGTCACACAGCACTGGAGCCACCTGCACAAAAAATAAACCACCAAAAAATCCCACTCATAGCCTTCCAGAAACTAATAAACTGAAGTCAAGTGTGTGCACCTTGACTGGGACCTTTCCTGGAGACAGACCTACAGAGCCCGTGGTTACAGGCAGTCCACGACAGCAATATATGCGCTGGCATGCTTTCTGCAGGTGAAACTTCTACATCCCCAGCAGCTGTCACTCCCTCAACCTCTTAAAGGTCATCTCTGCATTGGACTTTCAACGTTGAATGAAGGCAAGCAGTACGTATTCTGATAATTCTGTCTCCCTAATTAACCAATTGCTGTCCATTCACCAAGCTCAAAGACTGGTATTGATCTTCAGTTCTTAGGATAATTAATTTTTCTACTTTAGACATTCTTTCCTTGGGGGGAGTGAGGTTGGGGGATGTAGAGAGAATACTCTTACTGAACCTGGAAGTCCCAAAGAGTCAGATGTATTTTTAAAATTATTAATCTTGAAATTATAATGCTTTAAAAGATGATTTTGAAAATAAGATTGGGCTTCTAATAGCTTCTACAGACAATAATTAAAGAAATCTCATTTCTCTAAATGAAACATAATGAAGTGTTTTTCAAGATCAAATACAAATTTGGAAACAATATTAAGACAGACATAACTCATATGAATGCCTAACATTCAGAAGTGTAAGAATAAACCTCTGCCAATACCAAAATGAGAAACAGTACAATTAATTAGGGGTGGGTTTTTTTGCATGAAACATCTTAGATTATAATGGTTAATTATAATTTCAAGCCCCTTGCTACTTGGGTTTTTTTGTAAGGTGACTTGCATTATATTAAGATGTCTAACCAAGCATAAAGGTTTTTGTTTGTTTACACCAGGTATATGAAACCTTTTGTTATTAGAAGCAAAACTTTATAATAGTTGTAACTTGTTTAAAATGAATCTGTGTTAATTCAGCTGCAATCAAGCAGAAATCCCCAGCTTGTGCCAGTTTATGTGTCCCACTTGTCTGATTCAAGAAATTTTGTAATAGTTGTGTTTGAGCCATAAAACACCAAAAGCTGTGTGAAGACAACAACTTGCAAGAGAATACACCCAACCCATCCTGGCCAGCAAAGTGCCTATTGTTTGATTTACCCACAATTTTCTCCTAGAACTGCAATTCCTGATCACCTCCTAAAGGGATATCAATGGAGCACTGCATGAAACACGGAAGGTAAGGCTATCCAGCGAAACAAAAGCTCCTGGTGGCACAACAACTGAGGTTTTGCAATTTTTTTCATCAGAACAAAATTGAATCTTTAAATAATACAAGTCACACCAAAATGTTAAGTAGTATCACAGATACCAGCTACATTTAACCATCTAAAGCCTCACAGACTTGAAGAGCTCCATCCATACAGCTGAGTGGCTTACTGACTGCAAGTCTCTCCATCACTCTCTAGTAGATTTATTTAAATAAACAGGCCATGAACTCCCCACCCACAGCACAAAGATTAGGAGCAAATGAACCCAAGTGATTTATAAACGGATCTGGGTTCAAAGGCTTTTCTTAATGGGATGTTGCCTGTATTTAGTTGGATATTCCACCTTGGATCAGAAGAGAAGTCACGAGAGTTTTTACTTTAACAACAGGGGTTGATCTGCATCAAATTAATAATTTGAAGCAAACAAAAATAACATTAAAAAACCAAATGTAACAACAAAAACCCCACACCAAAACCAACAAACAACTCAAACGGACAAGCTAACCCCAACGCTACGTGCACAGAAGGAGGGCACGTTACCAGCATGGCATTGTGCTGAAGAAACCTGCTCCAGTACACTTTTACCCTCTTGGTGGCAAGAGCAAATTATTAGGACATCTTTCATGATCCAGTATAACCCAAGTAACTCTCTGCTGTTTAACATCATGTTTAAGACTTTAGAACTTGTAGTGAGGGGCAGAAGATTTGCCTGAAGTTCTCTCAAGTGCATTACATGTTCTTTGGACTTTTTATGACCTACAGCAATGCCTTCAAAACAACTGTGCATGGGATGAGGTCTAGGCCATATGATTTAGAGTGGTTTCTACATTTGGACTTACTGAGATTACATTTAATTTTTGATACAGCATGGTTTTATAGTTAAATTATAGATAAGGATATATTTGGATGAAATTCCAGGTTAGCAGACTTGAAGAAGAAAGAGGGAAGCGATTCCTTGAGCTCTGTAAATCACTGTAGTCCCACAGCTGAGACTCTTTCAAAATTTAAAACAGATTTTCAAAGTGGGTTTTAAAAGGCAGACAGTTTCCAGATCTTGTCTGCTTTGTTTGGCATGTCTATAAAAGATAATCCCATGAACTATGTCAGCCAGTGGTCAGCTCAGAGTCAGATGATTTATTCAATTTTCTTTTAACCAGGTAACAATACTCTGATAAGCCACTATGTAAACACTCCTGCAAAACAGTGTTTGTGGCATACTTGCAGTGGTTGTACTCTAGACAAGAGAGGGGGAAGTAAGCCATGAATGTGTAGTCGTGCTGGATTCACATTTCCAAGGCGTTGCTGGCTATCCATTTACAGGGAACTGCTGCAGTGGAATAGAAGTAATGTATAGTCTGTAGAAAGGGCAGGAAACAAGGAACAGATATAAAAGGATGAAGAAAGGGGACATGTCACTCAAGCTACACTGTTTATATCTGGTATTGAATTTAACCTATGGAATTCAGAAGCAGTAATACAGTATCTGCCATTTTTATTCCTATGCTTTCCAAGTACACAATGAAGGGACACAGACCCAGAGCACAAGTGACAAGTAGGGCCCAGCCACGTGATCCAGCTGTAATAGTAAAAGAGGTCACCGCCCCAGTCTCATCACTCCAGCTGGAGGTCTTAACAGAGGCTGTTTTGATGGTTTGCTTAGGGGGTCTTGTACTGGGGACCACAACCTCAGGAGTAATTTTCCTATCAGCTGTCTCATTATCTAGCTGGCCCCCTTGTAGTAGGGCCTCGTATCTATTGCTCAGAGGAACTCGGGGAGAAGGACAGGCATGGAAGACATTCTCCTACTACCCTTGCCAGGTACCAAGGTCACCAGCCTTTCAAGTCATCTAAGTGTTGTGTTGCTTGAGGTGGGGTACAAGGCAGCTGGTTTAACTGAACCCACCATCAGATGTGCTTTGAAGTAACCTGGCAATGAAGCAGGAGACAGAGGACAACCACAGCCCCACCACTCAGCTGCGGCGACAGTAACCCCCAGCAGGGAGACGGACACGTCCTAAATGACTCTTCCTTATCTGCAATGCCTGTGTGCCTGCACGCAAAGCGAATGGGTTTTCTCCTCTGTCACTGACCAACATGTTCTTTAGATGATATAAATGGTTTCTTTTCTAAAGGATTGGATGCTCACAGAACAAATGAGCATGTGACTGAATCAAGCGTTTCCCATTTGGATCTGTATTAGTGAGATAGGAGCTGGGCAGCAGGACACCCAGAGGATAAGCATTAGAAGAAAACACTTCTAAGAGTTTTATTTGGCTTTAAAGGATCGGCCAGTGAAACTCCACTTCACTGCTCTAGAGAGCTTTGGGATTTACTCACAAGCCCTGATGCTTGAGAGAGTTAGGGCTTCTTCACTTTCTGGACTTCTCATTAATGTATTTGTATTTATAATAGATAGAATATTGAGAAGTTAACTGAATAAGATGTGAAGCTAAACAAAAGTTGGGAGGATGAGAGAAGTGGAACTGAACCATGAGAAGTGGCTCAGAGTGGCTTGCAGTGCCAGTCCCCCACGGATCTGTGATACACCAATATTTTAAGTTTTCACACACACTTCTATTTGCCTTTCTCATCTGACACGCTCAACACCTCTGGCATCACTACTTTGCTGCTAACTAGCTTTCCATACAGGATTTCTTTTTCCCAGGCTCTTCAGAGCATTGCTCATGAACATGTCAGAACTTATTACAAGTTTTCTGTGTCCACTTGTTAAGTCCATTTATGGTCTGTAAGTAACTAAGATACCTAATTTACGTAGCTGCCAGAGCCCCATCGCTTTAGTTTTCTGAAAAATGCACCCCTCCATTACATTCACCCTTTAGCAGTGCAGGTACCGCTACAGGCAACAGGGAAATGAGGTGGGGTTTTGTTGGCTGGGGCATCTTCCATGGTATTTTTAACAGAACTGCCATGGCAAAATGTTTATTAGTGCTGACGACGCACACATGCCAGAACTGACTCGACTTTCAGAGGTGAGTTTGAGTTTGCAAGCCTGGTACCTGGAAGAACTTGAAAAAGTAAGTTTTTAATTCATTCACGGACAAACTGGAGTAATTGAAAAACTTTCTCCTCCTGGTATCACTTTGCAGAATGTCTTTTCAGTAATAGGTTCACTTGAACGTCTGTTCAGGTTTCCAGGGACTAAATGCCAGCCAGGCTCTACTCCTGTAGTCCCCTTTCCTTAATAGTATGGGTAGGCTGGACACACTGCTACAGCAGATCAAAACTACATGTAAAAAAACTTAGTTCTCTGGTCTTCACCTCTACATGTAGCTTTTTACATAGGACATAACTGTCATTGTATCTAACCATAGTTTATTCAAATTATTAATTGCATGTAGTCCTATATGTGTCTCTCATTTAAGACATGACAAAAAAAATTAATATTTTAAAAAAACTTAACAGCAAGTGTTGGCAATTACAATTGTGTGTTTGATTTTCCTGAAGAGAAAAAAGAAAATATGCTTTTCTCTACAGAAAATCCCAACTACTAAAACCAAAGAGTGCAGCTGTCCCTCTCTTCTGCCTCTTCCACCTTCAGCATTAGTGGAAAAAACCACAGCAGAAGTAGTTGCAGCTATTAGGCTGAGCAGAAGTTCTGTTCCCAGACAATAAAATACATAATCACCTAATTAACAGGCAGGACTTTCCATGTGCATTCTCTACTGCATAGAGCACTAGAACAGGAGTTAGGAGAGTTGTTCTAAATTTCTGGTGCATTTTGGCCAGCACGCCAAGGTTTCACATCACTTCTACACGTGGTTCCCTTGTCTTTCAGTGACACGTGTTCTTTAAAAGCACGTGAGTGGCCTTCTTTAACCAGGACAGCTCAGCAATGCTTTAGACATTTTCTGGACCACATCCATCCATGTTTGTCTGTCTGCTGGGTACAAGGAGTATGAAGAGCAGGTTAGCAAACCCTTTGTAATTACATAAAGCTTTGGCAAGGAAGAAATTTTTGCTGTGCATCTGCCAAACAGGAAATTTGCTCTTCACTAGTGGACTGCTGTAATATGTTACTGTAGCAAACAACTTCCTATCGCTTGCTCGAGACATCGTTTGGTATCAAATTCAATACAGGTGAAATATGAACAGGCTTTGTCCAAACAAGGCTGAGAAGAAACGCCTGAGCTGCACTGACCATGCAAGCTGAGTCAAGCAGAGCTGGGGTTGTGGGAAGCAGGGCGCACAAGGGATTTGTTCAATTCTTGGCTGTTGCAGGGGTAAGGGACAAACCACTGGTCCTGCTCCTGCCCAGACATCTAGATACAAGGCAGTAGCTACATTAAAAGAACAAAGCTAAGAAAAGTTTCTACTTCCTGCCTGTTATATTTAACATGTTTCCAGACACAGATATTCTTGTTTCCTGGAGCTTCACACAGTTATTTCTGCTACCCTGTTTATGTTCCTTCTGAAGCTCTTCCTTTTGAAATGCATTAGTACATTTCCCCTTGCCTCCCCCTACATATTTCAGCTTGGGAACAGGTTTCCCTTATCAACTGATGGAAGATACAACCACTGGAAACCTGCCTTCAGACTGTCACAGCCAACAACTCTCAAAGTCTAACTTCATTATGAAATGATTTTTCTGCTTCTCATTCCTGTGATAACTCCAGCAGCACAACTTTCCTCTTCTGAAGTGGTTTATTATCAATGACATAGGCAAATCATATGTAATGTGACATTTCCAACAAAACCTGGGAGTTCTCACCCGTTCCTCTAGAGCCAGCCATGGAAAAAGTTTCTTAAGTGGGAAGCTCTGCCAGTCACTGCTGCAGGGCACTTGTTAATAGATACTACCAGGAGCAGGATGTCCCCAAGAGATAATATTTTTTCTCCAGCACTCAGAAATCGTTTCTAAATAAGCAGTGTCACCATGGATGCCAATCACAAATGTGCAGCACAAAGATGTAATTACAGAATGACAGTTGTGTGGACTGTGCACACTGAGCCAAATCCCCTCCCGGTATTCATCCCAAGTCGCTGGCCCGTGATTATTCTTGGCACATCAGCACTCCAGGCTCCAGCACTAGTAAGACACCCAGTAAGACCCTGCCTCCTCCCCAAAGAGTTCACTACCTACACAGGCAAGCAGGTCACCAGCAGAAGAGGCGGAATAACGCCCGTTTTAGAAATGAGTGATTTAGAACAGAAATTAAATGTTTTCCAAAGTTACAAAGGATTTAGGTGGCAAAGGTAGTAACAGGCCTTCTAGGACATCAAAGTTAAAGAATATGATCCATAATGAATGTGGTGAAGGCAGGGTTTAAGCACCTGGCTATTTAAAGTCACACAGCAGGTACTAAGCAAAAAGCAGAGCTTATCAGTACAGTCTGGAACTGAAGGAAAGTCACTCTGCAGCCAGCTAAGGTCCTGAATCAGGCCTGGTACTTTCATTAGTTTTCAACTAACTGCAGAGTGCGTGATGCCAAGCGGTATGGAAGTAACACAATCCAAACATCACAGTCATTCCCACAGTCTAGACAGTGTCCTCTTGCAGGACATGCAGGCAAGTCTGATCACCAGTTCCAGACTTGGAAAACTATGTCATGAGATCTTCATTATGAAAGATCCCGTAGAATATCAAAAGATGCCTTATCACAATGCACTGGACACAGCCAAAACAAACAGAAAGTACGTACAAGCAAATTCCTGACAAAGCAAAAACTGAATTAAAGCTGGTGAGATTGGAGTAGGGGGGAAGAAGGGAAGAATCACAGTTGCTAGCTCAAGTTACATTAATCTGCACAAAGCTGCAAAATTTTAGTATAGGTAGGCATTATATTCTTACTATCTTTTAATATTTCTTTTAAATCTTCAACAGAAGTTACAGAGAGGGGAGTGATTGTGCTCTACAAAGAGGAAAAAATACAACAAAGTGAATGGGGCTTAATGGCACAAAGTCTACTCACAAGTTCAAATCTTGCACGGATGAGCTGCAATTAGTTTTCACATCTAGTTGCAAAGCACTCTCCGTTCAGAAGTGGGCCAGCACATCTTTTTCTCAGTTTCTGCCATCTCTTTCTTATTCACTTCTGACAGGATACTTTTTGTGCACACATTTGGTGTTTGCCCAAAGGGAACTAGACAACAGTACCCAACCATGCTATCTTGGTGCCATGGAGCTTCTGTTATGGATCGGGGCTCCGCTGTGCTACACATTGAACAATACTTGCTGCAGTAAAGAGTTTTTATTTCCAAGCTTGAGCTGACTCATTCCAAGGGTCAGCACAGACTTCACAGTACAAGCTCCAAGAGCACTGCTTTCATTTCAATAAATGGGCATTTAATGGCAATAACACAACTGAGCAATACTCTTGGTACATAAACTTTGTCCTTCCTTATATAGGCACTTTCTCCCAATAACCTTTTCTGTCGCATTTGGGGAAAAAAGGTCATTCTTCTGGAAGTAACTCAGACAAAAAGCACCCCTTGGTTTGTGCAGGGACTAGTGCCACATATCACAAAAATATAAAAATCACTGGAGCGATGTTTAAGTTCTCCTTTAGATGACAACAATGAAGAAATCAAAGCCCGTACTCCCTGTCCAGCAGTGAAAATGCTCACCCTTGATGACTGGGTTGATGAGACTGAGGTGCATTTGGGGAATTGGTATTTCCACACCACCTCATCCTCTCTGCCCTGTTTTAGCTACACTTTACAAGAGAAATCAGTGATGAGCCCAAAGCACTGTGAGTGTGACTCTACTGCACCCCACAGAGCCCCTGAAAGAGCCGATACAAACAGGGGAAACCACAGGAAAAGGCTGCAATTGCTGTGATGGATATTGTGACCAGATTTGAATCAAACTCAAACCAGTAAGACATTTGGTCTTACAAGTGGGCCTGTAAGATTTAAGAACAAAACCTGCAAATACTAGAAAAGAGGTTTATTTTGGAAAAGTATGAACACACTCTTAAGAAAAGGAAGTAATGAGTTTTTCTCTGTTCCCAGAACTAACACTGCAAACAAACCTTTTAGATGGAAGTTACAGTTGCTGGTAAGTATTATAAATTCTACACCAACGGGTTAAATACTGGCCACTAAAAACAACAACAGCAAAACCCCACCAAAACCCAAAACAACCCAACAAAAAGCCCTCAAACCCCCACAAAAATCTGGTAATTTACTTGTAATATGTTCATTTCCCCCAGATAGTCTAAGGAAAATGTTGCAGTTCCAAGTATATCACAGCCCTTTCATTATTATTAACCTGCAGAAATTTACCTTCCTAGTTTGCATAAAATTCAAACTTTTGGCCCATCTTTCCTCTTCAGAGCCTCAGACCTCGTGACTAATCCTGTCCTAGCTGAGATCCCCTTCTTGCATGAGATAAAACACAACCGTAAACGTTCTGCCTCTTCAGCCTGCAGATCAGTGGCTCTATTCAGGTCATCCTTGCAAAAATATTAATCCAGTGAGTGTGCGGCTTCCTCGAGTCAACTCCTGCCATTGCCTGGAGGAGCTCAGGATTGCTGAGCTTAACCTTTGATATGAAAATGGCTGCAATTCACTGTTATTAGTGCATGAGCGCATCACCCCTATTAGGCAGTGAGGTATTGCCTAGAGCAGGATACATCTGTTTCTAGTCATAAAGCAGGATTTGCTTCACGCGGAAGCCAACTGCCACTCTGATATTACATAGACCCATCGACGCTACGAGACTGCATGTGCCCTTTCTGTACTTCACCATCCCCTGCCTTTGTTATCTAATGTATAAATGGCAATTTCTACTTGAGGGCAATTTAGTTGATATGACATACTTTGTACAGATTGACTCTGCTTTATTTTCAGGCCTTATATAAATGCATTTTAATGTATTTTTCCCCATGTGCAGCAATTCTTACATAATCCTATTTGACTTCTTTTTATGTCAACTAAATACCTGCAGAAAACTTACTGAAGAGACAGACCACTTTGCTGAGTCCCAGCTGGGGAGGACAAAACTTATATTTCTGCTCCTTTAGATACAGTAATGGCTTTCCTTGCAGTGCCTACCACACCCTTAGCAAGCAGAGCCAGAACGCACCAAAACTGACGTCGGAGCATCGCCGCCTTTGCAATGGCAAGTACCAAGCGTCCCTTCAAAATCCAGTGTATTTTTAAAACATTGTGGCTAATGCCTTCCAACGCCACAAAACCTAAATCCCAGGGAAGCCAGGAAAGGTGCACACCCTCAGTTTCTCACCGCGGTTTCCAATGGCTGCAGCTCCCTCTCCTGGTAGAAAGCCAGAGCCAGGGATGCCACCAGCCTGGAGAGCGCCCAGAGCTTCCCACGTTTTAAACAAGGGAAGGGACGTAAATTGATTTCATCAATTTACTATGGAATTTGGTGAATAGACAGGTCTCTGAAATGAATTAACCAGGAAGAGTAACACTGGTTATGAGCAGCAGCAGTCAGGGGCTCAGTACTTCTGTTTACGGATCGAGCGAGAAACCAGGTATATTTTTGTTTCACTTGAAAATTTTAAATTGTAAAGAATCCATACATTCATAAAAGCCTTAAAACACAAATCCTGAAAACATCTACAAATTAGAAAATTTAAAGCAAGCAATGAAAAACACTTAAGAGACACAAGAAGAACTAAAAAAAAATTTATTATAAAACCACTGAAGATAACAGAGCGATGTTGTGAATGAGGACACTGGCCTAATGCAGTAGGAACAGTTAATGAGGTCCAGGAGCATTAAACTCGGCTTGTAAAGAATTTCAATAACCATTATTGACGCTAACTACTACTAATGTCACTGCGTTTCCGTGAGGGCTGCATGATGAAGTTTCTAAGAAAAAGGAGCTAGACAGCATGGCTAACGGTGTATTTATATGGAGAGGATGGCACAAGGGTCAGGCTGCTTCTTTCCAGTTTAGGATGTTTAATATTAAACAGACATTTTAAAACGGCAACTTTGCCTCTCTCCCTGCTACTTTCTAATTAAAGCACAGATAGATGTTTTCAGAGACCCAGAAGTTGGGAAAGACAATTTAGCCTTTTGTATCTCATCTTTAACACTTCATTTAATACTAAATATCATCTATTTTTGAATGACCCGGGTGCTTCTGCAACAACAGGCTTCCCAGCTGCTGGAGGCAACTGCAGAGATTCGTCACGCCGGTGACAGCGAGTGCCTCCACGCTACTGGCAGTACATTGTGCTGCCATCTGTAAGACCCCAGCTCAAGAGCAACCTCAGGATTCCCCCTGCTCGGTAAAAACAAGGCGCGTAGTGCAGATGTTAGGAGCTGGGCCTCCAAACATGCTGACCATGCTCCTTTTCAGAGGGCTCCCTGCTAGCTGATTAATGGGGCAGCATTAGTATCAGCCATGGTGCTGACCACCCAGCCAGAATGGTGGCCAGAGACAGGAGTGCCCTGGCAGTGCTAAGAGCCAAGACAGGTAAGTACAGCTGCCAGAGGAAGCGTGGAAAAAGCACAATTTCCTCCAATCACGTGCTGCTGCAACTGTGTATTTGCAGCTTCCTACAAGAATTACGGAGATTTGGCTTTCTATTTTCAACTTCATTTCCCTCAGCTCAACAAAGCATCATCAAGCCAGGGTCTGATCTCTTTCTTCTCAACTCGTTAAAAGTCTACATTTGAACAAAAGAGCAAACAACTAAAAGTACAAAACAGCCTGGATATGGTCAGACTTTCTATTGACATTAATACGATTTCAATCAAGACCTTTTCTACACCTTAACACATCCATCTCCACGTGAATCCTCCAGTTCAGCAGTGCACAATGAGAAGAAGCAGAGATCCTTTCAAAGCTGACCACTACATGTTTGGTTTCAGTCTGGGAAAAAGCCTGCTCTGAACTTCCTCTGGTTTTCTCAGAGTTACGTGTGTCTAAACACAATACATTTAAGAAAGTTGTAACAAGCAGAAGTGACCCGGATCCTAGTAATAATGGGGTATCTTACTGACAGTGCAATTTTTTTTTCTGACTTTCCTTTTTACTTCTTCACTCTTTATTTAAAAACTTGCAGCCTCTACTGTTTTATAGCAAAAACTGTTTGTAAAGCAAGAATTGTGCTGATCGCATCAAAACTCATTAATATAACTTGCTTTTCCATTATTAGCACCATCTGAGCCTGTTGAAAGCCTTAACCAGGGCTTTAATTTTTCCACAGAGAGCTTTAAATTAATTAGTGGTTTACATGCTAACAAAGAATCTGATACATTCATAAATCAATCTAATGCAGAAGGATTACCAGAGGGTGGAAACCTATTCAGCAGGGACCTCACATTCACTTAACATGGTGGGTTTCTAACAAAAGGGTGCAGGTGTGGAATAGACGGGTACCGGGAAGAGCCCATGATAATCACTTTGCATCACTTAGAGACGCAGCAGGACACATGGTAAATCAGAGCCGAGGGCCCACCCTAAGTGAAACCCATGTAGATATAAAAGGCAGTAGCATCCCACTTTAACCTTCACAGCTAAATTGCCAGAGTGGTACGATTTCTTTTGTGGAGGTTACAGGCCACCGAACTAATGGAAAAGAGAGTGGAATTAGAGGGCTTCGATGCAAAAGTACAAACTAACACAACTGTGTAAAATATATCTAATAAAGGTATCAAATTAAAAATTTAACATTTTTTCTGGAAGTATTAAAACAGAACGTGTATCCTTTCGGTTCCTTTTAGGCTTTTAATCTAGGTTTCTGCTAGCACAGTACTTTCCCACGAGAATGCTGCTGTGTAACTGTGGCAGCGTTTTTCATGTGATTTTCCTAACTGGGCACTGTTCACTGTTAAGAAAATTTCACAAAATTGAACATTTTTCTTGGTCTTGTTCAGTGTACTGAAGGTCCAAAGTGATGGACTTTAATTTACAAACAAAACAAAACAATAGGAGACTTGGATGACTAAAGAAGTTTTCAATCTTGACTCTGTTTTGAAATAAACTTGTGATCTATTTTGAAAGCCATTCATTAAATAATGGAATCTTTGTCACCACAGACACCTGCACAGTCTTCATCAAATATAACATTAGGAACTGTTCACATAGGATCATCTTCTTTTTCTTTACAAAAAGTTAAAATACCCTTGATGAGTCAGAAGAAACATGACTAAGAAAATAGTGAACACGCACATTAAGAAATTAAAGGCCACGAGCAACAAGTGAGTCACCTGGCAATCATCATAAGCTCAGTGCTGCTGAAAACTTTCAGTAGATGGATTGGTATTGGAGTAATTGTGCATTTTGATAACGAATAATCAATACTTACTGATGGTGGTTCATAAATTGAAGAAACCTAAGGAACTGTCAGGTACTCACAATCTGAATTTATTCAGTTGTCCTCTTCAAGTAATTTATAAATACCTCCTCACTCAATCCTATATACAAGGTATCAGATTTTCTATACAACCACACGGAAAAAGGTCTATGAGGAAAGTGCATTTCATCATCACTCACTATGTTGTTCACACAGATGTGCAAACCCATTTTTGGGCAAAGACACAACTTAAATAGTTTCTACAGCACATGCTCTGTATCTGGTTTTTGCTATGATTGTATGTACACATCCGCCTCACTGAAGCAGGCAGAAGCCTTTACCCATCGCTTCTGAGGACCACGTACAAAAAGGCAACAGCTGGCTGCAGGTTATAGCAAACGTTGCCTGACAACCCCCCAGTGCAGGGAAGTAAAGCCTAAATAGCGTATTGTCCTGGGAAGGCAAAAAGGAAGCGTATCCACAGCCTTCTCACACTGCGATCACAGAAAGGGGAGCAGGAAGGACAGGGCAAACCCACCACACCATGTATCCCTCCAGCACACACCCAGACCGGGCACACGCTCCCCACTCACTGAACCACTCACTCCAAAATGGGTGTGGGTTGACATAACATCACCTCTTAGGCTCATGACCTATCTGTTGACTGCAAAACCCAATTAAAACACATTTTTTAAAAGAAGCACAAAACATTAGCATGGTATTCAATGAGCACGGCTCCTCCGGCTCTCTGCCCTCCGCTCTGGGATAAAACCCTCTCCGAAAGACTGAGCCAGGAAATGTGGCATTCAAGGTGGCATGTGCTGTTCCTGTGCTCCTCCCAAATGAAGGGGGTTAGATTGTCACCAAGGTGGACTAAATGGCACAAAGAACAAAAAAGAAAATAGGGGTAGGCAAAGGCGATTAGCTAATTAGTGATTAAATAAAGCTGTGACCTGTCAGTGACTGTGTTGGCAGGGGGGCTGTGGGGGATGCCATCCCTTTTATCCAGAGTCTCAGCTGGTGACAGCACAGCAAAACCCCTCAGGCGCCCTGTGGCTGGCGGGTACCACTGCCCAGCCAGCCCCAGAGGACTCCGTGCCATCTCCAGGGGGACGCCCATCACATCAAAAAGAGCAGCACATGCAATTTGGTACCCTGCAGGCACGCTGCCAGCTTTCAGCACTTCTCCAGAGGAAGCCTTGTCATTTGCCAAAGGCCTGCTTGCTCAGTACCCCTCACCAAAATTTTGCTGTGAATCTTTCTAAAGTATTTGCCCCAAAACTGGTGAGTGCTGCAGGCTCCTTGCATCACGGCCCAAGAACACAACCTGAACAAGCTGCTTCATCTCCGGTCTCCTCTGTGTTCATCTCCTGGACCCTCACTGCTCTCATACTGTTCACAGTCCAGAAGTTCATTAATGTTAATTAATGACTGCTGTGTTTCATATTAAAATCACCAGTTCTGAGCTCTGAGACACAAAGAAGTTTCCATACATCAACAGCTTCAAAGCAATCGTCTCTATGGGTGCACTCCTCAGCCATAGTCAAAGGATAATTGTGGAAATTACCCCTCCAGGAAGAGGTAAAAACTACCTAGTATTTACCTCGGGGAAGATTGCACCCCTGGAGAGCTACCTATCAGCTCCTAATGGGTTGCAACACTCGGTCTCTCAAGAAATTATACAAAATTACCCTCTGGTTAGCAGGACTATGTGATTAATCCCATAAACTCATAGTAAAATGTACAAGAAATGTCTGACTCACGAGATGAAGCTACAAGGTGGGTGCATATACCGAAAGGTCTGGAAGGTTAATCAATACTGCTCATTTCATGAAGACTTGAGTTATTCCACCAAGTATATTTTACACTCAATAAATTTTAATATTTCTATGCCTCCAAGGGAAAGCTAGGTTGTTTTTTTCTTTAAAAAAAAAAAGAAAAGAAAAAGGAAACATTTCAAATAAACAGTTCTTCCCAGATTTTGAAAATTGCTTATGCTGGAAGCTAAAATGCAATTGCAAACCCAGCACTGGATGTCTGCCATTCTTCCTCAGTTTTCCCTCAGTGACTGACTTGGATTACAGTTTAACTCAATCAAGTTTGTTTCTCAGTTCATGCAGGACCTGTGTCCCAATACACCAAACACTACCCAGCAGCCAGCTGTCCTGACTACTTAAAGTCTATCACAAAGCCGTCCCCTGGCCAACCCAGCCATACTGCAGACCCACAGCAGCTCCCACAGCTGAGCTGGGCACGCAGCAGTGGCTTGGGGTGAATCACCAGTATCTGCCTGGACAAACCCTACTCCTTCCTTTCACCCCCAGGCAGTTCGAGCCTGGAAGCTGCTGGTCCTGCACAGCCCCCCATGAAGTACCACCAGCACTTCTGGAGCTGCACATGGCAGGATGAGAGCTGTAGATGGTTTCTCATACCTACCACTTACACCTCTCCGGATCTTGTTTCATTGTATTAATCACTAATAGTGATTTATAAAACACACTCACTGGAGGCTGGTGGGATCTAAAGGACCCTGCATCCCACAGCTAATGGAGCACTTGCTCCCCAGGGACGCTCTAACTGCTTCTCTCCGTTAACTTAAACTTTTGGCCAAATTCCTTCTCAGCCAACTATGCGACTCACTCAAATTAGTAGCAACTTCCTGAGTACGTTCAAGGGGACTGGTCTGGGTTTTAAGGTTTTTGAACAGGACTGCTTTATGCCAAGGAAGCCTAAAACAATTAATCTGAAGACAAGGACAAACAAACTCCTTAACAGATGGGAATTGTTCCTTAGATATTAAGTAATTAAACACACTCAGCACATGTTGCTTCTAAAGAAAATTGTTTTGAAGAGATAAGGCACTCTATAAATTGGGATTTGCAGTTAACCAAAAATCTGCCATTTTAACTTCTGCTTACAGGCGTAATTTCATCAATCGCTCTGTGAAAAATGAAGATATAAGGAATATTACATGATTTATAAAATTATCAGATTGAGGGTTTTTTAAGCTCCCATGCTTGTACTCTTCCATTTTTCTGCAGTTGGCTAAGATTTAACAGGGAAGTAAATCAAGGCATTTTGATGTGAAACTGCCTTTCTGTGCTTGCCTTGCTTCCACTTCCAGTAAGCACCATCAGCAGGGAAAGGGAAATAGCTTTTCTCTGCTGTAACTCTTCCAAGGAATCCAAGCTAAGGAGAGTCTATACTTCCCTCAGATTTATCCATACACCGTTGGCCACCCATCATTATGTCCAAGGCAGCCTTAATGCTTGGTGACCATCTTCAGCGAGACAGAACGCGCCCAAGACCAGAAGTAGTAAGAGAACTGTGAAGCGGCGAGCTGCCGCAGCTTACCATTGCTCCTTCACTCTTACTCTGTGCGACTTCTCGCTGCAGCCGAGCCACAGACAGCTTCTCCCTACGGAAAGAAAAGCCCGTGAGTAGCAGTTCATTTTTCACCGGCGGAGAGAAGAGCGCACGGCTTCCCCATCGGGGCGGCATTCCTGCCCATCGCTGGGTAACTCTCCCGGCAGACCCCGCTCTCCTCACCACGTCTCTCTGCAATACTTAGCGGCTGCACTGTTGTTTCATTTTGTGGCAGTTTGACAGACTGGTCAATAAATCAACTGAATCTAAATATCATTTGCTCCATTCAAACAACAAAGTAGCTCATCATGCAGGAGATAGGGAAACAGACTGTACAAATCAGCATGTTATTTATTTCCCTACAGCCTTGCACACCAGCTTTAGTTTGCACTATATAAACACAAGTTGGAAGGCTGTTCAACTATCAATAAATGTATGCATGAAAAGGAAATTAAAAAAAAATCTATTTCATTCCTAAACTTAGTGTGCTGCATTTTGTAACCACTGAATTATTACTTTTTGAATTAGCCTTTTCTCATGTAAGATCCTTTACCCAAATGTTTGGCTTGACTCAAGTAGCAATTTATTTGCTTAATTCAGGATTTGGCAGTAACAACACACTTCCACCTGAAAAGTTGTAAGGCATGAAAGAAGGGTGTTTGAATACATAGAAAACGAAAGAGTTTTCCACAGTGGATGGCCTGGAAGAAGGTAGCACATACCAAGTATGTGAACTGCAAAACCTAGACAGTCGGAGGTGGTGCTGGGGCTGACCATGGCAGGAGGGGTATGGAAAGAGGAGAATTTGCTCTGGAAGCTCAGCAAGGCAGAAAATACATTCCAGAACAAGCAGGACTTAAACAACCTACCATAATTTTAAAAGGATTTAAGAAAAACAAAGGCAATTTTTTCAAGAAGGCAATTTTTGAAGAAGAATATCTATTTTTGAAAGGAAACTACCCTGCAGAAACATCAGAGGAGTTTATCAGCACATGAAGAATTTGTCAGTACACAACAAAACATAAATTTGCACATGAATAAATTCTTTTCAAAAGATGATCAGCTTTGGAAACTTCCAGTAAAGTATTTTAAAATCAGAATATATCCATTTTAAGTCTGAAATTTTCCATTTACTTGTGTTTTGCCCAGAAACTCTACTTGGTCATAATTGGAAAGACAGACCTGAAACATCCCAGTGCAGCATCCCAGAACTTGCCTGGGATATTTAAATTCTCTACCCCCATGACTACTCAGGATAACATAAATGTACGAGTGCCAATGGCTCAGGCCTGCTGAGATGTGGCACTGGGCAGGCAGCATCTGCCCTTTGAGGGTCAGCAGGACTGGCCTTGCTTGCCTGTGAAGGGCTCCAGCCACATGTCTACTGGCCATGCCTCCCAGCAGCTTTCCTGAGCCGTTCTGACTTAGGAAAGAAAAGCTGCTGCTGCGCACTGCAGTGGAGCATACAAGGTATCTCCTACCTCCCAGCTCTCATGGCAAAGAACAGGGGCTGGAGAACCCCGTCTCACAAAACCTGTGAAGGTGCCCAGCTGGGCCTGAGGGAGGACTTGGCAGCTGTGATCTCTCCGGGCTCTGTAACTGCTCCCATCACTGAGTGGGCCAATCAATAGAGCTAAATACTCTGTGATACTCTATTCCTGATCTTGCAATAAGAGTAGCCTTTAAACTACATTCGCGAGCCGTTTCTCAGGACCCATCTCTGCAGAGGCAGGAAGATCTGCACATACCTGCCTAATTACTGTGGGAATGACAGCACTCCTGTCACTCAGTCACCGCTCAGCATATGCTTGGGTCACCAAACCAGCCCTCCCTCTCCGTTTCAGCAGCAGGCGTGGTATTTAAGTGAAGTGTCCATAACAGTCACCTGCCCCCACATACTTGCCGTGCTCCCCCTGGCACTCCCTACACAGCTGGCTGCTGGGCACCCTGCAAGCACAGTTAATAGCAGGCATTGCTAATACCGTCCTCTGTAAACATACATGATGTCAACACCACTGAAAAACAGCCAAACCTGAAGATGACACAGCCACAGCCCAGTGGGAGTTGTATTCGTGTTACTCCAGCACAAGATCCTCATTAGTGCATCTGAGAAACTACCCACAATCGGGAAGTGGCATTAGTACAACACTGATAGTCCTGACACAAGAATCCTAAAAACCGCTTCTCAGAGACACATACCATCCTCCCTCTTCCTTGCTCAGATACTATCACAGGCAAATTACAAAAGTGGTTAATCCTATTTTAAGGATTTAGTTCATCTGCCAAAAATAGCCCGTTGCATTTTTGTACCACTTCAGCACCCTAATATGTTTTAGTGGAAAAAGTAAGCATAGCCTTTGAGGGGGGCTGAGTTTTTAATTGCAAACCAAATGCCTAAAGATATTTTATAAGAAAAGATTCAGGAGAAAAAATAAACAAACAAAAGAACCCCACAAATCACTCCTCCATATACTTCCTGCTAATGGTCTGCATAGATTTATTCAGTCACTCCTCCTACATGAGGAATGCACCTACTTACTTCTCTCCATGTTACCTTCAACATGAAAACAGTTCCACGTTTCTGGAATCCTGGAATTTTATCAGAGTAAATTCCATTTGAGCTCTATCTGCAAAGAGGGCTGCTCCTAACTCTTCCCTCTCTGGGTGAGGACCCTGGCTGAGGTTCAGAAAGCTTCCCTTAGCCTTTTTCCCAGCAAAGAAGAATAAAGACTGGTATTCTCACACTGCGTCTGTAACATTGCTGCAATTAGGAACAGAACCACTTTCCAACAGAAAATGAAAATACAAATCAAAAAGAAACCTATCATATATGAGAAAAAACCTGAAAGAGCAGATACAGAAGAGCCATCTGTTCCAATAAATAAACTTAACTTTGAAGCAAGCAAACTGTGCTCCCACTTCAAACCGAGCATCCCAGAACATCTCCCTCCCGCCTGCATTCCCCAGGTGAAGGAGCTGTGCACTCACAGCCAGACTTCCACAGACGGTTACCTCCATCCAGGCAGGATGCGCAGCAGAGGCTCAGCGTGCCTCTGGACCACAGTCATCCCAGAGATCATTCCAGGGAGCTTCATTTGTGACGCAGTTGGCCCACTGCCTGCAGCCAGCCACTTCCCACCACCTCTGTTCAAGTGTGGGATGGTGTAACATAATGGTATATACAAATAGTGTAACAGAACCCACGAGTCAGCAGCATTTAACACCAACCTGCAGTGTTGGAAGTTTTCATGTAATATGCATGACAAGAGAGAACAAGGACCCTTGTTTCTAAGCACAACCAAATAAACCTGTTCCTTACCACCCACTATCTCAGGCAGTTTTGATTAAGACAGCAACTTCAGTGACTATTCTCAGCCCCCGTTTTTTGACACGGTGTTACAACTGGATAAGCATTTTACTATGACTGAGCTGCAAAAAGAAGCTTTTAGCTGCTTTAGTCTTACAGATGTTTCAAATGCAAAGAACTTTTGACATGCAGCTTAAAAGTTAATCTTTTTTTTTTTTAAATCTTTGCTTCTAAATAGGAAAAATCAGTAGCATTGCTTTGTTGCTGTACGGGGTTTTTTTTTAATTTTTAATCAAGTATGTTTCATCCCTATAGCATGATTAATTAACAAAGATAATTAGCAACTACAGCCAGCCTGCAAGAAAACAAAATCTTCTCTGAGGATTAAAAAAACTAAAACATGTTCATTGAGAAGTTCTCATGTTCGCTTTTGAAAAACCACCAAATGATAAAAGGTTTACAAAAATGCTCTTTGAAAGCACAGTTTATGCTCTTAAGTTTGAATATTTGCATTGTAAGTGGCAAAATTCCCAGCCAAGGACTTTGCAAAGAGATAACTAAAGGAGCCAAACAAGGATTCAATTATATCCTCTCCAGATGGAACCAAGCACACAAGTATTCACTGTGTGGATGGAAGAAAGATACATTTCAAGTCTCAGTGTCACAAGTAGATACTGCCATAGCTTGTTCTAAAAAACAACAGTGTGAGGAAAGCCTATTTAGTCTAAGAAAAACACAAATGTGCTAAATAATCCTTCAAATTCTGAACCCTCCTTAAACCAAAATTGCTCCTTCACTCCCCCTTTCCATCAGACAGACTCATTCAACTACCAGACAAAAAATCCCTTTATCATAGGAGAGTGACAGCTAACACACAGCTCAGGACTTCCCTGCAGAACTCTGATACTTGAGCTTCTCCCAGTCCGTGGGATAAAGTCAGTGCAACCACAAGCCCCCACCTATCACATCACTTTGAACAAATACTGATACTGTTCTTGATGGTAATAGGTACCTCATATCAAACACCACACCAGAAGTTACACTGGATGCTCGAAGGACTTCCTCTTTCTTAGTTCTCCTTTACATTGGTAGTTTACTTCGACACGACAAAATAGAAAACTCTGGCAGTGGACTTCAGCTTCCCAAATTTCTAAATAACGTGTTCATTTTCCTTTTGAAACCTCAGATTCAGAAGGTCTTTGCTTCACCATCTAACACAGAAAGGTATTACTTAGAACAGCTTCTGGATGAAGTTATTAAATAAAAATTCTCTTAAAACCTGCTGAATTTTGTCCATTTACCAAGGTCTCAGCCACACAGAATCAGGCTGTATTTTCAGTGGTAAATATTAATTTTACAGTTTTAATGAAAAGAGGTATTTTTATCTCTTTAATGAAGAAAAACAACATGATCAAAACTCAAAAAGAATGGAAAATGTTTTAAGAACATCATCTGAAACATAGATTAATGGTTCAGTGAACCCTAATGCCCATGATCCACCAGGAAGGCAAGAGCTCTATCAAACCCTGACATTGTCCTTTCCTGTCTTGATCACAGATAGCTACGCCAGCAGCCCCACAACCTGCCAGCACATATAGATGGGTCCTGTATTTTCAACATTGACATGTGAAGATTTTAAATATTTCCTAAGTAAATTATTACTTTCCTAAAAAGGGAATTAATGAGGACAAAATTTAATAGGTGTGACAGCTTCCAAGTTACTCAACACAATTGTTTCTCTACCTCCCTTTTTTTTCACGATCAAGAAAGTGTTTTCTTTGTGTTTCATACTTCCTTGGAAACTTTAACTCCAAACTGATTTCATTAGAAGTGGTCATTTCTGCACTACAAAATGAAGCCCAGCTTTTCCTTTCATTTTATGACATTCACTATCTGTAAAGCCAGAAAACAAGCACTTGACTCACTGAAAAAGTCAAGCTTTGAAAACATATTTTCAACATTTGTTTTATTTCTGGTGATTGTGTCCAGAGGGGCCAAGCTCTATGCCAGCAAGTGCTTCTGCAGGATGTTCTGGAGCAGAGAAATTCAAACGGAGTTTGAATTCAAACTATGGCTGTGAGATGTAGAAGGTGAATAAACACTTCATTCATGCAGGGAAAAAGCAAACAGAAAAATGAGGCTTGGAATCTGAATTTGCAAGGCATCCCTAACACTGTGCCTTGGATCCACTCCTTATTCATCACCTACCAAAATTATTTCTCTCCCCTCCCCCCACTCCCTATCATCACTTATCCTCACAGCACTGTTTTTCAAACCAACCAGAAAAAATCCTGCTAAAAATCACGGATCAAACATAGCACAGTGCCAACAACTGGGGCAGGGTGCTAGCCTGACTGGAGAGCCACAAGCCCGGCTTCTTTCAGTCCCTGGTTTTCCGGGGAGGTTTCCCATCCGAATACCAGGCTTGACCTCATCGAGTCTATGAGATCTGACAAGGGAACAGCCGAGGGTGGAACGGCTGCAGTGAACTAATGCGCCTCTTTCAGCTCCTATTGCGCTCGCAGTGGTTAGCGAGGCTGCAGCCTTCCTTCCTGCTGAACATCACCTACAGCCAAGGCACTTGGTGCTCCACAAATGTCAGCCTCACGTGCGTTCTGAAACCAGTCTCTTAGAGTCGCAACGGTTTAACTAGATCTGGCAATAAAAGAGTCATCTCACAAAGAAATACCCACTGCAAATTTAAAGCTGAGAAAGGCACAGGCTTTATTTAATTATTTTTGCAGTAATTGCAAAGACTGGAGTTACAACAACAGACGTACTAACGCTGTCAAGCAGAATAGATAGGATGAGCCACCAGCAAGGCACAGGCTCCTATTTATTTTTAATTTATTTGTAATAAAAGATAAGCATACAGAAAACATAATTTACAATAAACTTTTCTTGTACAAGACATGATACTGCCAAATCAAGACAAGCAAAACAGGTAGTAACTTATTTAAACTGTATTTTCTTTGGGTGACACTAACAGTAAGGAGAAAAAAACTACAACAGAATTATAAGTATAATCTGAACTAGGTATCAGCAATCCCCAGGGGCTCCTCACCAATTTCCAGTGGATTTTAACGTATATGAAATCTGAAGCAGAACTTAAAAGACTAACTAGAATCTTTTCAGAATCATCCAAACAAGATACCAAATCAAAACAAACACTATGGGAGAAGATCACAGGGTAACACAGAGCTGAGTCATGTACCCTGGTGAGGAACACCATGGGGGAAGAGCCTTCATTATAGAAGGAAAAAGGTTGACTTTGGCTACAGAAGGGGAGCAGAGCCATGGCAGAGAAACTAGAGAAGGAAATGTTATCAAGAGCCCGTGGCAGATTGTGATGGGATTGTTTAAATGACAAATTACTCTCTGAGCACCAGTGCAGCAGCCGAGGTCAGCTGGGTGCTTGATCATGGTAATTCTCCTGTCCTAAGCATGTACACGGGGATGGACAGCGATGCACTTTCAACTGAAGCATCTTCTTCACATTGGTTATCTTTCTATCTTTTTTGACAGTTATTGTTTCCAGCACTGAAATTATGGATGCAAGACTGCACACTTTAATGACTCACTGGTATTTCAGACATTTCAAATACATGTATTTTTTAACGTTGTGGGGGACAGCCTCCTTCCACTATTAGCTCTGCCTCCATAACGCAGCCCACCTCTCACATTCCGTATCAACTGTGGCCAAAAGTATCAGGCATAGTTAAGGAAGTCTGGACCCAAAGTTAAAAATGTTGGGGTTTTTTCTCTCAAGCTTTGAGATGGCTTCTAACTTTGATAATGTAAAAAAAGCCAGAAAAGCCATCAAGTGAATAGCAAAAGCTTTTTGAATAGGCACCTTTTAAATAACGTTCATAAGTAATCGCTAAACAATAGAATGACAATAAATAGAGCTACCAATCCCCCTTTCAGTTCCTTGACAAGACATGGATATGACAATACCATCACAATCAATGCAGTTTCTTGATTAAGAAAAAAAAAAACAAACCAGGCAAAAAAAGTGATTCTTTACCCATGACACACACATTCAGTTGTAGGATGGAAGATTAATGTCTGTACAACACAATGCCAAGTCACTGGGATAATTATGAATCATACCAAGCAATCACTTCACCAATCTCCTGGAACATCTCACTTATGACCGTTATTCACAAGATAATGGATTTGCTTGCTATTTTTTTTGGTCAGATGTATTCCTCTGAAGCCTTATATTTGGGCTGAGATTCCAGGTGGAAGAAGAAAATAGGTGAGAAAAGAAAGCTGGTTTTTTTAACAAAACACAAAAATGGAAGAAAAATGCCCCACGTTTTCCTAATACTTTCCAAAGCCTGTGGACAGCAGTGAGAGATACTTGAAGATTTCTTTTAAAAATCAACCCAAGCCCAAGAGTGAACTGCAGCAGGCAAGGGAATTGCACCTGGGGATCAACTTGAATGCAACATTAAGTATGGAACAAGTATCAAACACCCAAGTGCCAAGAAACACCAAGTAAACAGACTGCAGTATGGAACTCTGAAATACACCTGAAGTAGAGGTTTTCATGTTACAAAAGGTCCATACATTGTGCAAAGCTTGCATTTATTGAAAAGCAGAGTTTTAGCAGGGCCAAATACTGCACAGATTTGCTCCCTGTTAAAACATACTGACTCAATATACCCCAGAAACTACTAAACCACACTACTACAAATAAATGAGCAGAGAATACGTCCCACAAGAATTATTATTAAAAGTGATCTATTAAGCACTGTTACTGCTAACCATTGCCTCTGTTCTGCAATCCACACCATAAAACACCCAGCAAAAGCAGTCTGACAAATTCACACTGCTTTAGTTAGGAATTTCTTGACATAAGTGACTGATTTATCAATTTTAATGTTACATTAACAGTAGTATTTGGATTTAATGCTGTATTATTTCTGCCAATAAGCTGCAATCCAAGAAACATACAGTGGGAATTTGTATGATCCAGGCAAGCTGCCGAGTTCTCAAAGACATATCATCATGGAAAACCTCAGTGTTCAACCAGGAAAAAAAGAAGTAAAGCTCTAATAGAAGTCAGTTTGGAATATTAATCCAGCAAAAGAAACTTTAAATTATACTGGAGGCATCTGTTGCACCAAGTCCTACCCTTTTCAAGAAAGGCTGACTGCTCATCTTTTCAGGTGCTAGTTTAAAATACGTTATACAAACAACATCTTCTGTTTAACAGAAGCCTTAAAATGCTCTAAGATGGTGCTGAATCTCTGCAAAGCCTATAATTAGCACTTTTGTAATGAAAACAAACTAGTAGTGTTTATCTTCTTTTTGAGAGCATCCTCGGAGCCACTGCATCATTTTTAGGACCTTCTGCAGTACCAGTCAGTGCGGAAAGCAAGTTTAACACTATCCCTTCACCTGATCCTCCTGTACTAGGCCCAGGAGCTCCCCTTGTTTAAATGAGGCAGTAAGGCAGTGAGACTGGTTGCTAAAAACCTCCCAGTTCAGTTTGGTAGTGCAGCTGGGTTCAAGTGGGTAATGAAAGAGGAGCAGGGTCATTGCTATACAACAGCATGCCCACAAGATGCTGGAGAGAATTCACTGTGAATCCTGAACCTCTTCAGCCATTTCTAGTGAAAGAGAATTCCTTTTTTTCCCCACTGTGCCTGGTCTCAAGAAGACCTTAACAAAAGAAAAACAAAGGAAAAAAACAAGCAATCAAGGCTTTCTTTTCACAGAGGACTTAAAAGTTGAGCTAGCAAATCCCTCAGTCACTGGTTGCTCATACGTATTTTTCCTCTGGAGATTTGTCACATGGAGATGATGTGCTGTTGGAATTCTTTTGAAAGGATATGCATTTCCCTAACGGACTTTTAATGAGAATTTATTGCTCATGCAAGATTCAGGATTGGCAACACTTCAGTCTTCAGTTAATGATCTTTGTTTATTAACATAAATGCATCAACCTTAGCAGGAGTTTAACTTTCCCAACCAATGCATCAAAAAAGCATGAAAGAATTCTCACTCTTTCAGTCTCATCCCCTGAGGCTGCCTGAGAGGGTGCTAGCTGGAATTTATATGGTTGTCCTCCACAAAAATGAAGTCAGAACCCTTATTTCACATAAGACTGAAAACCATGGAAACATTTTTCCATACCCAAAATTACTCAGACATAAACTAACAGCAAGAAACAGTAACAGGATGCTGCCGTCAGCTCTCACAGTGACTATTCCTGCCGTGCAAATCTTTTCTCGGTAACAGAAGATCTTTGCTTAGTCCTAATCACTTTTAAATTCAATAAGTAACATTCATGCAAAGTGCTAATTCCACATGCAATCAGTAAATTATGACTTTTTGAAACTCAGTGAATTTGCAAGAGGCCATGACTGGGTCTGTAAAACCAGGATCCCAGGAACACACCACTGAGCCATCTCTCTGCTTCTGTGAAAACAGAACAGCAGAAGTGTATTCCTTCAGGAAGAGAAGGACCAAATGCACAAATGAAGAAAAAGGCTCAAGACCCAAGTGGACACTAAGCCAAACACTATTTGGACACTAACCTCAACCAAATTCTTAGATCCCACTGCTTTCTTCCTAACTAGCTTTCCTTCTGCTCTGCCCGAGTGATACATCCAGCTCTCGCTTGTCTGTGGGAAACTTTAGAAAGATTTTCTGTTTTCTACAAAGCTTTTCAGTTTTGCTCATACCTGATTTTGATTCATTACTGGTTGACCTGTTACCTCTGTTTTCCACTCCTTTGTTCCCAGATGATCACAACCCATTCCCAGTAATCTTTGTAACCTCTTTTTCTCAGGGGTGTTACACAGTGTGCTATGTTTTTAATCCATCCATAAAGTCCACAGCATCTGGACTTCTGTTTCTCTTAACAGGCTGCACCTAGAAATACCATGTCTTTTCTCTCCCTGGGTTACTTCTATCACAGACTCTGTAACCTTGCAGTCATCCCTCATGTCCTGTTCTAATTGAACATTAAAATACCTTGGAAAATAACATCTTTTTCTTGTAGAAGGGCTCACTGGACATCTTTTTCTCTTTCTTGACTTTTTTTTCTTGATGCGACTGTTCAATACTTTCCAGCATTCTGCCATAAATTGCTAGCCAATCTGCAGTAACCTTCCACTCAAAGAGAAAACACGTAAGAGAATAAAAGTTGTTCAGAAAGATTCCTTTTATTCACTGCTAAAATTGTTGGGGTTTTTTTGTTTGTTCTTGTAATTTAATTCTGTGCCCTCGATACTACTACTACTCTTCTATTAAGACCTAGAAATAATTCCAGTCCTGGGGACACATTCCTGATGGGACCTGTCTCTATAGAAAGTCAGAGGCAGCTGAAACTCAGGAGTAGTGTTTTGTGTGGCAACCTATCTTTCCTCTACCAACTCACACGAGAGATGAGAGAATCTCTTCTCATGTCATTTTACATGAAAGCAAATAAACTGAAGAGTGAGATGCCATAAACACCTTTGGGTATGAGAGAACAGCAGCACCTAATTCCATCCATATCAACCTGTGGCCATGAGACTGGACACATTGAAGCATTACGATTCCAGAGCAGTAACACAGAGGACTCTGTAATCAGAAAACCATAAGAATGAGTCAAAACATATGCTAAACCACATATATATAGGGAGAGAGAGAGAGAAGGGGTTGCTTTCTATACAAGGGAAAACATAAACCATATACATACAAACCACACAGCTTCCCATATGTGCTTCCAGATTTCCACCCCACAACACAGCATATAAAAACCACACACTGGAAGCTGCAGGTGCCCAACAAGAAGTAGCAGAGTGGAGTTAAAAATAATACAAATACATGCAAGACAAGAAACCCTTTTATTTTAAATACATTTTGAAGCAACAACCAGTAGGAAGGGAAAAAAGGGTACTGAAATGATAGAAGCATGGTTCGTAGCATACAGTGGGATAATCAGTCAGTGCTGAGCCTGTATGCTGAAAGGCATGCAGCACTGGCAATATTTACATCACTGCTGTGAAATCAGCTAGTCAGTATTACAAGGGTGTATCCATGATCCCCATACCCAAAAGCATTAGCGCACCAATTCAGTCATTTCACCTGATACTGCAGCAGTGGGAGAAAGCTTAAGCCAATTACAAAAATAATTTCAGACATCCATCTGTTTTTCCTGACTCTGAAAGCAGGAAGTGTGCTTTACAGTTACAGGGCATTTCAGAAAACTCTACCCAGATCATTTTTTGTAAAATTCTCTGCTTTTGGTAAAAACACAGAATGGGTGATTTGGACTTTAAAAGCACCAGGTCATTTAATGATGTGCAGCAGTTGGTTCTTTGGTCACCAAAGTCACCATCACAATGACTTCACTCACAGCATACATTTAGCATCAGTGCAAACCCTGGAGGGATCTCCCAATAGGACTCCCAGCAAGTGAAAGATAAAATTAATGAAATAATTATTTTCTGAGAGCATTTCTCATATGTCTGCATAAAATATATTTGGGGTGTTCAACAGACAATGATTGCCACTTAGTTTTCAGATTCAGGGATGCAATCCCCTTTACTGACTCCACAGATTCAGGCAGAGAAGGTAAATAAGACTTTTCTATAAATCTCTCTGAACTCCAGCAACCTACAGGTTTTGTGAAGAGGAAAAGAGGGTAGTGGAACACTAATAACAACACATCTTTAAAAAAAAATAATTGTTTAAGTGATACCATATCAAATTTCCTTACAAAAATCCCTTATAAACTACTGGGCTCCCCTCAGTCCTCCCCAAGGCTGGGGACCATGCTTCAGTGAGCCTTAAACAAAGCAATGTTCTCTAACGTACACCTCACTGTGCCAGAAGGAAAACGAACGATGCATTGAGAATCAGTTTGAAGTATCCTTCAGTAACCCAACAAATTCATATTTATGCAGCCTTACAGCAATGAAATCAGTTCGATGCTAATGTTCTAATTGTTTCTTCTACCACTTTGACTATAAAAGACAACTAGATAAAGTCGAAGGCAGTGGCCTCTGGCTGATTATGTGATTTGACAAATGAGATGATTAACTGGAACCTCAAACCTGAGCTTTGTTGCCTCAGCAGACCTAAAAGAAGAGCTGAAAAGACTTGCTTTTGAAAGGACACAGATCTACAAGGACCCCAACCCAGACTGAGCCACTCAAAGAGCAGCATTTGTACTGAACCAAAGAGTGGCTAGCGCACACACAAGCTAATTTTAATATAAAAATTATAGATGTCATTTTAAATAATGGGTGCAGCACACGGTAATAAATGCAACACCTTTTCCAACATGCCCGAGTAGACATGCAGGAACTGTTACCAATGACAGTTTTACCATATACCAGTCTAACACTTAACAGCACTGAAAATGGGCACATTAAACATATTAGTGAAGCAGCGACAGTATTTTTGTGTGTATTTATGAATCCATTTAAATTCACATATAGTCAACTCACAGCCTCAGTGGTTGCCCAGGGATGAAATGATGATCACATAGCACCAGGCACGAGATCCACCTGTGTTACTCATGTTTTTACTGAGCTTGGTTTAAAAACAACTCACCTGAACTTGCTTCAGTACAACATCTTTAAAACCTGCTCTCTGAATATTAAATGAAACAAACGTTACCAGATGAAACCAGGGTACTGTCTATCCTTTCAGCTAGTACAGCTCAAGAGAGCTGGGACAGAACTGTTATTTAAAACTTTTCCAATTTTTCGTGATGTGACTGAAAATCCTATTATGGAAAAGTGTACTGCCATCACTTCAGTAGTAAACACAAGCTAAAAAAAGCTTTCTGCTAAAATGTAAAACAAATAGACCCAAGAAACCCCAGGCAAACTGAACTGTCTTGGGGCATTTAAACGGTTTTCACCAAAGACATCAGCCAGATCAGGTCTGTGAAGGAGGCCAGCTTCTCACAACTGAAATAGCATCACAACAGAAGTTCAACTTAAGCAACAAAACCCCAAATTCAGAAGATCCGGGTGAATAAAGATCAAGATGTGTTAGTGTTCAGGCATTTCCAAACATATTAAATGTATATTAAAATACTTAAGATATTAACCATCTAAAGGGGAATATGTTCAGCAGTTCAAATGTTAAACAGATACTTAGGCAAATGTGCATTTCTCCAGTTTCCACAACAAATAACATGTTTTGAAACCAATCTGATGTTTCAATAAAGCACCTTGACATTTCTCACAGTGGAAAGACTCCAGTATTCTACCTGGGTAATAAACTGTGCTCTGAAATGACTTACTATAGTCATCACCACAGCCAGCAACATCACCTTTGGTAAGAAACTAAACAAGAACAACACACGGTGCTCACGTAGCATGACCACAAGTATTACCTCATTTACAGAATCAGGAAAAAGTCACTTCCAAATCAAGGTACTGAGTATTTCAAAATTTAATTCCCCAATCAAAAGCTACACCAAGAAAATAAATCCAGTAAAGGGCATCTGCTAATTAATTGAGACTAATCTTGATTTTAAGTTACTTTGATATTAGAGATCACAAAAATAGAAGTGCAGTTTAAGTACCTGTGTTAATAGAGAAGGAAGAAAACCAGGCATATATAAAACTGATGATAAACCTTGTAGATAAATCTCCTTTGTCATTACACAGCCATGCCTTTAGTTTAAAGGAGAACAAAACTGCTGACAGAAAATGCATACATGGACATTCTGAATTTTTCTGCCTAAGGCTGAGGTATACATTTACCTGGAATTCAAAGGATGAGAATGAGTCTGTACTAAGCACCTACATGAAAATCCACCACAAATAATTAGTAATTTCCTTAGAGAAAGCCAACGGTCTCCTTGATACCCAGGGTTCATTACCAAAATTGTAACAGTGGCTCTTCACAGTATTTTACAAGATTGCAAGAACTGAAAGTATTTCTGTATACAGAGTATTATGTTATTAATGATCTCAGCTGTTATACAGATGTTCAGATCTTTTCTGAGCTTGTGGGATCAATATCTAAAAGATATCTGCATTCACTTTCCTCTCTGAAAGTCCCCAAAGCAGAACAGAATAGCTTCTCCTTTTTCATCATGCTGCAAGAAGCAGCCTATTTTGATATGTTAAGATACTTCCATGTTGACATATTTTTCTTAGCAAGATATAGTCTTAATTAGATTTGTCTATCATTTGGAGGTTATCTAGAAGACATGTTAAGGATTTTTTTAGTGAAGCAGAAAAAAAACCCCATATGTTTTTAAATTGCATATTATTCCTTACTATAAAACCAGTACTTGCTCATTACTGCACATCATATAAAACCAGTTTTGATAGTTGACACTGAAAGCTGTTATCATCTAATTTTGAGTGGAAATGAAATGCTAGGTTTTTATTCTGCACAAAACAGCCACACATTCACTCCTTCACTAACCATGGTGAGTGAGGACTCACAACCAAGATACTAAAGGTCTTGCTTTGCCCAGCTGCTGTCTGAGGCCACGAGGTAAGGCTTTGGACCACCACTTCCTCTGTTGGCCTCTGCATACAATCAGCCTCCACACAGCATCCCAGCATGTTAAAATGATTGTACGGCTCCTTGCTCCATTCAAAATTATTTTAGTTAGCATGCTTGTGCTTTTTCCACAATCTCAGGTGTAGCTGAAGATAAACTCTCAAGGTCGATGAGGTACACCCACAGGTACTTTCCCCTAGTACTCTCTTGTGGAAACATTATGAAAAAAGGCATTATCTATGTATAGGCAATACTTCTGCATGCACCTATTAAAACTATAGCTCTACTTAAAAATCCAAAGTTTCTAATCTCTCAGAATTGCAAGTGACAGAGAAAACTATTTATTTTCTACATAGGTACAGAATAGTTTCCATTTTCTCCTACATATAGGTCATGTCTGACAAGATTTCCCAAAGTAATGCTTTCTTTAAAAACAGTGATATCTTTCAGAACTGCAAAATTTATATTAAAACATCAATCAACTTCCCTCTTATGAGGAAAACATTCCTAAATAAATGAATGCAGATACCTCATAGCATCAAAGGTATCAATGAAGAAAAGTATTAAAAACCCTGGAAGATTATGCCCATCATACCAAGCAGCAATTAAAGACTTTAAACAGGCAGCCAGATGGCTGCCTTCAGCCAGCCCATTTCCACTGACATGTATTTAATCAGCTGAGTTACCCCAGACAAATAACTAGCTTGGATTTTTAAGAGACAAACAATGATGGAGCAGGAGAGCTAGAGCAGGAGATCAGCAGGGTTTAGAAATGACTTAAGGCTGGGGTTTGCCAGCCCTTGGCAGGCTGGAGGCGGCAGGCTCAGCCTCGCTCCTTGGGGTGGCGGGATGGTTTGGGAACCTGCTGGAAGGCCCAGCAGCTCAGCAGGACCTGTGGGACATTCCTGCAGCCGGGGCTGCAATCCTCCAGCTGGGCTCTTAATTACAGCCCAGCAGCCTCCGGAAAGGCTGGGATCCTTGCAGCAGAGCACCAACAGCCTCAGGCATATAACATCTCTTTTGCAAGTGCCTAGCTGGCCAAGCAAAATCGGAGCTTTACTAGAGAGCATCTCGCTGCTACAAAGCAAAACGCCCCTCTGATCCTTCAGATTTGTAGTTTATTGATGTCCCCCTCAGTATGGGCCTCCAGACTCTGTTACACACTAGCTGTTTTTTCATGTTTAGGTTATAAATCTGCTTCCTCCTTAACAGTCAGAGAATTTTCCCAGGAGTTCCCTGCCAACCACCTAGCGGCCACGGTGAAAATCATGGCCATGCTTTCACCTACCTAACTTCTTCCCTCTCTACAGCTGTATTTTATTTCCTCAACATCCTCTTTCTCTAGCTCCCCAAAGCTTTTTCACTAGCATTTTTACATTGCTGGAGATGAGTTTTCGCTAATTCTAATACAGACGTTTCAGTGATGGTTTTCCTAAGCAAACTTGGTTTGACCCTTAAGTCCATGAATATGGGCAAAGCATTTAGTAATGAGTAGGAACTGCCCACAGACCAGTCTGGGGAAGGAGATCTGACATTAATATCTCTGAGATCAGAGCACAGAGGCTGTTTGGGAGCTGGATGTGTACAGACAGCAGAGAGCCCCTTTCCATAGCTTTACATAGAGAGAAGAGAGGCCATAAATTTACACAGATTTCTCAAATATTACAATCTGAGTACTCAAGCATTTATTTCTACATTAGTGACCTTAAGAAAGTGTGCAGCTCATGCTGGTAATACCACCACACGTAAGTGACACCCAGAACCAGCCCCAACTTTGAAATGGTGTGCCCTAAAGCCTCACTGCAGAACAAAATGAAGACATTATCCATGCTAACCTCAAGAAATAATCTCATGCTCCGTGCTTGCTTTTACACAACATACTGCTGTAGTGTTTACTGTCCTTTTTATGCCCTCCTATACATGAGAGACACTACAAATTATTTTAAACCACTGAAAGTTCAAGGCGTTTTCTGACAGGTTTGGGGGTTTTTTAATTTCATTTTAAAAATGAATTAAAAATCTAGATAGCAACATCCAACATGAAGCAGCACTGAAAGTCAGTGCCTGGCTTGCTTATTCTCAGAAATAAAGTTGAGCAGTTTCAGGACCTCATCTTTTGAGCATAGATTGCATTCTAGCATATCAGATGCTGTGGTAATGGGATTTTGTAAATCTGAAACGCATTCACATTGTGTACATAAAGAAATCTCTTGATGTTTTACTTAGTTTAATGCTTTTTTCATCATATGTATCCACCCATGCCCTCCTGCTTTCAACAGCTAATAACCAATACATCTGATGAAAATTAATTGTCTTGACAGCTTGCATACAAACTATAAACGTCCAAAGGAAAAATGCTGTGGTAGCATTTTCCTTCTCTGTAGGACAGTAGCTATGGAAACTATCTTTAGAGGCCAACTGGCCTTCATCCCAGTACAACACCAAAACAAATCAAAATGCTATTTTCACTGGGTTAGTGAGTTGCTCCAGTCTTAATTTTCAACCTTAGAACATTGCCATACATTAGTTAGAGCAGAATACACATTGATTTTGTTGGGAGCAAAGCTGATACGACTTTATAGAACTACTACAGACTTCAAAGATCCAGAGCCTTATAAACTCTGCTTATATTGATAATTACTATGATAACTTGCTACAAAGGACCTACAAAAGATGTAAAACTAAGGAGATGTTTAAAATATCACTGCATAAAACATAAATTTTCTTAATAGAAAGTAAGTTTTTTAATTATTATGAAAGAAATAATTTAGTCTTATCCTCGGGTAAATACTTAGAACCAAAGAAGAAATCTCTAATCTTGTTTAACTGTCACAGTTCACTAACTGAAACACGTATCCTTCTGGAAGGGTTTTATCCTGAACAAAAGCTGTGATTTCTAATACAGTCTGACAAAATCATCATTTTTTATGAATGCTGAAAGATGATGAAGGGTTTTTTCCCTGAAAAGGTAAGACACAAACGAGCCAGAGGGTGACTACTGCAAATGCATGTGGCAACTTCTATTGCCAACCACAAGAAGAGCAGTCATAGATCATTAATAAGGCTCTCAAACTTTTGAAGAAATACGTTTTTCATCCATAATGGTATTCAAAAAGTAGTGAAAAAATTCTCCCCAGTGCCACATGACACTAGCTGGGTCTACTGGCAGCTATGGAAATGCAACATCTTGAAGAATCTGGCTTGAAACACTGGTACTTTGAAATGCCCTAGTTCAAAAACCAAACAAGAAGATATCATTCACAGGCTGTTGTACCAAAAGAGGCACTGGGCTGGCTCATAGCCAATTATGCAGGTTACCACTGAGCATCCACAAATCTATGGCAGACGGTAACTAAAAAGCGAGGCCTAAAATACCAGATGTCTGTGAAGCTTTAAAATTGAATTTCCCTCATGGATTACAATCCCCATTGCTCCTGAACATCTAAATCTCCATCCTGCTGCTCCCACAGATAAGTTAGATTTCATCTCCTCTTTATCTCAGGAGGATCTCCTGGTAAGAGCTGAGACACAAGGCAGGCTGGATTCACAGCGGCCTGTGCTGGTGTAGCTCCATTTTGCCCATTAGAGAGACTTCTCTAAACCACCTACTACATGGGCCAGCTCGTTTTTAACTGAAGCCAAACATGCTATTTTCAGGCCATTAAGCCAACAGGAAATATAAATATCAAAACAGGTCAAGACTACATTCATTGCTGCATTTTCTCTTGCTCACAACTCACGATCAAATTATGACCACTATAGGTCCCTCATCAGGGTGGTACAGCCATCTCTTTGGGGTGGAGGGGAGAGGGACAAGGCTTCCCAGGGGCAGCCCCAGGGAAAGCTCATACAGCGCTGCTCACCCACCCCAGTCTGTCTCCCCGTAACCTTAGCCATAGCCTTCACTGATCTTTCAGTGCTGTTTCATTCTCCACAGAGCAAAGTGTCTTTCTCTTACTAGAGGAAAGATCTTTGAGCTGTATTTAGTTGCACCACATATTAGTCAGTCAAGGAAATAAATTAAGACCTTGAATACAGTCTTAATCCAAATTGTTTCACTTGTTGACTGCTTGTCTCACCATATGGGAAAGTAGCTTTCACATTTCCTACCCAGACCTCAATGATGGGATATATTGTAATATCACTGTAAAAAAAAAACCCACAAAGGGACAAGTTTTCTGAAGCCGAAGAGAAATTCAGTACTGATCCGAATGTGATGAGGGAGCAGCCACCTGGCTGTAGAGCTGCGATTTCATCGTGCCATGCAGGAGCTCTATATCTGAAATACTGACGGAGGGACTAGAAGGAAGAGGGCCATGCCAGGCCTAGATCCCCTCGGTGTCATCAATAAATCTATGCCTGCTTGGAACTACGGGTAGTATTTTAGATCTAAGAATAATTGTTGTTAATTTACCTGTTAGCTTTAAATAGACTTTTCAGCATAAGATTGCAGCAGAACATACCAGAGCCATTTATTACACACTTCACATTGAGGTTTAATCCAATACTACTGAACAAACCAAGTATGTTTCAACCAACTTGGATCTCGATCAAAAATATGTGGTCCATGCTGCCATTATAAAAAAAAAGGAGATTAACAGAACTGAAAGGACAGACAATAGGGCTTACGTGCCAAAAGCCTGACTTATTTTCCCATGCTAATCTCATAAGAGACACCCACAACTGAAAAACTTGTCTTGCTTACCGCTCTTAAGACTATCACAGCTACACCACTGCCAAGTGAAGATGTTAAGGAGATTAATCCAGGTATTGCTATAAATACCTTTCTTAGAAAAGCCTTTACATGACAAGGGAGAGATGAACTCACACTTTGATGCATCCAACTTATGCAATCTTCACTCCAGCACAAAACCCAAAATCACCCAACAAAATACACAACACCCAAGAATGTTTTCATTACTTTATGAAGTAAATCCATCAAGGACCACTGCATTATTTATTAAGCGCCTACTACAGCAACAAAGTACAGCATTACCTTTTATCCATATATTTTTAACTAGCTATGAAGAATGTGATCTTCTTTGATGCAAGAAGTATCTCCACTCCAGTAAACAAGTCCCAGTAAAATAAGAGATTTCTAACATCTGTTAATACCACCACTGCTCTCCTCCAGTGTACAACTTGTTTTTCTCCCTCACTGAAATACATGCTGTTGCAAATCCCAGTATCTTTCTCTACTCTTTCATACTCTGTAACATCTTTCATACTCTGTAACATCTGTATCGAAAATCTCAAGACTTGATAGACCATTCCACTGCAATTTTTTTCCCTTTCATTGTGACACTTAGTCCTAACACCATTTTTCAAATGTAACAGAATATCCCTTTGCAGCTAGCTCCTGTCCATGGAGTGCAGAGACAGAAACCTTGGAATGTTCTGGGACTTTGAGGTTTCCAGATACAGAGTTTGGACAGAGGCAGTCCAAGTTTACAAGTTACAACACACCAGAATTTGTGGGCTCCTGTTACCCAGTAGTTACACATGGACCTCTAAGAAACAAGGTGAGCCATAGATAGCCTTACCAGTTTTGAAATAACTCTTCAGAGAATTGCTATTCTGAAAATGTCAGACTTTGAGAACAAATACAAGTCAATTTTAAAAGAAATTACTCCTGTTCTTTGACCAGTGTTTCCTTGCTTTTCCCTGTACTCTTTTGTCTACTTCTCTGATCATCTGCTGACCTTGTTCCACATGTACGTTCTTGGGTGTTGGGTCACATTCTTTCTTACCATATTTTAACCCACTGGGTGCATTAGCATTTGTAATTTAATGTGCCAAGGGGTATTTTTAGGTGAAAACTTGTCTTGTATCAACATTTAAGGTCTTCATCCTAACATTCATTAGCTTGTAGACTTCCTCCTGCAGTTGTGCACCAGGACAGTGTACCCTAGGTGTAACTTAGACACAAGGTCCCCAGCAGTTGACACTGTTCTGCATGCCTAGGACCAGTCGCTGGTACAGCCTCCATGGTGAGCTTGGAGACAAGTGGAGGTGTGGTCCTAGACACACAATGGATTGCAGCAAATCAGCAAGTTCTTTTCTTATTTGTGCCATGTCAGCTGATAATACCAGTGGACCTATTGAGTCCTCGGCTGAGCCCCCGCTTCAATGTAAATGTAAATACACTTCTTTCAACAAAATTGAGCATTACAAAATAAAATCAAACCATAGCAGCATACTACAATACCATAATTACTCATGTGGTAATTTGGCCCTGGCTGGAGGCCAGATGCCCACCAAATTCACTCTATCACTTCCCTTTTGGCTGGACAAGGGAGAAGATGTATATCGAGAGGCTTAGGAGTTGAGATAAGGACAGGGAAAGATCATTCCACAATTAGTGCCATGGGCAAAACAGACTCAACACAGAATAAAGGAAAGAAAACTCTCTAATTTATGACACTACACTACACACCCAGTGAAACCACAATCAGGTAATAAGACGTGCAAGCAGATCTTAAAGCACCTTCCCCCCACCCCTCCTTTCTTTGCAGACTTCACTTTAATCATGATTTTGCTCCCTTCTTCCCCTGCACTGTGGCACAGGGAGGGGCAGGGAATGGGGGTTTCAGTCAGTTCCTCGTGAGTTGTTTTCCTTCTTAGCCATTTCTCACACCTTTCCCCTTCTACACGGTGGGGTCCCACCCATGGGAGACAGTCCTCCACAAACTTCTCCAAAGTGAGTCCTTTCCCACAGGGCTTCAGCTCTTCCCCAGCTGCCCCAGCATGGGGCACTGCTACGGGGTGCAGTCATAAATCATAGAATGTCTCTCAGTCTCAGGCCCAGACTGCTCCAGCCTGGGAGCATCTCCAGCCCGACTCCACAGAGTCATAAGCCTACCCCTCAGCAAACCTGCTCCGGTGTGAATCTCTTTCTCTCTCTCATCTCTGTGTCTCTGTCTCTCCCACAGGCTGCAAGCACTGGCAGAGGCTTGCTCAAATGCAGGTCACAGCGTCCCCTGTATGTCTCCACCTGCTCCAGCATGGAGCCTCTCCAAGGGGCTGCCGGGGCATCTTTCTCTCCGGCAGCTGGGCATCTCCTTCTCCCCTCCTCCGTCCCGGGCCTTGGTGTCTGCACAGTTTCTTACATCTTCTCACTCCCTTCTCTGATGGCAAAAAGCGTCTGCTCGCTGGTTTTTTCTTCTTAAATGTGATTCCCAGAGGTGCTGTGACCGTCCCTCATGGGCTCGGCCTTGGGCAACGATGACTCTGGCCTTGAGCCAGCTGGTGTTTGTTCTCTCAGGCCTGCAGAGAGCTTCTGGCTGTTTCTTGCAGAAGCCACCCCTGCAGCCTCCCCTTCTCCACCAGAACCCAGCCACACAAAACCACAACTTGTTTTCCTTAGGTAGCTCTGAAAAATGCTATCTGGATACTAACTTACTCATCTATAAAAGACAAGCTATAGCATTATTAGTAAAGCTGATGTTAATGGGAGAGAACTCAGCAATAAAATATCCTGCAAACTGTGCCTACTTCATGAACTACAAATACCCATCAATGGCATAGATACCAGAGGCATTCCCTGCAGTGCCCTGTATTACCACATACACTTTTTACATGAACAAATATTTTTAGACAGTAAATTGTTTGAAAGTTGGCAAGTCAGACTCCCATTAATGCCAACAGGAGCGATCATGGCTCAATCTCATTTTCAGTAGCCACCAGGAATCAATTTACTGTTCACATGTTGAGTATGGCTTTAGATACAGTTGGTAGCTTTGGACTTCATCCCAAGTCAACAGGAAGAAACATTTAGGGCACTGGGTTTGGCCTAATCTCTCCACTACTGCATTTTACAGTTTCATTTTTATTAAGGATATAGCTGCCCTTCAGGATGCAGTAAGTCAGTGGGTTCATCATTTTCAAACTCAAGTTGGCTTTTACACCTGAGACCAGGAATATACGCTGGAATGCAGGCACACACAGTGGGCATAGAGAAGAGGAACACAGGCAATTAGTTCAAAGAAGAAAGGCAAAGAAAGAGCAGAAAAGTTCTGAAAAGGTCAACTTCTACTGCCACAGAAATGACTGTGCTTATGGTAATGAAACCTGGAAGTATTCTAAAAGCATATAGCTCATCTTCAGAAAAAAAGAACCTCTGAGAATAAGGAAGTGGTATACTCAGTTGCAAGTAACTTCATCATCAGCAAACACACAATGGGATATAGATTTTTAGCTTCCTGTAGTGGCTTAGACCAAAAACATGGGCAAAATCTTGGCACAGAGAACTGAAGAGTCTAAAGGATTCAAGTGAACATAATGAGAGAGCAGCTGCATTGTGTGTTTAAAACAACACAGGCCACCGGGAGCCAAGAGTCTATTTAAAGGGGGTTATACACAATGCAAGGGAAGTTATTAGAAGATGGAACAAAGATGTACATGGAAAGCAACTGGTAAATGTTTGGCTTAAGTACTCAAACCAACATGGATTTAAGAGAAATCCTAAGAAGAGAAATGGGTAAAAGAAGACTGTTTCTTTAATGCTCTCTCACAGCATACAACAGCGTTGAAAACTTTGTTTCTGTGATTTGTTCAGCTTTTTTTCCGTGTCTTGGTTTTTCCTTCCTAGTCTTACTTGCATTCTGATTATTCTGGGGAATAATTTCAGATGTGAACTGTCAGTGCAGACACCACAGGAAAATAAGAAGAAATACTTCACTCTCCTTTATGACCCATTAATTTCTGTATTTTAAAGATTCTTTCTTTCTGAAGGAAAAAAAAATCCCCATTTTCATTTCAAGGTATAAACTCTCAAAGACCTGGAGAACTCCAGGGTCTCCGACTTTTAGCAGAATTTTGCATATGTGAGTCTTGCTGACAGAACATTCTTGATGCTTAAATAATTTGAAGATATTTTTAAACAAAAAAAGAAACAAATTTCTTATTTTAAAAATTTTATTTTGTTTCATCCATATCAGCTTGGGTCTGTATCCATCACCTAATATCCAAATGCTATCAATTCTTTGGCCATTCCCAGGACTTTCCGTTACACAATGCAAATGAGATCTAGATATCAGAGAGTTAGAAACAATAGAGAGAATTTTGTTGCAGTAATCCCTGCAGACCTTCTTCAGAATGGAAGCGTAAATGCAAAACCGACCAGGCTGCTGGTTGATGTTTTTACATAAGTATCATTAAAATTGCCCTTTCATCATCCAAGCAATGACAATTCTGCATTGGCACTCCCACAACCTCAACACGGAGCAGTTTCAGGTGGAAAAGTGACCTCAAACCTCCAAGGAAATGTAAGACAAAAGGAGAAACACAGTTCCTACATCTTAAATACCAGTCCCGGGTCCATCACACTACACATTCACGTTTTAACCACATAACAATACTACAGTACCATGTAACAACCTACTGCAACTCGTGAAATGGGAATAGAGCAAAAGCTATTGGGGACTTCTTGTACAACACCTCTTTGCAAGTTTAAACCCTGTGAACATCTACACACATGCTTAACTTCACACACGGCTGGAACTCTAAGGCTAAGCAGGTGTCTACTTGTTGCAAAATCAGGGCCTTAATGGAAAATTAATCAGCATTAAGAAGTGGATTTACACACAACACCTGGCTGCTGCTGCTGAGCATATCTGCATATGGGTTTATCCAGACGAGTGGAGCAGTGGTGTAGCTGTAAAGCTCTACAAAAACTAACCCTACACAGAATAGAAGTGGAGAATTCCACCATTACTAATTATTACAGAAAGGGAGGTTCTTTGTCTTCAGAAGGAAGACAACCCCCAGTACCTACAAAGCACACATTTATACTTAACTCCACAAGAAAAACTTGCTGATAAACACAAATTACAATTAACAGCAAAAATGCAGATGAGAAAAAGCTGAAGAAGGAATAACTTTTCTAGGACAGCCTCTAAAAACACCAAGCTACAAAGAGACCAGATTCAAACAGCCAAAAAGTCCAAAATACAGTATTTCTGAGCCAAAGGATATAATGTTCCTATCCACAATGCTCAGTGGAAGAGGAGACAACACAAGAGATGCCAAAACCCATCCGAAGTTTTGATCTTTTTCTTTTTTCCATCAGAGCATCAGAGCTCTGCACTGAACTTCCAACTCATCCTTGCCGATCAGCACACCACTGCGCTGGGGGGGACACGCCATATGGCTCCCTTTAACCGCGTGAATTGTACGCTGTGACATGAATGGGGCTGCTCCACGTATACAGTGAGTCACCAGCTACAAGGATTTGGCGGAACGGGGATTACAGCGCACACCAGAGCCACGCTGGGAACAAGCAGGGCTTCAGAGAGCAGGGGCACAAAGTCAGGCTCAGGCTTCAGTTCTGCACCCCTGAAATCTACCGGGTCACAACAAATTCTGGGAGGGCTTTAACATAGGTGACTCAAAATGTTATTAGAGCATTTTTACCACAATGGCAATCTAATAACATGCTTTTTCATACCGATTCCCTGCACAGTACAGTAATTTTAAAGTTTTAAAAGGAACACTTAAATCTACAGCAGCAGGGACTTGATGACATTTTTATTCTTGCCACTGGCAAGCCGCATCTAATGCCAGTGACATTAATCCCAGTGTTCACTGGCAAAAGGAACTAAGGCTTGATAAATTAGACTAAGGATACTGGTTGCTCTATCCTGTAACAGCACACTGTGTATTTATGTTATATGACTTGTTTCCTCTTTTAACAAGAAATGGGAAAACATTTTTGGTATTCACACCAACAAAAAAAAAGTCATTTTGGTTCATCACCAAAGACCAGCATCAAAATACACAGAAAATAAATCCTTAGCATTCTGATTACTGACCAGTTATTCCCCAACCACACTGAAAAATCCAGCCTGCCCAATCCAGCATTTCAGTGCAATTTTTATTGACCTACTAACCTGTAACTCTGGGAAGCCTGGAGCTAAGAATGCAATAATGGCTAGCAAATACAAGTCTCCAAACAGAGTGTAATAACCTTAAGTAAACTACTGCCAAGCAAAAGTCCTGCAGATCAAACAGTTCCCACGAAGCCTTATGCTATTAACTAGCAAAAAAGTCCCATGATATCTCCATAGCCATGCACAATAAGAGCACTGCGCTTCTGTTTACTTACATAGCTTATCTGCAATCCAGTAATGTATACAGTCAATCCCTCAGATGTAAATCACTTGTCTATTGAATGTTACTTCACTTGTTAAAAACTTTGCTAGCTTTCTAATGATAAACAAGGGGTTTATCTGGAATTTCAATCTATAAGTCATGTAAAAACTGACAGTGAATGGTTACAAACAGTTTCAATTTGGGAGTCAATTTTATATCACTACATGGAGAAAAATTATTGCAAATACATAAAGTTAGAGATGCTACTCTATTTATTCACTGTTGCTTTCTCTCCTAAAGAAAAATACAAGGCCCAGTCACACCTATTCCACCTTATTTCAGCCATTTTCTGGGTAAACCCACCTCAGAAGATGTATATTAGATCCAACACCCTACTAAGGCCCAGAATCAACAACGGAAAGCCTGGTCAGCCAGCAGTGGGTCACTTCCCACTGAGTTTACTTCACACTCTATCGCCTTGTGTACTTGAACTCATTTCAACAGCACCTCTTTTTTGCCTAATGTACTTCTTCCATCAGTACAACCTTCCCACGGGGATCTGTGCGGCGTGTTGGAGTCATTCTTTAAACCAACAGGAATAAAATCAGGAAAGAAACAGAGCCCGTTAGATGCTCCTGGCAGAGTCCCAGCGCAAGAAGAAGCAACAGGGCTCAAATGCAGGCGCCGCCGCTCCCCCCGCGGCTCAAGGTGGAAACAAGAAGGAAGAAAATCGGATCGCCCCCTTTTCCCCCCGTGCTACAGAGTGCCGGAGCCCCGCGTCAGGGCCGGGCGCGCACAGACGCGGTGCGGGGCTCCGGCCGGGCAGGGGCCGCGGGGGGCGCGGCGGTGCCTGCGGGGCGGCAGGCGCGGCGGTCGGCGCGCCCGAGGCGGCGCGTGTGGCCGACCCGGCTCTCCGGGGCCACTGGGCATCGGGGCTTCTTCGGCCAGCGGGCGTGAAGGACGGCCGGTCAACGGCCGCGGGGAGCCCAGCCCTCCAGCCGGCGCTGCGGCAGGCACGGCCGCCTCAGGCTGCGTGGCCGGCGGGGCGGGGAGGAGGCCGGGCCGGCGGCGGGGAGCGGCGGCAGGTGCCTCCTCCCGCCCGCAGGCGCGCCCGTCTCCGCACAGCCCTGCGCCCCGCGGGCGGGGAGCGGCGGGCGCCGCCGGGGCCGGCGAGGGGGAGCCGGGGAAGGGGAGGAGACGGCGGCGGGGCGGGCAGGAGGCGGTGGAGGCGCGGCGGGCAGGTGAGGGAAGGGAGGCGCGGCCGGCTCCTTACCTGCTGGGCGGTGGGGCATGCTGCGGCGGGCGGGGGCAGCGCGTCCCGGCGGGCCGGGGAGCCCGCCGCCGCCGGCCCCCGCCTGGCCGGGGAGCCCGCCGCCGCCGGCCCCCGCCTCGGCAGAGCGGCTGCCGCCCCCCGGACCGGCCGCCCCGCCACTCGCCTCTTCCGCTTTGTTCCGCCGCGGCGGCTTCTCCTCCCGCTCCCGCCGCAGCCGCGGGACGCGTAACATGTGCCTGGGGAGGGCGGGCGGGCGCCCGGGGTGGCACTTTCGGCGGGGCGGGGAGCGCAGCGGCCGGGCCCCTCCGCCCCCGGCCCCGCGGAGGAGCGGGGCTGTCAGATCCAGCCCATCTGCCGCGATCGCAATCGGTCGCAACTGAATGGCTCCGGCAAATCTGCGCCGGCAGCAGGGGCTCGCCGCGGCGGGGGGGTGATGGGGGGGAAGGGCCGGGCGGGGGCGGCCATTGTCTAAGGTGGCGGGGCCAGGGCCGCCGGGCTTCCCCGGGCTGGGGGCGGCGGGCGGGAGCCGCCTGGGGACGGGGTGTCCGGCCGCGGGCGCCGCGCAGCGTCGTCCCGGCGGCATGGGGGCAGAGCCCTCGGGCCGCCCTTGTGCGCTCTCGGGGCAGCTCTCCCGCCGGCCGGGCAGCCCGCCCGCCGGGTCGCGCAGCGGGAAGAAAGCCTTCGTTCTGCTCGGCCCCAAATGAAATGCTAATCTCAAGCTGATGCCGTTTCGGCTGTCTTGGAAAGTTAGGGGAGAAGGGGCCCGGCCCGGCAGAGCCAACCGGCCCCTGGTGCCGGGAAGCCCGAAGCGGCCGCGACTGTGCCCGGCGAGGTCCCCACCTGCAAGGCTGCTGGGGCCTAGTGCGGGGACACGAAGTGAAAGACTATGGATGGGTAGAGGCTTGCTGGCACACACGGCACACTGAAAACCTCGTGTTATGGAAAAACAGTCCCTAAAGAATCACGGAAAGCTTTGTCACCTGCTAGTAAATAAACTGCAACTCAAAAAAGCCCTTCCCAGTTACCACTAATCATACTTGGGTTGGGTTTGGGTGTGATCAGATAATTTCTAGACACAATGCATGTCAAGAGAACCCAAGTATACAGCAAACAAGAGCTAGGGTAGGATTTCTGCTTTAATTAGAGGAAGTGTGAGATAGAGGTCTTGGAAACAAAGTGACAAAACCTGAGATGATGCAAACGAGAGCTGGGTACGCTGGAGGCAAGAGAACGCAGGCCATGATGCAAAGTAAATCCTCACTATGCTGAGACAAGAGTTAAAGGATAGAGCTGTATCTAAGAAGCAGACAAGTAGTACCAGAGAAATAAATCTTTAAAAGTTTAGGTGACAGTATTTTTTCTGGATTTTTAATTTGGAGGTTTCTGAGGAATATGCTCTCAAGAATGAATCAATCATTGGAATTAAATATGCCACGGGAAATAATGCCCAGCTTTTACTTAGCACATTGGCTGTAGGTGAAGATGGCACATTTTGCAGAAGGAACCTCTTCCTGTGGCAGTATAACCTTTGCAGCCAAATACATGACAGATACACCAATAGTCAGGTCTGTTAATGCAGATTTTCTTCCACTTTTTTCAGTGTAGATTGGGACCCACCAAAATTGCTTGAGTGTCTCAGACATAAAATGAGCCTTCCAGGAGAGCAGCTCACTTGGGCACCTTGTTCTCTCCTGATGAGAGGCAACACATTAGCTTTCTGAGGGCTGATCTACAGTCCCAGGCTAGTCGGAGCCCTTGGGTGTAATTCAGTGTAATTGAGTAAAGTATAAAGCTTATACTGCACTGTAAATACAGCATCGTTCTTAAGTACTACAGAACTCCATGGAAGGAAGCTTGAGAAGGGAACCAGTCAGAATGGCAGCTAGAATGTCAAAGTCTCCCAATCCAGCGGAAGTTGGGGTCTTCAGAGAAATACTTACTCCCCATTAAAACAGAGCTCCATCATTTAAATCATGGTCCTGTAGTCGCATAGAACTGAAGTAATGTCTACTGATGTGTTTAATTGCTTTGTTGTGCAGGGAAACGCCTTGAGCAACAATCCTAAGAGCTAATTTTAATAACTGAGTTTAAAAAAATGTTCATTTGCTGTTTAAATAGGAATAATAACATCCCAATCAAGTGTAACTATGTTATAATGCCTGTTACTTGCACAGTCAACCTACATCACCTGTTCAGATCCTTTATAATTACTGATCCAACCTGCAAAGGCTAAATGGTTTGGGAGACCTGGGTTGCATTAGAGTGGCTGCACTGAATGTGCCCTAAAGGTCAGTGTACATCAGTACCCTATCTCTAACAAGGGCAAACCCCAAATTTCCAGGGAGAGGTGCAACAATCCTACTCTCCAGCCATCTGGGAGCTCAGGGCTGTCCCACGCCAAGCCTGCCCTCTCTGTGCCTAGTACTTCCTGGTAGATCTCATCCATGACTGTCTAGCCTTCCGCTGAACACATGTGTGCTTTTAAAGCCTACGATCCCCAGCTGCAGGTGCTCTGAACCTTCCTTACATGTTGCAAGAAAAATTTATTCCTGTTACTTGGTTTTCCACGTGCCACCTGTTAGTTTCATCTGATACCCTGCATTTCTTGCATTGAAAGAAGCAACGGACAATCCGCTCCTCTCCATGCTACTCACGTTTTTAGGTCTGTCATTCCCCTGCCTGAGTTACTGCTTTTTCAGACTCAAGAGCCCTGGTCATCCCATAAATGAAAGGCAGCTCATGCTTCTGATTACCCTTTTCTGACATCTTCTGAACTTTCCCAGTGCTGTTGCACCTTTTCTGAAGTGGGGGACCAGAACTGCAACTGGTATTTGAGATGGAGTAAAATCACCAGCATAATTACAACCCTTGAGTAAGTGTGATACTGCAGATCTTAAAATACAGCACTAGTCTAGGCAACAGATCTTCCTATCAGTCCATGTAGTGTTGCATAGAAAGTTTTTATTTAAAGACCACTTCTATCCACAGTGGTCCTTTCCCAAGTTCCTAGTGAAGTCATTGAATGATTAAACAGGGCTAGAGGAATGAAAAAATGTATTTCTAGTTCTTTATTTTCAGGTCCAGGCTTACATCCACTGAAATCAAGAGCAATAGAACTGGTCTCCTGCTCTGTAACTAGAAGTGATTTAGAATTAAAAAGAACTAGTATTTATCTACAATGCAAAGCTATAATTACAATTTGAAAGTATTTTTTATGCATATCGAGCTGTACTGTTCCTGACAGCTGAGATACTATTAATCTGGAAGAGACACAGAACAGTATTTGAGTTTCATACACAGCAGTAAGTACATACTCCAAATCATTAATTATTTCTTGTCCCCAGGCTTGTGCAATTTTATCTTGCATAGACATTTATAAGACAATACACTAGTCTTCAAACAAAATTCATTACTTTGCTTACCATTGCTCTGGAGTGATACTGAAAACACAGTGCTCATACTTCAGAGCACTAAAATGAAGTAGATGGTAGCATTAGCACAATACAGCAATGGTAGCCATAGTTTTAAATGCAGGACCCTAACAGCCAACGCTGTCAAATGCAGTAATTGCCCAGATAGGAATTTTACCATTTTCTCACTGACATCAAGCTACTGGTGAAGAGACAGATGCTACTTGAACTGATTCCCACTTGGCATAACACACATGAGGAGATGATTTACCTCTGCTCACTGCTGCATTCTGCAGCTCTTTCACATGGGAGACACTTGGGAGGGTACAGGTACTTTCACAAGGTGGAAGTGAACAATAATCAGTAATACCAAAATAACTGTGTAATCTGTGCTTCTGGGAGAAACTTCAGACTTTAATATCAGGAGGACAGATGGGACATCTCCAGAAATGAGGAGTTACTGAGTTCAATTCCTTGTCCTTTTTAAAACAGTGGTTTATTTACTTACATAGGACTGAAGCTGTAAAGGTGATGCAACACTGAAGTTTCAGGTACTCTACCTAAAGGTTACTAGCACTTAACACTAGCAGTGTTCCAAAACTGTTAAACATGAGCAGGGCAGGAATCACACTCACTGACATCATTTATAGACACAGTTGCTCTTTCAGCCTGACACAGGCCCCTGTTCAGGGAGACCTGAGGCAGCACTGCCCTTTTCGGGACTGCAATTCAAATATTGGGACAATTGCCTGTGCATCTGGGACCCCTGCCAGGCAGGCTGTTACACAAAAAGCTGCACAACAGTAGCCAACAGGGACACTTGCTGAACACCCTGTGCTGACAGGAGGGGAAAAAAAAAATAATCACTGCTATGGAACCTTTCCTTAAGTGACTGATCTAACTGGTCCACAGTAACCATGTTGGTATCTCCCAGTACAGACTCTCAGTTAAGTTCCACCTAAGGATTCTATAAAAGTTCTCTCTTGATCTCAATGGAAGTTCAGAATTTACATCTTTCATGGGACCTGGCTGAAGAAAGGGCCAGGTGCTGCCATGTGTACATCTCCACATGGCAGAAGTGAAAAGAAATCCTGATGTTCCTGTCACTGGGAGAAGGACAGCATTTGGCCATTTTTTCAAGCACTTTTAGCCGTGTTATTAGAGAAAAGAGGGATTGTAAGTTTTCACAACTCTTGATCTGTGTTTCTGGACCTGTTCTGCCAAGGCTCTGCAGGAAGGTGGGTGGTACTTTGCACTGAGTCTCATCGAACCAGGAAGAGTGGAAGAACATAAAAGATACAGGAAGCCATACAGGAGCCACGCTGTACATACTTGCTTCTCTCAGAAGGGCTTAAGAGGCTCTCAACCTCCCTGGCAGAGGACTAAGAATCCACTGAATGAAAAACAATATTTGATTTATTATGGCATATCAAGAACTGGACTGGGAAGAATTTGAGAGGTGGAGTCAAGATAGCATCAAGCCTCAAGTACTGCAGACAGATTTATCCCTCTGCCATCTTTAAAGATGTCACATGTATTACAGTAAACCAAATATCCTGCAAAAGCTGGTATCTCCTTACTGCCAAGCATTTGCTAGAGATTGATCAACATTTTCTATTTTTTCTGCTTATTTAAGTTACATTTTCTAGACTGCTTAGCTAATCAGGTGGTAATAGAACTAAGATCTCTATTTTGCAAGCTCTTCTTCATTTTTTAAAATGTCAGGGGAATATCTACATAAGCAAGAGTTTGCAAATTCTGAGCTATGCAGATTTAACTAGGGAAAAAAATATGCTCAGGTCTTTAATATCTGATGAATGCTGCCTTGTATTTGAAACCTTGTCCCTAGTGGAACCCATTACAATAATGTTTATACAGGTTTATGCTATAAATGTATGCATTTTCCCTACAGCAGAATATGTTGGAATTTACTCCTGATTAATAAAAATAATGTACAAACAGGCCACAGACCAGAATACGGGTTGCTAGAGACATAATTATGGCTATTTAGTAACAGATAAAGCAATGGAAAATATAATCTGTTATTAAAAAAGTGCTGAATTGATAGGAAGCACACCCTGGATCTCCTGCAATGTGTGTAAATGGGAAGCAAGCCAAATTCCACCAAATTAAAGGAAACTTTCAGAAAGCTGTGAAGTATCTCCCCAGGCTCTTCCAGCCTGATTACAGTCAGCATTAGAGCTAAACAGGAGATGCAGGGAACCTCCTGGACAAGGCTAGCTGGGAACCTGAACTTCACTGCTGCAGTACATCTAGATCTCCAGCTGCAAAGTGCACACAAAGCTTGGAGAGCAATGCTGACTGTCATGGTAGGAAGTGAGAAGATGACAGTGATGGATCAGTCCAAGCTTAACATTAAATAGCGGGAAGAGGCAATGTTGGAGCAATATTTCGGTTGCACATGTGTCCTGCTTTCAACTAAAACAGTATTTGTCCTGTGATAGGCCCAAGCAGATGACAGTGGTATCTACATCCATGGTTTTCTCTAATAAAAGCCTTTGCACCAGCACAGCAATACCCATATACATTAAACTGGCTCAAGAGAACAGGGCAGAGTCCTCCTCTTCACCTTTCCAATACTCATCCCCTGGCAGAGGAGATCACTCCTGGACTTTTCTACTCTGGAGCAACAAGGGCCAAGGGCGGGAGCTGGAGAGGACACTCTGGTGGTCATGCTATGAGCTGTGCACGCAAGAAATAGTTCTGTCATGGAGCACAGGGTAAGACTGTCACCAAGCTTGCTTTAAGCCCTAAAACCTTTTAAAGATTCAGGCAGTGAAGTGGGAACTTCATCCCCTGGATAGGAGTCAACAGGCTGACAACACACAAGTGCTGTGACATGAGAAATACAACTTTACTGTTAATACACTGAACCAGAACACATATGAGCCCTGGTTTAGACACAGATCTCTTGTACAGGCTCCATTACTTTGCATGTTCACAAATTTATTTTTCTCTGTAAAGAGGGAATTATGTTATTTCTTGTTTCATCCTTGGAGCTGAGGAGATGAAAACCATTTCTCACTTTGTGTGGAACAATGAGGCCCTGTTCTCACTTGGTCTTGAAACCTTGCTCTAATGTAATTTAGAAAAAATAAAAATGGTTGAGCATTACAGAATGAAGTAGAAATGCTAAACTTGATTATTTAACTTCTCACAAGTGAAACTGATTTACAGGGAAAGGCACTAACCCAACTTGTATGACTTCATATACATTTTCTCACTGGCCCCTTCTACATCTGCCATCAGCACTGCCCTGTTTGAATTAGTCAAACAGATCAGTGACGTACCGTTCCTCTGAAAATGACAAATTCATAAATTCCCCATTTCTCTTCCTTTGAGCCCACCATCCCATGTAAAGCCCTGTCTCGCAGCCTGTATCTGTGCACCCCTCATCTCTATAAAAATGGGATGTTGAAATCTATTATAGGAACCCAAATTCTCACTTGCTGCCTTGATATAAATCCGTAGGTTATCCAATAGAAAGCTCTGTGTAAAGATACAGTTATGGAGGCTTGGAGAAGACTTCAGGGCAATGTCACTGTTACTCATAGAAATTATTCTTTGCTCTGTGAATAAGTCCGCTAAAATAATTGGAATTATCTGATGAGTGAAATACAATTCAACATGAATAAGCGTGGCTGTTCCTTGACATTAGTGGGATGGAAGACTAAATTTAATACCAAATAATAAAAAGAGACTATAAAGAAGTTTCCATTTGGAAATGTTTGACCTTAAGAAGCACTAGATAAGCTCTGAGCACCAGCAACAGATAATTCACATTCAATTCTTGTAGATTATGTTGTTTACTAATGTGTATTATCTGGTTGTTGGATTTGTACCTAAAAACTGGGGTACTGTTTCAGGTGAGTAAGTGGTTCAACATTTCCTCAGATACCGGTTGTTTTGGGTCAGCCTGTGTTTCCCCCTTGTGCCCACCATGGGTCTGTCTGCAGCGTGCCCACTGCCTGCTACCCAAACCAAACCGCGTGCTTCAGGGGACCTGGACAAAAACACTGCCATACCCTCTTAGCTTCAGATAAAATCAGCTCAGAACATGTTTATGTCCAATTTTAAATAGCCACTACAATAATATATATATCTGCATACACAAAAGAGTTTGTTCCTCTAAAAAATCTAAACCAAACAGAGAACCATGCCAAGATTATACATTTCATTTCCCAGCATACAAATGAGGGCCTAATTTACCCTGGGCTGTTCATGCATTTTGCTTTTAACAAACATCCATATGTCAAATAGACCTTCCACATACTTCCCTGCTGGAGTTTTTTTTTCTTTCAACTTGGTAGGGAACATTTGTGATCCTTATTCTACTAAATATATCTAAAGAATATATTTTGCTCAAGGCTTTCTATTTTTTAATTTAAGAGAAACAAATCAATTCACAGCTCTGGCAGTCTTAACTACTATGACAAGCATACATCTGTGCAAAAATACCCCAATTCCTAATTAATTACAGGATGTTATTAACATTTTTAAATTTAACACCACTTAATTTAATTTTATAAACATGACAATATGAAGTAGTTTTTTAAAGCACACTTCTCCATCTTTTGTCTGTGGTTTTAAAATCTGAGTAGTTTAGCATGAATAAGGAGGCATTTGCTTGCATCACACTTATTTTATATTCAGATGATTCCAAATCCTTTATGTAATGACTTCAATAACTGAGGCTTGACACTTCACTCCTGACTCATGTGGCACTGATGGCCAGTGTTAACAGGAGTTTTCTGTGATTAAAGGAAACAGGCTGAGAGTCATGTTCTCTAAAATTAATACTTGTTATGAATGTATAATGCCAAAATCATCCCAGGTCATATTTCTCATATACCACATCACATCAAGTTGAGCTTAATTGTAAATCAGCTTAGTAAATACTCCAGAGGAATATGTCCAGAGTTAAAATTACTTGCTTTTGAAGATATACTTGATGGTCAGGTAAAGAGCTGCACATAAAATTACTTTAATCAGTCAAGGTCAGTTATATTTTGACTTGGGTGACAAAGCTTACAGCTATTCAAAACTTACAAGATGCCTATTTTACTTTTGTTTAAAAAATAGTGATCAGTCTTGAGCAATGAGATAAATGATACTAAAATAGGTGCTGCCTTACTGCAACTTGCAGCAGGTATTCTGGCAGCTGTCTGGTCTCTTCCCTTGGTCAGAAGTTCAGAATTTGTAGTGGACTTAAGTAGTCCGTAAAGTTCATTTGTAATCCTTAACCTATTCTCTCATTTCTCTGTGATCCTATTAAAAATATAAATTAAGGCAAATGCAAACACACTTGTTTTTCTACATACTTGTTCTTCACTCTACTCTCATCCAGTTCTGTGATGAACAAGTATCTTTAACAGCAGCATGAGATCGGCATTGTACTGAGGAGTCCAAGGAATGAGTGGTTCTCATTCACAGACAGCATACAGAGGCAGTGGTTTCTGTGGCTGGTAACTACATCTGCAGTGCTCACTGAACCAGCTAAAGAAAAGTATGTTTGGCCAAATATCAGAGGCATTTTTAATTGGTAACCAAATGTGTATATTCAAATACTAATCCTTGGTAGAAATAAGTGTCTGGAGCAGTATTATCAACTGTTAGACAACTTGGTAGCCTTATGGTTTTTATCTACATTCTTGAGTTAATTTTTTCCCATGTAAAGTCACAAGCCACAGCTTTAAAGAGACATAGATGCTGCTATAAAGTTCATTGGAAACATCTGAGTACCCGTGGTGACTGAGTGACTCCTAACTGCCAAACTCAAATTTATCATGTATATCCACTGCTGTATCCAGCAGTGTTTTAGAGATGTAGCAAAATCCCACAAAAAAAACTCAACCCCCCAAAAAAAAAACCAGCAAAAGAAAACACTGAGAAAGATGAGAGGCAGATGTTAGTCACTAATAGCACACACCACTTCCCCATCTTTACCAATGGCCAAGATGGTGTGACAAGAAGGTCCATCAAACAGCAAAGAAGGAAGCCTCATGCTCTTGCAAACCAAATTGAACCACACCAACATACAACACTTTTGGAAGATAATCAATTTAATTCTAAATACTGCCTATAACTCCCATTAGCATCATAAGACGAGAGGCAACTTTTGGTATCAGAAACTTCTAGAAAGGGTTAAAATGGGGTTTCAACCCCAAGTCTTGGTTGCTTTGACCTTAATTCCCCTTGGGTCAAGTTACTAAGCCTCTAACAAGAAAAAGATACTTGTACAGAGCATGACCTTACTTATCTGGGGTAGCATTTGTGGTTTTTTCACAGCCTTCGTTACTGTATTGTCATACATAGGGTATTTCATTTGTTTGCCATGCAACTTATTCCCCTAAGATTAGTCCTTTTCTAGTCAAGCAGTTTAAAGCTAATCACAGTTGTTATTTTAATCTGTGCTCACCATTAAGAATTCTTGCAGAGCTATTTTGCTTGTTAGCAATTATGGTCTCCCAATGGAAGTTTATGATTACAGCAAAAGCAACCTGTTTAATACTTGGAACCTCTTTAGTATACAAGCCTTAAACCCAGGAACACAGAAGCATGCTAATGCTGGTGATCAAAGTATGGCAAACCTATTCAAAAAACCATTTTTAAAACACAGCATTGGAGAAGTGCTTTGGGGTCCTCATGCCCATTTGTGGTCCTCCCTCTCTGGTTTTTATTACCACAATAAGGTGTTGTCAATCCTTCATTCACTTTATGATTGTCACGTCTGAAACACAGGATATCCCAATGCTTTCATCGAGACAGACAAAAGGTTTGCTCCTGGTTCCAATGGCACTAATAAAAGTCCCTTGAAAGGTCTTTAAGAACAAGGTGTGACCCCTGCATATTTAGGCAAGCATCCCATGCTGAAATATGAAGTCTTTCTGCTGTTAAGTGAACTAATAATTGCTGTCACTGATCTACGTGTCAAGAGTTAGACATGATGATCTACTGTCAAGGTCAGTTAGTAAAGACTGTGGGAGCAGATTTCTGCTTCCCACATGGATTGTCCACGTGCAATAAATTACACATAGTAATACATATTAGCTGAGTTACAGCATTAACCAACTACGTGAGGAACACCGCTGTGGGGATCCCCACAATTCTGCCCTGTTTAAAGTTACTTCTATACAGGCTGAGGCACAGAACTCTGAAATAATGCAGTTCAAACTGATAAACTGAGATGCACAGTCACTACTGTGCATCACCATACTGATAAATGTTGGTGACTTAGATCAGCAAGGGTCAAAGAAGAAATAGCAATTCTGCAGTATCAAGAGTACAGCTGAATTTTAAAACTGTTTATTTTAGCTTCAAGTCTCCCACATTGGATACATTCATTTCATTCAAACACGACAAATGAGGGAACCACTGCTATTGTTTTAATCATGCTTCAGGTGGAAAAAACTATCTTAAAATGTTTAGTGTAAGAAAAGCTGTGTTTAAAAAAAAAAAGAGTCTGCATCTCCAGATCCTAGCGAGGTACCTTCACTCCATGTCGTAAAGGTTTTAAAGAACAGAACATCTGAAGCCAGGCTGCTAGAGGTCTATTTTAGTAGAAAGCTGTAAAACGTGACCTGACCATGGTCAGTCCTCCTGGGATGGCAATTACAGCAATAAATGTTCCACAGCAGATGCTAATGCTGTGTATAAACAGTCATCCTCTAAAATGAAAAGAAATTTTTGCCCCCACATGTCTTTTAGGAACCTATTGTATGTGTGGAAATGTAAAGGAAATGTAAAATTGATATGCGCACCATGACATCGGCTTTAGTCTCCTCTACCTTAGCCTGGTGACTATAAATCTGTCCCAGCTGTAACTAAAGGCTGAAGGAGCTAAATGGTCAGAATTTGTGTCTGTCTGTTTTATTAGCTTGCCTAGAGTAAAGTAGGGGTTATCGGTCAATGTCAGGTTCAGCGCCCGGTGACCCACTAGGTTAAAATTGTGGTAGTCACAAATCAAGAGCATAATGAAGTCTGAGAAGAGGGCTATGCTGATTTATTAGGACATCTGTCTGGCTATAGACAGCCTAGTACTGCCCCTGCGTAGTGTGAGCTATTAGCATAATCCTCACCATGAAACATCGTAGAGATTTAGAAGAGAGAAATAAAGTGTTCAAAGAGGAGCGGCAAAACCAGAAGGATTTATCTGGTAGTGCTCATTGTAAGTCTTAACTTTTTATGCCAATACCCCATGAAAAGAATATTAAAAATAAATTAACATTTAACATAAGTTACCATCCTCAGCTTTCCAAAACCACAGAATTTTCAGAACATACCTAAATCTCTGTTCATAATAAAGTCACTACCCTTGCTACTTTTTGAAGACTTTTTCCTCTTTTAATTTTTTATTATTCATTTATATTTAACCATGATAGTGTCAGCCACATATGTTATCAATCACCTTCACTCTTAGAAAAATGATCTCCCAAATTCTGTAATGTTAAAAGTAAACTTCAAGTTTTTTTTGGTGCCACTTCACTTGTATACTCGGAAAGCAGGAATTATACAGAAACTTTCTGAGTTTTGTCTATAAATAAGCTTATATTCATTTAATTAAGGCTGTATGCTGTAAATGCTGTAGTGCAACTTTATATCCTATGGGCCAGGAAGTTTGTGAGGCGAATGCCAACTAGTGCTGTCATGCAAAGCTACTTTCCTGGCACCTGAGAGGCATTCAGCTGAAAAAACAGCAGATCTTTATTTCTTCCTGGATCAGAGCTAAGGTGAATTAGGTTTTAATCTTTGAAAATTAAGTTGTTCTCTGAAGATTACTTTATATTTGAATATGTGTTAATAAAGATTGTCACCACTCGTACACCCTCAGAAGAAAGTGAAATATTACATCCAAAAAAATACATGGCTGGGAACACTGAATTAGTTTCATCACTGGTATTATTCCATTTCTTCTGTATTAAATGTTATTCCAGAGAGGAATTTAGTTGGTAACTATAAAAAACCTAAGCTAATAAGTATTTAATAAATAGATACTAAATACTTAATAAAATAGAAAGTAAAATCAAATACTGCATAGTGCTATTGCACAGATCTTTAGGCCAGCTGTGATAATAACAATTCTAGACAAATTAAAAGTCTGGAAGAATTAATTTACAAGTCATTAAGAGATAATTAACTCATTAAGGGTATGAGACTTCTGAAGATTAGGTAATTTCTTGGCAGTCTTTACCATTTCACATCAGAACAGCTAGAGAACAGTGCTGCTGAAATACAAACCTATAACATTTTTACCATAGTGTCAGTTAGGAAGGACACGATAAATTTTAGAAAGATACAAACAATGCACAGCCTCTAATCCTACCTAATGAAGGCATCCACAGCAACACAGCAGCAAAACCACTGCAGTACAATATATAACAAAACTGCTGTTGTAGAGAGGAAGCTATGACTGGAATATGGTGAGCACCTTTTTTAGGAGAGCTGATGACCTCTGCCTGCGAGTAGACGACAGACCAGACAAATGCATGGGAGTCTGCAAGGTCCTACAGCCATCTTACCAGAGAAATGCAGAGATCAAGGACATCTCCAGAAATGCTCCTGCTATACAGCAGATATGATAAATGCAAAATAGAAGTGCCCATTAACTGCACACCAGCATGTGAAAGTCACTGCTTTGCTAAAACCAGAGTTAAGTCTGGGCAGCCTGCATTGAGTGACATGAATAAAGAAATAGAAACTCCAAACTATCAAGAATACAGCAGAATTTTAAAACTGAATTTTAGTTTCAAAACTCTTGCTCTCTCATGTTGCTGTGCTGGTTTTTGGGTACAGTTTGTGCACCATTCAGTGAAAACACATACACTCAAGAATAAAAGACCATTTCTTAAATTCAGTCCAATGGAAAGCACCTGAAGTAGAGTTAGCACCCACTGCTTAGGAGAGTGGACATGAGGAAACTTGTGTGTGTGCGTAACTGCTGTCATTAGCAAAGGCAAGATTCAGCTTGTGTGTGATGCCCTACTTACTTCACTGAGGTAAGATTTGTTAGTCGGCAGAGAATTAGAGAATGGAGAAACTGAATACCCTATCATTTGTCTGAACTCACGAATGAGAACTATGGAGTGCAGTATCTTTTCCAAAACAGCAACATAAATATATACGTGCATACTACTTGCCTCCATAAATTCCAGCGTTGTTCTTCCAGCTGAGTCACTAAATGCTCGATGTACTTGTTGGAGTCCATATATTCCTAAATGAAAAATGATTTAAAGGTTAGTTTTTCAATGTTCAAAGCATTTCTGAGATGTGGAGTAGAAGACAGTCAGAGTCAGTTTGTGGAATCCGCTTTAGTTTTGCGGCCAAGGTTATCCCATATACACAGAAATCACAATGATGTAAAAATCTAGATTAAAGCCAAATTTAGATTCATAGCAAGTGAACAGGGCAGCAGCCTAATACACTTTTCAGAGATTAGAGGGGAACACAAAAGGCAGTCAGGATATGCCACCAGCACACATAAATTAGAGTACATATAAATACGTATCCACATTCTAAGACCGGAATTACCTTCCCCAGATCCAGACTGAAAAGTAACTTCACCATAGTGCAGTCACTGTTGTGGTGCACATTGTTTACTTTAGGTATAAATCAAAGCAGACTGAATATTTCACTCAAATATTTATTTCATGGATGATATGAAAATTATTATAGGATGTATCCTATTCGAAAATGATACTATAACTCAGCTCCTATATAATTTTCCAGTTCAACTTTTGCAGATGCTATAACTTGCAGTGTCACCTATATGAAAGCTATTGTATTTGTGTCTAGACAGAATTTCTGATAAATAATCATGATCAGAAGAACAATTCAGACTTTTTTCCTATTGAAGCCTGTTCTTTAAACTCAATGCAAAGAGACATTGAGTATTCTCAGCAGAGGAATACATCAGTAATAGAAATATACCACTTCATTTCCAGGAAGAAGGCAACTTCAGTATTATTTATAGAAAATATTTCAGAATGAGCCCACAGAATAACATGTGATATATTATGATATATTCGAATGACAGCAGTATCAACACAGCCACATTCCTATTATACTGAAAACCTATCAGTAATAGTATAGCTCTCTTGAAATATCTCACCAAAGAAAAAATATGTTTCAAACCCCCTACACTCATTGGAGTACTATATGGAAAAGAATCCATCTTCACTTTCAGGACACAAAAGCTCTGCTTTTATAGTTCCACTCTTTTAGCTTCGGACTCATCACAAAACCACTTTGTTGGGTTCTCATTTAGATTAGGAGTTGTTTCTTTAGTATTATTATTTATTTCCTGTATAAATATGGATTTTTGTTGCAAAGTAGTTGGTTCTTCTGAGCCATTTATTTTCATGACCAGGAATATGAGGTATCTACTACAGGGACAGTACATCATTGCGTCTTCAAGGTGAAGACAAACATTAGATGATTTTAATGATAAAAAATATATATAAAGGTACATTTTTGGTTTTGGGAGTGGAATTATTCTAAGTGATTCTGTGCTTCTGCCCACAGTAATTATTCCCTTTTTCTGATGGAGAGGCTACTGTGACAAAGAAATGGTCCCTGGCACAGACAGGGAGGGAGAATAAGATGCTGCTCCACAGAAGCCTGTGCAAATGCATCTCGGCTGTATCCTGTTAAAAGCAGGTTGCCTGAAAACCTTTGGGTATTATGAAACTTCCCATTAAACTCTGGTTGCCCCAAGTTTAAATTTTAATCTAACTGCTGCAGATAGATGTATCTTATAGACGTTACTGTCAGAAAACATTAAATAAGGTAAATCCTGAGAAATGCCAGGAACTTCTAAGCTTTTATATACCACTGCTGTGTAGATTAGACTCTGACTTCAGCATCAGCTGTCTCTTACTCTCCCTGTTACTCAAGTGAGTTGAATTTTACTTGGAGTCCACCATATCAGTTAAGCAGCAATCTTCTTCTAAGCCAACACAAGTAAAGTCATTCTTCGGGCTACGAAGATGATTAAGGGCCTGGAGCATCTCCCCTATGAGGAAAGGCTGAGGAAATTGGGACTGTTCAGCCTTGAGAAAAGAAGACTAAGGAGGGACCTAATTAATGTTTACAATTATCTTAAGCAGGGGATGCAGGGGGAATCAGCCAGCCCCTTTTCAGTGTCTGTGGAGACAGGACAAGGGGCAATGGCTGCAAGTTGGAGCATAGGAAGTTCCGCACCAACATGCGGAGAAACTTTTTCCCAGTGAGGGTGAGGGAGCCCTGGGACAGGCTGCCCAGGGAGGTGGTGGAGTCTCCTTCTCTGGAGATATTCAAGACCCGTCTGGATGCCTATCTGGGTGAAATGTCCTAGGGAGCTGCTTTGGCAGGGGGTTGGACCCAATGATCTCTCGAGGTCCCTTCCAACCCCTACAATTCTGTGATTCTATGATTCAATGCATGTACATTACAGTTCAGAAAAAAATATACCATACAAATGTATAACGATTATTAGTCGCAGTACTGCATACTTTAAAACAAGCTGCTTTTTTTACTTAATATTTTTTACTACGATGGCTCTGGTATAAATTAGTATTAATACCTTTATATCTTTTTAATGTAATATTAAACAATATTCCTGATTTATTCATCAGCGCGCTTTGCCCTACAGGCAAGGATAGGATCAGCATTTTTACTCTGCATAATTCTGCCATGATAATACAAAAAACTCATTCTGAAGCAATTTTCTCCAAAAATTGTCTAGGAAAAAAGACAAGAGGGAAACAGAAAGCAGTGTGTTTATCCTGTATGACTGCTGCCTTGTTAAGTTTTTCCTGTGGCAAATCAGTAATATTATGCTATTTCTTTATGAAAACCTGCAACTCAGGAGCATAGGATGTGTCACTTGCAAAAATGATGTAAAAAACTGTCTGGGATTTGATAGAAACATTGTGATTAGAAGTACCCCCTTTCTTCTATGCTGCTGTGGCACATTCACGTGCCAGCTGCATCCAAGCAAGCCATCTGCTTCAGACAAGGTCTCTGTTCCCAAGGCCAGGTTTCTGCTCTTTTCTGTTACCAGCTATCCCAGTGAGCCCAATTCTGCAAACCCTGAACCAGAACCCAGTAACGGCATTTTGTCAACGTGAAGCAAATGATGAACAGCAGATTGAGATTTAGTGCACCTCTGGGATTCAGAATAATTTCACACATTCAGTGAAAGCAACAAATCTGGAACAAACAACTGCAGTAATCATACTTTTTCACAAAGACACTATGTACTGGTTAGTAAAGTACTGGCTTTTTTTCCATACCCAATAGATCGCATTGAGAGGAGTAATAAAACTATTTTGTAGGCTACTTGGAGCTCTGTAATATGTAAAATACATGCACCATGTAGGCCTTGGGCAGCACAGCTATTGGGTCTGAAAAATTACATGGAGCATCATTTTCTGATGGGAGCATACGTCTTCAGGAGTTTGCATTATTAGAGGGGAAATCCAGCAGACTGACAGGTACAGAAGAAAAATACCTTTTCCTTATGAAAACAGAGACAAAATCCAATAACTGAGTAAGAATAATTTAAGTAGACATGACTGGTGCTTATACTAGATACTAATAAGACTGATCAATCACATAGGAGAGGAAAGCTGCAAAAGCACCATGGCCCCAGGGTTTCAGAAGCAGCTCTCAGTTCTGTCTGTTCCCTCTTTGCTATGGAAAGGCTGAACACTGAGCACTTGCAAAGCAGGAGGGAGAAAGGTTGCATAAGACCAAGTCAGCAAATTTAAAATCATGGAGTATTTTGAATCTGGAGAGTCCAAAGTAGTGTATCTTTATAAATCTGACCTTCCACAGCACCCCTGGAAGCAGCATCCATGCCATTAGTCACAATGGAGTGAGACTTGGGCAGCCTGAGCTGCATTGGCCCCTCATTGAGCCTCTCTTGGACCTTCAGTAATTTCTCCCAACCTGCAGGATTATTAGGAGCCCATGATTTTTTTTAAAAAGTGACATCTTAAAATCCTTTCAACAATGAGTGAAAACCATCCTGTTCTCATTTACTTAGCTTCCAGCTAGGATTTCACTCCTCCATCCATCTGCCTGTGATAGCATATAGCTGCACTGTTTTAAGGGAAAAAAAATCATCTGTAATATGTTTAAATGCAGTAGAAAATCTTTCTAACAGCTGTGTAGACTCTGGCATCCAGGAGGAGTTGGTATGCAAATGTCTCATACCAGCTCATCTAATTTAGAGAGCACTAGAGACTTGCTGTACCAAAATTGTCACTGTTTTGAGTTGAAGCACAAGCCTAGAAATATACCTAAGTATCTTTTTTGACAGAAATAAATTTCTAGGTTCATAAAGTTTAATTATTTTGGGTTTTTTTCCCCTCCTTTCCTTTTGTTAGCTGGACAGCTGTCAGGCAAAAGGGGAAGAAGGAAATGAATTGCCTCCACTGAGGCCTGGGATCTACTGTTCAGTATTTTAGTTGGTTACGTGGGTATTTGTTCTGGCATATCCATGTTGTTGTGCTGGGCAGGGTATCAAAAATTATACAGCAGACAGAACATTTTCCCATCCATTGTTACAGAGCAAACCCTTAGGGCAACCTTTGGCTTATAACACAGGAGTCCCTGGCTGGAACCTGGAGGTGATAAATTTAAGCTAAAGAAATAGCACGTAGTCTCTGCCTCTCTTAAGGAACTTGCACAGCTTGGTATCAAAGAGAGTTTAATGAGCTTAGCACTATGTGCAAAGGATTAAGGATACAGTCGTTGATCCAGCAAATCACTTGATTACGTACTTAATTCAATAGGGCTACTCATGTGCTAAAAGTTAAGCATGTGCTCTGGAGCTGTTACTGGGCAGTGGTCACTGGGAGGTGGCCAGCATCACAGTGGGACTGGGCCAGCCTGCAGCTGTCATACCCAGGCCTCACACCTCCAGCTCCTACACCCACACTCCTCAGCCAGGCATGTGGGGACATGGCAGCTGCCCTGCCTGTCACCGCTTTGCCTGTCCTGAACAAGCTGCCAGTGCGGCTGGGCAGATAGGTGAGACACTATGCCAGGGCTGTGCAGGAAACAGGACAGCTCTCCTCTTCCCACAGGCCAGTTTCAGAGCAGGCCTAGAAGGTAAAGTCATATGCAGCCCTGCAGAGCCAAAAGGGTCCATTTCTCCTTCTTGCATATCTGACACTGCTCCTGGTAGAGAAAAACACCAAAGGAACCACCTGATAAAGGTAGAGAGCAGTTCCTGCAAGTTTCTGGAGCCAGGGAACTACAGAGAGCCCACCATCCTCTGTTTCAATGCAGAAAGTCATGTTTTTTCCACAGGGAAGGGTTATTAGCAAGCAAACAACAACAAAACTGTCTGCAGCCAAACAGCAGACTGCTGCAATTAGGAAATGATGTTAGCAAAGCAAAGAGTAGATGGGATTGACCTGTGAAGGGGAGATCTAAGCTGTTACACTGAGCACAGAGACACAAGTCGTCTCTGAGGGATCTTGGAAGAGTGCCTTGGGGTAAAGCTTCAGATATAGGGAGGATGCCTTCAGAGGATATTATAACTTTTGTAAAATATTTATTTTTGTTATCATCCTGCTGCATAAGCCTTTGATAGAAAATAGGCTTTTTTCCAGCAGTCCAAGTGTGTGTTTCTATATATATTCTTGTCTGGACTATGATTTTCTTATGTCTGAAAGCATTACAGTTGAGGATTTGAGTGAGCTGTCTGTTACACATTACTCAGCTGCACCCTACAATAAATCAAGCATAAAAAAGATAGAACCTCTTTGCATGAGATTTTTGTCACTCCCTTCAATACCACACCTGGCTAGACTGCTCACCTTTGGTGCTAAATAGCAATAAAAGCTAAACTGGCAGCTTAAGAAAAGATCTTTTAAAACTGCCATTATTGTTGATTTATTGTTCTCCTACCTGATTTCAACATGTTATTTTAACTGTCCGTTTTATTAACAACTGGCATAAAAGGTACATTTAGAGCATCTGCAGAAGATCAGAAGGCTGGCAAGAGCCCTCATGCACATACCATGGAATTACACCATTATGGTAAAACCAGTAATGATCATTTTAATAAATATGTTGAGCAAATTTCTTAATTGTTCAAAATCACTTAAGCCTCAGTGAACAGTTCATATTACATCTCAGCTGCAGTGATTAAAACTGATTTACTGGCTCATCTGAAGCCAGTTGTTTTCATAAAAAAATCAGCTGGGTTTTCCTCCTGCAGCTGCTTGGCTTCCACTTTGCACCCTATTAAATGGCCCTATCCACAGAGGACAGCAGAGGTTAATAAAGCCTGAAATAGCACAAGCTCGTTAGCTAATGGACAGACTCTGCACCCCATGCACTCCAAATACAGGGATGTAAGGACAGCTCACAAAGGAACACTACTCAGATTCACAGCTGGCATCCCAAGCCCCACTGCATTTGAATTTTTGCCAGTTTGTTCCCAAACAAGCACAAGCCCTAGGGCAACAACATGGGTACTCTGCTACTCAGTGACACCCAGCTTTCATGTTCTTCCCACACAGGGCCACAAAGAATGCTGTAGTTTTACATTTTCTTCCAACAGCTTATAAAACCTCCTGTTTTCCAGAGAGATTTTCTACAAGGAAATCCCATTGCTGAGGCAGGCACGTGCCAAGGGATGTGCAGACAGGCATTCTGCAGGGGCTCTTCCCTGGTTTAGTAGGCTGTAGCTGGAAAGATAAAGACAGATTTGGTGAAAACCACCAGCACCCTTCAGATTTCCAGGTGCCTGGCTGGTTTGGGTTAATCACTCTTTAAGGGTTACAGTGGTTTTAGAGGTCAGTTACACAACCTATACAGGCCTCGGCCTGAAGGATAAGTCACAGCAGGTAGGAGGATGCTGGACTTGCAGTCTGAAAAAGAAAGAGCTTAAAGTCAACCAATCTGAGATTAATTACACTAAAATACACTTGCAGTACATCAATGAAGTATTTTGGTACTGGGCATGAAGGAGAGAATCCCAGGGCTTCCCAGGTGCTACCCCATGATGCTAAGGAACAAAACTAAAAAGAAAAACATATGTTTCAGCTTTCCAAAGACTAAGCACAGATTCAGGCAGAAGTACAGCAGAGCAGTTTTCAGCTTGACTGAATCAGTATGGCTGTGCTAAATTCAGCCTTTGATAAAAGTGAGTGTTGTTAGCACACAGGATGCTGCAAAATTCATAGTAATATAATGTTGTATCATCTCTGTAAGACCTTTCCTTGTAAGGAATGCCTGCTCTCCTCCAGCGAGAGCACACAGCTTCAAAGGTATGTGAATTCTCAGTGCCCAGATTATTCACCAGAACCAGATGACAAAGCAGAGGCCACAGAAATGGTTGCAGTGTCACTTAGAGGCTGCATGTCTGTAACCCAAGCTTTTAGGATGAAGGGAAAAAGAAAGGAGAAGCTCCAGCAGATGCCCACAGCTCTCTGAAATCCCAAGTAGTGGTAAAACCACCATACTGAATCTCATGATAGTTTAATGCTCCAGCAGCTAACTTTCAAGCTAGTTAACATATTAAATAACAACTGAGTTAAAGGACAAATGTCAATTTATAAAACAGTATGACTGTCTTCATTCAGGGTAATGAAACAGAGCCCCAGAAAAAAAAAGTGAGTGCTAGAATATGTCCTAAGATGAAACAGATAAATGAAAATTATATTTTACAGAAAATACACACTTGGACAGATGATTCTAAACTGGGATTCATTAAAACATATGCACTTATGTGGTGGTTCAGCCCCAAGAAGTGGCTGAGCACCACGTACTACTCACAGAGAAGAGACACAGCCTCCATGGGTTCGGATAAGGACAGTTTTCTGACGAAAGGACTGTGAAAGGGGAACAGTAACAGCCCACAGCAAATTTCACTCACACCCAGTGACAACACAGAGCACCTTACCAACCTGATGATAATACAGAACACTGCAGAGGATCAGCCTAATGCCCCAGCCACACTCAGACTGCCCTAGAGGCACCAGGAACACCCCTCCCTGACCAGCCCTTTTTATGGGAGAGGGATGTCAGGTGGTGTGGAAACTCAGCTCACCTGTCCTAGCTGCCTGGGGAGGTTCACTCTGGCCTGTCCAGAATCAGGACAGCTTATTTGTCAGAATGGAATATTTTTCAAAATAAGATAGGATATAAAGTAAGATAGCAGGGAGTAAAGTCAAGCCAAGCAGGTGGATGAAATACAAGAGGAAGAGGTAACCAAAGCTAGAAAAGAGGACAGCAGGAGTAAGTACAGTGAACACAGCTAGAACAGATTTTTTGGTACAAATACCTTATAGTCCAAAAATTTAGCATTCCTTGGGCCCAAAAGTCACTATTCAAATGACAGGTTATGGAAGTTTTGTCATTTCTGCTAAATACTGAGACAACAGTTCTGTTTGGCTGGGTAAAGGAAACTGGACATTTTGTCCAACAGGCAATTCCATGCTATTTTTAGCTGAAATTCTTTCCCTGAAAGAGTAGAAATCAGTAAAAGCAAATACAAACCCACCTGGAATTTACTAGAATGATTTTGAACTAGAAAAGGATATGATACCAGTAAAGGTTGAATTTATTAGGTGTTCTCTAAGCCATGGAGCTTTTAACACCAGTTAAGAGCTTCACAGAAGATCAGAGATATACACAGGGTCTGATCCTGTGCAGCAGGCAGGGAGCAGGAACTGCAGTGCACACAGGTGATGATGCAGAGTATGGGCTGCACTGGTCCCAGAGGAAGGACGAGCACTGAGAACTCCTTGAGCCTCTAAACTACCCCAAACATAAAATAATAACTAGGTAACTGTAGCAGCCAGTGATTTCAGCAGGAAATGGGAAAACCCTGCCTTTTTTTCCAGGAAGAGGAACAGTTGTGGATGGGCATGTTGCATCATGGTGCCCTGGCCATGTCTCCTGGGCAGGTTTGGGGCTGCTCTCCAGCATATGGAAAGGTCCTGTCCTCTGTCAGTATAAAACATCTCTATACAGTGAAATACAAAGCAAACATCCAAAGTGAAGCTTAGCACAGTGGTTACATGTGCCACTTCCCAGTGGTTCAAAGTTACTGATGACCATGTGTCAGTTAAGGAGGTGTCAGAATGACAGAACTGTTTAGAGACCAGAAATTCCAGAAATGAAAAGGGCAATAGGAATTTGTTATATACATAAACCAGACATTCAGAGTCAAGACAAATGAGTGCAAAAAGATGTGCAGATTTTATGAGTTTGCTGCTACACAATGTGCATATTTACATGAAATAATTAGCTGTAGTCTTGTTTATGTCAAATCCAATTTACATTAATAAACTTCACCCAGCAAAGGCACTGATGCTGTATGAAAATGCCCAGAAATGTTAGCAGCCATAAAGATGTAAACATTGGAGCATTTAATTAATCAATTCCTGACATTACCAGGTAATTACAGTTTCTGAATCATTTCTTGGATCTTTTTTATGAATATAAAGCAACCCCAACACGCAGAAGAACTGCTGGTTGGAGGCATTTGACTGGCATAGACATATGGCACTTGCATGTGGCTCACAGTGAAGAAGACGAGGAGTTTTAACAAGGATAGAAAAATGTTCATGGCTTCTACTGCCAAGTTGGGAAAATCTATTCCTAAGGTTATTACAGGTGTTTGGGATGCTCAGATAAAGATGTTTCATCCTCGGTATGTATCAGACTTGTTAACTCATTTGGAATAACCACTATCATTCAGCCTAACCACAAGTACATCAGGACCAACCCCAAATGCATCAGGACCAGAAGTTTTCTACTGTTTTCATTTCTTCCAAGCATCAGTGGGCAAAACAGTGAGAAAAAGTTCTGAGGATTTCCAGCTTCCATTCCCTGCTCTAAGTACCAGGGTAACTGGGGGTCTAGAAAACCCAAATTATAGAGTCTTTAGGGTCTGTATGGACAGAAAACAGAAATGAGATGAGCAGAGAGAACGCAATGTGTAGCCCCAGAGGCTGAGACCTCCTTTCCAGACAGGTCTCACTTGCTCCCCCTCCTGCCATCTCTCTTTTGCACCCCTGCCAGCACGCTCTGCTTTAGCCCCTAACATTTTCAAACAGAGGAGGGAACTTGTTATGGCACATCTTGGAAATCATTCTCTGTTTCAATGGCTCTTCTTGCAGTTTATAGTTAAGAAAAAATAATCTCTGCATTAAAAATGTAGCAACACTCAGGAAACCTCAGAAGCTACTTCTAGCCCTCTGCCTCTCCCTGGTACACTGTGAAACTACCTTGACATACATACATCCATCTCATCTATATGATAACACAAACATATATACACAGGTAAATGCTGGAAAACATGCAAATAATTGTGCTCCAAACCACCACAGTTCATTGGTTTACTTTGTCATTTTGTGTTTGTCTAGAGAAAAAAAAAGAAATAAATCTGATGCTAACATACAAATATACCTTTGCATTTTTATAGTCTTATAAATAAAACCAGCAGCCGTGCTGGCTGGAGAGCTGTCAGCTCATTGCTCTACCTGAAGAACAGTTATTGTCAGCAGTCATTACCAGGGCTTGCAGCTGGTTCAACTTAGGGTATTGATTGATTATAGGACACAGGGGAGGCTAAGGCATGAAGCAGTTGTACTGTTGCCCAAATCACAACCCTTTCTTCAATTAAAATTCCCATGAATTTCCACGCAACACTCCACAAAATAAAACCACTCCAAACGCAACAGGACTGGCCCTACTTGTATTTCCTTGCGCAAATTTCAGTGTATTTTCTTGTGGGTAACACTCCAGCTGAATGCATGTGAGGAAGCTAACCTTCCCTGACAGCTCTGCAAAGCGGGTTTCCCGTAAGGAGCTCTGTTCCCAGCCACCACAGCTCTCTGACAGCCACCGACTGTCGCCGCTTATAAGCGGAGCTCGCAGTCCCAGGGCAGGACAGGCGAGCACGCTGCGTAACCTGACTTTCAGGGGTCGGGGGGGTTAAGAATAAGAAGTTTGGCATTTCCTAAGTGGTGTATAGGCTAGACAGAATCATGTGATACTGGTTGGAGATAAACTTTTAAGTATATCAGGGATTTAGCGAAAGTGGATTTAGTGGAAGGAAAATGTTTCACTTAATGGTAAGCTATAAGCAGAAACCTCAGTAAAGTCCCAGAAAGAGAGTAAGAACTGCAACATCTGTGTCAGCAAACAGCATACAGTCATGGATTTCTGTTGTGTAGGACCATTAAATACTTAAGCTGAAGTAAATTCTGTGTGGAACAGGAAGCACAAAAGCCCTGCAAGCACAGACTCTGGAGAGACTGCAACTCCAGCACTGTTGCTCCTACAATTGCTCTGAACACTTAGAAACACACATACCGCTCTGGGGCAGTAATGCAACTAGATGCATCGCAAGATAGGAGTGCATGTGGGCTAAATGGGGTGCAAAATGACACAAAAGAGTGCTGCTGGGGTGCAGGTCCCTGCTGGCATCAATTTTTGTTGTGAGCACAATGCTCCAGCTCTTCTCATGGCCTCAGCAACAGGCATGTTGCAAGCAGCCGCGCGGCAGCCTCTGTGTCCTTTGGAAAGCCAGCGAGGGAGCTGTGCACCTGCCCAAGGAGGCGAGTGTAAAACGTTGCTTTGATGGAAAGCCAAGGACTGGAGCCCAGCTCCTGGAGCAGCTGTGATGCGTGGAGAAGGGATCTTGGGGGACAGCATTTATTGACCTGCAGTCAGGAGTGGAGCAGGAGATGATGCACTGGGGAGAATATGGATGCAAATTGTTGAGTTTAACGTGTGGGAGTAACTGAGCATAACATAAAGGTTTTCATAAAGTAGAAATTGGTTGGGTTTTCTCCTCACTTATGCTCCAAACAAAGCAAAGAACTCCCCCTTCAATTCCTGTATATAACAATTGTATTAATAATCATTATTATCTTATGCTTTTATAAGATGTCTGGTGTGTTGTTAATGTTTTCTCTTCTGAGCGCTTGCAACTTCAGTATGCCACGTGTAGTAGATGCTAAACAAATATAATGGCACTACTCAATTTAAAGAGAATCTATTTCCTTTTCACAGAAATTAAAATGAACCCTTAATTTCATTCAGCACGTTGGAATTCACAGGTACGATGCAGTACAAGTGAAATCAAAGCTGTAATTTAGCTTCAGGTTAATGCTAATAATTTTTCTGCAGTTGAATATTGCAGATCCCCCTCAAATGTTCTGTGCCTGGTGATATTAGTTACAGTTACTGCAAAACATTCTGTTTATTCAAATAAGACTGAAGCAGACACAAAGCATGGGAGGCTTGAAAATACTCGTTTAGATAAATACTCATTGTTGGCTGCTCTGCAGGATATACAGTGACAATTCAGATTACACGATAGCTTTTTGTTTTATACACTACCTTGCCAGTTAGCATTCAGAAATAGAAATTCAAAAATTCCCTTAATTTTATGCATGAGGTAGCAGGTAAAATATTTGGCTGTCCATGTTTCTTAAACATGAATCTTTCAATCCACAGAGAACTTAACGTGAATTAGCAGCGAGAACGTACGCATAAACCTTTACATTTCTGCTAATTGAATCCTTCTCATTAACTGTGACTTCCTGGAAAAGTTCTTTACAATACTTAACAGAATTACATTTTAAAGATCTTTATCATCAGCAGCTGGAAAATCTATGGCAACAAGCGATGAGTCATGGCAGTGTACCTTCTGCTCTGCTGCCGACTGTGTGATGTTTACACACTGTGTCTCTCTTGTGGGAAACAGACACATGCAGAGACTTTTTAGAAGGGCATCTAGTGATAGGAGGAAGGGGAATGGGGAATGTTTTTAAATTGGAAAGGGATAGATTTAGATTGGATATTAGGAAGAAATTCTTCACTAGGAGGGTGGTGAGGCACTGGAACAGGTTGCCCTGGGAGGTGGTGGAAGCCCCCTCCCTGGAGGTGTTCAAGGATGGGTTGGATGGGGCCTTGAGCAGCCTGGGCTGGTGAGAGGTGTCCCTGCCCATGGAAGGGGGTTGGAACTTGATGATCTTTAAGGTCCCTTCCAGCCCAAACCAATCTATAGTTCTATGACACAGTTTCCTGCAGAAGCCTTGGTTCTCACTGGTCTAAGACACAGAGGACCAACTAAAACATGTGTCAATCCTGTACCTAAAAGCATTTTTTTTCACATGAAGGTGACATCCCATTCCCCGTGTGTAAGGGTGTTAGGGAGCAGCTTCCACTGGAGTTGTGATGGAATGAACTGAGGGCATCTCAGTTCAGAATGAAGACAGACAAGAGATACATGATGTAATCAGTTTTTCCAGTTCACTCTTAATGCGTGATTTTGGAGTAATTGGACAAAAGGATTTTTAAACACTGCTTTAAAAGAAAAAAAAATTCATTTGGGCATGTTAATTATTTTACATAAACACTCTAATACATACTGATTTCTTGCTATCATCTAGCAATTGTTAAGCATCTCGTGTTTCTGAGTATTCAAAACTGGTGGCAATAATTTATATACAACAGAAGGGTTGAAATACTGCCTGGGAACTGTGTAGGTGCTCCATGCATGAATCACTGGCAATTTATTGTACGATCCTCACAGGGGCTGATGATTTAGATTAGTTTCCAGAAACCTTAAGATGTTTGCATGCATAGTCTAGATTGGAAATATTGAGCTTATATTAAATCATGGGATAAAAAAATACCACCCTTAAGAAACTTTGAGATTCCAGCCCAGAGTACTAAGGAATTAAGTATGTGTTCCCTTCCAAATGTCGATCACCTACACTAACATGCGTTTCATGCATATTATGATGGAAAAGGGTGATCAGCTGTGAAGGCTGCACCCTGTCTCACAGGTTAGGCAATGGCGGGCAGTACAGGCAGCCACGGTGGGACAGGTCTTGCAGGTGGGCAGCCCCCATGGGAAGTCTGCAGAAATGGTTGGAACTTCTCAGATCACACTTCTCACATGGAAGAAGCAGCAGCCTACCATGTAAGTATGGGTTTAAGGTGTTGCAGACATCAAGGTAGTCATAACTGAACCGTTGTACCCACTCAGCCGCACTCATGTAATCTTGCATGGCCTCACTGTGACAAGTGCTGAGCATCTCCAAGTCTCATTGATGCTGCAGAATTAAACTTATTCAGGGGAGGAAAAGCAATTTTAAAACTTTAGATACAGTCCTTAATCATTCATTTAAAAAGCATTTCCATAGTCATCAACTTGACAGTATTTAAATGAAAAGACTCTGAAAATCTCTTGTTTTCCAACAGGAAATGTTTTCAGGGATTGGCATTTCACATGTATAGAGAAATTTACAGTAATCATATCCTAATGACAAGTCTAGGAGAGGATTTACATCTAATGGGAATGATCTAATTTATCTTTCATACAGTAATACCCAGTGGCTATTGTGAACATTTCATTATCAAGGAAATTAAAGACAACACAAGAAAATTAATGTTTTAAGAGAAAGTCGTATGGTCCATTTAACTCTTCTTTTGACTGTCCACATAATGTAATAAGATAATTTGCTTCTTTTCATATGCCTGAGTAATAGAAATAACACTTTTCATAAATCATCTACAAAAGCTTTAAGAACAAAAGCAAGCTAGTCAGTATAAAGCTTTCCAATTACTTCTATATAAATGCATATCATGTGTGGTTCAGCAATCCCCCTCTGAAAGAAAAAGCCCTCACACTGAATAATAACCTTCCTGCTCTTCTCCCTTCCAACTGTTTCTGCCTGGAAGCCAAGCATGCAGTACTGCACAGCAGTACTATCCTCTGTTCGTATGGGACTCAGTAGACATTTTGTCACAAACTCCAGAGTCACACACTCACAGTTTGGATGTGGAGACGTGGCACACCATGAAAGCACGGCAAGCACTTCTAGCAGGGAGATGGCTCAAAGCCTGATGGCTGGACACTTGTAGGGAAGTACTCAAAAGTTTGGCTGGTGAGCAGAGACATTCCTCTTGTCTCACCTCCCTTTCTTCCAAGCATCCTTTATAATTTTGGGTCTTGTAAAACAAAATTGTTTGGCCCAAATTTTTTTGCAGTAGCAGTGAAGGAATAGAGCCTGCCTCCATCTATGCACCTGGGAGGTGGCTAAAACAGCCTCCCTGCAGAAAAGGCCCCAGACCTGGTATCCCAAATTGTTCTCCTGCTGTAGTGTCTCCTGGTGAGGATGCTCAGGGGAGGATTTCAGATTATGCCCAACACTGCAGTACTTCCTTTATGAAGCACATCTCAGAACTTGGTACAGCCTGGCTCTGCCAGTCCAACCCCTCTTGCCTGTGTCACTCCAGTTGTTGAAAGGAGAAGCACAAACCACAAAGGCATCAAACCAGCATGGGGTTACATGGGGCATTTAAACATCTGAAGATGCAGATATGCACCTACCAAGATTTTAATGAGAATGTGCTCATTCTGCTCCCTTGATGGTTTCTGAAATGCCTCTAGACTTTTGGTAAATTTTGAAATCTGTCTTCTCACTCCTTCCTACAAATCCAACAGCTTGGCTTTCCTCTTTCTGAGAGGGGGAGAACACAGAAGCTCAGCATATAAATCCCTTTCCTTTGATACTTGCATTCATACCACATAAGGTAAAAAACAAAAAAACACACCCTCCCCTGCACATATTTGAAAGACACAATTAGTTATGTGGATAGCTGAATTCCCCCTTGTGTTACTCTGCATTCATGCATCAGATGCCTGAGGCCAGAAGGACATGCTGAATATGAGAGGATCTGTCTAGCCACAGAGTAAATATGGGGCAAGGGGAGGATTAAGACAAGGCAGATGAGCCTGCCATTTCTGACTACAAAACTTCACAGGCCAAAAGAGTAAAAAACTTCAGAGAGAGATGGGACTGATCTCAGTGCCGGGGGAAACTGAGTCACTTGAATAAGTTCCTGTCCTCTGAGTCATTTTGGCAAGCCCATGGATGAAAGCAAGATGTCCTCAGTCCTTCCAGCCCCTGACTCTGATTTCATCCACCTCCCTAACCTGGCAGCAGAAACATGCCAAGTATTTATGTGCATTATATGTACTCCCACACACATGTACAGAAAATAAGCTAATTCAGGAAGTGTGTATTCAGTTAGGATCCAGTGACTTAATCTTACCATCCTGAATACTGGAGAGGCCCGTCCCAAAAGAGAATAATGCAGCCAGCTCTAGTGACCTCTCAGTGACAAGTGCTTTTTGCTGCTTTGACAGATTTTACTGCCTATGCTAATACGTATCAGCTGATAGATCTCCAGCCATCCTGAATTGTTTTATCTTTTACATTTTGATGAAAAAGATCTTCAGATTATTTGTCTCCTTAAATACTCCTGATTAGAGCTTCATTCAAATCTCACACCAAGTTACTAATGAAGGCAGTTTTCTGCTTTCCACAACTCAGTAATTATTCAGTTAGCTATGGGTAGTGCTACATGGGGAAAACCTTTGTTTTAAAAAAGGCACCATTCAACTCTTAACAGATACAGTACATCATAAATGTAGCTTGGTGTTGGAATAATATGATGCACTATTCTCCAGGGAGATCTTACAATTTCCTCCTCATCTAACTTTAATTTATAGCATTGATATGCTATAACTGCTTTACCTGAAAATGGTTAGACACATCAAAGATATGAGACACATAATAATATCTCCCAAGAGGAAGTTCTTGAACATGATTGCAAACTCCAGAAGTATTTACTAACTTACAGTCTATATGAGAACACTAGGTACTTCCATAACAATTATTTGCATCCCATCAAAGCTTTGGGAAAGTTTGCAAACCAGGCTGCTTTCCAGTGGATAGTACTGCAATTGCAGTGACACCAGACTATAGTATCAGGCTAGGTTTCACCATTTCTACCACCAATTTACATAATTATTATTTTCATCAGCATCTATTAGCTCCCAGAGAGACAGTCAGACATGGAGCCCAGATGTGCTGGCGTATGAAGGCACTGTTCCCATCTTGGCTACGCCAAGGTTGGAAGAGAACCTCAGACTGAGTCTGCAGACAGTACTGACTTTGAAATGAGCCCTGGGTTCAGGGTCTATGTGAACAATGACAGGGAAAGGCATACAGTTAGATATCACCATCAGATATTCAGTAGGAGAGGTGAAATATTTTTGCTCTCAATTAAATTGATAGGACAGCATGTGTCTGTGTTGCTCAGTGTGAAGAGCAGCATCAAAGCCCTTTCCATGCTCAGTCTCCCTCTGGACCAGCCCCAGAAGCTGCTGTCTGTACTCACACCGCCCAGGGCACACACACATTCACCCTGCTCAGTTGAGGTGTGTTATCCTTGGCAAAAAAAACAAAGAAAAGACCCGCTAAAGAGTTCACACCATTCTCTGAACTGGGAAAATTTCAGTTAAGTATTAAATAATATCATCTGGGGGCTTGCAGCTCATGGACAATAAACTATAACTTAGAGCTGTCAATTAATGGTTTAATTTTGTGTACTTAGAGGCTCGCTCATGCTTGCAAATGGCTTTTCCAAGACATGACTGGTGACATTTCCCACTTCCTCTTCTATTTTTCTCCTGTTGCTCCTGTTATGACTAAAAGCAGCAGGATCATATTTTTCTCAGTGGGAACTATGTCACCTGCTGTTGAGAGGAAAGCAATTATTTTGTCCTCGCTAAATCTTGGGTCTATTTGTGTAGAGCTTTAGAGCTTAAAAATATAAACATCCCGCTCTGTGCCAGGGTAAGTGGTTAGGCACTTGGAACCCCAGCTGGGATCCCCCTGGGTGTCACCTTCGGCGCCTGTTAAGCGCAGGGAACGATGCCAAACCCCAGAGCCTTTCCCGTAACTGTGCCTAATCAATGGAAAGTAAAAGTGAGTGATGTGCTTTTAGTTCCTTTACAGGACACCTCAAAATATTACATTCTCCCTCTCCCCCTTATTCCAGGAGCTGGATTATACTTTTCAGTTTTACTCAAACAAGATTTATGTCTTCCCTGCATTTGTGTGGGGTTTTTCTACTCCTTTCGTGTTTTTTCATGTGACTCTAAACATGTCTGACACAGGGACAGGTATTTTATTTGCACACTGTCAGACGTTATTTCTTTGTGCATTCTCCTGTTATCAAACAGAAAAAGTCCTATAATCTAAATGGGGGGAAAAAAGCAACTAGACATTTACATTTGCACTCGGCCAAGAGCAATAAAAGAACCGAACTCTCAAGTTGTATCTATATAAATCTATGCACACATGGCAGGATGTATAGGTACATGCTAAGAGATGGAAGCTTTTAATACACAAAGTTTCTTTCTGGTGAGTTTGTTGCTCTTTAGATTATTTTTTTCCAGAGAAGTGAAAAAAAATTGCATATAAAGACTTTAATTGGAAAGCGCACAAGTATTACTACATTTAAGAAAAGAATTACGCTGAGCATGAAAGGAAGTTTCTAATACCACTGATGTACTGATACCTGCGATCTAGGGAAGTGGATCTACAATCACTTCTAGGGAGAGGATCAGCAGCCTCAGTATTTTATTATATTTCATGTAATAAAAGAGTTCTCAATTTTTACTGCCATATGATCCCAAACAATAACAATGGTCATGACATTAATTAAAAATTAGTTAATATTTAAATAATATTTAAGATAAACACATTTAGGAGGCATTGTGTATCTAACTGTGGTATTTGGGAAGAAAAATACATCTTTAGATATATTATGATTTCTTACAAAGCATGCAAGTACAAGGTTGGCTGAAAAGCAATTTTTTCATGTGAAGCATTACATAGGGTGACTATATTTATAGGCATTTTAAACTATCTGTCTTATCTTAAACATGTTGACTGGACCACAAATGCCTAGTATCTGTTTACTCAGATACTAATTATACTCATACTTTTTCTTCTTCTGTATCTTATCTATATCTTTTTTCCTAACAGACATCTGAGATTTACTGAGTCCCCTTTGCCTACTCCATTGGTCCTGTCTCTGATCATTGCTAGGCCCAGGGATTTCAGACAAAGGTATGTGAGCCTCAGGAACTGAAGAAAATAATTCAGGTTGAAAGAGACCTCTGAGTTTTCCTGCCATGCAAAGCAGGGGTCTTCAAAGTTAGGCTATGTTAAGGACCATGTTAAAAACAGTCATATGCAGCCGAGTTTTGAATGTTTCCCAGAGTCCACAGCCTCTCTGGGCAACCTGTTTCAGTGTCTCACCCCACTGGTAAAATTCTTCTCCTACTATCAAACCAGAATTTCCCTTCAAGCAACTGTTGCCCATTGCTCATTCTCTTACTGCACACCTCCAAGGAGAGAGTAGCTCCATCTTTCCTCTTACCCTTCCCTTAAGTAGATGCAGACAACTAAATCTCCCCTCAGCCTTCTCTTTGTAGTCCTGAACAAACCATCTCTCTCTCTCCATCTGCTGTCCCAGGCCCATGTCTGTGGGGAGCTCTGGACTAGCTCAAGCGTATCCAGAACGGAGCAGTAAGAAACCACTGTGCAAGACGGACTCCTCTGGCTTCCCTTCAGCTAGGCAGCTCCTGCTTTGGAGCACAGCTTCCTATTTATTCTTCAAAATGCCTGTTTATGTTAAGTAGCTGTGGATATACTTAGAGACGTATGAATGTCTAAATCATAAATCTACATAGCTTCTGAAATCTGTGGCAAGTAATGTCACAGATGAATTATGTATTAAAATCTATGGTGTTTACAATACATTTTCTATCACATTTCTGTAAATCTTGCATAGAGCCAGTTGACACCAAAACACATACACACAAATTTTCCCTGAATACACATTAGGGAAATTTTTCCCTTATGCAAGCTGGTGCTGAACAGAGAGGTTCAGAGAATAGCAGTCACATAATAAATTAAACATCTTCCCCAATTTAGATAAAGTATGCAGGCTGCTCCTTCAACAGCAACAGAGAACTAGTCCCCTGTTAACTCTGCTGTTGAAATACTATTAGCCTTGGAGATACAAACACTGTTTACTTGATGACAGTATTTGGACAGATTCAGAAAGGATCCAAAGCGCTACAGTCGTTCTTCTAACAGTCCTGGAGGCTGCAGGAGACAGGTTATCCTACTACATTGTGTACAGCAGGGATAGTATGCTGCAACTTAGCACTGAAATTAACATACGTGCCATTAAAATAAGCAAGAAAAACTACCTGAAGAGCAATAGATTTGTGGTGTTAGTTTAAGAAAATAACCCAAATCCTATTTGCAGTCTTTCATATTACTGACAGCTTTTCCTCTGTTTTGTTTCACCACAAATGTACACGGTGCTTTCCCAAAGACATCAGTTCTTGTTGACCAAGAGGTGAAAAAGGAAAATTTGTAATTGAGTAAATATGATATTTGCCCTGGCATTTCCCTTTCTGTACCACAAAACCCTTCTATAAGAGAATTGTTTTATCACAAAATTAAATTTTGTGCTTTAATATCATTTATTATTAGGAAACAGAAGAAAATTGCATTCTGAAGAGCAACTCTCTGTTCACCTAACTTCAATGAGCCTCATCTGTTTTACTATAGGATTTCTGATCAGAAGCCCAGAAACAGCTCGGTAGAAGCAAAGACTACACATACAGATCACGTTTTCCTTCACATGATCTGCTAGAAACAAGAGCTTTTAGCATTTGGCCAAACTCAAACACTCTGGCATATGCATAGGTAGCTGTTCAAAACTGCAGCCCATGAAATAACATGGTATTTAACAGCTTGACCTATAAAATCTTTCCTAAACTGTGACTTTGAAAATAAATACAGCATATGGTCTTTGCTGAGACATACCAAAAGATTCAGTGATAATGTAAACACAGCAAGGCTGGGTGCTTCCTTTCCAAATCATTTTGTATACGAGTTGCCAAAATCTGTAGCATATGGATGTTTTGTTTTATTTCATATTTCATTTTATATTTTATTTAATGGTAATTTCATTGTTTCATTTAATTTAATTTTATTTCATTTTTCATTTCGTTTTACTTGTGTTTCTCCATTCTTAAAACTCCAGAGAAGCTGACTTTTAATTCCAGATTCATTATTGCACCTGCTTTGATCAGGGAATCACCACCAGCTCGGTGTGCCTTGTGTAAGTTCATGAGGTTCGTTATGGCACTTAAATAGCACTTTGTTTTCTCTGCTTTCTGACTTCATATGGTCTTCAAATGTTGAGTCACAGCTAGTATCACAGTCCTATCTACAATAGATTTGTACTGGAGGCTACAGCAGAGAAATACTGTATTTCTCTTCACTCAGCTATGGATAAAAATGGTACCAGACCGCTAATCCTTTCTATATGGGCAGATGGCCGTTTGATGTATGTACTCATCTACAAACAAAATTCAGAAATTCATTTGGCTTTATCTCCATTCATTATGTATTATAGGTCTCTCTTCATTTAACATCAAAAGTGCAAGTAAGAGGACTGCCATTCGTTATGTTAATTGTTCAGTTGATTACTCATGAATAATAACGCTTAGCATTTAAATAGTTCTTTACATCTCTAAATTACTTTATAAGTCTTGGTTCATTAAAAAGTCTTAGACATCTTACCAGAACTTACCTACTAATGATCTCATCTAACCAAAAGGAAAAGAAAACCCAAACAAAAAAACAGTGTCACGCTGTTATTGGTGAAATATTAAGTGGTTGAGGTACCAAAGCAACCGAGTACATGGGCTTTGACAAGCTTTTGCATTTCAGTCTCATATTATAAATTCTTCTGTGTACATGGAAGCAAGCGTGAGGATGAGAAATGAGAGAAAGAATGGGGATGAGTTATGCCACTGCAGAAGAATTTATTGAAGGATCTTGTACCACACTTACTGGTACCTGACTGCCCAGTACAGGTCAAGTATCAGAAAAAAGTCCCCCTGCGTGGTGGCCCTGTCGTAGGCTAACTTTGCCCACTTTTGAGGGTACGGATAAATGGCATCTCTGTGGGTCTCCATAGTTGCTAAGAATCTGCTGCTGGTGTTTGGCAGATTCTTGTTAACAGATTCAGGGTAGTAATCTTTCAAATCAGTGCCTCCCCTGTCCCTCCAATTCATACAGGTTCTTGCACCGGTTTTCTTTGTATACAGTGACTAAGTTACCCAACCGAATGGCCACGAGGAACGACACCAGGGTCTCCAGTGAGTACACTCACAAAGTTACAGATGTCAACAGAGTGTCCTTGTGATATGAATAGGGAAAAATGAAGCAGAAGACTGATGTAACGTAACTCAGTGGCCATGAAATCCAATGCATGTTCCTTGCTGGATGCAGGTGTGCAGCTAGCAGCCCAGATGTGTGTTACACCCAACACAGGTGTGAGGAACGTTCCCTCTGCATCATTTCAAGTAAACAAAGAAGTTTCTATCACCACAGCATATTCTGTAGGAAGTTTTAAGGATGGAGTTTATCAAAGATGCTGCAAAACCAACTTTCTATCAAAATCAACCTATTATCATCAGGGCAGAGCAAAATAAATGCAGATTGTGTGTCTAAATGGAAGAGAATTTCCATATAGATTTCTATGAGAACAGATTTTGCTGAATAAAATAGGACTATCCTGGAGTGGTCACTATGTCACAGAGCAGTGCATGGAAATATGTTCATGAAAGAATCCTAGTCCTTTCTGTTGGGAATTAAACACGCCCTCATGCCACGAACAGATGCACAAACAGGCACATAAAGGGGCCGATGCCTTTTTTGGTCGCTGGCCCACCACAGTGGCTAGGGCTGCCTTAGGTATACGTTGGTAGGTCTATGTGTTGTGACACATGTCAGGACCAGCTGTGCTCCTGCCAGCTCACATTAAGGACTAGGCGACTGCAGCTATTCTCTATTTCTGCACGCATAAGAAAACTGACTATTAAAATTTGTCTTCCGTGGGGCAGCTCACTTCAATGTTACTTAGTGTTCAAGCATTTGCCAGGCTGAAAATTCAAGAAGTGTAAAAAAAGAAATAATTTCTTGATATTAGTTGTATAACCAGTGTCTTTAACAATCGTAAAAACTATTGCAGGCTTCAAAATGTGCTATTTAAGTGAGGCAATTAAAAGCAATGGTCCGGTGTCAATGATAGTTTCTAGGGGTTGAATGAAATAAATAAACCTATTAAAATAAGTGGATGCTTAACCTCAAATCATCACATGATGTTGGGTATTATCTAGAACATTTCTGCTAGTTTGTAAATGACAATGTCATTGCAGTATAATTTTTGTCATTAGCTGTCCAGCAGTCACAGACTCCAGTGATGTAAGGCAAAGCGCAGCCTCATACTTGTAAGAGTAGTCAGCCCAGGCTGCAGTCACATTATTTTATACAACCTTTCACCCCAGTGAATCTGGTTAGAATATGAATTAAACGCAGATACCACAATGTCATCATACCAGAATTTTCACACAGTGGCAAGGACAGGTATAGTATGTTAGTACTGAGAGTGGAAAGCAAACTGGAGCATCAGATACAAAGACACTTCCTTACCTAACCTTCTTCCATATTCCTTTTGTGTTTGCTTAGGACCAGCTTGAAAGGAAACCTGCTGGATACGATTACCAGCCCCCCCAAAGACCATCAATATGTCCTTGGGGAACGGTTGTGAGATGATTTATATTGTTCAAATACATAATATAAACCATTGGCTAATTTTTTTTTTTTTACTTGGGCCACAAAGTGTGTCAAACTGCTTTCAGAAATCCTTCCATGATAATACGTAATCTTGTTATTTTCAGATGCAGTTCAGTATGTGCAACCATGTGAATTTCTGAATATCAGTAGAAGAACTTGTCCTCCCCCCACCCTCACCCCCTCCCCCCCAAGACTGTGCAGGACAAAAAGCCACCAACTGAATTTTCCATAAGCAGCTGGCGGTACCAATACTTACATTTCAGGCTGGGAATGGCAACTAGGAATATTATAAATTGATCTGATTTTCTGTTTCCTCTATATGTTACAAGTCAGAGCTCATAAAGGTATCTCCAGTCACATACTTTAGAATTATGGAGTGGTCACTTCCTTGCAATTGAAGCCTCACTGCTTTCATGGCAATGATCATATAAGGAGGAAGGAGTTAGGGGAGATGGAGATGCCTGCAATTTTAGGGCCATTTTTAGACCACGCAGGCAGATTCTTCTCCCATGTTGGCAGAAAACTGCAGAAAGAGAAGCACAAGTATGTGCAATCATTTCTAAGATCAGGACTCGACATAATTTTCTAAAGGAATGTTTGATTTCCTAAAACTTTAAGCCTTTCATTTTTGGATGTATTTTTCTTTCCTTTGTTATAAGCAGGTTTGATTGCTGCAGTAGTTAGAGATGTACTTCTTGTGAGTCTCAGAAGCACATTAGCCAAGACCTGAGTCCTGTGAATGTTTCATTTCATCCTGATAGTTGGTGGTATTATGTAAAATATTAACATGCAATAAACCCTTGTGTTTAAAGAAAGTAGTAATGATTTAATTGACAAGAAATAACTCAAGTGTCTAATTTCTGTTTTGTTTGATGGAAAATTTGGTCACTGACTCCACTAGCAGTAAAATGGTTGAAACAGCAAGAACAGTAGCTACAGTCATGCAATCCATCCAGACCATAAACGCTTCAAAAAATCTACTTTCCTAGAAATGTTTTGATTAAATAAAAGTGGTTTCCTTTTTTTAAATAACTATGCATTTCATCCTGATTATAGTTCGAGTGAATGTATTAGATCCTTGACAACACGAGAAAGGATATAAATTAATTAACAGCCCATTTTAGCCATCTTGATATGATTAGTTTGTAGCATAAATTGTGCAATGTATCAATTTCATTACAACTTGCCAGAGAGTCTTGTACAGGAAAAAAAAAATTGACATATTTAGGCTCCTGTGCATTTTTTAGTTTTCATTTTAAAACTGGTCTCATGGGCTTTTGCTTAATAAAAACCAAATACGTTGCCCTAGTTGTAAGCCATAAATAAGCCTGGCCTTGGGTCAAGGCTAGCAGAGGGATCCTGGACTCCAGAGGCAATGAAGAAATGCCAACGACATTTGACATCCTGCAATTTTTGCGCATGACTTCATGGGGATGGGCGGGTGGGTTGGTGTGATTACAAACAGTTGAACAAATTTCACTGGGAGCGCTGGGAGCTTCATAGGAGGTAATAAAGTGCAGGCATTCCGAAAGAAACACTGAAGGCAGATCGTTAAGATCTCAGGAGGAACATTAAATTACTCAAGAGAACCCCATTACAAGTGAGCACACCCTTCAAAATCGACCTGTTCTGAAAGGCTTTTAACCTCAGGATGTCCCCAGACTTCTATGTGGAATAGCCTGACAGCTATCCATCTTCCTATATTCCCCAAGTAGTATATGCCAGATGATCTCTTCCCATTTCTCAGAACTAAAATACATGAAAGATCATGATGAAGAGAGGACAGAGCTGGAGAAGTCTGGGTGCTCTGTTTTCAGTAGTACTGACTACAGGTCTTTCAGAAGAACAGAGACATTTTAGTGCAGGAATTAGGAAAATCCCTGAGTCCCTTAAACAGCCATTCAGTTCCTATCTTGTGATAATTAAAAAGTAGCACCAAACCCAGCTGAATTTTACCTTTCATCCAAATTTCTGTTCATTTTAAGTCATGGATATGTAGTGCACTGCTGTCTCCTTCCACTGGCACACCAACAGAGTGATCAGCGATACATGTACGAGGGTGACAGCAATGGCATCCGCCTGCACTGCTGTCATCGAGGGAGGGAGACGGGGCTGGCAAAGAGTTGGTGGCTCATTCCTGTAAGGTCCCACTTTCTATAAACTCTGTTGCTGGTAACAGTGTGGTGTAGCTTTAGACTGGGACTAGGTGTCACCACTCCGGGGCACTGGTTCATGCAGCCCTTTCACAGAAGGTTCAAGATTCAAGAAGCCCAAAAAGGCCTCGGGTTTCAGGGCAGAAATACGACCTTTCATAAAATGGGTGGGGAAGATGCAGGGCCCAATGTTTGCCTGAGGATTACCTCAATCTCCTGCTGTCAGCTACAGAAGCAAAGTCCATTATTCCACCTCTGCTGCTGCCTTGAACAAGTTTCTACAGCGTAAATGAAACGATTCTTATTATCTGCCCACGATGGCGATAAGTTTGCACTTTATAGGAACAGCTCACTGCTCTCAATTGCCTTATCATTGATTTTCTCTAGGCCATGCCTCTCCCCTGTCACACTGCAGACAGAAAGCCTCCTTCTGCGAGGTTAGTCCCGACGCAATGAATTTTACTGCTGCAGAAACTCACTTTACCCCAGTGGAAATTCACAGGGATGGAGGAAACAGAAAATCCCCGTCCCTTCTCCTTGCCAGTTCTGCCATTTGCCTCCTGCCATCCACCCCACTATGTTCCCACTCAGGGCTTGATTTCTCATCAGGAAGGCAAAAGCACATCGCAGAGGGCAGAGCAGAGAGAGGATGAGACACCGAGAGTCTCTCCAGTGACAGGACATGGGCCACATTGTAGCTGCATGCCTGCTCAGTGGGTGGTGCTGAGCGTGCCTCATCCTGGGTCTCTACCGGGTGTCAGTAGAAAATGAAGAGTGAGAGAACCTGACAAGCTCACAGGATAAATATGACTGCATTTTTTAAGCCACTAAAACTCAAGACCCTGAACCCTATATATACATAGAAAAGGTAAAACATTTCACTCCATCCCACTTAGCCTCAGAATTCCTTTCCCACTGATATGCCAAAATTAGAAACACATTTTCAGAAAAGGTCTAAGTCCCAAATAGATACATGGCCTTCAGAAAGACAGCTCTGCACCTACAGCCTTCTCATTTTCCTCTGAGCAGCCATCTGTTTAGCCAATTAGATGTCTGACTATTAAAAATCCAATCACAAGAAAAATGGTATGATTCATATACAGTGCCTGTACACTTCTCCTCCCTTGCACAGAGCGAAATGCAGACACTAATACCAATCCATCTGCTTTATGACACAGATATACAGCCATTGGTTCCTGCGTCTATCAAGCTCCAACTGAACTCTGCTTCCCTCTGAGTTGAAGTGCGGCGATAATAAGAGCATGACAAATTGATCTTCTGCTGTGGTGAGTCCTTTGACGCTGCTCTAAGAGCAGTTTGCATTTGCTGGGAACATGAGATTAAAGCAAATCTGAAGTTTAAAGATCAGATTGAATTCCTTGCTGCATCTGCAATAACCAAGTGGTTCCTGATGGGTAAATGTGGGCCATTGTTTTCTTCAGCTACTTCCACAAAATATCTAGAATGATTATAAAGATGATAAGTTCATCAACATATGAAAGGTTTGCGTTGTACTGTGATCAGTAATTACACATTATTTCAGATTCACTCTTGTGACTGCCACTTGTCTGTGACTTATCTACGTGGGGTAAGTCAATTTATGATAGGGTAACAATGATGCTTCAGAAGTAGTTCAGAGGCTGTTTCTGGGCATAAACATTATCTGTTGGCCCTTTTGTGCTTAAGAAAATAAAAATGAATTATTTTTTTCCTAAGTAAAACATGGCTTTTTCACAAGGCTCCACAGACAACTTGCACTGACTGTAAAGGGAACTGAGTGTGTAGATTTGAGAGCCCATTCCACAGCAATGTCGTGGTTTAAAAAAATTTTTGTTGACTATGGATGTCTGTGACTTTGGATTATTCTTTTTTAACTTATTTTATTTTTAATCTTACGTCAAAACTGGTACACATATCAACTCAGGTAGCTTTGACTGGCGCTCCCATGTTTTCTCACACATCCTCTGCCTTATTTACCTATCTATCACCCCTTGTTACCAAGCTGTGTACCTGACGTGGGGGCATTGCCCCTGGGGGAGTGAATCACCCACATTTGGGAGCTCCAACAGCAGAATTGAACTGAACTGGAGGGTTCTTCTCTGAAATTCTCAAAGATCATCCACAGTGAGTGGCAGCGGACTGTACTGAACTTTGGGCAACCTCCTAGCAAAAGTGCATGGTTTTGGCCCTTGTTCTCATGTTTGCTAGAAACTAAAGGCAGAGGAGAAAGGATGTGCTCAGCCTGCGAAGGGAGAGATAGCTGTCTTCCAGTTCAGAGAGCGAGCGTGCTGGGTGAACTAACCCATCCTCCTGGAATATTAATTACTTTATGCCTGAACTATGGGGCTAGAGTTACGGATCTGGGCCAGAAGGTTTCAATCAGATCCCAGTGCAAAACACTGCTCTCCAGAGTAAATGTAACTGGACTGTGGGAAAAATAAACTGGATTTGGATCCCACTTATGCCCACACAGATCCGGCTCTAGGTACTGATTCCTTTTGCACATAATTTGCAAACGGTATGAACCCTTCTTACACCTTAAGCTAATAACTTGGTGAAGAGGACAGGAGAAACCTGAGTGATATTACAAGGGGGTGGAATACTGCAGTGGGACAGAGTGTTAGCTTATGGACTGCCCAATTTCCTTCTCACTTCCTCCTCTTCAGAATATGTAACTTCTGGAAAATTTTAAAATGTTTTGAAAAAAAAAATTTCTAAAACAAACCATGAAGAGTCCCAAGACAAAATAGCATGAAAATGCAGTCAGAAAATGCCTGCTCTTTTGGCAAACCTGCTGGAAACCTTTTATCATAATTAGACCTGCTGAGTAGCTTTGTATCTAGTTTCCATATAAGACAGTCATAATACTTGAAAAGTAAGAAAATTCCTGTATGCTTTTTGATCTCTGACATAAAACAATGGGAAACACAATACACGTATCATTTAAGCACGCTACACAACAGACTGCAGCATCAACACAAAGCCAAACACAAAAAACACAGAGGAAATTGTTTTTAAGGTAAATCACAAATTGCTGTGTATGATGAACATAAACTTTTCCTTGGAATAAAATGACAAAATTCTGTCTATCTTCAGCCTTGATTATGAAGGTTGTCTTAGATGGTTGCCCATTGCCCTGAAGAAAATGTTTATGACCTGAATAGATTAATTATATTCTCCTCTTAAATATCATTCCTTCAGGACTAGTTATTGTTGAGTGTAAATGTGCCACTTTATATGCAAATAAAATAGACTGAGAGTGGAATAAAAAGTTCGGCATATATCTACTGACAAATCATCTTATTATGTTTTATATTAGCAGACAGAACATCTTGTGGTATGAAATGTTAATAGAGTTCAACAGGATGCAGTACCTGCTTCCTTGGTTCGAGAAAATCTTAGTCAAACTTTAAATTATTTTCTGTTAGTCACCTTTGGTTCCTTTGGAAAGGATTTTAACAGAACAGTGAGAAAGAGTGATTTCACACAAGAAAAATATTTAAATCTCATTAATACTTACTATTAGTAGACATATTTAATAGAATTGACATAAATTAAAATTAGAAGCTAATGTAATCTTAAATGCTCTATAGAAGTGGATTCAAACCAACTAATTCACGGTAGTGCAAGTCAATAGAACTAAAAACCCAGGGAATCCTGGGACAAACCTTGCTTATAGTTAGCACAGCTCATCATTAGACAGGCAAGGCTGTCCAAAGCACCACACACTTTCAGGTACACGAATGTTCAGGCATTCCTGTGAAGAAGGAATCACAAGATGGACACTTCAGATTTTGTCCTTAGTCTTATGTCTATTATGTCTGAGCGCTGGCCAACATCTTGGCACATGGCAACATACAAATGGTGATAATTTTTAGATATTTATAAAAAAATAATAAGGAAGATCCTTACACCTGCATCCACAATTCCTCAGCAGTGCGAACAGCTCGTTTATTACTCCCTACATATGTTTAGCTTGTTACTCATTTTTATAGAAAAAGATGCTTTGGAGTTTGCCATCCTGTGACGTTTGTTTCGGAGATGTCCCAAGTGAAATCACACTGCCATCAGCCATAAGGAAAGTGAGCTGTTGGAAGACAAGATCTTTCTTTTTAAATAAAGGAAAGATCCAGGAGACCTGAAGAGGAACAGATGATGTGTCTAGAAGACTGAAAAGTGTAAGGGCAGAGAAATTTCTTGGTTTGACTCTCACTCGGGATTTTCACATAGGATTCAAAATTATTCAATTTAAAAACTGTTACTGCTTGGGGACAAGAAAAACATGGATTAGGAATTGTGATTATTCTTTGTTTAACTTTTCTCATCTATGAAAAAACCTGAGACTCTTCAATAAGACAAATGAACAATGTGAATGTGTTGATGGGGCAACATACCAAAACCACTCTGCCATCCCTGTGATCTGCTATTTGAGGAAGGCAAGCTCAGAATGAAGTTGCACTGCTGTATAAAATATTAAATGCAAGTAGTTACCCATTCCTAAATTTGTTCTGGATTAAAATAAATCTTTGAATTTCAGTATAGTACGTAACATTAGTTGAATGGAAATATTTGAATGAAATTTTATGGATCAGTTTAGTATATCTTCCTCTCTCCTATTATTTTAGCCAGAATTTTAATTGAAGTGATTATACCATTTTTTTATATGGCATTAGTCAAAATCAGCTAAAGTCAATGTCAAAGTACTGACAAAGTTCAGAAGAGCCAGGTTAGATGTAGAGCTCTGGATCAGGCCATGATAATTAAAAGAAAATCACCATCAGAATGATTTAATCATAGATATGTCTTGACACAGGATTATTGCCCTTGAAGCGTGAACTTAATTATTGAATCTGCTACTGGGAATCCTCAAATACTATTGAAGTTGAAAGTACTTAGAGCCTTTGAGATGCCCCCACTTCTGAGATGGACTCACTCCAACAATGGGATCATTGGGTTCATCAGCACAGGAATATATAAGGAGAATATTTAATCTGTGTGATGCATTTGCACTGCTAATGTGTTTGCTAATGATATGGAATGATTACAATCTTAAGTGGGTTAATCTAGGATACTGTGCACAGTATTACGAGGGTAGTAAGAAAGGAAGAGCACTGCTGTATGAATAAAAAAATCATTTCCCTTGTTTGCCAATCCTTTCCATAAATCCACGTACATTTTTTGAAAGAAAAACTATGAAAAGATCCTTATTTCACTAGCAATCTGCTCATGTGGAAAGTATCAGCAGTCTTTGGACTCTGAAGAACAGATAAATAAAAAGAGATAGATAGATAGATAGATAGATAGATAGATAGATAGATAATGATGACAAAACTCTGTATAATATTTTTTAAGCTTCTGTTAAACAATCTGTCCAAACAGACTGAAACAAAATTTGAAGAACCTCCCCCCGCCCCAACAAGCCCTTCTGCATGCCAAGTTACAACTCATAGATCATTTTTATAGCTGTAATAATCCTATGAAAGTGGGGTAAAACTGCTGCTGGCGCTATCAGGAACCTTTAACTTACTGTTGTGACACCATCAGGAACCTCTACATTATAAGGAGATATTTGAGCCCATCATCTCCAGTTTCCAGATGATGTACCGACTTCACCACCACTCTCCACAGTACAAAGCAGGCAATCTTTCTGTCTTTTGTTCATTTTACATCTTAGAACAGTTGCATTTCAATCTTCTACACACCATCTACTCCCATATCTGCTCACACTACAATTCTTTACAATTCCTGCCATGCTTATTTTTGTTGCTACATTGAAGTCTTGTGCACAATTACGTGAGGTTGCTATGGAGATTATGTGTGATTTATCATGAGGAAAATCTATTGTGTTTGAGATAATTCTGCATGCTAATGACTGCCAAATCTTTCTTCTCCTCCACCCTGGGGATTAGAAGAAACTACCTGTCTGGATGTTCACAGCTACAAACCAAACAGATTTTAAAACCAGAAAAGTTTGTGTTCTTCACAGAGGATAAGAACCTTCCCTGTTTTAGACAGATGGATATGAATTGCTACAAGGTGATGGTTCCACAAAGTGTTGGTGTCCATGCTTTTGAAGAGTGTATCAGAGGTGGTAATTTTTTCCTTTGGTGAAAACATCTTTAGTCAATGTCCGTGATTTCCCATGAACAAGATATGGTGCAGTATAGAATCACAAAAAGGGTTTGGGTTGTACCTCAAAAACCATCTAATCCCAACCTCCTGCCATGGGCAGGGACACCCTCTACTAGACCAGGTCGCCCAAAGCCCCATCTAACCTGGTCTTGAACACTGCCAGGAAGGGGCGGGGCAGCATCAGCTTCTCTGGGAAACTTCTTCCAGTATCTCACTGCCCTCATAAAGAATTTTTTTCTTCCTAAATCTAAATCTCCCCTCTTTTAGTTTAAAGCCATTCCCCCTTGTCCTGTCACTCCATGCCCTTGTAACCAGTCCCTCTCCAGCTTTCCTGTTTTTCTGCAGCCCAGAACACAGTTGGCTTTCTGGGCTGCAAGCACAAATTGCTGGCTCATGTTGACCTTTACATCAATCAACACTCCCAAGTCCTTCTCAAAGCTGCCCTCAATCCATTCTTTGCCCATCCTGTATTTGTGCTTCCTGACACACATGCAGGACCTTGCATTTGGCCTTGAATTTCATATGATTCAAAGAAGCCTGCGTCTCAAGCCTGTCCAGATCCCTCTGGACGGCATCCCTTCCCTTCACCATATTGACTGTACTACACAGCTTGGTGTCATCAGCAAACTTGCTGAGGATGCACTCAGTTCCACTGTCCATGTCTCCAACAAAGATGTTAAACAATGCCAGTCCCAATATGGCCCCTGAGGAACAACATTCAAACTAGATCCAATTGAGTGGACAGAACTTTGGACATTCTGTAGACACTTTGAAACATTAACTTCCCCATCCCTAGCTCTGTATCCTTTTCAGAGCTGGAAAAGCTTGCAGTGTGATTGATTACTGCACATCGGTCACAAGCAATTCGGACCATCCAGCTTGGGCTGAATAGCTTTCAGCCAAGGACATGGGTTAGTCCATCCTCACCCCAGCTTGCAACTTCCCGCCTTACTCAGGCTGGGACTAGCTCAGAAATCACCTGTATTTGCATAGCAGGTGGACAGAAATCCAGAAGCACACCAAATGTTTCCACCATGGAAAATTCAACCAAAGAAATCATAGGAACTAGGTAGGAAAATCCCTCCCATTTAAGGCAGAGGAGATAGAGCATAAAGACAGCAAGTTTCTGCAAGTGAAGAAATGTACTCATAGAATTAGGGCTTTCACAAGGAAAGTGCAATTCAAGGAGCTGTTTAAAAACAACCCTGTGCAAGTGACAACTCTAAGGTAAAATCTAAAGCCTTGGATAGTCACAGAGTCTGCAGTTCAGGTCATCCTGGTGTAGTTTCCATGAAGTCTGCAGGTGCAATAGCCCTTGCTACCCTGGGCATGCTGGACATAAAAGAAAGGACAGGAAGTATAGATGCAGACAAATAATGAGAAATTGAAAAGCTTCAAAACGTTTATCATCTTCTGCCATTCTTTTATTCCTCATAAGTCACCCTCATAATTTTTACTGCCCTCCTAGAGATCACCTTGCAATTTTTACTTTCATGCAATTAGCGATGATTGTTTGCTGGCCTAAGCATTTCTGAATCACCAGTAACAGAGAAGAACATTAAGATGCAGCTTGTAACAGAAGGACAAACACACCCTGAGGTGTATGTATCTTTATGCAGAGCAACTGCTGGCTTGCTCACACAATGTTATATTAACCTACTGCTCAAGAGGACTGCTGACTATGAGCACAAGAATACATCTGAAATGGAGAGACTCCTTAATTAAAACCTGTCTTTTGATATAAAATGTAACTCCTACAGCCAAGTCTTTGAAAAAAAAATAAATCCATATGACACCCTTTCACTCAGTGATTCAGACTTTGCAACAGGACTTTGAATGATTTGTTTGTATCTCCCACCCATCACACTGCACACTTACCATACAGCCTGGCTGATGTTTGCAATACTTTGATTACTGCCCTACCTATGCTCTAAAGGGGTGATCTACTCCAAAAGCAGGCTAATCAATAGGCCTGACTTTGGTGACATTAAAAAAAAAAATTGGAGTTTGTTCTAGTCATTCATAATGTTGCCAGAACCCTGGAAGGAATTTACAGCCTCATTATGCAGAAATGGGGATACATTATTCTATATATTGCTAACCATAGGATCACAGGATCATAGGATATTTGGGCTGGAAGGGACCTTAAAGATCATCTAGCTCCAAACCTCTGCCTTGGGCAGGGACACCCTCCACTCGCCCAGGTTGCCCAAATCGCCATCCAACCTGGCATTGAACCCTGCCAGGGAGGGGGCAGCCACAGCTTCTCTGGGCAACTTCTTCCAGTATCTCACTGCCTTCATAGAGAAGAATTTCTTCCTAATCTCTAATCTAAATCTCTTTTAGTTTAAAACCATTCCCCCTCATCCTATCACTTGCCCTTGGAACCAGTCTCTCTCCAGATTTCCTCTAGCCCCTTTAGGTACTGGAAGGCTGCTGTAAGGTCTTCTCAGAGCATTTTCTTCTCCACGCTCAGCCTGTCTTCACAGGAGAGGTGCTCCAGCCCTTAGATCATCTTCATGGCCTCCTCTGGATGTGCTCCAACAGGTCCATGTCTCTCTTGCACTAGGAACCCCAGATCTGGACACAGCACTGCAGGGGAGGATGGTCTCACCAGCGCAGAATAGAGGGGAAAAATCACCTCCTTGATCTGTTGGTTACACTGGTTTTGATGCCACCCAGAATATGGTTGCCTTTCTGGATGGCAAGCACACACTGCTGGCTCACGTTGCTGATGGTACAATAGTGTTGTATAATAGAGGCTTTTAGTATTCAAAAAGCTCTGCTACAGCACCTTTTGAAGGCAGTTGATAAAATACAGGCAGGTAAAGTCAATTATTGACTTTAATAAAGCTGTTATACTAATTATGCATTTGAAGCATGTTTTTTGTGGTTAGAATTAACACAGAAGTCTGAAAGATTTCTTTTAAAATCAGAATCAATGAGAGGAAAGAGAGGAATGGTGGTTAAAGACACAGCAGCACTCCTGCCTCATGCAGCTCAGCCATACAGGTTCTGAAGTGCTGCAAGCAAGAAAATCGTGCAATTCACTGCGTCCCAGATACACACCAAAGCTGTTCTCCAGAAGAAAGGGTGAGCAGAGGTGATCTGGAAAAGGCTTTCAATCTGTGTGATAAATTGCCAAACGGCATTACATTTAATGAGTCCCATCAATGCTGAGCTGGAACAGCAGAAACAAATAAATAAATAGATAAATAAATAAATAAATAAATAAATGCATACAAAGCCCTAGCAAAAAATGAGTATAAACATTTACATGAATTAATAATAAGAATCCTATTAATGCCTGCATAATTTAGAGAAGTTAATGATGTCAATTTTAAGTTTAGTAATGTATTTTTGGTGCTTTGAAGTCTAATTTTCTAAAGAGGCCTTAATGCTCCTTTTCCCTGTTTATGCCCTGCCTGCCCCCATTTAAGGAATGAGATCTTCTGGAAGAAGCATGAAATTTAATGGAAAATTGTGTTTTCTGCAGGATTTTAGAACTGTATTGTTTATCTGTCTTTCCTGTAGAATACCCAGTAACTTAAATAAACCAAGCAATAGGAAACAGAGAGTCATCATTCACATCTGTAACAATTGAGAAGAATGTCCACATGACCCTGGGAAGGTCAGTAGAAAAATCTATTGTTTCCAGTATTCAGATCCTATTACTGTCATTTTATTGAAATAAAAAACCCTCAAGGAAAAGCTTCAGATTTGGCCAAATGTTAAAGAAACTTTCAAAGAGGAACCAGCACATATATCCATATTTTCAGAAGATTTTTACATGTTAGCACCTTCATATAGGAAAACAGATCCATCTTGACCTGCAGTGAAGCAGTGAGGTTATGAGATAAAATGCTGCTACATGTCTTGCTGAGCAGCAGTTACTATTTGTGCATTTCCAATAAATAATTTCTGGTCACTTGATGGTTAAAAAAAAAACCAAAACAGAGAGTAAGTTGTGAGAAGAAACTCAGAGTCATGAACAAGAGGCATCTACACATCATTAGAAAAAAATGAAACCCAAGTGTTGGGTAGTTGTACAGTGTAGGAATGAGAAAACAGCAACACCAAGCACCAACAGCTGCCTGTAGAACGTATTTGTTGTGACTTTCAGGTACTGATTGTGGCAAATCCAGAAATGACTTCTGTAGGCAGCAACTGCGATTTACTGGAAGTTAATGTACTCATCTGTGTCTGGGATGAAATCTTGAACCCGACATAGATCAATGTCAAAAGCTCTCAGTGGCCTCAGGAAGGTCATGGTGCTGTGCCCTGCCCTCACCTCCCACAAACAGGGTTTATTTGGCTGATCATATGTCTCCCTACAAAATTCATTTATTGAAGTAGATTCCAGTAGATCCCAGTGAATGGGACAGTCTCACCCTCTGCTTTACCTATCTAAGCTGAGATTCAGGTTACTAAATTTGTTCCACCTCTAGTGAGGACAGAAAGGCATGTATCTTCAGGATAAAACTGGAATTTCCAGGTAGGCAATGTGCAGTTAGGTATCCTTGCAGGATACCATTTGGTCTGTGGCTCTGTGAAGTGTTTGCCCACTGTCTATAAATAAGTCTTTAAAACCAGTTGGTTACAACTGACACCCAGGCTGTCAGAAACTAGAGGTTTCACTTCAGCAACCATAGCAAGTGGGCTTTTTATTAAGTGTTTGCACTGAGGCAAAGTTGAGTCAGCCTGGGAAATGTTCCTGTACATCACCTTTAGCCATCCTGGTATTTACAGTATATTTATAATCACTGTTTTTCACCTCATTTCTGTATAAGGGGATTCAGGTTTGTTAGGCTATCTTCTTGGCATGTCTCACACCAAGGCAGCACAGTTGCAGGACATCACCTTTGTTTTGCCCAATTAATTTGAGACTCTTTTCCCTTAGAAAAATCATGCATATGGCACAAGGTTATTGTTTGTTTATCTTTTCTGAAGTAAAGTATGGCCTGAAAAGAGAAAGATTGAATTTGAACTGCCAAAGGTTTATAATAGCTACCCTGGAAGAGTGCCAGAGATGAGTGAAGAGGCACATGTTATCCTGTAAGGCTCTGGGCTTAGTGATATGACTCTGCAGAAATAAACTGACATTTAAAAGCTCCTGGTGATGTCTGGTTTAAGTTGCAGTGCAACTGACAGTGATGTTACCAGCTGACATCAATCGCAGACTTACGCTTTAACAAGGGAAGAATTCACTGATATGTGTTCTTTTGAAAGCAGTGATACTGTGTGCTGTGCTTGCCTTCTCCTCAAGTGGGACACTCAGCGATGCTTTGAAATTCTCATCTTCCTTTTGGGAAGCATATCAGATTGCTTCTGTTTTGCTGTGCAGCAAATGGTAATTATTTATTTGTTATGGGAATGTAATTAAGAAAATATTATATAATCATACAATGTGTTAGCTTGGAAGGGACCTTCAAAGGCCATCTAGTCCAACCCTGCTGCAGGAAGCAGGGACATCTTCACTAGATCAGGTTGCTCAGAGCCCCAGCAAGCCTGACCCTGAATATCTCCAGGGATGGGGCCTCCACCACCTGTCTGGGCAACCTGTTCCAATGATCTACCACCCTCCTATTAAAGAACTTTTTCCTAATATCCAACCTAAATCTACCCTTTTCTAGTTTAAAACCATTGCCTCTCATCCTTGTGCTCCATGGCCTTGTGAACAGTTCTTCCCCAGCTTTCTCACAGGCACCTTTCAGGTACTGGAAGGCCACTATAAGGTCCCCCTGGAGCCTTCTCTTCTCCAAGCTGAATAACCCCAACTCTCTTAGCCTGTCCTCATAGGAGACATAAAATATAAGATATGAGAAGTTGCTGATGAGCAACACAAAGGCAAGGTCTGTATTCTTAGATCTAGATTTACACTTCAAGCTAAACTAATAAAAGTAAGTAAATAAAGGTATGGTAGAACCTGGTTTATGTGCTCAATACATCGAATGCAAAAAAGCTCAAGCTCACCTAAAAAGCTATGCATCATATAATCAATCTGATTTACTTGAAGATGTCCCTGCTTACTGCAGGCAGGGTTGGACTAGGTGGATTTCAAAGGTCCCTTCCAACCCAAACTATACTATGATTCTATGTTCAGTCCACTCAAAAAGAGAGGAAACATTGTAGGTTTAAGTGATTTTCATCAAAGATGGTAAATACTACAGAGAAATTGCTGAGAAATATTTCAATGAAACTAGATACTGGAGTGCTACACATCTCATCCTTGCTCTCCTCCTTCATTTCAGCAATATTTTTCTCACTCAGCTGCTTGCAAAAGCGTAGGCTCATTACCCGCTGTCCAACACTCATCAGAAGATTATCAGGTATTAATTTTCAAACGTAATATTGCATTTCTTCCTCATGATAAAGTTTCTCAGAACACAGAGACAGAAATTACTTTAGAGTGGCAATTTGTAAAGAAGATTAGTCTGGCAAAGTGGATCTGAAGAGTTTGTTTCTAATTATTTCCATAAATGAGTTTTACAGGAAATTCTAATAGGAAGTTCCAATAATCAAGCAATTTATGCCAAAATAAGCTCTAGTATTCTCCACCTTCAGATACTGCATTTATTCCATTACAACCTGTAGATGCTTGTGGAAAACAGTGGAGTTCTAAAGTAGCAATGAGCATTTATTTTATTATCCAATTTATAAAGTGCACACATCCTGCGCTTGTTTTTTGGATTCTATGTAATTGTGCCTTATACCACGAGGAGTTTTATCACATTAGGTGGACTGTGTTATGCATCTGTGATGAATTCTAAGCATTATTTCACAGCTGAGTGCTTTGAGCACAATAAGAGGAAGCTAAAGGCTTTGGCTATCGTTTTGCATATGCATTAAAGTTGACCTGGAAAAGAGTGCAGCCTTTAATAACATCCCGCTGCTCGTGACAGGACAAACAATCGTTCTGGGATGCATCATCTTCCCTCAGTGTCAGCTCTTCAAACTTCAGAATTTCAGGGTAAAAGTGACAGGGAAGAAAACTTTGCCTATGTCATGCAGGCTCAGCCAGGACCCTGAACCACCCAAGTACCCTACTTTCAAAATGTACAGGCATTCACTGCCTCCGTCTGGATCTGAATTATGCAAAGCTCTAACACAGCAACCCAGAAATGAACATTTGAACACCACAGAATCCATCAAATACTTCATATATAGGTTACAACATCGCTTTTTGAGATCATCTATTTATGTTCCTACTTATATAGCTATATATACACCAAATAGAAAGATCTCTGTGAACAACTACCCTGCCGGTCTTTGAATAGCCCTTACCCCAAAGCAGAAGAACTGTAAGACTGACATTTCTGAAGCAAGGTTCATGTTGAAATGCTGGCTGCAATGCATCTCTAAGCATCTGGTGATAGGCAGCACTGTTAATCTGGAAGTGACAGCCCTGCTGATTCCCGCCTGCTCCTTCCCAGGCATGAGGGTCTGATGAGACTGATCTCATTGAGGATAGAACTTTAAATATTTTCTAGCTAAAGATGAGATCTTTTTTGCCACTCAGGACCATGGTCATATTCTTAGTTTACTGTCACTAGGAGAGAAAGTATTTCCATACTTCAGGGTTTTGGGCTAATTATTAAAACCAGTGATTATTTGCTTTCAAGGTTTAATAATTTTGTTTTCAGCAATACAGCCTGGATAGCTTCAGATGAAGGAAGAACAACAAACAAGAAAGACCTGCTGCAACTTGTTAGTGAAGTATCCCCTGTTCACACGCCATACATGCACACTTGCACACTGACAGGTAAGAAGTGGAAATTGTGGAAAAAACACCTGACTGCAGCTCTTTCTGGCCTATTTCATTCACCTTCCCTGGGCTGCAATCATGGGTACCTCCTCCAGCTTATCCAGAAACTCAGGGTATCTAAAAGGAGAGATAATAAACCATCCACTTCATCTTTCCTTGCTTATTCTACAGGAATTTGCCTAGTTTACTGTGCATCTATTTGTGTACTCAGCTGAGCCAGCTGACTAGGTTATATGTGGACGAAATTACTGATGTAAATCTAAAACTGAAGATACAAATATGACCTTTCGTTCTGGGAAGAGCTGATATTATCTTTATTTTACATGGCTTCAGGAAAAAAAATTGTATTTCCTACAGCCTTGAACTTCCCACAATAGAAAGAGCCTCTCTACTCTTTGGGATGCATCTGTTAGTCGTGGAAGGAGAAGCGACCTCAAAGGTAGCAAGGACCAGTCAAAAGATGGCTTTTAAATATGAGGGGTTGAGAGTTTGGACTGATCTGCCTACTCAACAGAGAGTCAGAACAGGGAATGGAGAACCAGAGTGATGTCTACTATGACAGATGCTGTTACGTGGACTGACACTCCATGTAGAGATCTTTTAGGCTATTCAGCTTCCTTCCTATATATATAATGTGCTGTAATAATCAGTATTATTAATCATGAATGCATTCGTCTGGTTAGCCAGGTATTTTTCCAATAGCTTGGGTTGCATCCTATCAGCTGGTTGCATATGAAGTTTATAAATGAGCTGCCAGTGAGGACTTCCCACAAGTGCACAAAACAACTCCACTCAGTGGAGTGCAATTAAAAGAAGAGGCTGTCACGCTGTTGTAGAAAGCGTCAATTGTGCATTCATCAGTCCTCCAGCAGAGTCTCTTCATTCCTGCCAAGGCTCCCTCTGTGCTCCCTGTCTGCGTGGACTGCTGCGCCAGAATGGAAGTCAGCTAACAAACAATGAATTTAAGGGCTAACAAGTAGTGCTTTGTTGAATGCTCCTTTTGGTACAGGTTCAACCATGGTCAAATTCGCTCGCAAACAAAGCTGAAGGGCTAGTAAACACACTGGAGAGAAGGAGAAAATTGTAGTGACCTGTAAGATCAGGACACACTGAAACTTGCAGTTATTTCATGGTTTGGAGTGAATTAACAGACAAAATTAGTGTAAAAGGGCACCTAGGGAATTCTGATTACACAGAAGTCTGGTGATATTGTTCTGATACTTCTCACAAGTGTGACATAACTGTGTTGCCATTGCCAGGAAGTGTTTCATGGGATTTCTGGACAAAAAAAAAAAAAAGAATAAAAATCCCCAAGTAAGGGTAGGAGTAAGAATTTCAGTAGGACACTTCAACTTCTGTTCTTGTAGATTGACAGCTGATCTTTGAGGTGTTACTTTATTTTAATACCATATGGTAACCATCACCACAGCTGGTAGGTACAATATGTAATCCAAGCATCTTTTAAAATACCAAAAGGACCTGAAGTACAGAAGCTGCCAGGTGCTTCCTGAAGGTAGGCAAGAACTTTATAAGAAGTTGAGGTACTGAAAATCTTCATTTTCTATAGTTTAGAGAAAAGTTTGTTGTTTTTTTTTTTTAATCATGGAGTTCTCTTGTAATAAATTCAACCTTACCCTGCTGAAAGGGTGTTAAATCTTGGCTTTCAGCAGGAATTCAAGAACCAGCTACTGACCGCTTGTTTTATTTATTTAACCTTCATGGGAAGACATGTAGGGCTGAAGCCATCACAGCTGTGCCTACAAAGGTCTATCACGCATGAGCTTTCTGTATCTGACACTAGCACAAAGTACACAGAGTCTCATGGATGGCAGAGGTAGTGAGGAAAGGAGGGAGCTGATTTTAAATTTATTTCTATCCGCTTCATCATGGAAACAGAGTAATCATTTTCTCTCCCTTTCATAAGAGTTTTTAGCAGCTAATCCACATTTTATTACTCTCTTCACTGACTCTGAGGAAATATGGAGCTTATTTTAGTCAAAATTCACTGTAAATTATGGTAGCTTGAAAGTTATGTGATGAAATCCAAAACCAGGCTTGGTGCTGGAGATTTTCCACTTCGTTTCCAATGAAAGGTATTCCAAGCACACAAATTTTCCTATGAAGGCAGCCAAGCAAGTGCAAGATAATACAGCATCTGAGTTGTGGTTGTCACAAATAACTAAATCCCCAAGCCAAACAAACCTTTGTTCATGTAAAAATCCAAACAGCAGTTGGAAAAAAGCTCACAAAACCTCCGTTACACTTCTGATTTGACTACCTGCTTTCCTGGAGCATCTTTCGGGGTACAGAGAACAGCTGAAGTAATGTACCTCCTCTGTCCAGCACTGAAACGAGTTGTACATAATATGTACACACAGCATTGAAAAAAAATGCAATGCATATTCAGTATAAATGCGTATTTGGTCACATTCATTCAGATTAAATAAGAAATATATCTAAAGTAAGCAAAGCTACTGGGCTCCTCTGTGTGTAGACTGAAACACGCTTCAGGAAATACTCATTGTAGCTTTTGCTTAAGACTGGCCCCACTATGACAACTCATCTGCAGAGCAATGTAGTCTCATTTATTTGCTCTAGAAAATAATCTACCAAGTCAGAGCCAGTAATACAGATTACTGCTGTTTACATATGTTTGAAATGCTATGTAAAAAGGTAAAGAGACAACTTAGTGAGTCTCACTCTAGCATGTAATCAGTAGAGCGTGTGATAATAGAGTTACTCTGCAGGTACTCTGCTGATACTCATCATCTACAATACAAAAGAGAGAATCCATTCATCATGGAGCAGATTATTTTTAACATAAACCAGTCTAATTTTGCAACCTCTCATTATTCAGGTTAGAAGAGATCAATGAACCGATAAACTCGCCCAGGGAATCCAGATGTGCCTTTACCAGAGCAAAGCCTCCCTGCTCTGCACCCTCAGACAGAGAGCCCAGCCCCTTCTTGAACAGAGACAAGCTCAATAGCTGCAGGGAAGTAGCTGTCCATGTGTTGCGTAGTGTGTAGAGGTGCAGACTTTTAGGGTAGGATTGGCATATCCCTAGCTATGATAAACAAGATGTTATAATTAATTAATACAGTAATCATGTAAATGCACATTCCAACACTGTAGTACAAAAGAGTTCCTGCATCATTACCTAACTATTTAAAGAGATGAAGATTTTTGTGTTTAATCTGAATCCCGTGGTATGCATTTGTCATTACTATGGCCACATCCTGCTGGGTATTTTGATTCCTTTGCTGTATGACTGAAGCACTGTCAGTGTCAATGATGCACTGGGGATCTATGGCCATTCAACCAAAGCAACACACTGCACTGGTCAGAAGATTTAAATACACAACAGTAGGTACCCAGGTATCCAAACCCTCTGTCTAACCAGTCTGAAGATACAATCTGTGCTGAAGGAAAGGGCAGAATTCCAGCTGGGAACCCCAGTCCCTGGGAGGCAGAGAGGAGACTTCCTCATTAGGAAAATTCTAAGTTATTGGTTGTCTTACTTTTCTTTTGCAGATAGAAAAATGCTATTTACTTCAGGCTAAAAAAATATTCAAGCACCGAAAAGTGAATGAGAAGTGTAATACAAGAAGACAAATATGACAAGCACAGATTGTTTTCCTGTGTGGCATTTCTTTTATTTCTGAGGACTTGCTCACATCACAGCATGCTTCCACAATTTTGTTAGCTAAGGCTTAGGAGATGGCCATAGTGCATCTTATTTCATGTTTGCAAAGCACACACTGGGTCTTGCAGTGAGTTTCCTGACCTCAGCTAAGGTAAAACCACTGGTATGCTGCAAGATGCTGATGACTTCCAAACCAAGGAACAGCACACCAAAACCAGAAATCATTTTCAAGTTGTCATTTTAGTCCAGTGTCCTTTGTGAGTTTGATACCAATTGGAGCTTCATTTTGCATGCTTTTAAAATGTAAGGGTTCTCTTGGTAAAGCAAAGCAAAGCAAAGCAAGTTTCTCTGAAGCGTGCAGGGATGCAGACTTTCAGGACTGCTCTCTATGCAGAGCTTCTCGCTGGGATGGGCAGGGAAGACAAGAGGGAGTCAGGGCTCCCATCCCACGCTCACCCTTCTCCCCATGGGAACTCGTGTCCACTGACACACTGCACTCATTCATGCCCTCTCCATATCTTTCCTCTTTCAATGCTCTTTATAAATACTGTCATTTCCTGGTATCTCACCATGGTATTTGTGCTGGTTTTGCTATTTTGTTTACATTTAAACTTCCTCTTCTTTATACTTCCATGGACATATTTACATTCACATGGAAGAGTTACCCCCTGGCTGCAGAGCAGCGCACTGGGAAGCTCTGGAGGGCTTCCTGACCCGGGGGAAGCAGCTCGTTGCCGTTCTATTTTAAACTCTATGTTTGTTAGCTATCTCCAAGATAACATCAGACGCTGACTTACATGGATCAAGCAGAAAAATCCAGTTCTCCTTCATTAAAAGTCTTTGCCCTATTCTGCCTGAAGCCAATATACAGTAGACATAAATTTCAGAGCTAATGAATGCTATCTCAAGGAGCCGAGCTGTAGCAGGGAGCATTACTAGACTTCTGTCATGAAAGTAATTTCTGTCCTTGCTGAATCCTGGATAAACAGAGGTTTTAAATGCTGGAACAGTGTCAAGGGTTTTATACGACAAACTGCCACCACTTATTTACTCGTGGAGCAGAGTTTGAAAGGGTCTAAAAGAGAGCACGCTTGTAAATTATTCTGTGGAGTGGGGGACCAGAGGATGTATGACTGTTTGCTGTAATTAGGAGTGAACCAAGGAAACTATTAGAGATCCGTGTTATTAATACCCATGTTATTTCTGGTGTTAAACAGCCGGTATCTTCAACTCCACAGATCCATTTGGGGCCTTAGCTCTGCTCACTGGAGACACCTCTGAGCAGATCACACGGCTTCATGCACAGCGCTGAGACTGACCGGTGCAGCTGTCTGCCAGCATGAATTCTGAGTTTTAAACATTGCTTGTCTCATTTAATTCCAAGTTGGGAGCAAAAGAAGTAACTGAAAACTGATAATTGGAGTGTAATGAAAGCACAGATTAATGTTAGGTGAGAGCAGAAAACCCCAGTGATGCTAGCAAGGTTTTCTGATCCTGGTCTGTCTTTGTATGGTATGTAATTGACTATGTAAGACGTCTAAAACAAAAACTTTATGATTATCACACTCTCCCTTCTCCTTGCAGTTATATATCCTATAAAGGAAGATTTATTGAGGCCTGTTCCAATAAATGCTGTGCATTAATTATAGCTATATATAATCTAAATATGTATCTTTAACATGTAAACCCTTAAAGTTCAGTACTGAGCACAAATTGCTATTACAGGAGCCCAACTCCACAGTCCTTACACTGATTGTTCCCACAGCATAACCCACAAAGCATTTGCCAGGGTTAAAACTTACAGAGTTGGGAACCCATCATGCAGTGGGCATAGCAAGGCACCTCCATACCCAGCATGCTGACTACTGTGCCTCCCCGTTTGCCACATCTCCCTTCCCTACCCTGTGAAGGCTCCAAATACACCACAAAGGCAGCACCCCACACCTCGTGCTGGGCACTGGGATCCATAGCCATGGAGGTCAAACATTGCAACACTTCAGACTTTAATTGGACCCCAGTCTTAATTGCTCTCTTGGAGACCAGAGCAGAGTTCACCCAACAGTTTCCCCCTTCCCTTGTGAAGCTCATCGTGAGTTGATCCTGCTGTTGCAGTCTTGGCTTAGACAGGAACAGAAGCTGTACAAGGTCCTTCCCTACCTAAGAGGAGAACTGAGCCTTTCTTGAGGGTCAGGTTGTGAGCCCAGCTGCTCATATTTAGGAGCAGACACAGGATCCCTATGTCATCCCTGGGCTGGTCACAGCAAGGTGACACAAAGTGCTGAGAGCCAGCTGAAAGGCAGGCTCTAGCTCAGCCTTTGATTTATCCAGACCCAGCAGACTCACTGGGGAGCACTACACAGCCCTGCACCACACTTATCTTAACTTTTGTCATGGACTTGTGAGTTTGCAGAACTTAAGAAAAAAACCCCAGATACCTGATAGATTTCCTCAGGATTATGGAATTCTAATTAAGATTTTCAATGAAGTTATTAAAAGTGTGGTTTAAGCTGAAGTTCTTGTCACCAAACATGACAGAGTATTAAAACATTACACAATGAAGCATAAAAAACAATATGCTTCATTTGTCCATTTCCTTTACAGTCAACTGAAAGAGTATTTAGGTCATTACATTTAAAATGCTATTGCATTAACTCATCTCTTAAACAACACAATAGCCAGACGTTAGCAGATCTGCTAGGCTTCCTAATGCTTCCCTGGAAAGATAAAGAAGTTCTGATTACTGTGACAAAATATTTCATAGAAGAGTTGTTCATAGATATTTTGGTGGCTTCTAAATAAAAGTCTTATGTCAAGCCAGAGTTGAACTCTGTGCGATGTAAAGAATTGATGTAAAGTGATACAAGTTAAGGAAGAGGCGGACCGGTGCTGGGAGCGCAGCTGTCTGTGTGGGTGACTGATAGTGAGGACAGTGATGAGGGGCAAAGAGGTTTGGCTGATGTCAGAAATGTGATTTCAGGATGTCAGATTTGAAAAATGATCCCACAGAAACACAGACTAAGACCTGGAATAAGGGAGGAAAGATTACAGAAGAGCACGAGAGATAAAGGATAACAAACGCCAAGGATGAAAGGGAGAGGAGTGCCTGAACAGAGCCTCTCCAGCACAAACTGGGAGTGCAATGCAGTGCTGGGAGCTACACTGGTGTGGATGTACAGCCATTAGCATTGACAACGCTCTGAAATTTAGACTGCAAGGGAAAAATACCATAAAAATAACAAAGTTCTTGAAAACACTTTTTATAAAACAGAGACAAATCCAGGATTTAGATGTTTGTCAGGGCTGGAGTTGAAAATAATTCAGAAGAGATTTCCCTGTCTGCACTACACTTGTCTAGTTTGGAGCATTGCTCCATGCAATTGCATTCACTGAATGTCTATTTTTTTTGTCCTGTTTTTCTTCTAATTCCTTCAATCAATGTTTTCTGTATGTGCCTTACTAGCTGCTGGCATTGACTAAAATATTTTTCCAAATTATTAGGGAATTAGATTGACTTCTGTGCTGTGTGTATGCTCTAAATAACTTCTCTGTTTTGAATACTTTCAGATTAGAAGTAGATGTGCACTAATAAGTCGATAAGGCCAGAAAAGTCTGTAGTAAGTCAACTGACAGTCAGAGGAAACCAAACCCTTTGAGCCAACTGGACCTTACTGCAGCACATCCAAAGGCCTGTCATTGTATGTGCAATCCAAGTTCTTCTTTTCCCATATGTCTGGCAGGCTGCAGATAGACCATATGGAAGCAGAGTGAGCTGTGGTAACGGAGGGACCATCATTGTGTAGGATGATATGCTGAAGGGTCAGACAGGCTTTGCATGCTATTTGTGACAACAGCTTCACCCCTAAGGTGATTGTTTTCCACAAAACAGACAGTAATTCAGAAAGCCTTTGTTTGCTTTCATGCAGAACATGTAGAGAGCCCTTAGTGAAAGTTAAGACTTATTTACAAATAAATAAATAAATAGAATCTTCCATCCTTTTTATTTTTAGAAGTAAATTTCTTTTACTATACACTGCTGACACGCTGCATTTCTATTCTTGTTTCTAAAAACATGTAGCTATTTCCAGAGTTTATTAGGTTTTGAAGATACTCAACATACTCCATATATTACATCTTTTAAAATATCATTTTATGTCATAATTTGGAGCCTGAAGAGTGGATTACAGAGAAGAACTGAACACGGAAGATGAAGAAGTCTGAGAAGGATTCAAGTCACACTTCAAAACTAAAATCCTCAAATTGGATTTTAAAGCCCCAGTCTCAGGGAGGAGTTGCCATGCAATTTTATTTCTGTCCTAGGCAGGGCCAGGGATTAGAACACAATCCAAAGAAAATACAAGTTGCAAGATTTTTTTCCTCAAAACTCAGCCTGAGTTATCCTACACACAGACATCATCACTAGAGAGAACTGCCGAGTACTGGAGCATCAAAAAATGCAGGATCTGGATCAGCATTACATAGCTGCCACAGAACCAGAGATGTCCCTGTTTATTTAGGGGGAGGTGGCTGGTTCTGCATGAGGATAACATACTGTATTAAGGGACAGAGCTGTGTTTCTCTCCATGGCAAAATTCTCTCGGTGCGAAAGGGGACTTTACCAGATTAAGAAGCCACAAAGTGTAACTGAAGAACACTGGCTTTTGTAGCATTTGCAGGGAAAGCCTGATGAAACCCCTGGTGTCCTACCCAAATGTGATTATGTTATATTGCTTGCTTATGTTGAGTGGTTATTAATCACTTTTAAAGCCAATTTGTGAACTTGGCTTAGAAATCTTTATTACAACATCTTTGCTGTTCTCCTTGGCTTTGTTTAAGTTGATAAAGAATACAATGAACAACATTACCAAAACAGATGTTGTATTCTTTTGCAAGCTAGCATGAAAACTCAAACTACATGGCTTCAGATAGGAAACTTTTGCATGCAATTATATTTCCTCCCATTTAATCACAAGGTAAAATTTTGTTCCTCTCAAGCTTCTGTTTCCGTTGTTAAATAAAACCAGACACTGAAAGGAGCATCTTCTAATTTCAAAAATCCCTATTCTCCTGCCAAACATTTGGTTTACCTCAATCACATCAAATAGCTCCAGGGGTTTCACAGCATAAATAGGAGTATGATATTAAGCGACAACTGACTAGAAAATATTATGTTAAGTCTGATCATTCAAAATGAAGTTTCCCCCAAACTGCAATTCTTTCTTACAAGTTTCTGAGATGCAGATTAACAGTATTTCTGGATTTGTTCAAAATGCTTCACATGCCTCCATGCGCAAACATTTTCTCTGACTACAACGAAACAAACAAGAGAATCAAATCAACTCCATTATATTTACTTTATTTTGTAACCTCTGGGCTGGATTCAATAAAAGCTCTATCTGATGTTAGCCCGTGTGACAGAACATTCAAAAGACGTGGTATTTATTTAATTTAGCACTCACTACTTTTTGAGTAACAAATGATAACTTCCTGCTGACTCTTGTTTACTATGACTTATTCATGGGAATTGTGCTCTAAATAGCTCAGGTCCATAGGATGTCAAAATCCGGAGCCTGGACTGGAATGCACACAGATCTTATTAATTAACGAGGCCTGGGAAAATAAATGGGATAGAGAAGATATATTTGGGCTCTGGATTCAGCATGAGAACAGAGTCAGCATTCAGATTCACAGCCAAATCAGAGCTAACATTCAAGTATGCATGGAATGAGGTCCCTAGCAGTGGTTATTGTAAGATTCCTGCTCTAACAGAGAAATCTCCTGATATTTCCTTCATTTCTTGCCAACTGAGAGCAATTTCTTGATTTCTCTGTCCCTCCTCTCACCACCTGGCTTTAGACCTAGGGACTGATATCCCAATCCTGCGAATCTGAACCTTTCCCCTAAGACGATCAGGTCTCTTTGGGAAGAATATTGCCAAGAAGGAGAGGTGCTATAGCAAGCTGTCTGTAAGTGTTGTGCTGCTTCTGGAGCTAGGCACGAAGCAAAGAGCATGTCTCAGGACAAGCAGCTTCTCTTCTACTTGAGCCCATGAAAGGTAGAACTCTGTCCACTTGCAGCAATGAAAAATGAGAAAGCCTTAAAACTTGCCCCAACTTCATCTTAAACTCTATTTTGTGCACCTGCACACGTACTTCCTCCTGGTTAATGCTTCTTGCAACATTTTGCAAGGACTGTCAAACAAAGGAATAAAAAATATCTTACACTCATGATATGGCTGGGCTTTCTTTGGAAGAGAAATAATTCTTCCTTCCATAAAAGCCAAAAGAAAATGCAACTGCTCATTGTACTGACTGACCTGCTAGGCTTTCAAGACTCTTCCCTGGAGAATGGGCTGAAAATCTTTGGTTTGTAAAATCAGATTACCAAAGTATCTGCACAGCTTGGATGCATGGGAACCTATGTGGAAGCTTGGTGCATCGCTCCCAGCAGACAATCCTCCATCCCCCCACTTCTCCCACTAATAGACTTTTCTGCATTTTACCTTTTACTCTGGCAAAGAACATGCCTGAGAATATCCAACCTCTGCCTACAGATTTTCTTTCCTAGTTTTGCCCATACCCTAAATTTGAGAGATATTTCTTTTCTTTGCTCTTCTGACTGGAGTTTTAGTTTAAAGAAAGTCATTGTCCTTTTGAAAGCTTGAGGGTGCATGAAAGCAGTATTTCTATATTAAGAATCCCTGGTGGGAAATCTATAGTTGCATTTCCTTCTGCATCAGCACCAGGAAAGCAGGAACATGAGGTCACCACCAGCTGCATAGAGCAGATAGAACCTCAGTCAGACACCTGCCCCAAGAGGGTCAGATTCAACCCAGGTGAGTGCAACAAATGCTTTGAATGCAAAAGTTATATGATCTCTATTGTATCTTATTTTCCTTAAATCACATGAGAAATCAAAGATCTGCAGAAAAAGTCTTAAAATATCTCTTTCAAGTTCTCAAAAATATTGTGACTTTAATTCATCAGTGTCTGTTCCTTCCCATACCCATATATATATATATCTATTGCATCTTTCTGGTTTAGTATTCTTTTATATTCTTGACCATTCTTTGAAGTAGGTTGTTTGAACTGTGTCACACAATTGTTTGTAGAAAAGGTGCCATTCCATTACAATAATGTATTGGATAGGATTCCTAACTTCATTTTGCCTTTCTGAAAAACTATATTCAGTTGGGAAGACTTTCCATGTGCAGAATTCCCTCCTGGATTAACAAGCCTGATGTCACCGCTGTGCAATTCTGGGTTAAGCTGCAGTAACTCCCCTGATCTCAATAAAGCTGCTGCAGCAAAAAACTCCAGTAACGCAACAATGAGTCACCCCCAGGCAGCTCTTCCACCATGTGGAAGGGTTCTGGATGTGTCCAAAGGGTAATCAACAAGTGCTTTCTGTTCTTTACCAAATGCTGGCTGCACTGCACTAGTGAACGCTAATTCAATATGTCAACATACACTTAGAAACTGAAACAACCAAAAAACCAAAGAGCTGGCTTTGATGTTGGTGACCTATACACATCGGTGACCTAAAGTTATTTGAGATACCAAAGGTTATCATAATCGTGCTGTAAAGCAGCAAAATTCATTAGATGTTCCTGATTAGATGAAGCCACGTCATATTAATCCTTAATCAAATAGCGTCACATATGTCTTTCTTCTCAGTTAGGTACCTTGGCTCTGGCACCATGGGAGAGGCTCCAAGTTTTTTATCAAGAGTGTGCTTGTGATTTCAGCCTAGAACAAAACAGGCATTCAGCGTTGTGCCCAGTGTTTGCAGAACCAGGCAATGTCGATTTTACATCAGTTTGCATATATATGTGAAACCTTCTTCTTTCCATAGCCCTTGTCTTTTCCTGTAACAAGTCCTGTTACAAGTCCTGTAACCAGAGGGATTGCTAAAGAAAAAGAGCACAGGGACTATCTCGGCTTTAGAAGCAAAAACCCATCAAATTTACTGTGCCCAGCATCGTTCTATTTAAACCCCTGGTAAATGAGCCAACAAACTACTGTCCATGAGCATTACATCACATGTTGCCACGTTTCTCAGAGGCTATATAAAGCTGAAATATATTCACTAATAAATTGCATGGTATGTTCAGGCCATATGGCACACTGGAATTGCACAGTACAATGCTCTAGTTATGGGGGTACATAACAATCGCTACCTGGCTTCTATATCTTCACCTGTTTATGAAACATCTCCCAAGGAGGCTACATGTTAAAACAAACAGTGACTATTTTATTGCTCGCTCTCTTGTGTGCTTATTGCAATTAGGTTTATATATTATTTGTTTACAAAATCATTTGTGCTAATAACCTAAAATGCCAACATATTTTTTATTTTCCTGCATGTCCCCATTTCACTGCTGCCATGGGAATAGAGAGGAGGTGGTTGGCTCCTGTTATTTCGTTTCAGAACTTCCAGCTGCTGACTAATTACCCTGTCCGAAAGCAAGCATGGCTGTTTCCCATATCTATGCTACGTTTTCTTGTTTCCAAACATGAAACTAAAGGAATCCAAGGCAGTTAATATGTCAGGTTTTATTTACATAGCTCTTCAGTTATCATTTGGAGCAGCATCTCTGCCCAACCTTTTGGATTATAAAAGGATTTTGTGGAAAGATAAAATGCTAGGGAATAGGTCAAAGTATGTAAATAGATTTATACAAATACATAAACAAAAAAGCAGAACGCTTGGACTATCTCTGTGCATTAGGGCAAATGAAGCCATAATCTCCTAATACCCCTGACAACGAGGTCTCTCCATTAGCTAATAGCCAGTTTTAAACATGGTCTTATAATAATTCTACCAACTAAACAAACATTTTAAAAGGAACACGCATGCACATGTGCATAATCACGCCGATTTACAAGGCAGAAAACGTAGAGCATTATGTTTCACTGCCTATATTTCATTCATTAAATTTTGAACAGTGTAAGCCCGCATGCAAGCGTGCAACCATGATAAAAACACCCCGTTGAGGTTAAACCAGCTTGGAGTTATCCACCCAGCTTCCTCCCAAGGTGCCGCACCTTCAGGAGCTGCCTTTCTGGCAGAGCAGACCTACCTTTAACAACTGAAGAAACGATAAGCCACGCAGGTCATTAGAGAGGGCTGGATCATTCGGGTTCCTGCAGCCATTCATTCTGGGCATGAAAATCCTGGATGTGCTCAATCAGAAAAGCAAGAGCGTGTTTTCCTCTTCAGCCTGAGCGCGGCTGCTCTTCCGCTTCTTGTCAATATTTAACTAGTTTGTCAAGTTGGATTATATCGCCTGTCCTAAATCCTGCTCCTTTAATTCCAACTAAGTGGGTGTGCTTCCAACGCAGCCTCTTAGTCAAATATTGATAGCTTATCAAAGTAATTTGTTTGACCTGAAAGGTTTCTTCCCAAGTGCATTAATTATCATATATAGGTGATACGGTTTCCAAACCAATGCACCAGAGAAGCCAGCATGGTAAATACACAGCCATGATTTCGGTGTTCCATAGCAACACACACAGGAAAGAAGGACTTTGGTAGGTTATCAGCATTCCTGGATGATTATCTGCCACAGAATGGTGACTATATAAAAACATCATTCACAGCAATAAGAACAACTCCAATATTACAGAATCACAGAATCACAGAATCGTAGGGGTTGGAAGGGACCTCGAGAGACCATCGGGTCCAACCCCCCTGCCAAAGCAGCTCCCCAGCTCATATTGCACAGGTCGGCATCCAGACGGGTCTTGAATCTCTCCAGAGAAGGAGACTCCACACCCCCTGGGCAGCCTGTCCCAGGGCTCCCTCACCCTCACTGTTTAAAAGTTCTTCCCCATGTTGGTGCGGAACTTCCTGTGCTCCAACTTGCAGCCATTGCCCCTTGTCCTGTCTCCACAGACCACTGAAAAGGGGCTGGCCAATTCCCCCTGCATCCCATACTTAAGATATTTATAAACATTAATTCGGTCCCCCCTTAGTCTTCTTTTCTCCAGGCTGAACAGCCCCAGCTCACTCAGCCTTTCCTCATAGGGGAGATGTTCCAGGCCCTTAATCATCTTCGTAGCCCTCCTCTGGACTCTCTCAAGGAGGTCCCTGTCTTTTTTATACCAGGGAGCCCAGAACTGGACACAAAAAAATATATACACACTTTTCAACAGACTAGTATAAAATAACATGTTTTGTCAGCCTTTTTCTGTAAATGAGGCTGAAGGAAGTGCTTCTACGCGACTACCACCCTCAGACATGGCCTGCAGCTGCCCTCTCCCCGTAACTACCCCACCATGACCAGAGCTATTTGTGCTGACTGCAAGCAAACCATCACTGTTTGACTTGCTGAAGATGCAGCGACACACCACTATGAGCAGGCTCATATGAATTCTTTTTTTGTTCCACTTAAGTACATTTATTTGCAGGCTAAGTGTGTCTCTTAGGCACAGGCAACTTGCCAACACCATCCTCAATGGAACAAAATTTTGCTCTCCAAATTTAAAGGCACTAATAATATCAAGCAGTGAAAACAATGATGCAAAGCCCATACGCTGTTTCAAGCTACAGTAGTTAACATTAAAAACTCAATTATTACCAGCCCACTGCAATATTTTGTCTCAGGAGGTAGAATATTTTAAGAAACTTTAAAATATCTGATTTGTTGGGGGAAAATGCTGACTTTTAACAAACTTTGCTTATTCCAAAAAGGACAGGATATATAAATGCTAAGGGATATAGAATAATACATATGTATAGACAAGTGTTTCTCACAGATCTCCTCTCCGCTCTCCTCCCTCTAAGCTTTTTCACCAAACAAAAAAATAATTAAAAAAAGATATTTGGGGCCAAAGACCATAGTTCAACCAAATCACTGAATAAAAAGGAGAAAGGTATTCACGTTGCTTGCAAGGAGCAGTGAAAGTACAGGAAGGTGCAGTCCACCCAGTCGTATTTCCCAGATAAACTTCTGGAAGCTTGTGACTGCTGGGCATTGTCCCATGTCTTTGATAACATAGAACATTTACATCCCTGTAAAGTCATCTAGAGTTATCTAGCCATTACTAATGACTAAGTCAGGCCTGAATATTTCTATCTACACATTGAGTACACATTGAGTTCCCACAATAAATTATCAGGTCCTGATCACTGTAACTGTGCCTGAGCCAAAGGCCACTGAAGCACCTGGAGGTTTTCGTGCTCATTCTCCAGGCTTTGGTCTGGGCCCAGCTTCACCCACACACCTTCCCTGGAAGCACACAGGGTGGCTTACATCCAGGCCCCTACCTCTGGCTCTGAGAAAACTAACTCTACATGTCCAAAAACATCACAAGAGGGTTCAGGTTTGATGTATAGGGTCTTGTCCAGCATGATGTGATTTCAGATCACCAAAACCTGCTAGAAGCTCACATCAGGGTGGTTGGAACTCTATGATCCTTGGGGTCCCGTCCAACCCAGACCATTCTATGATTCTGTGATTCTGTGATCTGCCACTCAGGCCACTAACCTTCAGGTTACAGTGAAATCATCTATGGAATACAGATGGATATTGTAGATACAAAGGGATCCTTAACCTAGACACAATTTCTCGAGCAGCTTCACTTCCCAGCCCCTTCCCCAGTACTTCTCTGAAACCCACAGCCAGCACTGAAGCCTCAAACAGTCAAGAGCGATTTTGTAGTTCTAAATCCAAACCATGTACAATTGGCCTCTGAAACCAGTGGAACAAATGCTACTCTCTTGCAGGAAGATATTTTTGTCCTTGATAAATACTAACTGACGTGCAACAGTCATAGCAGAAGCAGATGACCCATATTTCATAACTAGTGGAGCTGGGCAGCAGGGAAGTTTTCTTTGACATTATCATTAGAAGTACTCAGTTGCTGGGGGCTGTGAGATGGATCCCAGTGCAAAACTCCTTCTCACATCACTGAGTACAGGATGATCGCACGTGGCCTTGACAGGGGGAAAGGCGTTGAAGCTCACTTGACACATGTTTTTACATCTTCTTTACATCTTTAAAATTCATTTTAAAAATAAAGAAAAAGGTGGAGACATTCCAATTATGTCTTACTGAATGTTATTTTTCACTGGGGAAACTCTGTGGATTCATCACTATCAGCACACAGAATCACAGTGGGAAAGCAGATAAGCTGGGGGGTGACTTTTGTCACAAGGATGTTGTATGATAGAGCTCACATAGATGCTGGGATTACAAGATAGCATTCATCAATTTGCCATAATGCCTTTTTCAGTGTAATTGAATCATTATATTAAAAAAACTACCACTGATGTAACTTTGATGAAAGTATCTAATACCCAAAATCTGCATATCTGAACAAGAGCTTCCTGGTTTTATAAAATTCGGGAAAATATATAATAAATAATTTGATTCAGTTTGCCAACAAAAAGAGGAGTAGAGAAAACCAGAAAATAGTCAGATTCAACCTAATATTTTAAGTAATATAAAATACCAGAAGCCTCATAAAAAAAAAGACTACAGATTTGGTACAGGAAAATCTGTTTACTTAATGCAATTCTGACCATTTATTATTCATTTATTTATTTAAGTGTTGCACGAGTTCCCAGCCAAGCTATTCAGGTTGCCAACATGAATAGCTTTCCACATCTGCTGCCAACTGATGTGTCCCAACGGTATTCAGAACTTAAGACCAAAAATTTCACACAGGGCAGAATTAGCTCTGTAAGAAATGGGTCTGTGGAGCAGTTCAGCCTAGCATAAAGCAGCTGTTTTGGTGGTCACTTGGCTTTCAGCAATTGTCTCCAAAACTTACCTTTGCCACAGCACCCACGTCAAGGTGGGACCTTGTAGGCTGGATGTATATCGCTCAACATTTTTTGGGGAACAAGACTAAATGCTGACCTTGAGATCTCACTGATGATTTTTCACCCTATTCTTGAAACCCACTTACATAGGTTAATTGCACATGCAGAGAGGCAGCTTTTTCCTCGTGTACCCTGTAACTGCAACTCACAGATTCCCTTACGCATCACATTCATCTTAGATGTATCAGTTGAGGACTTACCACCTTAGGATGACTGCTGAGCTAATTCTGTCCAACTCCCATTGCCCCCGCTGGAAATTTGTCCCAACTGAAATGCAAAAAGCCTGGACCATGCTCTGTGTTTGGAGGAAAATGAACCGTCTTGGTAGCTGCTACATTTGTGTGTCAGGAATTGTTGTGTGGGATTTTAGAAGGTGTTTACTTTTGGCCTCTGTTCCCACCAAAATCAGTCAGTGATTAGACATCTGCTGACCTCAATGGGAATAGACTTAAAATCACATTAAAACTTTTAAAATTCAAGCATGCAGGTTCTACATACTGGACAACATACCTTTCTGAGCACCATTGTAAACCTTTTTCTCCCATCAAATCTATTGGCAATGCATCTTTTGCAGTAGATGTTGGAAGAGACGGGGTAAATGCAATTGTTTTTCAATGTCACTTAAATAAATTACATATAGTGCCACAGGCTGAATAAGAAGGCAGAATATGTGATAAGCTCATAATGTTCTTGTGTTAGAATGTGCTCATTAAACTCTGAACAGCACACACCATGCAGTATCCAGCACAACTGCCACTCTGACGCTGCCATCTCTGCCCCATAGCACAGCAAACCAAACAGGACAAGAGAAGTGTTCATCACTTATTAAAGTTTTCAGCATGTATGGTTGAAAAAACATATAAATGAAAATAAAATATCTGTTCCTACATGTCACATTTGCACACACACTAAATACTTTGGTTTTCTTATAGTAGGCCCAGTCACCCCAATACCTTGGTCAGAGCACTGCCTGACATCTATAGTTCAGGTTTTTAGGCATGAAGGACTCCAAACCCCTCACTGCTGTCCTACACACAGCTATGGCCTTGAGCTAAAAATTACATACCTGATTTTCATAGAATGCAGCAGGCAGTTCAGCATTTCCAGAATTAAATTACTACTTTCTCCATATCCTCTATTTTGATATTTTCAGAAAGAATCAATGAGACAAAAAGCCCCTGAAACATTAAGTGCTTTTGAATGTGGCAATGTCAATAAAACTGATGGCACACAGAGTTTGGAAGAAGGTAATTAGTCCTACAGTCCAATGTCCCCTCACATGAGTGGGAACACTCTGCCTGTGCAGCTTTCAGTGACCCACAGGTCATTCTTCTCTATAAGGACATTTGCTACAAGGAGTTCAGAGAGCTTTTTTTAAACCTACAGAGAAAACAAGGGAACTGCTTTCCTCCTTTGCCAATTTCTCTGCAGAGTATCACCACATCCCTTTGAAACTTCTGCAGCCTTCTGCCCCCACTCTATAACCTGAGCACTGGACACTTCTATTCCGTGCCCCTCATTGCCTTTCACTGAAAAGGCACCTTAACTTTCTCATGGTGGAAAAGACCCTCTTTTGACCTCATTCTTCTCAGTTTTTCTGTATTCATGTATGCTAATGGAGAACAATGAGGAAGCTGGTTGTTTCCTTCCCCCTCATCCCATTCCCACTGACTGTCTCCCTGTTTCCCAAGAGCAGTCGCAGCAATGCTTGTAAAAGGTTATCTCCTCAGTGCCTCACCCTATACATCCTATACTTCCCTTATCTCATCCCAGAGATAGCATCTTGGCTAGTACAGTGTTAGCTCATTCTGGGGTTCTGTAGTGGACCTGAGGTGTGTCAGCCAAGAGGTACAAACGTCATGGCAACTGTATATTGAAAAAAAAAATTCCAACATCCAACTATCGGCTGGCCAAACTTGGCTTAATGGGAAACTGAAAGAAATCACAGCCCAGGGCAGAATGGCTGCAGGCCATAAATGCAAATAGCTGTGTGATTAACAACATGTTATACCCATAAAATTTAAATCAAACATTGGTCAGCTGAAGGGCATTAAGGAAAGAAAGTCCCTTAGTTCTCCTTTACCCTGCTCTGAAAGGCTGACACTCAGCAGTGGGAGGTACAGGGGACTAAGAGGAAAACCACACAGATTTAAGAAGATTTTGTTTCAAAAAAAGAAAATGTATTTGCTGCATATTACAGTGAACCTAATCTGTGCAAGAAAAGCAGTAATAAACTGTAAGTTACCAGGGCAAAAACCATATCCTTGTTCGTGTGAGTGACTGTTGCCCATACATACCCCTTACCTAGCACCCGGCACAAATACTGTACAAAGGCCAAACTTTCTGGAGTGCTCTGGATACTCTGCCAGCTTTTGTGAGCAGAGTTCAAGAAATGTGAAACTACTCCCTGCCAAACAGCTGCCTGCTGACTGTGAATAGTCACCTTTCAGGAGGGCTAGAGGGGATTTGAATGTTGTTTCTACAAGACCTTAGCTCAGAGCTCCTGAAAGCAGCAGAGGAGGCTTTGCATAGCTAAGTGCAGGGACCGTCAGCAGTCAGGTCACTGCAGTACAAAATAACTTCTGAAAAAACAGGATCTGCTTAATTTGACCACTGTCTCCTGTGTGAATCAAACCAGGCTTGCTAGCATACAAACACCAGGCATTTTTCCACCTCCACTGCTGGACTGAGTAGAAACGTGCTGGATTTAAACCAAATGGAGAAAGAGACTTCTAATCCGTGATCAAAATGCGTATGACCAAGGTATATCTTCTGTATGTGTAGTAAGATAGAAGATTACAAACATTAACTCCTAAGTTTGTTTAAGAATGACAGGTGTGTGAAACAAACTCAGGGAAGCTGAACCTTTTGGTAGGTAGTGCACATCATTGCATATTTTGGGGTTGGACTCGATGATCTCTCGAGGTCCCTTCCAACCCCTATGATTCTATGATTCTATGATCACAGGGGAGCTACAGAAATCTAAATGATGGGCACTTGAATAGCTGGGGACAAATTAACTTCTTTGGAAGTTGTTTCAGCTTGTGACTCTTTCAGACTTTATCAAGGGATTACTTTTCCTTAACAGCTGCCAAACAATAGGTAAGTCAGCACAAGTCCCAAACTGGCCAGCTGAGAAGCATCTCTTACCCCTGGCTCAGGATATGACAGCAAAATGTGTGAAAAGTCTGAAGAGCAATGAGCCTCTACACTGAAATTACCTCACTCACTACATTCATGTAAACACTGATTTAAGTATGTTTACAGCCGTTTATATTTATGAACTATTTATATTTATTTATGAACTATTTATATTTATTACTATTGCATTATCTTCCTGTGTTTCTTTATAAACCTAAAAGGAAAACAAAACCATTCTGGTCTTGTTTCTGGGAAGTTTTTCTGATGCTGACTTTATTTATTTGTTTATTGCCAAGTAGAAGCCTTAAGGATGTGTAAAGTATCTGTTGTGACACACAATGCTTTCTTACTAGATCAAATCTAGGTCTCCATAGACAGTAGATAATAGCAGAAAAGGGGGAGTGTGAGATGAACTCACACTAGAATTAGAAAAAGAAAGGATTTAAAGCTGAAGGATTTGAGGTAAAACATCCATTATGATACACTTCACATTCACCATTAGGTTGCCCTTGGGAGGGAGCGAATCAAGAAGCTGTAAAACAGGGTTTAAAATGGGCTTCTGGAGACTTGAGGAACCAGTAGACCTCCATTAGACAGAAATTTGACAGGTCTCTAAGTTAGGATATCCTATATATAAAAATAAATATGGGTCTAGCTGACAGACTATTGTTTCTACAGCAGTGTAGATCAAGACCAGTCAGAACTCTTGAAGACTTTGAAACCAGCTATTTTCTGAAACCACAGTAAGCACACAGTACAGATGTGGCATTACTCATAGCTTGGGGTTGGTTAGTGACAGCTCCCTTATTTCTTAAAACTTGTGTTCCTGGGGCTGGGCAGGACACTGGGGCTGCTCTCTGCTTTCCAGGGGAGGCATGTGAGTATCTGGGACTCTTGGTACTCAGCAAATGTGAAACTATCAATGTGCAAGCCAAAAGGGCTGAGCCAAGAAGGCAAACATGACAAAGCTCAAACACATGTTTTCATTCCCCTGCTTTGTAAATCAGTTTTATCATTTTTGGCATGGTAATGTTAATTATTGCTTTTCCTCATTCTGGCCATGGAGATACAGAGTAGAAAACTGATGAATCCATTCAGTTCAGCTAAATGTGAACCCTGTTTTCAGTTACATCTGCTTCTATCATTGCTTTCCCTTTGGGGAAAACTCTACCCTGATTTTTTGCAAATCTCTGGAGATCGTTTGCTGCAGGCCTGCTTGCTTCCACCATGTGAAGAAATGGGTGTTGGACTAGTGCTCTGTAAAGATAAAGGAAGGGACTGATTTGAAGGTGATTAAAAACTGAGACCTAGAGAAGTTTTGGGGATGGAATATCTTGTTTTACACAAAAATGTTCCTTGTTGAGGCTCTCTTGTTAATTTACCAGATTACAAGGAGTTTTACCAAGGGGAAACAAAAGCAGAAGGGGTGGGGTGAGCTCAGGGAAGCCTACTCTTACTATAGGTTGCTGAACACGTACAAGGTGTGGGAGGGGATGGGAATTCAGTAGAGCATTTAAAGAGCAGTGAGAAGCAGCAGGGATTCGGTTAGCTGGCTGCCTCCTGGACTCCCAGTCATACAAATCTCAGCTACAGGAGCATCCTCTGAGCTCAGCAAAAACATTTCAGTACATTTACAGTTTGTCAGGATGGTAACACAGGGTTCAAACAGGGAGAGTTGTTTGCAAGTAAATTCTCCCACTGCTACAGCTGTGACAAGGTTTATGCCAACTGGCCTTTGAGGCTGTCCTACTGCTAAAAATTGCTGTCTCCAAAGCAAATGGGAATGAGCCAACGTCCTGTGGTTCTCCACTGTAAGTAGTTGTCTAAGCAGAGTATAAGATCAGCTTGCAGAAGAGACTGGTGATCTAAGCAGTCAACTCAGAGACACAGAGAGTGAGAAAGACAGAGGGATGTTATATATTGGATAAACAGAGTTCATTTTTGTCTCCTGACTAACATTTAGGATCAGATCTTCCACTGAGATAAATTAGAGCATCTTTAGCCCTATGTTTGCAAAAATCTTGACATGACTGTATAAACCATAGTATTTGAGATGATAGATCTGGGGCCTGTTTTCTCTGCCTTATAGTTTAAGGGCCTCTGGACTATTGTTTTCAAGGCTCTTTCCAACATCAGACAGGCAAGGCACTTAGTCACACTTCATCTTCCCGCAAATGGAGACTGCATGTAGTTCCCTAGTCTGGGTTTCAGGGAATGAAAGAAAAACCTGGAACCAAACACCACAAGGCAAGAAACAAAACCATGAGCACCAGTGACTGCAAAATCTGTCCAGCTCCAGCTCACATCAGTGGAAGTATGTGATTTTGTGCCAGCTGAGGACCCAGCCCTTAGTCTAAATATTGACTCTGTTTGGTCTCGCGGACTAAACAAGAAGTTTCATGAGGCATTTCCCAAATCAGTTGAGTTTGGAGAGCCTGAAAGGCTCCACTTCAGCCTTTATGTGATCACAGTTGAAAGCTCTATTTGAGTTTTCTCATAAATACAGTCAAAATATTTTTCAGCTGCTCTTAGATTTGGGGTTTACATATGCTTACTGGAGCACCTACAATTTAAGTATTCTCCACAAATGCAAGAAAAAAATGCCCATCCCTGTAAATCTGGACAAAATATTTAAGAATTATTTTTCCCCTCAAAAAACAAGTTATATATCTGATTCAGGAAAAGGAAAGAAATCTTTACTGCTAGGCCTGAAGTATAAATTATCTTCCACTCTACTGAGAGCTTTGTTTTATTTGGCCAACTAAATATTTTCCATAGGAACTTCAGAAAAAAAGGCCAATTTCAAGCATTTGAACATTTATCAATTTCTTTCAAAAATATGACAATATTTGCAAGATTTATATTTTTTAAACATTAAAATGGTAAAAGGATATTTTTCTAACCAAGGAGAAGGCATCGAGTATCTTCTGTTTTAGATGTGTAAGATCAGTCTTACCCCAGGACCATAAGCACAGTAGAGTGCACATCTTTGCTTAAGAATTTCATTTCTTCAATTCATTTTCCTCTCAACAGCCACTAGAAAGGTGAATTTTCTTTGACACTTGCTCTCTTTTGAGCCTGATCCTCTATTCTCTGCATACCAACTGCACTGCCAATTTTGGGAAAAGAAGGAATCCTTATCCTGAGCAATTGCCTATTTTTCTCTTATATTGAGTTTGTTGGCTCTGAGTCTCCATAAACTGCTTTTCTAGATTGGACTCTGCTCTTTTACTGGCTGCTGCATACACTGAAGTAAATCTCATCACCAATGTACTGTCTGCTGTTCTCATCATGTTTTAGTAACTGCTGTAATCAAGGTAAAAGGTCTTAGTTAATTATTTGTTTCCTTAAAGGGTTATTGGGAGATTATAGACAGAAGACAGATATGTTATTGTTGGCTATAATGCTACGGCCTCACTCAAAGGCCCTCAAAACCTCTCTCAGATCAAAGTTCCTCACTGAGAATTTACACTGTGCCACATCCTGACGAGAGAAGACTGGGATCACGAGTTCTCAGGGCTCAGAAAAGAAAACGACCTCTTTTTATCTGCAACCTTTTTATTGTTCCTGTTTCCCTTGACTACTTAACTCTGGCCTTAAGTGCTCTCATGCACCAGACTCCAGCCTCCGTTTACAAAGGGGTTACCCCACCAAAGGGACAAAAGCTGCATTACCCCCAGCTTTGAGAGCAGCCACATAACACTGGGAATTTTTTCCAATAGAAAATATAGCTGCTTTTTGCTACTCATGCTCTTTGCCACTCACGCTTTCAATTTGCCACATCTGCCTAAGATGGGATCCTTTCTGTTCACCTAGCAATGACAACAGCGAAAGCAAGTGCACGTTTGTCCCCCATTCGCATTGCCTGTGGGGACACACTTGCCTGAGTGCCATCTGCGCTGAGGGAAATTGCCTACATATAAATGGATGGGGCAAAACGTGCATCATGAAGAGCAGATGAAAATTTTATCTGTTTTGAAAGGCTATCAAGGATTTCAATAAAGGGCAAGAGATGCATTGCCTTTGACTAGCTCGTAAACACCCGTATTACCATGCTGGGGAAATAAAGCTCTACTTAAGTGTCTCTACTCTTCTCATAGAGAAGGGTGGATTTTATCTCTGATGGCTCTTCACTGAAAATAAGTGTTCATTTATATCCCAATATACTAGGATAATGAAAACTGTCATAGGCAGTGCAGCTACTTCCCCCAGGTTTTTTTTGGAAGCTTACTAATTATCAGGACTTTTGGAGAGGTTTGTAAATCAGGACAGAATCTGTTTAAATAATCTATGAAAGCCCTGTAAACCAGGCAATCCCATAACCACAGCAGCACACATGTTCACTCTCATGAGTGCATGAGGATCCCCAGGCTGTAAACATGAGACAACCTTTCTATATTTCCAACTAAATGATAAGAAGCAGCAATATTTGTTTACCATGGGTTCAGCTAAAGGTCTTTATTTTACAATACCTGTGTCCTTTTAAGCCAATTGTTTGTATTTGTTCTAGATGTGCTACCATCTAAGAAAAACACACAGTGGCAACAGATGCCTGGAGATGACCCACATCACAAGAAAAGTGTGAAGTCTGCTTAGGAAACAGAATCAGACAGGCACATCCTTAAAATAAACAGAAAAAACTCAAGTCTGTGCCTTCCCACAGCTCCTCCTGCCATAAGCCCGTGATCACCTACTATGGGAGAGAGAAGGAGCAGGTTTGCAGGGCAGTCACCACTTTTTCTGCTCCACTCAAACCTGACTGGGCACATGAGGTACCCTGCATATGGGTGGCACAGAGATGCAATTCACAGACTCATGGACCAGTTGGAAAGAATACAGTCCAATAATTTCACTGGGAGTTTGGTTGGAGGAGGCCCACAGAGCTCATTCACTTCAGAAACAAAGAAGAGCAGGACTGACTTTTGCAATGCAAGTATTTACATAGGCATATCATAAATCTAGTGGTTTTAGCTAATCAGTCAAGGGGAATGACTTGGTAAGGCCAGAACAAAAAACAACACTTGGGAAGAGCTTAATTTCATTGTCTGAAGGTTTTTCCACTGAGTTTAACCAGCCCTGCCCTCCGCTTGTTTAGGCAGCTTTTCCAAGTAAGAAAAGACTTTCACACTCCAGCATACATGAGAGATACAATTTTCAGATGCACTGATGTGGTGCAGGGTTGGCACTGGCCTCGCTTTGCACAGACTGAATGTAATTAGGTTCTGGTCACTGGTCTGTGGGCAAACACCAGCTCCCAGCTCACCAACTAATTCCTCTTTAGCCAGCACAGTGATATCCAAAGTCGACACACTTCCCACTGGAGAAGGGGTGTATCTGGAGGTTAGATGATTAGATTTTATGGTTTTTAGAAAACCCTGTGCTACAATATTGGATGCCACAAATACCCAGAATGCACATCCCTAACTGAGTTCAGTTCTCCTTTCTGTACAGGACCGGCAAGTGTATAAAGAGTGACTCGCCCTATTTTTAGGGCTGTCAGACATTCATCTCTCACTTCCCTCTGCCCCTGTCTCTGCTGGCACCACTCCCTGAGCTTTGCTCACTAGTGCATTGAGCCATACACATGGATATATAAATATAGATTAGATATAAAGACCATGTGTTCCTGAGCTTTAAGAATACCCCTAAAAATAGGTGGTAATTGTAACTAATACGGAGGACCACTGTTCTCCATATTTCCTTCCTTGTCTCCATTTTGTGAGTACAGTATAAACAATGATTTTACTATCACAAATAATTTAAGTCATTCCACAAGATATCAGTAATGTAAATTAAACACATTTCTTCCCATCAAGGAGGATTTCCTGTTTTCTACTACACTTTGGAAAAAACACTTTTAGCCTTGATACATAAGGAACAGAAGAAATGTCTTTTGTGTCTTATTCACCTTGTACACTTTGAGCTCAGATTCACAGATTTGTGCTTCCTAAAGTTTGTACCCTCATTTCAAAATGTCACTCTGAACGTCATGATAGACAACTTATGGCATTTGTTACAAAAGGACCATAACACACGTGTATCAGGCCCATATGTCCTCACATCGCTGAACCTGAGAAGAATGTAATCCATATTAAATAAATCCCAGAACCGTTTTCAATAATACTTGCTCAGTTTTAAAAGGTCATTAGAAGGTGAGCAAAGGTTGAGGGAGAGCTTTATGTGATGGATAAGAATAACACAGCACAGATGTAACGTTTCTGGTGGATGATCTACCAGGTTTTACAAACATTAATTGAGCCTCACATTTTCCATATGAGGTAGGTAAACACTGTCACTCCCTTGCTCTCAGATCTGTGAAACAAGGCCAGTAAAAGACTTGTGACTCATAAGACATCAGAAGAGCCAAGAGCAAAATTAAAAAAGACTTAGCAGCCAGCCCACATTCTAACAACTTGAATCAATTCAGTCAGTGATAGGATCCCGTGCTCTACTCATGCAGGGTCAGGTCCTGTTTCCCTTGCCAATGACAGCAGATTCCTGGCTGTATTTGACTTCCAGTTTTGCATAACTATAAATAATCTGCTACATCTCATTCTTCCAGAGTCCAGTCATCTATTATTTCCAATATGACTTCTTTTTCTCCTCCTCCTCCCCTACTCCACCGCTTTGAAGCTTAACCCTTCAGTTCTTTTCTCTGCAGCGTGGCATTATGAGAAACCTCTCCAGAAAGGGAAGCTGTGAACCAAATGATGAACATGTTCAGTGTAGAGCTCACAGCTGTGAGAAATTCAATGTTAACAAAAGCCAGCAGGAAAGTGTTTAAATTCTCCCTTCTGTCCTCAGACCTGAATATCAGCAGGTATATATAAGTGGTTCACGGACATTGTACCTCTCATCTTCACCATGGGATGAATTTCACTTAAGCACCACAGTCATATCTCACAGCTTTGGTCTCCATTCCAACCTATTTTCAGTTCTGAGATATATCCAGCAGAAACCATATCTAATAATAAATAATAAATCATACTCATGCTAACTTTCAAACACAGCTGTGTACCTGTAAATCCTAAGTGCTGCCTCAGGGGCAGGGAATCAGCAATGTCACAAGACTCCAGATGAATACGGAATCAAAAGAAGCAGCAAGTTCATATACAGGTACTTCAAATATTCTATACTGCTGGGCTTTATATATTATACAAATATACAACCAAAATTTCTCTCCCTGTAGTTGGTCAAAGACATTCAAAACTCTGTCCTCAGGAGGAGTTCTGAAATTAATTCACTGGCAAGTTGCTTAGGACAAAAGTCTCCAATTAGAAGTGCAGGTTCATAATCAAAATTACTAAAGGTTAATTGCATATCCAGTTATTCAAACTGAGGTCTCATTTCCCTAAGTTATTGAGAAAAACCTATTTTATTATTTTTAACTCTTTGAGCCAACGACGCTGCAGAAAAGAACTCCACTCTGTTCCCTTCCAATCACTAACCAAGCAATTGCCAGAAAATGTTCAACTGCAGGGTTTGTCCCTGATGCAAATGCATCGATTTTTGTCAGCTCTGAAATTACATTAAGTGTGCTGGTAGTCAAAAGAATCCAAATAATGGTGGAAAACGGTGATGAAATAGGTATGAATCCTTTACCTGAGTATGGGGGCACAATGAGCTCTAGAAGCACCACTGCCTTATTTTCACAACTAGATGCATTAAAATTTGAAGTATTTGAATCATTTTTGAACTACTGTATTTATATCTAAATTCCAGCTTAGAGTTCCCATTTGATTCTACACAAATTCAGCAGGTCAAGTCACTTCTTAACCTGTGCATGAAAGTCCTGAATCATTAATGAGATGAAAAAGGAAGGACCAAATTTAGGCAGGTGATCCTGCAGAATAAGTCTCATGAGCTGGAACCACGTAATTAATTCCACGGTATCGATATTTCAAATCAGAGAATCAGAGATCAGAGAAAAATAGGCGTGCCAAAACTAACAACAATTTGGCTTAAAGTCAAACCTGTAACCTGCAACATATTAAGTGGCAATGTTCTTGAAATGCTTCCTGTTTTTATGAATACATCCCGCAATTCAAGCACTATCATGTAACCAGGATAAGAAGACATTTAAAAGAACAAAGGTATAAAATGGAGCATACCAGATGGATTGTGGCTTAAGAACATAAAGAAATATAGAGTCAAGCCATTGCTCATGAAGTATAATTTCAATAATCTGAGTGCATGACCTAGAAAAAAAGATGACTATATATTATGGTAAATACACTGCTATTTTAAAAGCTCACAGGCTCCTTTAAGACTGACAGCATTGGAAATCCTGAGCTGTGCCACACCAAACAGCTTTCAGTTCATTCAGATATAACATGTTCTGGGATCTCAAGAGGTGTGTTCAGTCTTTTAATACAGTGTTGACCAAGCCTAACTTGCTTTTTCAGCTGAATATTCACTGAATATTATATTTTACTAAGGTTCTTCTTGTACTGGTGTGATGGTGCACTGCAGCTGCTCACCACTGTCAGCATCTCATTTCTCTGAACAGTGAGGCCAGAAATGCATTTCAACATGCTGGGAAAACAAAAAATAATAGAAAGCGTGAGACCTGGAATGCTTGGGACTAACCCAGGTTTGGATAAAAAATGATGAACTGAGGAGATGCCACTGGAATTGATAATCTGAGTAAGCTTGAGATAAGTGATTCTTGAGTGGGTCTCTCCCTCCCTTTGTGTTCAAGCTTTCTCACTTTGCACAGAATACTTAATTAGCCAGAAAGATGTCCCTTGTAGAGGGAGATTTAGATTCCTATTCCTGTACCAGTGGACAGTCAATTATTTATACAAAGTAGAAGAGAGTCAACAGAAGGAACTGCGAATGCCCTGTGCAACATAATGACCTATCGCTTGGAGGCTGTGATGCTCTCGAGGCAGAGGAGAGAACTCAACCTTATAAAAAGCAGGACAAAATCATCTCCTTCTCCCTGGATAATAGAGCTCTTTTGCTTCTTTGCTTTTTTTCCCCCCTGAAATGAGAAGGAAAATTTGACCCAAATTCACAAGCAGTTTCCAGGCAACTGAACTTTGCCAGAAGATGTAACGAAGCTCTGAAATGCTATTTGCCATCCTGCTGTAAAAACTTAATGGACTGCAGTCCTACCATGAGGTAAACTAAGGACAGGCAGCTGCTTCTGAAAGGAAGGGAGGACAATTTTCTGTCAATGAGGAAACACTAAATACTTATCACCAGGATGTATTTTAATCTCCAAATGATAATGATCCAGATCTTGAAATTGACAGGAATCCTTCTTCCCTGCTGTCAAGAACCTTGTTCCCATATTAACTGTATCAAACTGCTATTCATTCCTTACGCTATCTTAGGATCCAGAAGACCCAAGTATTATCCAGAACCCTCACTGTTTCGATGCTGTGCAAACTGCCGATTTTGGGCAGGAGAATAAGCAAGGATTTCAGAATAGGAACCACCCTAACCATGTTTTTCTATACATGGGGCAGTAAAGTTGTGTTTTGAAGGCTTTTGAAGGACAGCAGTGAAGGATCTTTTGGATACTGATGGAGGGTTTTTCTGAAGACCTGGGAAGTAGTATGAATGCCTTTTGGTACCTACTCTCCCTAGATACATGGGTAAGAGACAGTGATACTTGAGAGGATAACTGCACCCCAGCTCTTTGTTCACGGAAGAAATCCCATTTGAGCTTGTGCTTCCGTCTTGCATTGAGAAACCCACCAGGGCAGCTCATTACAGAAGTGGGTAGGAGCATAAATAATCTGTGCCAGTTAATTTTTTTCCCTCAATTTGATTTTAATTACTGCTAGTAGTCCAGTCCCTAAACAACATTCTTTGTCTTGGAGAACCATACATTTAGAGAGATGCACTAGCCGGTACTTATCTACTGTGCAATTGCATTGACAAGATATTTTAATGACTCGGATAACCTATCATACTATTGCAATCATAAATCACATCACAGGGGAAAAACCTAAAGAAATGTATACACCAATCAAAGGCACTTTCTCTCTCAATTTTGGCCAATAAATACATATTATTTAGTTCAATAAAATATCCCCCAAAAGGGAATGATATACTGGTTTGGATAAAATTACTTTGGCAAAAAAATATTTCCTCCAACTGTTTTTTACTTAGTGGTTTGAATGATCATATTACACATTAATATAATTTTATACAGTTATTCTACTAGCACTGGTAAAGTGCATCACCCTTAAGATGGATATCATTTACTGCTATGTCTGTTTTGTACTTTTATTGCCCCCTGCCATTCAGGAGGGCAGAGGAGAGGAGGTTTCCTTTCTTCAATTAAATATACAGCTATTTATTTCTTCTGCAGTCAGTGTTTTCTTTATGGTCTATCAGATAAAGACGTGGGAAACAGTTTGTGTCCAGATTTGCAAAGCAAAACAAAACACAGTATGACTACTGCCGAGTATTACATTCTTCTGTATGTCACTGTGAGTGAATTTAATTATGGTTCATTAACCCCAAATCCAGTTTCTCATTCATGTACCCAACAGTGTGGTATCAAGCCATCTCTTACAACTTCAGCATGATGCTCTTAAATCAGCGTGGACTTTTTAATATTAACATGCCCTATAGTCCTTACGTTTCTCCTGATATTTATAAATGGAAACGCGGCACATCATAATTAATAATTTCAGAAGCAAGTTTTGAAGAGAAATAAACTAAGATTTTCAAAGCTCTTCCCTGAGGACAGAGACAGTGTGATTAAGTGCTTCAAAAAGTTCCTTTCACATATCTTGTGCAGAAAATGCCCCTGCTGTGTCTGCCCTCTGGTTATTGGTGTCACCTGTAAACAGTTCACTGCCACTGCTGACTCCACTAAACATCTTCTTTGTACTCCAATCTGCATTTTATGTGAACTCTGGAGCTATTAGCCACTAATACCAACAGCATTGCACAGTCTAGGAACATTTATTGCTCCCCTGCTTAGTTTAATGTTTCTGCCTTAGTACCGTAATATTATTAATAGTCACAAAGTACAATAAAAGAAAATTAAGTGTTTATTTTGTTTAGGCTTTCGCCACTTTACCTGCAGCCTTTTTCCATCACATTTGCACATAAATGAGCATACACTACATTTTTTAGATGCAAATCAGGGTTTAACTCCCCTAATCATATTCTACTTTCAGTCATCTTCCAGGCCACTTTATTTGTTACTGCAAATGCAACTATAGTATGGTAAATTTATCCATATGTACATTATATAAATGCATAGCATGCATTTGGTAGCTATTCCCCTTGCTAGCAGACTTCATAAGGGTATTTTTCCTTCTCCTAAAAGAACTATATTGTAAAAAGATGGTCTCCTGACAAGGCATGACACTGTTGGCAGAACATGCTCACATCACATGCCGATTTGCTGCTTGCAGTGTTGCATTTAAGGTTTTGATGCCTATTAAGAGAGGCATTGATTCAGACACGTTTCAAACTGAAGTGCATGAGATCTGGAGACAGCTGCCTTCAAATAGACAATGCAATACTGAAGTGTCCACTTCCTCGAGAAGCCTCGGCTTCCACAGACAGCATGCTGATAAAAAGCAAGCCAAGTCCTATCCAGCCTCAGGAATATAAACTAAAGTGCTTCCCACAGATAGACACAGCTATGCATAAGAATAGCATTAGCCACATTCTTTCCAAAGACCAGCTAGAGTACATATCAAAGAAACTAGACAGTGGATAAAATTGAAGGTTACATGGTTAATGAGTATGTAAAACTGCAGCTGCAAAAAGACTCTTTCTGTACAGCCCGGGCTCTGTGTGGCACCGTGGCAGCACCGCCCAGGCAGCTCCTCTCCCACTGCATGGCAAAGGCTGTCAGTGTCTGAACAGCCACTCTGAGAAGTGCCTGTAGGGAAATGGGGTATAAAATACCCCTTTTGATGGCCCACATACTAACAGGGTTAAAATGTAACCAGGCCCATAATCTCTTCAGGAGAGAGAAGTTAGTCATTTTTGCTGTCTACATAATTTAGCCACGCACATGTCCCAGGCAGCTCTGCAAAACTTGCACAACCTGGTACTATGGCACCATGAATTACCTAAACCACATGAGGTTTTAGCTGGGAAAGTGCAGGTCCAGCGATGCCTGATGGGCCCTGCTTTCCCAAACAGTCCTGGGAGCGGCCTCCTGTCAGCCTGGCATGAGTACACAACTCTGCTTCTCAGATTCAACTCTCTGCGGTGACAGCTTCACACTTCTCAGCAACTTGAGACAGACAGGACGTGGCTTAATGCTTTTTCAGAACTGCCTCTAATTTGACAGCATTTTCCCAGCATTCAGGGGCTTAGATTATATGCCAGGAGTCCTGACCCCATGGGAGAAGTATCAGGTGCTGTATTCTCTCACTATGAATCTAGATTAATAGCCCCAAATTCCTGGACTGAAAAGAGATGCTTTGAAATGTACACATTTGTTGGGTTATATTCGTTTGTACACATAACTAATTATGAAGTAATTAGTATTATCTCAATACTTCTAAACAGACAGGCAAGGGAAGACAGAACCATTTGTTAAAGTGACAAAGAGAATCAGCATTTTCTTATCGTGAAAAATCCAAGTTATCTTGTTTTGTGGTATGTCAGTGTAATTAATCACTGTATTTAGCATTCATAGATAATAACACCCAGTATCCGCTTTGATGAGATACAAACAAGCATATTACGAATCACTTCACATCCAGATCATCTTAATTGCTAAAATTACTGTCTTCATGTCTGCTGCTTCTGCAACAGCAGTTAACTCAATGAAACGCCTGCAACACCCGCGTGCTTTGGCAAGCCGTTCAGCTGCTGAACTGATAGGGCATTTGTCATTCTTATGATGAAGCCATTTTCTTCCTTCGTTTACAATTGCATCAAGCCAGAGAAGTCCATGGGGTGATGCAGGGCATAAACAAGGGCATAATCAGACTTCCTGTAGTTGGTGACCAAAGGAGTGGAAAACACTGTCAAATTCATTAATTCACTAATCCCATCTAAATAAACCTCTCAACTGGATGGAACACAAAATGAAATCTTACTTTTGGCTTTAACTGAGTAATAAAATAAAATTTTAAAATTTTAAAAAACCCCAACCCTTTATCAGTTAATTGAGATTGTCCTCAATTATATAAATACAACTGACTAACCTTTAGGGCTTTTCATTAACCAAGGTTCATCAATTCTAATCATCTGACACTCAAATACTCTAATGGCCGTGCCAATGTAATTAAAGTTGCCAATTCTGCTGACAAAGTTCTTAGGTTACAAGCACAGTTATCAATGTAGAATAAGCAATCTTGTACCACACTGATTTCACAGATACTGTCCTATCCCATTAATGTCTTAACTGGTGACAGATTTTATTAATGAATTTAATCTTCTAATATGTTCTCGTTCCTTTTTGCTCAGAACCGGAAGTGGCCACCGGTCCGTGATCCCGCGCGATATTTTATCACAGTTCAGAAACACAATAGAGTCCTGGTAGAATTAATCATCGTCTTTAATCAAAATAATTAAGGCTTTAATCTTCTAAGGGTAATTTGTTTGACCCCGTCCTACTAAATACATTCTCAAACATTCTGCTTATGGATTGTGACTGTGGGCAGGAGGAGAGTCGGGGTACAAGAAGCAAACCCAGGAGCTGCTTTCTAGTATCTGTCGTACTGCACTAACATCCACCTGCAAGGTATAAAGATTTCTCATGCCTACAAGATAACTTCCTATTTAAAACACATATTTTCTGCCTACAAAATATGCATACATTAATTTAAATGACCTATACCACTGTCTATTAGACTAACTGAAAAGCATTCTACAAGCTACTGTGCAAGTGACTGCCAACATCACACACTGGAAAAGTTTCATTGACTTCCATCAAGCTGATCACAAGAGTAAAATTATCCCCTACTTCAGATGTGGTTTTGCCTTTTCCAAAACTGCTACAGGATATTTAGGAATGAATTTTCAACAAGAGGCATCCCCTTTCTTCTTTACATGCACTTTTGTGTGATTTGCTTTTTTTTTTTTTTAATAGACGAAGAAGAAAAGAATCAGAGGAAATCTTACACTGTAGGATAAAAACACCTCACAGCAATGTGATTTATCAGAAAACACAGAAAACAGTTTCCAGTATCAGAAAAGGAAAGGACAGCCCATCTGGGTCACACCGAGGGTTCTGAAACTGGCCAGCAGGAGATGGCAAAGGCAAAATGAAAGAGGATGGCAAGCATATTGTCATACATTCACAGGACACTTTCAGACAGTTCTGGTCTCAATTTCTTCTCTAATAATTCATAAATTCAATTTTCTTTCTTGACTGTTACTGAATATTGAGCTGACATTTTCATTAAACTATCTATAGTAACTACAGTGCCTCATTTGTGAACAACAGCACTTAGTTCCCATCTGAGTATATTGAATGCTATCATCTAATCACCAATCCCTATAGCAATCATAATTTTTTTAAATGAAATTATAATTGTGGAACACACCTAGGCAATAAATATATCCAATGATCTCTTGGTTGCTTCCAGACATTCAAAAGCAGGAAGAAAGCAATGTTCTAAGAATTTTGAGAGTTTGGTTTCAGTTTCTTGGGTTTCTGCTTTCTTCCACCACAACTGCAGAGAGGGCATTAGAATTATTAACTCACAGGTATTTCCTCATACTGTCACTCAAGCAATCCTGGCTTTTTTACTATAAACAAATGAAAAGTAAAAAGAAAAAAAAATACAGTTGAAACTGATAAATATTGTTGCTCATGAGCCACTGAAAGTTACAGATTGTTGTTTTCCTTGCAGAATTTCTTTTCAACAGAATTGCTGGATTGTGTCCATATTAAAAGGAAGAATAATAATACTACTAATTTACTTATATCTTGTAAGAATTGGCAAATTTGCATGAGTATTTGAACCAGCCAAGAGTAAACACAGAGCTGAAAGGACGTAAAGGTTTGTTTTGGGGCTTGGGTTTGCCCTTTTTACTACACATGCATCTACGTATACCAGCTTGGGGCTGCATCAGCTTAGGTCTTATCTTACAATGAATTACTTGGTATATTCTTTGACCTGGAGCCAATTCTGTTCAGAAAATTATCTGTACAACTGTGCTGGAGTCAGTAAAGCCTAGAACTTGCAGACTTCAGCACATGCTTTTTACATACTGCTGGTAGGCTGGCTGATGTCAAGGAGAAAAGGCACAATGAAAAAGAAATGAAACATATATGAGAGTCTGTAGGAGGAGAGCCTACAGAAACACCATTCCACTCCTAGATTTTGGGGATTTGCTATAAATGTACATTCCTACACGGATTTCAGGAACGTTTGACACTTTGAAAACCACACTGCTCAGAAAGAAGGTGTAAAAGCTATACTGACAGCTTAGCACAAGTTCACTGCACAACTGCATCACTCCATTAGTTATACCAGCTGTCCTCAGATACACTCTCAGAAGGGTATATGAAAGAGTCTTTATTCAGCCCGAGCAGTGGGACCAGGGGTGGCAGTGAGGTGCAGTGCTGCCTCAGAGAAACGACTAAGAGGTTCAGGCGAGCTACCTGAAGAAGTACATGGCAAATTCAAGAATGCAAGTCTGCTCTTCAGAATAGAGCCTCATTTTTTTACACATGACCACCAGGTTGATGCAGATGCCAAACACAGCGAAGAATCCTCGAGAGTCATAGCATTTCCTGGACATTCCATCACTCTCTGTTGGGCTGTCAGAAAATGCATGGCAGCAACACTAGGCACTGAACTTGTCAGCAGTGTCAGAGAAAACCAAAAGCAATTAGAGAGCAACATTAGTTAAAATGAACTCAATTCTTAGAACTACTTCTTCCCACAAGTGATATTTAAGGATAAATTCTGGAAACCCCATACAATTCTCACTCGGCTTCACAGACTCTCACACTCTGAAGTGCCTGGGAATTGTTTTTGAAAGGAGGCTGAACAACAGTGTCAACTTTTGGCCCAAAGTCAGCTGGAAACAAGCCACAACCTAGACACAGTTGGCCCTCAGGATATGCTTCTAAAGACCTTGACAAACTTAAAATTAAATTTTAATTGTCCCCGTTCAGCTTGATTTATAATAATTGTCAATATCTGCGGTTTGAAATAACACATTTTACAACATGATCAGTCAGAAAAAATATTTTCCTAATGACTAAAAGGAGGAAGAGTCTGCAGTGAGTCCAAGAATTATATTATCAATCTTATTTACTATTTTTTTAAACCATAACACTCAAACATTTAGGAGACATTGGTCTGAAGTTGGGGTGAAAGGCTGGAGAGTACTATGTTTTCCTAGTTTTCCAGCAGTCAGATTTAGGAGTCTAATCCTGCAGACACACAAGACCAGCTGAGGTCCCAGGCATTCACAGAGATAATTAATGCCATTTGAAATGCTCAGACATTTAGAACTGTCCATAGAAACATTAAAAAATACTTGCCAGTTATTCTTTTTAAATAATTACGATGTGCCAAGAGCTGATAATGTATACATTTGAACAGAGATTCTTGTGATGTTCTTCCCAGCACGTGAAGCCACAACTCTTTTGTACCTACGACAAGTCCCACTAAAATACTCAGCTCCTTTTGTTCCTATAGACTTGCATGGGAAAAGTCACTTTTTAACACTGGGCTTTCAAGCTTATCAGCTTCTGGGCAATATTTCTGAAATAGACTGCCATGACTTAAAGGATACCAGTCAGAATAACAAACAAACTCTCTTTCTCAACTGGTGTCACTGTTTTGTGCCTTCAAGCAACAGCCACTCGCAGAACCACGGGCTTGAGCTGTGGTGGTGCCAGGAATTTTCTAAATCAATACCTCAAGCTGCTCAGAAATCATCCACTTTCCTGCTTTGAATCTATTTACAAAGGAACCATTGCATGTGGTTTTAAACAACAGGAGTAAAAGGGTAGATTAAAAAAATAAGAGCAACTCAACTCATGTGAAATAAGAACTGCTAAACTACAGTGAAACACAGATCCAAATAATCTCAGCAGAGGAGCTTTCAGAGGCCATAAACCACAGAAATATTGCAGTCACTGTCCCTGTCCCAAGTAAATGGCTTGCCAGAAACAAATCCCATCATTTGCAACTATTGTATTGGCAGGGCAGTGTGACAGATGATGTACACACCCTCAATGATTATTTTTTTCCCCTGTATAAAATGCATAAAACTGATACAGGTTTCCATTCTGATTTTTTTGCAACCTGACTCTGAAATTGCTTCTGCCATGGGTCTGTGAATTCCCAGCCATTACTCCATTCATTCTTACCAGCAGTCACTTCAGCCGAGAAAGATATTAAAAGCTTTTGCAATTTCGTTTTCTTTTTGAAGGTAGCCTCCTGTAACAACTTCTTCCTAATAAGCTCTTTGTTTTTCATAATACCAATTGAATCACACATTTTGCTCTGTGCCTCAAATCCTGCCTCATTTACAACATTCATCCATTATCATTGCCTTTCTTTTAAATAACTAATGTGGATCAAACTTGCTGGTCCTGAACCTCATATACAGTGGGACAAAAGAAGGCTTTCCAGCAATTCTATCTTTCACCCCTCAAAAATACAATTCCTAAACTAACCTGCTTCCTTTTTCTTTGTTTATTTACAAACACTAGCCCAAATACTCAGATCATCTGGAAGGCTGTATGTTAAACCTATTGATTGACTCATACCCCACCCTAAAGCTAAATTTCTTCTTTAATAATTACAGTGTGTCATTCTGCAACAATATTTTTCTTCTCCTCTCACCCAGACAGAAACACCAGAAGGTGAAGGAAAACATGGGTGGGACTTCACTGAAAGCCTCAGGAGGGTGAAGCCTACAGTCCAGCTCAGCTCCAGACTTTCAGCTGAAGTCTGAAGGCTCTGAGAGTAATGCAGCTTTGTTGACATGTTCTTTGACAGCCTCTTCTGAAGTTAGAACATAGGTTACTGTCCATGTATTTGTAACACTGGCAACTGTGACGGGCTGCAAAGAGGCCTCAAGTAATTCTGCACAGAACCTGTCCTCCCAGAGAGCAGGATGAAATTGTGCCCAAGATCACTAGTTTTGAGCACAGGTTCTTCTACAGCCTCACAAACTATGAAAACCCTCCTGGTTTCTAGGCTGAGAGCCAAATCAATATTTAGGAGGATGAGCAGGCACGACTTAAACAGCAATTCAAGGAAAGAGAAACAACTGTTGCTCCAGAGAAAGAAGTCTTTAATAGAAAATGCATAAATATATTACGGAATATAGAAATTCCATTAGGCATTTTGGGGGAGGGAAGCCACACTCAATTTGTGCTCCTTAGCCTGTGTAATCTTATGATCAGGTAAGAAGGCAGGGTCCTACCCTTGAATAAATTTTCCCTGTGCTGGATGTTACAGTATTTCCCTCTTCTTGGGTTACCTGGAGGAAAAGCCACTTCATTGCCTCCTCCAGAACTGAGAGATCTCATCCCCAACAGAGCTCTGCCTTGGTGTGGTGCTGGGGTGTAGGAGGAAAAGAAAAAGCACAACCTTCCCATGGTGGAGCATCCCCCAGTGTGGGACACTAGGTCATTGGTGCAGGTCTGGATTACCAGGTCTGCAAACCTGGCAATGCAGATAACACAAACCCACGATAGCATTAACACCCAGCAATTTTTCTATCATTTGATATCGAGTATTTCTAGAACTCTGACAATACCATGAAACCTGCATATCAGCCATTATGACAGGGAAGCTTTGTGACAATTATCTTCTAAAGGAACAGGTTTCCACAGAGCTCTATCTGTGCCTGTATGTTCTCACAGTCCAAGGTTCATTAATTCAAGAGTAAATGTATTCTTTTGTAAAAATGATACTCGAGAAGCCAGTATTTGAATAGAAATAACATTTCATAAGAAGCAAACCCCACAGGAAAGAGAGCAACTAGCAGACAGTTTGTATTCATTTGCTAAAAATATGAAATTGTGGGCTTGATTGAAAAGAAATAGAAGCAAGAAAAATCTGTTTGGAAAACAAATTTTGCCTTCTTATAGCTGTTTATCAACAGCAAGAAGACAGTGATACAATACAGAGTTTAAATCTTCAACTGCATAACATCGTCCAAGCAAAGATGGTGTTTTAAGAGAGCAGTGAGCTCAGGGTCTGTATCAAGAGTTTATCATGAAATTGTAAAAAAATAAGGAGTTTTCAAATACAAGTTAAGTTCAATTACTTTTAGCTGCAAGTTACAAGCATCTTTCCAATGAATCATTTTCCTCTTCCATGGGCAATAATGGGCTTTTTTGCAAAACAACTTCCTGGTGAAACCATAAGAGGAGGATTTACTTCATGTATCTTTCAATTCTGTACCAGAAAACAAAAAAAAAAAATTATAAACTTCTATGAGATACAGGAAAGGTCACAGCGCAGGTGCCTTCTTCAGGGACATGGAAAGGATCTTTAGTGAAAAACCTGTACCAAAGCTAGGAGTGGCATCCCCTGACAGCATATTCACACAAATTGGTTCTGAAACACAAAATCTTTTAATAGAACAGGAAGGAAAATCTTCAGACTGCTTAATTTCCTTAAGAAAGAAGATCAGCAAGCAATCAAGTCAAAAAGAGAGGAATGACTCTGGATCATATGGATGGTGAAAGTGAGCTTCACCACTTCTAGTAGAAGTCGATGTGATGTGTGCTGTGCTGACACAATATTTATCAATACAGAGCTGGGGTTCCAGGGACAGTTTCACCCTAACGTACAGCACCCTTGCTCCATTTATTTCCTTTTCCTCGAGGGAGTACCCCGCTATGGGATACTTAACTACAGAGAGAAACCACAGAGTTCTGATACACCCCACTGCAAAGCATTCAACCCTGTGTAAGGGCTTCTGTGGGGTGTTTTTCTGTGGGGACTGAAGTTATCAGTGCAAGAACAACTCAAATCATGACTCCTGCCCTGAGCCTGGGAATCACTTAGATAACTTCTTATCCCAGAGAGGCAGCATGCCATTGCAACAGCATGTACATAACACACACATGCATGAACAAGACTTCTTTTGGCCTTGGAGTATCTAGTCCAGATTTAAACTCCCAGGCTATTGGCTTGGCATCAGGCTGTCAGTTGTACAGCCTCAGATGGTAGCCTCCGTTTTTCTGCTAACTCAGTACCTTCTGTTCCACAGCAATGGGTGTTGGATCCTTACAGGAATTATGAATTATTGGATGAGCATCAGGAAGTTTTTGAAAGGAACTTCAAGAGATGGATAGGAGGTAATCATAAAGAAGAAAAAAAATTAGATTGATATAAGTTTGATTCAAAACTTACCACTCTCTCAATTAGACTTTTTGCTGTTTACAGTGGATTTACATCCTATAAATACATCAAATGTAGCTGCAGACATTTTCAGCACAAATACAAAGTGATCTAAGTAATGTTAAACCAGCTTTTAAATTTATGTTAAATAAATTGGACAGGTCAAGGTAAACACATAAGATCCCACACTCCTTTCTCGGGCCACAGTAAGAAGAACTTTTCATGGCTCTCCTATGTGCTTTGCCCCTCTCTCTCACAAAGCTACATTGATGTGTCCCAAGTGTCTGGAGCAAACAGCAAAAACAGGGTAGAGAAGCAAGCAAGGAGCAGCATGTGAGTCCCTGGCAATCCCTCCAACCGGGAGCTGAATCCCACTTGAGCAAACAGGATTACTTAATACCAAAATGGCTTTTCTGAGTCCCAGCAGCTATAGGCTGCAGGAATATAAAAGGTAGCACGCCCAAACGCAGAAGTGGTGCTGTACACTACATTGGACTGGAACTAGCACAGGAAGATAACAACTGAAGCTATCCAGGCCAAGAGGGACCAGAATTTCCCTTGGCTTCCTTCCCTTTCACTCATTCTGTATCTCTTCCATCCTTGCAGCTGAAAGTGGGAAACCCCCACAGGAACACACAGCATCCACACAGATACACCCCCACAGCCTCTCCTTTCTAAAGCCTTTTTCAGCACAGTACCACACAGTGCATGCAGGCTACCAGGAATGACACTGCTGCATATTTTCTTCAGTGTGTGGAAAAGGACACCTGTAACACACACAGAGGAACAGATTCATAGAGTGGCTCCATGTATCACCCTTTCATTTGAATTTGATTTCACTCTGAGATATTAGATATTTAAGAATTCCCAGTCTAACACATAAGCTTTTCGAGCAATAGTCTCTCTTCAAATGAGACAATATCAAGGATTTGGTGCCAAAACTACTAGTTTTGCCATTAAAATTAGCTCCTTTGCCACTTTCCTGCATACCTTGTATGTATACAAGACCTTTAACCAAAAGCTGTGCTTCATCTTTTGCAGAGTGATGTCTTCTTTTGTCAACAGCACCTGCACTGACTGCTGAGTGGAGGATAATCTAAAACTTTTAACTTCAGCTTTCAGTTTTCCTAACCTTACACAATCACTACAGTCACGTCTCAGTGGGTATCAGTTGACTATAAATGTTTTTTCTTACCTAGAGGGCAAAAAAAGAGAAACAGAAGACAGAGTATAGCTTTTCAAAAGAAATATTATAGCCATTAGTTCCACAAACACACTGTACCTAACTCAGAACCAAATTCTGCCCTCAAAAAATGATGTGTCATTTATAATTATGTGTATGTGTGTACATACAGAAAATGAAGGGGACAGGCAAAGTATGAGAGGACAGTCTAGCTCCTTAGTTTCATAAAGAAATGTCTGTCTCAGGTGTCTGAATGTTGTGGAGATCTATTATATTGTTGCATTTGTTTAACAAGACTCAGAGAGTATTGCAAATGGAGTTTATCAGCAAAATGAATTAACTCTTTTACAGAAAAAGTTAGAGTTTATTTTTAAATTTAATTTTGACTTTTCATTTTCATTCAAAATGCTTCTACATGGTCTAGCTGTCAACACTGGTTAAAATGGAACAGGCAAGTAGGAGATCCGAACCAATTTTAGCATATCTTACATTATAAGAAATGCTTAACTTCAAAATAGCTAACAGGAGCCTGGTGCAATATTCATATGCTGCAATTCCATTTGAATGGGACTCGCAGATCCTCCTGGGTTCAGTATTACTATTTCTGTAATAGGGAAAGACGAGCTAGAAAGTTGGTGTGGGAATAAGCTCCTGGCTTGTGTTTCTGTGCTCACCCCACTCATGTCCTCTAGTTCCTCTTTGAAGAAACCTCCCATTTCAGCACATGTTCACACCTTTATACTAGTCCTCCTAGGAAAAGGTAGTCTTTGTGTGATGTGTCAGCGGCACAATCTAAGATATCACCCAGTCAAACACTGCAAAGAGTTGGGCAAGCTAATGTCTCAGCACACATTTTGGAATCTTCCTGTGCTGAACTGGGAAATGACAGACCATTATAGCTAAATATTTATAGACTTTGGCAATAAATTTCTGGCATTTTATAACAGAAATAAAAAAATTATTATTTTATTCTAACAGTTTTAAAACAAAGTGATAAAGGCATCTCTCTTAGACTCATCCCATGGTCTGCACTGGTTGGGACAGCTCTCAAAAACAGGTTCCCAGGTGTTCATTGGAATGCTTCTCTGTCTGGTCCATAGTTAAAAATCAGACTGTGGATTTTCCCATCTTCCCCTCTTGAGTATTGGCCCTAATGTGAAGAATATGATGCAACAAGTTGGCCTGGTTCTAACATCCCACTTTTCTTCTTCTTTTTGACTTTTTTACTTTAATTTGTACCAGATCACCTTGGTCTTTGATAGACCAGTTTGAAAATTCCACTGGGATTCCAGAAGCAAAAGCAAAGCACATGCAATGCATGGCAAAGATAAAACAAACAGCTCTAAAAATTGCTGGAGGATCAGCACAGTGCTGATAGAGTAGTGAATCAAAAGACATACATTCTTCAAGGTTTCGTTGTGACAGTCCTTCACTGAAGGCATGAGAAAACTCAGATGAGTCACAGCGTGTTGTAACATTTATCATAAACCAATGTTATTAATGTAACCAGACAAGACAAGTCACAATCTGATGTGTTAGTCAAGAGAGAACAGCAATAGACCGAGTTTCTACAAACCAGCTTGAAACAAAATAAATATAAAAGCATCTTTGTTCTTTGAAAAAAATTCACCTGCCATTCAGAATTTTTTTTAAATTCTTGGTTCTAAAATATTTTTTTTGGTACAGCATTTTCCTGCAGCCAAAAGCTCAGAGGAATTTTAAAGCTGGCACATTCCTGTTAAAAGGACAGCGGCTCTTCCCTCTGTCCCCAAAGTCAGGGAAAGGAGAGGAGCTCAGGCCAATCGACTGCTGCATTAGATGGGGAAACAATTCTGCCTTGGTTCTTCCCCTAACTACTGCCCTTGCTCCCTTCACAGCACTTCCCTCGCTGCTCTCCATGCACTGCTTACAGCCCCTCGTCGTGCGCTGCTTCCACTGGGGATGATGGAAGTTTGTCCATGAGTTAAACTGTTGGTAGTCACTTCTACTCTTAAAACAGAAGTCACATGCTGTAATGATACCCTGTCCTCCAGAGCACTCTCAGAATATTGCAAAGCACTTAAGAAAAAGTAGAAGCTATCAGCCTCCAGTTCCTGAGCACAAGCTACAGCAAAAGGGCAGCCATTACAGGAAGAAGACACTAATTATTGGTTTCTTTTTTGTACTACTGTTTTGCCCATCATCTTTGAAAAGTTATGCCAGATCTTGCTTTCCCTGGTTGATGGCTTGCAAAGAACGATCTGCTGCAAATCCCTTTTCCCTCTGAGAATCACACTAGTGATATTGTGGTTTCATAGCATTACAAGGAGGGGCAGTACCAGGGCATGACACCGGAATCCAGTCCCTGATCTTTAACCCTCTAGAACTGCAGAAGTACTAGATTTCATAGGCAGCAGGACCATCATTATCTTCCAGTCTGACCTTCTGCATAATGAAGGCCACAGAATTTCATTCAGTAATGTGGTCATGGAGGGGGCTAATAAGGGATGCTTGATTCTGCCTGCTAAAGCAGCTCTTGGGGCTACTGAGGCAGTAGTAAGGTTAAAAGGAGGGGAAGGTTATCTGTTGGGTGCTCCAGTTAAGACTGTAAAAGCTCGGCTAACTCTGTACTATGCAAATATAAAAACTGTCAGACTTTTTTTATAAGCCTTTATCCTGATTTATCTGCTCATTTATCAACTCTCACACCCTGAAGCCCTGAGTGACTGGCCAGCTATACAACAGATTTGCATAAAACTAACCACAGTCCAGGCCAATGCAGGAGCCTTCACCAAGGAGACAAGCCAATCCCGTTCACCATCTCCCTTCTATTGTACACTTTTCTATGATCTATTTTATATTTGTTTGCATAAACATATGCCATGAGCTCAGAAAATCTGTCAGCAATTCACAGATGGCCACAATCACATAAGCAGCTTTGGTAAGGCTATGAGGACTGACAAGAGATGTTAGGCATCTCTATTATGACTTGGAGCATCTCAGTTTCATAATGTTGAATCAGGGTTAGCCTTATTATCCTTGTTTTGTCTGAGATAAAGTTAATTTTCTTTCTAGTAGCTGGCATAGTGCTGTGTTTTGGATTTAGGATGAGAATAATGTTGATAATACACTGACGGTTTAGCTGTTGCTAAGTAGTGCTTACATTAAGTCAAGGGCTTTTCAGTTTCCCGTGCCCTGCCAGTAAGAAGACTGTGGGCTCACAAGAAGCTGGTAGGGGGCACATCCAGCTGATCACAGCTGACCAAAGGGATATTCCATACCACATGACATCACACTCAGCATACAAACTGGTGGTGAGCTGGCTGGGGGAGTGGTGATCGCCGCTTGGGGACTGGCTGGATGTTGGTAGGCAGGTGGTGAGAAATTGTTTTTCCATTTCTATCACTTGTTTTTCTTTGGCTTTGTTTCTCTTTCTGTTCTTTTCCTTTTCACTACAAATTATCATCATCATCATTTCAATTATTAAACTGTTCTTATCTCAATCTATGAGTTTTTTTACTTTTAACCTTCTGATTCTCTTCACCATCCCAATTCAGAGAGAGTGAGAGACCGGCTGTGTGCTGCTTACTGCTGGCTGGGGTTAAACCACAATGCTTGTGCAGAGACAAAGGGCAGCTGCCCTATGAATTTAGCTTTATATTCTAAATTACTTTAACTCCTGACATTGTTTGGGAATTAGGGACTGATAGAATATGCAAGATTAATGTCTGGAAGCAACTTAAAAAGGAACATTCATCAAAGACTGAGTTCTTGGGCTAAACCCAACACCTGTCTGTTTTCCAGGGCAGAAAATGCCTGTTTGTCATTAACAAAAAGAAAATGGTGTGTTATTCCCAGTTACAGAAAAAGTAGAAGATCAAACCATTGCTGCCTTCTCCTACTGCTGTTCACCAGTTCTGTGCTGCCTAGAAACCACAGTGGGGAAGGGAAAGAAAATGGAGGAAAACAGTCTTTGAACAGAAGTTTAGAAAGACTTTTTTATCTTGAATACTAGAAAAACATCATGCTAAAAACCACTGTATAAGCCTTGCTTCAAGGATTACTTTTATCCTTATTTTACAGGGATAAAACAATGGTGAAGGAGCAGAAGGAGAAACAATTTACAGCAATCACAGTAAAAAACACAGCAGTATCTCCCTCCATCAAGCAAGCACGTAGATAGAAGTGTCCATGAGAAAGAGTCCAGAACATGGGCCAATTTCTCAAGTTAGAAGATTCACCATGATCTGGACGTTGTCTGCATTTTAAGCAAATGAACAGTAGCCCGGTGTAACCCCCAACATGAGGCTTCTCTTGTAGAGCTGTCCTAATTCTCACTTGGGGAATTTCTTAATCACTTCACCATGGCCAGCCTGGAGACATTTGCTGGCTACAGGAACAGCAGGAGAGTTTGTTCCCCAAACATTCTATGTGTCCCAAAGCTGCAGTGAGAACATCCACAAGAAAACAACTCCCTTGCAGAGCTCTGACCTTTCCTTTTCTGCCATAGCAGCAAAATCCTCCAAAAACCACACCTGCACCTGCCTCAAGGCATCCCACAACCACCATATTCCTACAGTAGCCTTGTCATGATGCTGGTGGTTCCTTTAACAGCCCTACTTCTTCAGGGGGTCCCTGTGAATACCTAATTCCACTTCTTTTCAGAGAGGCCTTGATGATAACTGGTCATGCCTCAGGCCTCCTAATTTGACCAAATGTTACATTCCACCGTATCAAATGTGCCTCCCGTGTAACTCACAGGGTTGTACTCGTCCGGAAAATTGTAACTTAATGATATTTAAAATGCTGCAGATACTTCCTTCTTTATAAGTGTGGAAGTGCTGCAGCTTTACAAAGGTGGCTCTCCTCTCTCATCATACTGACTGTGCTCTGTGTACACCCATTTGGCAGGAACTGTTTTGGGTTGATGGTTTATTAGCCATTTGCTGCTCGAGAGCCCACACACAGATGCTGGATGTTTTCTTTTCCTGATCACTTTCACACATGAAGCTGTAAGGACGTGTCAATTAATCAAATGAAACTATTGCATGCTTAAGCACACATCAAGCATGCCCAGTAAAGGCTCCGTGTCACTGCTCACTTTGGTCAGGGGTGGTTGTGGCAACCTATCTTCTCTGTGCTTTTTCCACTTACAAAATAGGTCAAGCATTCAAACGCCCCAGTCCCACCCCATGTCCTTACCATCCTAGAACAGAGCTCAGCCTCCAAATAAACTCCCTTTAATGGAAATTCTACAAACTTCTGAGAAGATTGGAAAACTCTGTCATACGAGAAGTCTTCTCATGAAACTGTAGAGGAATTAACCAGTATATAAGTATCTTGATTCTACTAGATGGATTTTGACCCAATTTTAACCATTTTGCCCTTCAGTAGCTCTTACAGACAGCATGGCAAAAATCTCCTTTAACCTCATCAGTTCTGGTTTAACCATAGGCACTCTGAATCCAAAGCCGAAATTCCATTAAGCATTCCATTGTTTCAGCTGTAACACATTAATATGTTACATAAATACACTAAATAAATGAAAAAAGTTTCTGATTTTTAATCTATGCTCATTGAGTTATTTATTTTATCATTAGAGGAAAAGTATTCTGGAGTATTGTACTTGTTCCATCCACTTTGTCACAACATTAGGTTTAAAATGCGAGTGCTTACAGAATCGTATTATGAGTGCAATTTCTTTTCCTGTGGTGTCATCTTTTGTGAAGCTGAAGATACAGCTTTTGTAGAAAGGACAGTCATTATATTTTTGAACAAACAGAATTCATTCAGTGACAGGTTTATTGCTTGTTTATCTCAAAAATATTTGCTACAATGGACATCAGAGAAAATTGCAAAAAACCCCTGAAATATCGAATATGTTTTGAATCGCATTATATGGAATTCTGCAGTTGGAGTGGTATTTGAGAAAATAGTGTTCTTCACTCACATTGTCACATCCAGGAAGGATGTTTGGGTTCACTACAAAAAGCTGGATCTTATTTGTTTTCTGTCAATATTTTTGGTTGACTAAAGAAAGGCTTGAATTTTCTTGACATCATAATTCCATTGTATCCTAGGATCTCCACAGAGCTGAATAGCTCTGCTTGCTTCAACTGCCAATGTTATTGCTTTAAAAGTTTACAGATGCAGGGAGTGAACTGTAAATTTGACAATGCTGTAGGATATAGAAATGTCTCATTTAAAAATATCCCTCAAAATGGTGTCTCAAAATGGCAGGATTAGGGAAAAAGGTCGTAGTTTTGACATTATTTACAGTCCAGCTGCTCAGATTACTTATGGAAAAAGCAGCCGTGAGACTTACTATACCCACAACCACCCATCACTGTGATATATGTTGTGGTGAAAAGATAAGCCCAGCTTCAGTGGGGGGAATGACTGAGATGAGAAATGCTGGGTACTACATGCGCCAGCATTTCAACCTGCAAACTCCCCAAACACGAACAGTTAAGAGTCAGTCTAAGGTCTCTCCCTAAATACTGTAATCTCCAGCCCACAGCAGGAGAAGAACTGCAGCCTGTGAGAGCACTAAATCACAGAAGAGACAATGCAAACTTTAAATGAACAAGAGATTTCAAGAGGTCTTAGAGAAGTTAATTCTGTTTCCCACTAGAAAATGAAATTTCTTACCTGACTGGAATATGAAAAAGCAAACTCTGAATGGTCTGTCCTTGTACTTTAACTGAGTATAATTCACCCTGTAATTTCTCTGGCATCCCTTACAACAGATTTCAATGGGTGCCTAAGCAGCACTGCGACCCAAGCTCTTGAGAAGTTATCAGCAGAGCATGACAGTGCAACGCTACATCAACCACTGTACTGCCAAAGCTTTTGGCTCAAATGTAAACATACTTTCCCTGCCCTGGATCCTTTCTTAGCTCTCCCATCATCAAAGATGAGCCTCTGTAAATGATCATGGTACGGTAATTCCTTTGACAATCACCTGCATTTAAAAGTTACAGCTGAGCAAATCCTCTCTTCTATCCACTCTGCAGTGTTCTGAAAAGCTGAACTTCTGTGGCAGCAAGTCACCCCCAAGAAAGAGCTGCACACTCAAAGGCAAGCACAGGGTACCTATCAGCAGCAACATGTTTGAAGGAAGAGCTGAAGGCAATGCTTAGATGAAAAAAAAGCCGAGGCTGAGCTGGGGATGTTTAGGTGGGGTGAGTCAAACTCCATTCAAAGTCACAGAATAACAAATTGTAACACTATCTGATTTGAAAAGATTTTCTTTTTTTTTAAAGCGTTATTTTGTTCTGGAACATGTAATAACCTGACATTTCTTAAAATACAAAAATTGAAGTACAAAGAGTCCAATTAAGTAATCCTGAGACTATGAAACAAGCCAGGTGCGGCAAGAAAATTCAAATTAACACTCATCTCAAGCTTCAAATCAAGTGTCAGTTGGTCCCTTTTTATTTTAATTTATTGTAGTCAACATTAGTTAAAACTGGAGACATTTGTTCTCTTGCTAATGATATACACATAACTCCCACTTACATCCCCTTGCTCCTTCCAATTAAGAACTTCTTCTGAACGTTTCAGCTAGAAGGCTTATCTGGCACAGATTATTCACTGTATCATATGGATTCGGGTTCTTCTGTCTGCAAGCTCTTTAGAGCAGCAATTTGTTCTTTGTTTAGCATATTTTGCAGTGTACAGTGCTAAATAAGCTTAGGGAGTGCTATTCACTGAGGCATGTTTGTGCTCACTGGAGTCAGCGGTGCCTCGTGCCGTGCTGCTTCAGTCTGTGCAAAACCCCTCTCCAACGCAGCGCATAAAATCCGGCTGCCTCTGAGTCAATCTGTTTCTTAAGGAAATCTTCAGACTAAACACACAGACATGAGTGGGTCTGCGAAGCGCTGTAGGTGGAAACGCAGCCTGCATTCTATTACCTTGCTATTCCCCAAGTACACAACGCGAGCACCAGCCTGGCGCTTATCTTCCCTGCACAACTAATTGCCTTCCTTACCACCTGGTTCTGACACATCTCCGGCGCTCACTGGGAATATTTAACACCAACCCAGCAGCACAGCAACACCAGTTTCTTCACTTGTTAAATTCAGCACAGCTTGCCCAAGTTAACTATGTCATCGTTGCATTCTCTCTTTGATTTTTAGTCTTACTAAAATAAACTTAGGTAATTACAGAGCTGGTATTATTCCTCTGAGAACCATGGAACAGGCTGCCCCCTGCTGAAGCAGCACACGTGGTGTTTTATGAAAGCATCACATCTGTTTATCTCCCAGCTCCATCTTGTGAAATCTGGGGCTCTCCAGAGAGGTGAAACAGAGGGGGAAGGTGCTCCCAGCTGCCATGGATTCCATGGGATGGGAGAGGGCTACAGAGAGGCCTCTTTTTCCCTTCAGGAGTCTGAGCCAGACTTACCAGCTGCTGAAGAGGGCTTGGTCAGGTCAAGCTTATGGGCAAATAAACCAGAACCATCTAACAGGGCATGTGTCATTCCAGCACAGACACCTATCAGGTGGCAACTTAGCAAATACCGTTTCACTTAGCACCACTAATCTTGACACCTCTTTCTTTCTCCTGTGTCCAGTCATGGCTCTGGACCTGAGAGGGCATGAACACCAGAGGGATGGCAAACTGCTATGGCTGCAACACACAGTCATGGAATTCATTTCCTATAAAGAGTGGCAAAAATTAGGTCTTTGAAAATCATATGCCCTCTGTGAGAAAGAAATGTTTTCCTCCAAGAAAACATAGGGAATCTCTACAGTTTTCCATAAGTAAAGCTTTTTAATTATTACTGTTGTTAAGTGAATTGGAAATGGTAATCAGCAATTTTCACTCTGTAGGTTTTCCCTGAAGGAAAGAGTAACACATCCTGTATCTTGTGTGACACTTGTCCCCCTGACTCATACATCAGAGACAGATAAAGGGATCTTTAGATAAGACACCATAAGTTGTTACAACTGTGTAGCCAAAGGGTGAAAGTATTCATGCTATCAATTGACTGATACAGGAGAGGACTTGTAATACCTACAGGTTATAAGGCATTTGAACCCATACTGAATCCCTGGGATGACTGGAAGGATACTTACATTGAACACTTGATTTCTGAAGTTGCTATACAAGCCAAGAAATCAGTTCAAAACACTGAAAAAAAGCTTAAGTGCTTAAGCTACTGAGACTCCTTTCTCTGAGAGATCCATGAAAACCAGAGACAGGAGTATGCTGATGAGACTTCCACTGAGGGAATGAAGTGATTTCGCAGAGCTACAAAGCCAGGCTCCTGCCTTCACTGTGGAAGCTTCACCAGCCTGTCCTTCATGGAACAGCATCAAACCTTAAACAGCTTTAGCCAAAGGAAATATTCCAGGTTTCTAGTCTACTGACCTGATTTTAGTTACACTTGCTTGACTGTTAAGACCTTAATCACAAATTATTCTAACTTAATATAAACTGAAATAGCTTGATTATCATCAGTGTCGATTTATATCCCATAAGGGCTTGGTCCACTGCCTTTCTTCAAATAATTCTTGATTTACTTGGAAGCTTATGGGGGTGAAATCAGGCCCTGTCTCTTCTTCACATTGAAGCTGAAAGCCTAATTTTGAAGAGGAGGTTGACAGAAAAGTTCTTCTGTAATACGTAGATTAGCAAGGCAGAAAGTGTGCCAGTTAGCATTAAAATTAACTGCCCTCCCCTCCTTCTGCCTGTCTTAACCTACCATATCATTTAACCTACTCTTTAAATAAACAAGAACTGGTTTAGGTTGCATATTTTCTCTCTCAATTGCTTCTGGTGCTCCAAGATCACATTAAAAGCAATTTTAAACATATATACTTTATATATGTTTATATATTACCTATCTTGCCTATATGGATTGATAGCCTCCTAAAATTTTACATATGATTGTATATGAATGAAAGTAAGAGCAAGTTCAAAGCCCAAGTAGTGTGTTTAGGACTTTGTATTTTAATAAGCATAATTGGCAGTGATATGAAGACCTATCAATCTCCAGTCCTAAAGGAAGAAAATGACAGAAATTACAGACCCAAACAGTTAAAACAAGGCAAACAAGACTTGGAAGGTTTCCTCTTACTTATTTGCAACAATTATTAATTTTTTTCTGCCACTTCCAAATATAGTGCATCTCTCTTCACATTGGAAACCTCTATCTCCAAACTTCTATGTATTGAGACATCTCCCAAAATATGTCCTAAGTTTTAACCTTAATCTGAGAAAAAGAAACAGCTGTAGTATTAAACTTAGTTCTATGCTATATGTATTAAAGCACTGAAACACCATTCTCTCAAATGTTTCTTTATCTTTTAATGCCATGGGAGCACACATGACAAAACACAGATCCCACCAGCCACCTACTGAGTCAGCAAACTGCAGCACTGGGACCTTAGTGAAAGGTAAGTACCGGGAAAGGACAAACTCTCTCCTGACTGTACAGGAGACCTGCAGTTATATCCTGCAGCAAAAGATCCAATTATGGGTGCCACCATTAGCCAAGGTCAGAAAATTAGTGAATATTATTGAAAGTTCACCTGCAGCATTTACCTCAGCAACTGCCAGCAATCTTGAATTCCACTGGGGGACAATGTATTGGCTCAGCTGTTGCTTCTTGATTGGAATGGGCCATAAGTTAAGCACATTAAGAAATGTTTGGATCCAAGGATCGACTGAGACCTGACAGCATGTCTGCATAGAGCCACAGAACTATACTAACTGCACTGTCAGTGCAGAAGGGCTAAAAGGAGAGTTGACACTATCAGCAGAAGGCTACAAGCCAACAGGCTGCAAGGAAATTTTAAATATTTTGAAAAACAAGCTTTACAAAACTAGACACAAAGATTTCAGGACATATACACATGTTACGATATAAAACTTACAGGCAGAGGTTAGCTCTAGCAAGGAAGAGCATATAACTGTGATCAGCAATACTGCTGTGCTCTGTACTGGGTTAATTTTTTATTTGGATTTTTTCTGGCTGCATTGTGTTACAAATGCAGAGTATTACAATTGCTTCAAGACTACCTTGAATTCAGGCTTGAAGTAGTAAAACTCTTTGTGACAGAAACCCACATCTGTGGGTAGCACTGGGGGATATGGTGGGTAAGTGCTGTGTTGGACTTCCCTTTACATAGCCTAAAATTGGTCCCAGCCAGCAGTGTGCAGTTGCCTCAGATATCAGCAACACCTATAGTCAATACTGGCACAAATCCAGTCACAGCATCCTTCTTAGAGAGAGGGGTAACCACATCACACCTTAACTCAGTCTGCCCAGAAAGCACTGCGAGCTCTAGGAGTGCGGGTATCAGAGACACAGTGGATAAACAGCAAGCATCCTTCCAGTCCTGTCCATCCCAATAGGATGTAAGGGCTGTTCCAAACAAGAAAGCACCTATGCCCTCTGCTTTATGCAGATGGCAGAACATGGAGTATGAATTCAGCAGGTGGAAGGAAGAAGAGTGTTTTGCATGAGTCTCTGCAGAAGAAGTAACTTTTACCTGTTAAGAACAAATCTTCAATATATTTCCTGTAAGCCTGACTTTTTTTGAAGTTTAAAAGAGTTTGTACCATTCCTCTATTAATATAATATTTAAAATTATGTCACAGTCCTGAAATACTTAAAGGATTTATTTTTTAATTAATCTTAATGTATAAACGTATTACTAATATAATTGCTCATTTCAGAAGGTTAATTCTGTAGTCAAAAAGAGTAGATGCTGTAATTTTGGTGCCACATAAACTATTCTTTATACATAATAAAGTAGTTCTAATTGTCAAAGTCACATTAGCAAAGTTTTGGCAGATGAAGAATACTTTGATCTGTGCATAATTGCAAATCTTTACCTTGGCAGGGTAGGTAAGGCTTGTGTTTCTACAGGTAGCAACTCCTTCTCAAACACATCTGTTTGCCTGTAATTTCTAGAGCGGTGAAGGCTTACTGGTTATGGCTTTCAAAGGAACTGGTGACTTAAGGTGCCTGAATATTTACAGTGTCCCACTTCCTAGGACCTGTGACTCAAGGTTTCCAACATTCCTGTACATAAAGTACCCCAAGTTGAATGCCCAAAGCAATACACCTGCAGTCCCCGGTCAGCTGAAAATCAGAACTAAGCATTTATAAATCAAAGTTTAATTTAGTTGCTAAACAGTAGTTATAAAATGGGTGGATGCAAATCAACTTAATTACTTTGACTCACATAGCCTCGGTCAAAGGAGCTCCCCTGGTCACCTAGGACTGACTTTGAAAGCAAACAGAGTTTCTGCACAGGGGGAAACAGCAACCCAATGACACCATCAGTGTTGGACTCCCTTGAAGACAGTAAGTGAGTGAGGTTGCGAGACAAACCTCTTCAGGGATGTATGTTGTGTTCACAAAGCTCATTCACATGGCATACTAACACTGGGATACTCCAAGACACAGGCACACAGGGAGGGAAGCATATTTAAAACTTTCTAGGTTCAACCAATGCCATGTTCCAAAACAATTCACTGCCTTGTATAGGTGGGGTGTGCTGCTTCCTGGGCATGTTTAACCATGTGTCCTTTAGCACACAGAGTGAATTTTGCACAAACTTCAGAATATCATGTAGCAGCCAATCTGGGCAGCTGTGAGCCAGCTACTGCAATAATTCAACTTGGGCTGTTATCCAGACATAAATCAAACCCTCTGCATCCTGCTGAGACAGCAAGACCTGAGCTTTTGCTGAATTTCTACACTGATAAAAAAAAAAAGCCTTGACAATGTAGTTGATGTGGTACTCAAAGGGAAGCTTGAAGTCACAGATGAAAGTGAGATTACAAGGTGGTTGGAAAGTAAATAACAATCCCATCAAACACAACCATACATGGAAGGGGGTTAGGAGGAACCTGCTGCTTAGCTGGTGACAACCAGCATGATTCAATATCACAAGACGATCCAATTTACAGAGACAAAACATGAGCGAAAACTCCTATCCAACCCACAGCAGCAGCAGGAGAAACACGTCTAAAATACTAGTTGATAGCTAAATAATGTTTGAATGAAAACAGCTATAGAATAAACAGGACGTTAGCTGAATTCTCATCAGACTTAGATGTACATCATGAAAAAGTCCATTGAGGTTCCTGGTGTTTAAGGGATGTAAAAAACATGAATGAAATAAGATGCAAACGTGCAATGTCAGATTCCATCACCTTAACCTATACGTATGTACTTCTGTCTGAGATATCTAATCAGTGCTGCTGAAGTTGCTACTTTGTGGAAGAAGGCAATAGATAAATAGATTGGCTAAAGGTAAAAGCATCACCTTGTACAGCTTCCACAAAGCTGCTCAGGAATTCTCCATTGACTCCTCTAGAGGAGACTGCAGTTTCCACAAGAAATTTTAAATCTGTGAAGAATTCTGCATTACGCCTCTTGAGTCACTTGATGTAAGCACTTGCCTTTCAGGAAAGCTCTCTGATAAACAGGTATATTTGAACCTACTTACAAAGCAATACAAACAAAAGACATTTTGTTAAGAGCCAGATCTTGCTCTTTTTGACTAGGACTGCAATGGAGACTGTAGAAATTTTGAAAGAAGTTGGAAAATAAATATTACTTCAAAAACATGGTTCAATACACCACAGAGTGAATAATACACAAGGCAAAAACAGATTGGTAGAGCCATGTCCCATATGTGTGCATCACCAAAGACACATAGGAGCCTCTGAACAGTTACATGTTGGTTTGGGATTCAGCACAAGAAACCACTACCCTGAAACACGATTGTATCGCAAGTTATCTTTGCCAAAACTCATAAATTCAAGTAAAGGGAAAACATATTGGGTGTCTGGAAACAGTGGAAGTAATTTTTCCCTTCAGACCTGCTGGAGATTTTCACCATAATGAAAAACTCCGAGGTATTATTAGAGAAATAAGTTGGGAAAATGTTTCCCAGCCAAAATTACTTGGATCTGTTTTGTAGGCTAGAAAAAATATCCTTGGAAATCATGAAAACTCTCTGGGTTTGCACTGTTAGCTTCCCATAAAGCCAGCTGTTGATACCCAATTATTTTAAATGCTTCACAATGATCCCAGCTCACTTCCTATCTGGGTCAAGGGAGGCCCTAAAAGCAGACGGGCAAGCTCAGAGGCACAAGAACAGAAGTAGGTAGGAAAGAGCTGCTAGCAGAGCCATTCACAGCAATTAGAGCTCGACAAGCACTTACAGACTCCCTAGAAGAGAAAAATGTCTGGTATTGGAGTATCTACCCTTGAACGTCCCTGCCTCGGGAGGTGCGAGCAAAAGACATATTTACACCACACAGTTTTGTGTAGCTCTGTTGACAGCACAAAGGAGAGTATTTTCCACATGAAAGATTTACCCAGTTCTTTGGCAGCTTGGTTTTTAACCAGAAAACACTATTCCATAAAGGCAAAACATATCCTTATTTAGCTGAAATTTTCAGTAAGACACTTTCATTCTTCCCCCCACTCGTCCTTCCAAAATTGTACACTCAAGGAGTAGAACAGTGCACATCGTCTCTTTTACTGTACATCTATTATAGAGCAAGAGAGAGACAAAACCAGGATTTTCCAGCTGGGGGACTGGACCTAAACCAAACATCGAAATCTCAGAATTTTTAACACAGGCTAGAAATTCTGGTTTGCAGATACATCAAAACTATCATTTTGATTCAACACTATCCCACATTCACTGTGAGTCAAGAAAACAGGCAAAACTCACAAACACTGTGGAAATCTGACCATGGCTGTCTATAAAATAAATCTATCAGGATGTGCCTACATACTTTATTGCAAAGATATTTTTCCCCTTTGTACTTTTACATGCACACAAGTTCAAAATAGGACATTTGAGAGGATGCCATGACTGAAGTAGCAGGAGGTAGATTCACTATTCACTCACGGTCTTGCAGGGCAGGGAATTATATCAACACTATAAAACAACATAGGACATAATTTCTCTCTCTCTTCTCCCCAGGACTGTATTCAAGAAGAATGAGGCAACTGTGAGAGAGAGAAGAGACCTGTCCTTCTCAGGGTGTGTGCTATGTTTAATTGCTGAAGGCATGAAGCATTTTAAAAGGTTTGTCAATAAAATCCCTATTTAGTTAACCCCAATCTCCTCAGATCTCTTGTTACAGGCAGCCTTCTGCTCTTAACATCTGGGCAGGCAAAGCCTCCAATTACACTGCTACATTCGGTAGCTTAATAGACCTAGATAAGGGTCCACGGTATATCCATTTCCCTTGGTAACTGCTTATCTCTGGCTAGTCGGATGATACACAGCCTTTATGTCAGAGCGAGGCACATAATCGTGTGGCAGGCCACGCAGCATGTGTGCATATTCACATTAAATCCAAAGCTTTCCATGACCTTTCCTCTTCCATGGCTGGACTTGGCATCTGTTGCAGCTGTACTTTGTAATTGATGGGGAAGGGGTGGTGAGGAAAGAGAGAGCAGCCCTAGATCACAGCCAGCAGCAGGCTTGCACCCCTCGAGTTCTTCTCCCCTGTGCACAGCCTGGTCCTTGCCTGCATCTTTGGGGAAGAGGGCAGGAGCAGGCAGGAGCAGGCAGGAGGCTGCTGAGTTGGCTGTGGACCAGATGGCAGGCACTTGCCAGCTACTCCCTGAGGCCCCAGGGAACAGAGTCTGGCACACACGTTGCAAATCGTCAGAACTCCTTTGAATCATGATGTGAAGCTCCATCCAAAATATTTACAATCAGTCAAATAGTTCCACCACAAGATTTCTCCTTAATATGTCCCTGACTGGATAATATTGAATAAAACCTGTAAAAATCAGCTCTCAGCACAGTTGTCTCCACTGCACTGGGATGAATCTGTGACTGTTTCATGCTAAGCCTTGCTAGCTGGAACTGTAAATCACCACAAACTTCTCATAGTGTGGCCTCTGGAGTTTGCCAACATGAATAATTGACACCCATTTGTTTTTGTTGCACCCAAATTTTGTATTGTACCATGCTGCTTTCCTTCCTGAATAACTCTCAATATACAAGCAGATATCTCCCCTGCTTCTTCCTTCATTTTTATTTTTAGTTCCTGCTCTGCAGCAAAATCAATGCCTTTAAAAGCTTTTTAGATATTGTTTCGGATTTAATATTTTCATATGGAAAGGGAATTTGCTGAGATTTTGTAGAACATAGACTGATTTTCCTGCTTTTTTAAAGGCCACAGAATATCACTGCCCTCTGTTTTCCTCAGTCCATCTGCCAGCTAATTTGCAGGCACTAATAAAATCATCTTCTCATCTCTTCTGCTCTCTGTACTTAGTTTTCCTCCACTTTTGCCTTAAGTTCTGTGACAATGAACAAGGGCAGATCAGCTACAGAAATTTCTCCTGCAGTTTCTGTTTTAACCTTCACGTCGGATGTTTGTTGCTTTAAGTTTATGTGCCAAAGACATGAGAAAGCAAAAGCCAGCAGTTTGTCAAAGCACGTTCTCTAGGGATTTGGGTTCTGTTTCAGCTGTCACCCTGTCACCATACATACCTATTGATGTAACTTCTGATGTGCAGCAACAAATGGTAAATAATTCCTCTCCTGGAGCACACTTCTGCCTGTGTTGGTGTCAGTGCTTTTGATCAATAAACCACTGAGGCGTCTTCCAGCAGGAATATTGTTCGCAACTGTTGCTCAGGAACAACATGCTCCATACGCTGTTCCCTTGTTTTCAATGCAATATATGGGCTTTTCACTTTTATCTTGTCTTCAAGCAGTATCTTGCCTAGCTTGCTCTGCAGCTGCTCCTCACTGTTTATTGACATCTCCAGTTCTTGAGAAGGCTCACTGGTTTTTATTTGTATAAACTAGCTTCAATCAAAGTAATAGGTCACTATCTGCATTACTCCAAGCAAGGGTTTCAGTTCCTTCTGTGGCATTGGCACCTAATATAGTCATTTCTTCACATTAGGCCTGACACTTACTTCTTCCAATGCAATTCCCTGGGTTCACTGAGTCCTTTTGAACTTGCAGCCCCTGTATTTTTTAGTTACATTAGGTTTTACCAGGCTGCTCCAGAGTCCAAGGATGGCACTAGTTGTAACTGACTGCTAGCAGGACAGCCAGTGCTTTACATACTTCTTTATTTTTTAATTTCTTCCCTGCAAATGAAATCCAAACCAAATGGACCCACTGCTGCTACATGGAAGTGCCACAGTCCATCTTGCTTGGTAAAACTGGAGACTTTGTGCTGTCAGAATGGTAGCAAATGATGCTCTTAAACCCTTGCAGACCACAGTGTTTCCTGCAACGTTAGCATTAGTGATACACCAATATAATTAAAGTGTGAGCTCTCCTGTCCCACCAGTGGTTTCTCCTTTCTCCGCATCTCTCCCCAGTTTCTGCTGTGAAGTGACACATTCAGATGGTTCTTCTGTGTTTTCTAGTGCCTGACATACCCAAGTTCATGTTCTCCTTCAGGCTTTATTAGAAAAGCAAATGCAGACAACTCTGTGCTATTTGCAACACATTTATAGACAGTTCTGGTTTTGCAAAGTCCTGATGTTCAAGGCACCGGGTCTGGACTACAGAAAAACTGCTTTTCTTCTATCTAGATGGGATGGTTTTGTTCGTGGCTGTGGGGCTTCTTTGGGGTTTGGTTTTGGGTTGGGGATTTTGTTTTGGGTTTTGTTGGTTCGTTGGGTTTTTTTTTTGTTTGGGTTTTTTTTTTTACACACTCTATCCACCATGGGATTTTCCTTTTCCACAAGTTTCAGGTGGATTTCAGGGCTGTCCATACAACAGACAGCTGAGAGCACTTCATTTGCCCAGTCTGTGGAATGGATGTCCTTCCTGGCAGATCTGCAGGATAGCACAAGCACTACTAACACTGCCCTAAGCAACACATTTTTCTAATGTGCCCTTAGTTATTCAGTTTACAAAGTCTTTATGGCAGTTCTATAATTTAGGGTTTTCCCTGTGAGTGTGCAAACATTAAGTTAGTAACAGTACCTATATTTCATTGCTGTTCTTTCTTGACTTCTACCTCAAAACGACACACTTGTCACCTACTCCTTGACTTATGCTCCCACTACATGGACTCAATGTTATGGGTGTTTTCGCTTGCCTCTGCAGCCCACTGAATGCTGTTTGTTTGAGGCTCCCATTCTGCACATCTTCTCCAGTGCTGCACGGTGGTTTTGTAGTGCCAGACTACAGAATCACAGAGCGGTCAGGGTTGGAAAGGACCTTAAAGCTCATCTGGTCCCAACTCCCTGCCATCATGCTCTTGGCACAGGCTTTTTTCCCAGTGCTGTATCCAAGTAGAACTGAATAGAATTATAAATTACAAATTCACGCAGAAATAAAAATATGAGTTTTGTGGAATCATAAGGAGTTTGGCAGCAATTTTAGGCAGAAAAAACCTAATCAGGCTACAAACAGTCAAACATTAGCCAACATCTGGATAGGCAGTATTGTTAACGTCGCCTTTCATTTCAAAATGCTGAATTACAGTATGTTACATCGTGATGTTAGACACATTGTGAATGTCACAGTCAACTAGCAAAAAGTCAGGGCTATTCCCTTTACTGCATTTAGTTCCTCCATATGAAGAGTTCCCCTCCCACCTTGCTGGCACAGCACTCTTCAGAGCTTTGCTATAATGTCGCTGTCTCCGAGACACCTTTCATCTGAAGGTATCAAAGCAAGCTGCAGGCACATGTTAATAACAGACCGCTCTTAGAATACTTATGAGGGAAGAAATTAGTACAGCCTCCGATTTATTGATGAGAAAACTGAATTAGAAATTTATTAAAGTGAGATAGTAATTGACAAGAGGTCACAGCTGTTGGACTTCTCCCTCAAGCACCTGGCTCCCAGCCCCGTGCATTACTCATGGATAACACATGCACGCTTCTCAGCAAAGGTCTCTGATCCAACTTGGTGTTTTTACACATGATGCCAATACCATTGCAGGTAGTCTAGATGAAGGCATTGCTCCCACACCCCTGTACAATTCATTATACTACACAGCTACCCTTATTACAACAAAGTGGTGTCATTAAAGCTAATCCTAGAGAGCCCCACAGGAGCGTGTGACCAGAATGAAAGCAGCAGGGCACAGTTCACAAGCCACCAGAGAAGCACATTACTGCAGCTTGCTTTCAGAAGCAAAACCCTCATTTTAAATAAAACAAAAACTTTTACTTTGATAAATGCTGGCTGCTTCAAAAAGATATTCTGTTCTTGAGTCTCCCCAGCTAAATGCCACCACAGCTGTAAGGGCCAACCACGTGTGACATGGGGCTGGGAATTATCCACACAAATAAAGAGCACAGCTTGAAACATTGACTTTTTCCTGATCAAAAGGGTCTGGGGGACAACTGGGCAGTTTGGATCAGGCAAAGGATAGGGCTTTAATTATGTTCAAAGAGCACCCCAGTGAATAGAGAGGCCAACATGGGCCTGGTGGCAGGGGTATGTTCTAACACTCTCCTCATCCCACACACGCTACTTAAAAACTTGGCTTTGGGTTTGTGCTAAGGGTTTGGGGTCTTTCCCATTTTTCTTTCTTTTTTTTTTTTTTTAAGAAGTTCTGTAGGGAAAAGCTGAAATACAATCAATCCTTTCATTAGGCTTTTAATAGCATTTCCCATCTAAGCTGCCTTTCCCCGCATACCAAATAATAAATTGCAAGCATCTGCAAAGAAACCTTGTCACATTAAAAACAGCTTCATTAGACTGTATTAAAGAAATATGTGCTTTAATTCTATTAAAGTACAATTTTGGGGCTTATATGTGTTTTCTTCATTAATTTTCTTCACTTATTTCAATCTGAAGTGCAAAATTGCATAAAATCCTTTCCAATCCTGTTTTTACCTAGTTTCATTTACTAGTTATTTTCAACTACATATGCTGAAATGAAAGATTTAACATGGAAAAAAATTATTCATGCAAACATTTAAAATCATCAAATATTCACACTATTTCACTTTGTAAAGCTGTTCTGTTTAACAAAACCTCAAGGATTTAAGCCATGTGGTAAGGCAGATTGCTCTTCAGAAAGATCAGGTTTGGTTTTAATAGCCATATATCCCAGTCTAAACAGAAAACAATCAGACACGGAGGAATGTGACAGGTAAGCGACGTATTCTAAATAAATATATTCCATCAACTTTATGAATTTTGCAGTTTATTTTAATTTTAAACAGAAGTCCTGCAGCAATAACAGCAGTCCAGAAGGACAGAGTTCTACCTTGTTTTCCAATTGTTGCTTATCTTACCACCTTATTACCACATGTGTGATAAAATACCTTTACTAATTTCATAACAACACAATGGGTCAATGGTCTGTTATTCAGAGAAAAAAAAGTCAGAGATCTTCAGTCCTCCAGTCTCAAGTTGGTTTGAGTTTCAGAGCTGTGGTGTTTTGATTGTAATCAATTTGCAGGAGAAACCTTTATAAAAACCAAAATACAGTAGCATCACTTGTACAACAGAGGGTACAAGAAGGTAGTACAAAATTATATGGAAACTCAAAAAAGTATATCCTTCTTGGGTGGTACATTTTGGGGTTTAAGTATCAGGCAGAAATTGTAAAGATATTATTTCCGTTAGCTGATCTCACAGGATTACCTGTAAGATCTGTTATGAAGTTAGCATTTTGCAATTGTCTCACGTGAATATAAAGCTGTAAGACATCGCTGTCACTGCAGGCTTACCTGCTCTGCCTGCAAAGGCAAATGAGCATCTGGGTGTATAAAAAAATCTCCAACCTGCTGCCAATATTGGAAACCTACACAGCAATAGCAGCTATCAGCTATACCAGAGATTCCTGGAATGATACCGGTCATATTGGGATTAAAAGCTGATAGGGCTCCAACTTCACTGAAGAGAACACCAAGGCTCCCCTTCGACCCAGGCAGCAGTTGTAGCAATTTCTCCATTGCATAATCTGGCATTTCTTAACAGCAGTAGGATTCCCATCCTTGTTAAAATACCTGGCTTGCAACTATGAACTGCCACTAAAGCATTCATTCAAATATTCATGAGGCCCATAATCACTCACAAAAAAAAATGTCCTACGAGGCACATTCTATGAGGATATTTGTGCACTTACATTTTTTAAATTTAAAATTGGTTTATTTGCCCTCATTGTCAAGCTTATCCCCCCAGGACACCAGCTGGAAAGGGGTAGAGTAATAATGAAACAACACTGAATTCTTCTCCTTTATCTGAGGTGAACAAAAAGTAGTTACTATGACTGTGGTGTAAGGAAGAGTGTTTTGAAGTCTGTGAAATATCTCACTGGCATGGTGTTTGAAGGATGCTTCTGAAATGGATTCTCCTAATCTGAAGCCTGAAACCCTTTGTTTGATGGGATGGGCCTGCATAGAAAGCACTTTGATGAAATTTATGTTCATAGTTTGAAAGCCCAGATCCATATGCTAAGAAGTTTGAAGCCTTTACTTTTTCTTCATGAACAACTCTTTCCTTTTCTTGTCCTTCCATCAAACACCATTGTAGCCTATATATTCAGACTCTAAGAGATAGGGAAGAGGGAATTTTTTGGTTTAAACAGTACTGTGCAATCCCTGTAGATTAAATCATGGAAAAAACATTCCAGAAGAAGATTATAATCTGATGCAGATGGGAAAAGAAGCACAGCCAGACAGGGTGAGGAATGTTATCAGAAACGCCTATTTGTAGCTTGTGGTCCAGAGTACAAAAGTAGAAACATGTTTCCTTTAAACACACAGAAATCAGAATTCTTTCTGAGATACGATAATGCTGGATGACCCCACCAAATGAGGAGAAGCTGTTTTTGAGCAAAGCATGGCCAGATTTTCCAATCAGAGTGTCCAGTCCTGAATGCCTGAGAGGTTAAACACAAAAACTTTGGGAAGAGGACACAGGGACTCAGATAGGCAGGGGACTGGACTAAAACATAGTGCTCGGGTAGCATTTGGTAACAGTTGATGCAAGGATAATGAAGACCAACATACAACATGAAAGCAACGAGTACAGGGAAGTAGGAGAGTAGGAATTTGACAAATATGAGAGGAACACAAAGAGGATCAAAGATGATGCTCTAACTATACATATTCTACTCAATATAAAGCTTTGATAGACAGCCATCTGGAATACACAAGCCCTGAAAAGGGTTATGCACTGAGAGACCCTACAGGCAAGCATAACCTGCAAACGTCACATGTAGTAGAAGACTGTTTTAAAACTGGGTGTACTGGTGGTACAATGGGTTTATATGTTCAAAATATTGAAATAGCTCTTCTTTCCCTCTCATGTTTTGCTTCAACATCCTCACAGCAACATGGGCTAATCAGACACAGATCTTCAGCTGGCACATACTGGCATAAATTCATACATTCATTGACCTCAAGCCAGGGCCTGAAGATGGTTTTTCATCTGGGTACAGCCTCCCACCGTAATTACCACATGCTGAAGGCAGGGAGAGAGTGTCCCCTTCTCATTCAACAATAGTTTTTGTTCCTCCTTTAATTAAGGCCTCATAGGCATGTTAATACACACGTAGCACAGGTTATTACACAAAGCACTTTGGATGGGGTTACACACACAATATTCCCTATGATACTGGCAAAATCCTCTCTCTACTTTCCCTTCCTGATGGGAAAGGGTAAGAATTAATCTACAGCTACAGTAGCACACCCTGCTTAAGCCCAAACAAGCAATAGGTGGGACTGGAAGCAAGAAACAGGTTCCTTGTTCTCATCCACATAGCAGACTATGTTGTTACTCCAGGGAAAAGAAAATATCTATCTTAATGCATTAAGTAAAGGCTGAATCTAGTCCATTACATCAGTGAAAACATTTAGGGAAAACCAGCCCTGATTCGCCACGCTAAACAACATCTTTGTGCAAAATCACAATTGCTAGCACTTTCCCCAGCTTTCAGCACCCAGTTTCCATGAGCATTCTTCTTTCCTACAGATAACTCCCGATAGTTTGTGGCCACCGGATCACAGCAGTATATTTTACCTGCAGGATTTAGGTTGGAATCTGTTTTGAGGCAGGAGCACGCCTGGAACTAATAACTGAGGTTGGCCCTGGGAATAAATACACTTCAGAGCATAGAAAACCTGCCACATTTTGTTTGACTCAGTGTATTAGGTAAAATTTTGAGTTCATACTAAACCTACCTTCTCTGCCCACAAGCTAGAAGACAACTGAAATAGATTTAACAGTGCTGGGAGCATGATGTGGCCTGCTGAGTGTGTGCCAGCTGAGAAGGCAGGTTTTGTTGCAGGCTGAACAACCTGAACGCAGCTTCCTCTCACCATCAGAGCACTGAGCAGCAAGGCCTGAGCAGGAGGGAAGTTCAGCAGTTCCTTGTTAGAGTCCTGAGCTCAGCCAAGAGTTTGGGTGAGGTCTCTCTGCTCTTCATTACTTTTATTTCTCTCTTTTTATTTTTCAATATAGAGATTTAATTAATCATCTTAAGAAACAGTGCCATTTCAAAACTAAGGAAAAGGAGAGACCCCTTTGAAAAGGACTCTGCACATTATTTCACTGGTCAATGAACACTACTTGAGAAGTGCTGACCTGTAAGCCAAGGCCTACGAGCAGTGCACTCGGCCTGCAGTGCTGCAGAAACCTGTGAGGGAGGGAGGGATTGTCCCTCTGACCCCAGCTAAAGACTAAAGAACACAATAGATGAATGAAAGGCATCAGTGGATAGATTGAAACCTGCTCAGTCCATATTCACTGCTTTCAGCATGTCAGTGGGCTTTTTACTTGCAAACCCCCCACCACCAAACCACAAGCATTGCATAAGGTGAAGGAAGTTACATAGTTGTAGCAACATATAAAATTCAAGCTAGACTAATTAATTAAAAATTGCCTGAGATAAATGACCACCACACACAAATTAGGGCAACACGTGACAACATGGGGATACAGTTGTCAGACCAGAGACAAGACAGTGGATTTTCCGTTTTTTCTAGGTGGTCAGTGTAGCCTTCTTGTTGGACAAAATCTCAACAGCAAGCCACAGCATGGGTGAGGCAGGAATGGTTGGCAAGAGTGGGCTGTGGGCAGCTCACACAGCGGTGTGGATGAGGCCCTGCTACCCAGGATAGAGGCAACAGGGCTCTGGGACCCCACACTCATCACCTGTGTGTAAGAAGATGTAACAGGACATGAGACATACCTGCTTGAGGTCATCAGAGACGAGGACTTCAAATGATTATTGGTACATTCTGGGAAAGGAGTGTTTGGTAATTCTCTAATGTCCTGTTACCTTGCTAGTGTCCTTTCCTCCTATTAATTAAGTACTGTTTTGTGAATCATTAGAGTCATTATTTATGATTGAAGTGCAGTTCACTGGTTAAAGTTTAGTATCTGTGACTTTCATGTGAGGAGCCAAGCTGGTGTTCATCAGTGACCCCTAGAACCTGAACCCAGCCCCTGTGGCTGCTGATGCCAAATCCACCTCTGCCAGTACTTCCCAGCATCTGTTCCAGCAGTATGAATACTAAAAAAAAGAGTCAGGTCACAAACTTCTTCCTCAGAAGCCAACCTCTGTCAATGCCGAAGAGGGTTTCCTTGGCCCTCCTAGCTTTGCTTGATTCAGTATTTGTTACACTAGCATGCTGAGTACTTGACATTGGTTTGTTTATCCTCTTATACAACTGTTCAACATGTATGAACATTTTCTGCCCATGCATCCATAGCACAGCTATAAAAACTCCTTGTTAATCACAACCATCATTTGAAAACATTAACTAAAAATAAATCTAGAATACAATCTCAATTAATTCACATCCTACATACAGCAAAACCTATTTACTTTTACAGCATGTATCATTTACATTTCATTTTCAGGTGATATTACAGTGGTTTATGCATTCACTATGTCGAACAAATTTTTCCTAGTATCCTCAATAGTAAAACAAGCATTTCTGATTAGATGACCTCAGCTACCTACAGATCTCTGTAAAAACATACTCTAAGTAAACATACTCTAAGTAAAAAGCAATACAGAGTGATCCCATTGAGACTGAGTAGGATTTTAATTGCAAGTTTGGTATATTTGTCTGGATTCCTTTCTTGTGCAAGTCCAGTAAGTTCAGACACATTCTTCTAAATGAGGGCATATTTCTATTTAAGATGCTGTAAAATTCCTCCAGCACTTTTGCTCTGGAGAACCTTAAAAATCACAAAAGGCTGTGATATTTTGATGAATAGATAAACACCTTTAAAAAGTACATCATTATGAGTCTTGCTTCTTAACAACCACATTTTTAAGACAGAAGTAAATTTTATTCAAAGAATTCAGTAAATATTCATTCTTACCACAAGACTGCTGTCCAGAGAAAGTCTTTTCCCAAATTCCCTTTTCTGTAGCTGTCTCTTTCGCTCCATAGCTGAGGTTATTTGTTTTCCTTTTGATCAACTAGAAATGTCAGGCTGTTTCCAGAATCACTGAAAAAAAAAATAAAATTAATGCACATTTCAATATCCTACTTAACAGTTTCTGTCTTTCATCATTAACTTTGTAATAACCCAGCAGCTAATGACTTTGTGTCTGTAGTAGGCTGTGTTCCAGGAACAAATTTTATGTGCCAAAAAAGCTAAACTCTCCATACAGAAATATTACCAGGATGTTTGGGTCACCTCTCAAAGAAAAAAAAAAAATCTGCTACTATTATCTTTATCAATACACCCCATGTTTTCAGGGTACCTTTTGAAGTGGGCTGGGAGCTGGATTTGCATAGCCAATGAACTACCTGGGGCCAGGGGGTAGGCAGGGAGAGAAGCAGTTCATTTCCCATTAATTGCACTCCTCCGTAAGCCCTGCTTGTTGGCACATCTGTGCTGCTACTACTCTGTGCAAATTTTGGACCTAATCCTGAAGAGTTCTAAAAGCTTTCAACTCCCATTACCTTTAATGAGGGACAAATGCCCTCAGCACTTTCATTACATTTTTAATGTCAAAGATTCTGCTGTGATAATCAGACAGTCCCACGGAGTAGCCGGGGAACTTCGCCCAGTGAAGCTCTCACAAAAGGAATTAGTCTTTCCAGTTCTGCAGGGCTTGGTTATTCCTGGCTGATGTTTTCTGCTCAAACCAAGCCACAGTTTACAAGTAGCAACTACCAGCTCTCGTTTCCTACAGGTTCCTGATGATACACAGGTTCAAACGCTTTAGCTTGTATTTTAAAGTGACGTTTATTGTGTGTGCTCCAGGAATATGGGCAAAGCTAATTAACTTATTCAGTAGTAGAATAATAACAGAAATAAGACTATAGCCTAGATTAAGGCAGGCAGATAATGCTATAAATACAGAAACAAATACAGGAATTTCCTCCTGCATCTTGCAGTGACTGCATTTACATTATCAGAGGGCAACATCCTGTACCTGTTCATCTGGGCTAACTCCCACTAAGGGCAGAGAGCCTATTAAAAAACATAATTCTAGTAAGGTTGCAATATTCTTATAGTGTTACTTAGTGCTAAACCAAGAGAAATTAATTGCGTTTGACTGAAAAACAAGAGTAAGCAAAAGACAAGTTTGTCTGTTTCTGATCCTTTTTACTACTTGCGAACAGCACCTCCAGTCACAGCCAGCCAGGAGATGTGTGACTGCCACTGGGCCCGTCTGTGGGGCACCGCAGCTGGCATTCCCAAAGGCAGCCCTATATGTGCATGCCTGTGGATAGCCTTGACTTCTCCTGCATCGCCACACTCCCATCTGTCACTGTGGTGATATCAAGCAGATAAAACCACTGCAGCTCTCCCCGCGTTGTCCCCAAATGCTCTGCCATGAGGGCACACAGGAGTCTGACTGCAGGCCAAGCACAGGCTGCCTGCAAGGAGAGCTTTGCCTCCGAAGCCAGCTGGAATTCAAAGGGCTCCCAGAGGCATGCAAACTGGAATCATCAGGTATAACGTGGGCATCACAACTAGGACTGCTCTTTTGCCCACAGAGAAACTGTAATTAGTCCAGCTACCAATCCATCCATTGGTAAATCCAACACCTGGTGCCTCCTACACTTGCCTTATACTTCTGGTTTACATTTATGCAAGACCAGAATTCAGGTCACTTTCTCCAAAATGGATAAAAATTAGCCTTGACACACATTCAGAACACGTGCCATGAGAACACGTACACATAGTGGCAGGAAAACCACAGTTCTTGCACTGTGACCATTCCAGTCTTGTGTTTTTTTCCAGGTTTACCTATAAGCCCATGCCTCCTTTCAGCAGTACCAGTCCTAAAGCTACACACACTATTTAATTCAGCTAATAAGCTATCTCCGTGGTGTGCTAGCACATAATTACCATTGTTTCCTGATTAGCTATCATGTCTCAAAAGAAATACCACGATAGATCTGAACAAAGACAGAGGCAACGTATTAAACAGTTCTTGTGATTATGCCAGAAATTACAAAAGAAAGACCTTATGTAATCTTTATGTCATTCTTCTGAGCATTCATCATGCCTGGAGAGCATGACTTCCACCAAGGGAGTCTTTGCTGATCAGTGAACACAGAACCATTTAGGAGTGAGCTAGTGAGAGCTACAGTTGGAGCCAATTATCCAGTAGAAGGTTGAGTATTTAATATGAGTGTCTGAAGTGTCTGTCTGCGGGTATTTGGTGGAGCTACCCCAAATTCTAGTTTAGAAGGAGAGAGGATTATTATTCCTACAGTTTATAAACTGTGCTGCCTTGGGCACTCCCAGACTGGATTTATTGTAGCTCTGACTAGCACAGCACGTGCTCCTACTCAATGTACTTGTGAAGCAGCCTCTGACCTTTGCCCTCCCCACACACCATGGAAGCTCAAATCTCTGGGCATCAGCAGGCTGTCATGGGTCTCTACTGAGGAGTTAACAAGCTGAGGCTGAACTCACTTAAAGTTTTGAATCAGATAATTATCAGACAAGAAAATACAATACAATACAATACATTGCCTGTACCAACATATGCTGGGTCCTTAAAGTACCCAACTCAGGAGGCCTTTGAAGAAAAGTGATCACCAGAGTGAAATACTTAACGGAAACAGAACAAGTTTCCGCCTTGGAATGGGCTCTTTTTGTGCATCATGCTGCTTGTCACAGAGAAAAAAGACCCTCCCAGGTAAATCACTGTTCCTCTGAGACCAACCAAAAGACTAACAGCAGTTCAAAATGGAGCTAACACATCCGCTGGGAAGCTCAGCAGAGGAGAATGGTCATCCAGATGCAATGGTCTCGAAACATAAAAGCACTGAGAATCAGTTTTCCTGATCATCACAAATAGTATTTTTGTGTTACCAAGAAAACTGACTGTAGAAATCTATCTGCCATCCCTGGCCAATTTGCTTGTTGATACCTTTACAGCAGAGCCCCCAGTGATCAGCATTCAGACCCTGACTGTCCCATTTGGCTCATCTGAACTGTGAACTATTCCAAAGTCACTTCTGATTTATGATGTCTTCACTGATACTGCGCTCACATATGTATGTTGCCAAACCTTTGGGGGCACAACTCGCAGTTCTTTGTGCTGTAGGAAATTTTTCAGCTGTAGGACTCTTCTCTGAGGGACTCTAGTGTTCATCTCTGCTGAACATACCGGGGAAGGCACTGAAGTTAGAGGCACTTGGCAATTAAGCCTCTATCTTCAAGAAGCGTATGGGGATCAGTGAAAGAGAATGCAGGTCCCAGATGTTTGCCTACTACTGTCTTCTCAGTTTTGCATTCAGGGAAGAAGGTTTCGTATGGACACAGAAAAAGCTCTCGGGGGAAGACCTAAGTGGGATCTTGCTTCAATGTGGTACACCCTCACTGTTCATAAAGCCAGCAAGCCAGAGGCATCAGCTTGATTATACATCCTAAAGCACCGTATTTTTAGTACTCGACACAAGAATGTTCATTACTTCAGGAGATGGCTCTAAAACTCTGCCCTGGAGAAACAGAGTAATTAACATAGAAAAGCACTCTCTAAAATCTATGCAAGAAATTTCTTGGATTATAATACCTTCTCCATTTCTAGTCGTAACAAAGGATGATTGATGCCTATTGCTTTAGCTGATGAGAACGTGTAACGTTGTATTCCTTAGATAAGCATCGGAGATATTTTCAGACACTTTGAAACTGCAGTTAGATTTCAACAGAGCTATGCCAACATATGTCAGCTGGGAACTAGCACACACTCCATCTCTTTGGTAACTGGAAATGGACAGTATTTATTTTTCTGTCTCTGACAAATTAGTATAAATGTAGGAGTGATAACACATGACAAAAATGACAGCTCTGCAAACTAAAGCCCCTCAGTATAAATTCAGGATGGATATAAGGCATTCTCCCCACCCTCTGCTTTGCCCACCTTAGCACCTGTCGGGCAGCAAGGTGTTCCCTCTGCATGTCTTCCTGAGCTGTTAGCAAAGGGAGAGGTTTGTGGTGTCGGACATCAAATTGTTGAGTAACAGAACAAGGCTAAAGTTAGAGAGTCAGCACCTTTAAGCACTGTTTCTATTCCAGTAGTCCTGCCTGTTCACTAGCCATACTTAAGGACCGAAAAGGAATAAACTGAAGTGGTATTATACCTCCCCAATGGAAGGAGAAGGGAAATACTATCACTAGCATAGGTCAGGAAGTAGCTATGAGAAAGTAAAGATTGTCATCGATGCAAATGTTAGTTAGAATGAGCAGGTGACCTAAAGGTGAAAGATTTTCCATCTCATTACCAATCTCTGGAGTGATTTAGTTTCCTGAGAACCTAATTAAATTGAATTGAATCTGTCCCTGTCTGGCTATATTTCTTTTGCCGACTCTGGTGCTAACACCAGTGTGCATATGTTTGCTTTTGATCTGGTATTTGCAGGAAAGGAAGTAGAAATAAGTATGGTCACTTTGTCTGGGCTTTCTCACAACTGGAAGGATAAAAAAAGATTCCAGAATTATGGACATGACATGTATTCAACACATCAAAGATTGTTCAGTTGTAGACAATCAATTTATCTTCCCAGGCCAGTCAAATATTCTGAGTTTGCAGTGAGCTTTTTTGAGTCTTTCCCATGTTTTTTTTAAAAGGTAGTGTGTTCAAACCCTCAGAGCAGTAACAGCAGAAGATCCCACCTTCACAAAAGATGAGAAAATTCTGCCTAGTGATTAAAAGTGAGCCATGAAAATGGTTTCATTACCACACCCCTATCTCTCCCTGTCATGGCATTTAGCCTGGTCATGACTTTAAGTGATGAAGTGGAAAAATAATCCCAAAACTCTTCTTTGAGCTGATGTTTTGAGCTTCAGCACTTGGGAAATAGAAAACTACAGCAATATCTGCATTTAAGCAACCCAAAATTTAGCTAGATGTTTTTTATTTTGCCCACAGAGTGTTTCATAGCAATGCTATAGGCAGGGCCTGCCTGCCTAATGCCCAATACTCCCAGGTATTTGCTTAGACTGGTCAGCAGTTTGCTAGTGCTAATATATGTGTTGTACATTCACACCCACTGGATTAGGTTGCTATTTAGATAAGCAAGCTGCATTTTTGCAGAGAGGGAAAGAGAATGTGCCATGTGCCAGCATTAATGAGTTAATTAAATTAGAAAAATTCCAATGCAGGAACCTAAAATGCTTAGATAAGTAGAATACTATGGGAATTACAAGGCAGCCAACATAGCACTGCTGTACCATTTTGCCTACATATCCAGATATTCTGAGTGGCTTTGTAAAATTATATTAAAATAAAATATGTCAAGTCAGTCAGAAAATATCTAGATGGAATGAGACACTTTCCTAGTCCTCTTTCTTTGTTTTCCTGTGTGATAATTCAGTTTGCTATACCCTGAATTTCTTACAAAGGATACTGGAATGCTACAGGCAGTGCACAGAGCCAGCCGTGTTATTTTGTGATCCAAAACACTCCCTAATCCTGTTCTTCTAATTCTGGTTGAAAACTGTCCAGTGGTCATCCACAAGGCCATGATGAAGTAGCCTCAAGGAACCGTGGGAAGGGCTGGAGCTAGACAAGGAACCTTCTTGTCTTAGTTGTGACTTTAATTACGTATCATGACACTGACACACGGCAGCCTACAAAGAAACTGAAGGCTGACTAATTTGAAAGCCAAATGCTGTGGATCTCTCCTGCCCTTACCCCATCCCTTGAAATGGAATCAGTAAAACACATCAGGTTATCTCTTGCAATTTTGGCTGGTGATCACTTGCCAGCAGAGAACAGATTCTTAGTACAATGTTCTAGAAACACAGCAGTTAAAATAAAGTGTCTCAGCTACTAAATTCCACCCTGTTTCATCCACAGTTTTCAATATACATTTATGCTTTCTTCATGCAAGATAATCTTCCATTTATTCAGCAAACTAAGCAACCAGTAAAGCTTTCTATAGAGCATTGCTTCCAGGATTTAAACAAGTTAAGATTAAGGGCTTAAATCTAGCAAACCTATCAGTGTGCTCAAAATAATACCAGGAATTTCAATAAATCAGAAAATAAAGAATATGGCATTAAAGATGTTATTACTATGACAGCTGTCAAGATGAATTGCCTGAGAAGCATTTAAAAGATTTATATCTCAGAATCTCACCAGGTTAATTAAATGGATGCATGCATTCATTTAAGAGGATAAGGTGGGCTGCAGTGACATAAAATGAGAGGGCACAAGATTACGTTCTTTCAGCATTAACATGAATGGGTTGAACCGCTATCATTTCCGTATTCTGTAAGAAGTGTGATTCATCCATTGCCATTTGCAGCTCCCATTTTCCTTCTGGGAAGGGGAAAAAAAAATATAAAAAATACTATGGACATTTATAGACTAACATAATCAAAGCTTTAACCTTTTCAGCGCTCTCTGTTTGGATTGGCTGTCCATTTTTATCATGGGGTTCCAGGGCCATGCTGCAGGGAGGAGAAGAACCGCCAGTAAATTACACCAAAGAATGCTGGAAAGGTCAAAGCATTACCCTCCCCTGTTTGCTTTTATGGGACATATGAAGCGTTCATATCAAGCAATAAAATTATTGAGACAAAAATGATGAAAGATAAGCAGACAGAAAGCATGAATCAGTTGTCAGGATAGAGACTGATCAGCATGGAAGAAAAGGACATATTACAGTGTTATCATCAATAAAACACAGCCTATGACAATGGTGTTTGTGTAGCCTTAGTTTCTGCACTGAAATCAAATCCTTCTGAATGTCAGAAGGCCTGCAGCCAAGAAAAGGATATCCAAGCAAATCTGAGGCTATTCAGGCTCAAGAATACATTAGATCCAAAGCTCCCATTTCCTGGGTGAGTTTCTAACCACTCATTATTATATGTTATTTATTACTATATGCTATTATGGATTGTATGATATAGATAATTATATGGCAAAGATTAATTCTCGTAACCATTGAGCCTGCTCCAGCCAAGTTTTACAATGTAGGCTGTTTATGTGCAGAAGGCATGGTCTGAACACTGCTACAGCATCCCCTACCTGTGAGGGCTGCAACACACATCTCCCTCCCCCGAAGCTGAATTCCAGGACCTGAGGAAATTTCATCTGAGGAACTGCTACCGTTCACACACCTAAAGGGGTATGTGGAAATTTTGAGTTTCAAAAAACAATGTTCCATTTATATCCCAATAAAGATGCCTCTGACATTTTCTGGCTTAAGGCTCCTAAATATGAAATGCTAGATTTAACTCCTGACATCCAGCACATCCTTATCGGAGCTCATTGTTTCTCATGGTGAAATTGGCTGGCTGACAGCAGAGAGCCAAACAGGAACCTCATTAGGTTTCAAATACTGAATTACAAATCTTCATCAGTGAAAGCAGCATTTGCTTTAGGAGACCAAGAAGGGTAATATATCAAATTCATACATGTCCATCCGATATGTTGCAATGTTCAGAAAAATGCATGCAATTAAATCAATAACTGAATTGACCTGACAGAGAGCTAACTGGAGGGAGGAATTTAAAATATACAGTCAAGTTTCCTACATATTGCACAGTTTGATTTGTGTTTCCTTCTCATTTTTCTTTCATTGGTGTAAATCAAAGCACTCCTCATGAAAGTTCAAGAACTTCCAACCTACGTGTAAGACCTGTATGGGGGTCTCTGCTGGAAGCAGTGGTAGGTTACCAACTCAGTGTTTGAAACTAGAAATGTGCCTGAACATCCCTTCTTTGAGACAGATGCCTTTCAGTCGCCATCTCTTCTGCCTGCCCATCTGTCCTAACGACAGTCCAGAGGGACCACTAAAGTCATCTGTTCTTTGTGCGTGCTCCACCCCTCCCACCTGCACTGCTAAAAGGGGTGATGGCTCCAACAGGCACAGGATCGTCCTGTGATCCACACACAAGACTGTCAGACACCAGAGACTGTTTATACTCAGGAGATTGTTGTCACTACCATGTCTCTTGCTTCTCTCTCACTCATTTCTGCAGTCTGCACAGTAAGATATTTTGCTACAAACACTTTCTAATGGTACATTGTGGTGAAGAAAAGCAGCTTGGTGAGATGAAGCGTCCCAAATGAATGCTACTCAGTTTGGTCCTCCCCAGCAGCAGAGATGAGAGGAACTAAAGATCATTTATTTTCTGATGTATACCAGCTCATGGATATGAGGAATTATTAAAATCATCTTAACTTAGTGATAGTGTTCAGATATCTGGGTTTACTCCACTGGGTAACGTCAAAATGTACATGTGGCTCAAAGGAAAACTCTCAAGATAAAAAAGGTATTGTAAAAATATTTCCTTAGTTACTAGGAACATCTTTAGCACCCAGCTCTGCACATCCTCCTTAGAGAACCAAAGTCATTTGCATCAGAGGGAATATTTCAATGTCTAGACTGCAGAATTTGCTTCTAATGAATCTGGGGCTTTGTGAGTTGTAACACGGTGTCTCACATTTCACCTTGCTGTACAGGCACTCCCAGTGGACCAGAGCCTAGCCTTAGAGTACAGCCAATAACTTCATAATGAAGGTATTAGTTCAATAACAGCCCAGAAATGAAGCTGGATCCAGCTCATAATCCCTTTCTGTCATATGAAAAGTAGGGGAGGACAAGGTACAGCGCAGTACTTGGCACCCCTTTACGATCCAGGAAGAGGGTAACTGAGAAAGGGCTCAACTCATCTATCTCCACCCCACCATGACTAAAGACCACCCTGGGGAAGAACAAGAGGGGAAGGACAGCATCTGTCTATTCCCGTGCCAGCCAAACCAGAACTGAGCCCCTGGTCTGAAAGAATGGTTGGTTGCAGAGGGACAAAGAAGAACAAGCAGCCCCATTTGGCTGAGCAGCTCCAGGTGCTTCCCACACAGGACACCACGCATATTTTATAAGGAAACTTCATATATTACTCATTTAAGGAAAGTTCATATATTACTCATTTTGCTGTGCACATACTTTCACTGGGTCCTTCAAATCTGTACAGTTAGGCCAGCTATAACCACAGCTGCAGCTTCATGGACTCTGTGGTCACCTTCTGTTCACTGCCACACACAAGACATAAAAGAGATGAGGTACTGGAGCTGAATTTGGAGGTTATAGAACTAACTTAGCTCCTGTAAGTGTGGGCACTAAAATCTTCCAGCTGGTTCCCCAGCTGTTCTGCCTTTGCAAAAGTTAGAAGTCTACTCTCATTTCAGCTGACCTAACATCATCCAAGGAGCTGACCCAAAGGAATTCAGCTCCAGCATTCCCAAACACTCTTCAGCAGCATCTCTCCTTCATGCTCATGCTCACAACAGAAAGGCAGCAGGGTACAACTTGGCTTTACCACCTCCAGTGTTGTTGTGGAGTGTATTCTCTGCACACCAATGAGCACAGATAAAGAAAAACTCAATGTATTTCCTCATCTAATTCCAATTCACTTTATTCTTACACAACAGAGCATGTAGGACTTTGGGATATCAGGATCGCAAAATTTAAAGGAATATACATTGATTAAACTCCATCTTCAGCTTATGGACAAGAAAACTATTATGAATAAGTTAAAAATTAAAGATGTTCTGTCCTCATCCATATTTCCTTAGACAGTGACAGACCACCAAGCAGTGCCAGCATACCAAACAGTTCTTCACTTCTTTATTTCTGTGCAGTTCTAGGGCAATCTCATCTCAAATGCTGAATTCAGTTCTGGGCCAAGAGGATATAGACAAACTTGATGGAATTCAGACAATAGCAGCAAAGACAATTAAAGTATTGACTTGGTGGAAACGATTAACAAGTCCCTTCATAGTAGTTTCAGTGACAAAGAGGAGACTAAAATGGGAAGGAATGACCATCTACACAGGTTTGAGGGACATATACCAACACTAGAGACAGTGAGGAATTGGTTAGGTTATTGACAATAGGCTGAAAAGAAATAAAGAGGGGGAAATGATGCTGAGTATCTTGAAGAAATTACCTAAAGTGAAATCCAATACAGATTGATTCCCAGAGAATCAGAGGAACACTTGTCATATAAAAAAATAAGGTAGGACGAAGTACAATAAAATACGCTGTGAGTGAGGATGCTGCCAAGAATGAGTTGCCTGAAGACCCTGATGAGGAAGAAAAGAGCCCTCTCTCCCTTTCTTCTCAGAGTCTGTCATTACATTTTGCAGTGGTTGATCCGCATTAGAGACAATTAGAGTGAAAGGCTTTTGCTTTGGGGAAGCAAAGAAGAGCCATTCCATCCTTGCCCCTGTGCAGCCAGTTGCCAGCAGTGCTTACTCCAGTTTCTCAATGTGAAGACTGACTGTCAGACACTGATTTCTAATTTTTCCATCTGCCAGAAACTTAATAAAAATGTAAATTAAAAAAACCCTCATGATTTTCCTACTAAAATGCTTCATAACTCTCCTATGTTTTATGTCATTCTTCCAGTCTTCCACTCATCTGCACTCAGCTCTACTAAGCTAACTGGGAGAGAACATGCAGTCTGCCATCATAGGTAATAATCCAACACATTGGGATTATGGATACAAGTACTACCCAGAAAATATTAGAAAGAATGGAGACATACTATAAAAAGTCTCTGTATCTCTCTCTCAAGCATCTGTCTGTTTAGAATGCAAAGTAAAAATCACTAAAGTACCAAAAGTGGAAAACCAAAAGTAGATGAAGCAGAAAAAACCCCACCCCTGACATTTCAGAAGTTCATAATTTATTAAAGTCTGAATGATGGGTTTTTGCAGTACCAACAGTTGGGTTGGCACAGGACTATTCTTCCACTTTTTTCTTCCACTGTTTCTTACAGAATTCAAGTTAATGCCTTAAATGCAATTTTCTTCCCCTAGATTATTTCTTGGAAGTAATGCCATGCACATTTAGATAAAGTTTTGAAGATTACACTTTATGCATCTCCAGTCTGGGAATAATGGAAATGACTCAGTATTGCTGTGTGGCTCAAATTTCAGCTGGGGAAAAAAAAAGATATTCTTAGTGGGGAAGGGGAAAGCATTAGTATACCTGCACATTCTAAATGAGGTACTTGGAATTTTAAAGTGCATTTTGAGATTAAATATAACCTTTTAAAGTATTTTTTCTGCTTAAAGTATATTAAAGGGGGGCATGAGCAAGGAAGAAGGAATGTGTACCTGGTTCATTTCAGGTAAGCCCAAAGCATTTGCCCATATTTTAAGTTGGATCCCTGCTCTTGAGTGGGTGGGTTAAATTGATTCACTAACTTCCACTGTCTCAGTTTCTCCGCTATACTGTGAAGCTAATAATATATAGTATATATAAGTGCTATTTACAGAATAACCCCTCCTTGGCTGTGACTTTAACAGTGAAACTTTCTATTAGTGCTGTTGCTCTATGTCATTACTCTCCTCTCTCTACCAGTTGTGTACATCACTACACACCCAAACAGGGGAATGATTCTTTCTCCAAATTCTGCACCACGCAGCAGAAGATGCTCAGTTCTCATTCACCTCTTGGCTATTCTGTCAAAATAAATCTGACTCTAGAAATGCAGCTAGGACAGAGTGGAACCCAGCAAAGAGGCGGGGAAGAGTCTGCCACCAACCCAAAGCATACGCAGGCAGTGAGCCAGATATTCTCAGCTCCCTTCATGGTTTAAACCCGGCTCTGCCTGAAAGGTAAACCAGGAAACATTAAAGCAGCAGTTTTAATGTGGGGTTTTTTTTATTAGAATAGCCCACCCCACCCATCCACCCCCTTTGTTTTTCCTGTAGTAGTTGAGCAGGGTGCTGCAGCCTTTACTGATGTTCCCTTTTGGTTTTCCCTATTGACTCACAGCAATGTTACCTGGAGCTACTGGAGAGAAGAGAAACTGAACAGGACTCCAGGAAGGGGAAGAAGAAAGAAGGAGAAAGGCAGGTGGGGTCCACAAGAAGAAGTTATATCCTTCCAGTTTTCTCAGGTGTGGATCCTTTGAGCTAAATCTTAACCTTCGCTTTGCCTCATGTCTGGGTGAGCTGTGTTTCTCACTGAGTTTGGTAGGAGCTAAGGGGATCCAGCCTCCTGGTGATGGAGGTTAAGTTATATACCTAAGGACAGGGGTGTGAGGGGGTGTGTGAAAGGTGTGTGTGTGAAATGTGTGTGTATGTGAAATATGTGTGTGTGTAAAATATGCTCCCAGCAGTTATAAGCTCCTGAACTAGGCACCAAAGCCCAGAATCCCCCTGTAATACACAGGATCCAAACCTGGAATTCAGGTAGAGAGGAATAAGTCCAGAGCAGGTTGCTTCCATCACAAACATTAGCCAGCAGGTGAAAGTGAGACTTCGGTGCTTTACCTAAGAGACAGAAATATCTGTCTGTACCAAGAGGAAGGAAAGGAAAACATCAGCCAGGCTTTGTGTTATACACCCACCTCTGTGTTGTCGTGCTGCCTGTGGCTGTGTACCTTGTGAACCATTCCTTTCTGGGGGCTGTGCTGAAAACTATCATCTAGTCAATAAATTCTTATCAAGGTCTGTTTAAAGCTTTTTCTTGTGACAGGAGATTTTTGTGGTAATCGAGAAGAAAAGCAATTCACTTGATTAAAGATTGGTAAATATAAATGACAGAAATGGTTTCCTATGAACATTGTGATTGTAATCAATAACACCATGACAGAATTGCAGCTTAAGGGAAGGAAGTTATTAGTTTTAGGGAAGGCACATAATTAAATATAAGGCAGATCTAAAAATTCTCAAGCAGAGAGACAAGGAGAATGGCCAGGCCAAGACTTTGTAGATTGTGTTACTTCTTTTCAGTTCATTTGGTGCTGTCTTTCACTTACTCATGCAACCTTAAAATAAAAATGAAGACTTTAGTCTAAAATGTTAGGGCTAAACAGCCAGTGACATAACAGAGAGCTGTTTATTGAAATATTAGACCAGGTTTTGCTTTAATACTATCCTTTAGCTGCAACTACTAACAGATGTTAAAAATCCTTAATGATTTAACTGAAGTTTCAGTCATTTCTAAATGTTTCTCTTGTGCAACTGGAAAGAACACCCAGGCCTTTTACCACCAACATAATATGGGGACGGGATAGATCTGATTATTGGTAATTGGGATTTTGGCCTTTCGCCTCTCGATCAGTGTTTCAAACTGAGACCAGGTTGGTATTGAATAAAAGCCATTTCCATCAGCTGTCTGTTCAGTGACCTCCATGAAATATTACAAGTTGGTAGTGGACAGGTGTCTATATAATTAAAATACACTTTGCAAGCACAGTTGGCACCCTGGAATTTTCTTATTACAAATCTATAATTTGCTCCCCCAGCTCATAAATGGAAAGCATTCAAGAGCTCTGAGATGTCATTTAAAACCAAGAAGGATACAGTCCTCGTTGTTAATCACACAAACAAAGTACCTCTGTTTCTAGAGCAGTTTTGAATCCCTGGACAAATGCTTTTGTGCACTGCAAAGATTATTCTTCAGGCTAATAAAACTCATGAATGAGAAGTAAAAGATCAACTCCAAAAACTGGTAAAAACCTAGAGCCGTGTAGTTTATACTGGAAAATCTTGACAGCTATGTATGGTGTTCACTGTAAAGACTATCAGCAATCACACAGGATGTCCCACATATCCCTGAATCTGCATTAATTGTGTCACTATTCCCAGGCACCCCCACCAAAGTCAGGTCTTTTTGGTAGCAAAAAATATGAAAAGGGTTTTGATAGGAGAAGGCTTGCCCAATCTCAACGTGATGTGTTTTCTCTGCCTGGGAATCAAAGCAACAGTTTTATGTTTGAATAGGATTTGGGGATGGGCAGGGGGAACAGCAAATTATTTTACGGCTTTTCAATAACCAAGCCTTTAATCTGCTTCTCTCCTGTAACACCTTCAGAGTTTTATCAGAGAATGTGTGAGAAAATGCTCTCCGTTGACTTTGCTTTCCTCTTGTACTCATTATGAACTCAGCAAGGCAGAGCACTTCAGGCTGAGGCCCTGTGACAGATGCAGCTTCCAAGAGCTGGGGGACACTCAGAGACTCACAGAAATCTTTGCAGATTTGCCAGTGACTCGCATCTGTGTCAATGAAAGATGTAAGGAAAATGTTACAGGGAATCCAAACAACAGGGAAGGACATTTAAGTACAAGTAAATCCCCAGTAGTGAAAATATATGTGCAAGATGTTTCACCCCCTGAAAAGAAACATTGTTTGGCCTGACCTAGTTCAAGATGCTAAAAGATTTATAAGAACATAAAAGAGCAGTTGTTAAGCTTGGCACTGTTGTGCTGTAGGAGAAGGACTATGGATCCACCCAAGAAAAGAGCCCTCATATTAATGTGGGGACACCATAGAGAAGAGATTAATCGAGCAAACTTCATTTTCTGAGAAGGCTAAAAGATAAAAGAACCCCACAAAAAACCCAAACAATTCCAAAGTTTTCTAATGGTCCTAGTAGGGACCTGCTAGTTCTTACTAGGAAACTCCTACTAAAAATTTTCTCCTTCTAGAAATTTTCTTCTTAAACTGGTTTCCTCAGCCAGTAATTTCCTCTGCAGGTGGCAACTGAAGGGATAAAACTACTGCCAAGCAAACTTCAGCATTCACCCCTCCAGTCTCCAAGTGAAGCGCATTAGAATTAGTCTGCTCTTTGCACACATTTCAGATGGAATGGCTGAAAGGAAGAGGCAGAACAGGAATGTGTGGAATCAAAGCAGGTATTCACACGCCCGTTTTTAACACGTTTCTGTCACATTGTCCAGAAGAACATCTATAAAATGCTCAAGCTAAACCACAAACCCAAAAAGCTAGGAGCTGAAGACAGCCACCATTAACAAATTGCAGATGCATGAGGCTCATTCAGAAAGACCTTACAAATCAGCAATGAGGGGAAGAGAGAGCAAATCATGCAGAAACTATTTAATCAATGAGTAAAGACAATTATAACATCTGTTAATCTTTTGTGTAGGTTATAATTAGATGCTGTGGAGGAGTAGCCTTTAAGGGGGAGGCAGGGAATCCTTTAACATCTGCTAGAAGGGCAAACACTGTGCAATAAATGACTTTAAATGCAATCAGCAAAATGAGAGCTGCACAGAGTTCACAAAAGGCCTGTATAAAAGATTGAGGATAACAAAATATTTTGCCAAAGGTCAACTCCTGCAGCACTAGAGCCTGAATAATGACTGCTAGTTTAGAGGCCACATCAAAAACAAACGTGATTGTACCTCTGAAAAACAATTCTTTTCTCATTTGTGCCATTATAGCAAAAGCACATGCTGCTGCTGTATATCACGTCAGCTTAATGACTTATTAGAGCAGTATCTATCAACCCTGAACAGTTTAGAATAATCAGTTAGGTATGATGTATTTTAAAGACCAGAATTCAGTCTAATTAAACTGACACAGACCTGAGCTGTACTGTAAAAGTGATGTGATTCTGATTTTAAATAATTAATCATTCAGCGGCTTCTAAAAACCCCAATTATTTACTCATTTTGCCCTTGAAAACAACCATATGCTTTAAGCTGTTCTCACTGAAAACAGGAGACCAACAGGGAGTTACTTTATCCAGTTTAACACAGCCCTCTGCTGGCAAAATAACCCCCAAAGTCTTATCACCATTTTGTCAGATCATCTCAGCGCAGATGAAAAGATCCTACATTTTATGGCAAAGTTACACCAGATCTTAGAAGACAGCAGTGTAGATCAGAGCTTTGGGAGTCTGCATAAATTAAGCCATTGCTTAATCTCTCTAGAGCTCCTGCACCTCCTTTTACCCAGCAGATGCAGTTCTGGACATCACCAGAGTACTGAAGGATCAAGCCAAGTGCTCATATCTAGTGGAGTGAGTCATTTTAGCAGCAAATGTAATCCTTTTGCTCATGTCAAGCTGTGCTATGTTCCTCGAGGAGTGCCACTGATTCCCACAGGATCACCGTACACATGCGATTGCAGATTACACTATTAGGTAATACTTAGTGTAGGCAAAGCAAGCACGATACAGTCCAGCTGCAAAAAGGACACGATTCAAAACACAAATGTGAACAACCACCAAAAAAGCAACTTCACTGTAAAAGAATTCCTGCTTCCTTCTTTTCTCCACCATGACTGAAAACTCACGGTGGTGACGGAACACAGCTTCAATCAAAGTGAGGCAGACAATGAAATTCGCCTCTGTTGTTGCATGCAGTAATTAACTCTTCCTATTTGTATTATGTCTGAGCAACAAAGAAACAAAAGGACACGGTAAACTGTTGAATTCAACAATTCAGATAATGATGAATTATAATAATCAATTAGCGCCGTCAAAGAAAATAATTTGTGACATGCATTTGATTCTGCACAGACCTATTGTGTGCACACACTATCCAAGGCTAGTGTGGCTCTGGAAAACAAATAGTGCTGTCCTGTGGAAAGCTTATCAAACGTGCAGTTGAACAGTAGCATTTCTTCTTGCTGCGTGTCAATACTAATAGTCCATTTCTCAGCAACGTAATTTCTATCCACTGCTTTATAATCCAACCTGCTTTTCAGGGTCTGCATCATTCACAGCCTATAGACGGTGTTACTGCCTGTTTCCAGGAGCCGCTGCTCCTGTACAAACCACATTTCTGTGATTCACCTGAATGCCACTCAATGGGATCATAAAAGATTCCAAGTACTTTTCACATAATAGCTATCTAACTTTCCACCCCCCAAACATCATGACTAATTTACGTAACCGACAGGGAATACCTAACGTGATTCAGGCCTCTGCGTGCTACAGGAGCAGTATCATTCACCGGTACAGAACTGAGTATTACAAGTGTTAATGGCTCATGTTCTATTTACATTGTACATTTATCCTGGTTTTGTAATAAAACTCCACATTAGACACTATAACTTCCATAGGTGTTCTGGCAGCTTTGGCATGGATTTTTCTTCAGCAGAACTCCAGCCCTGCCAGGATCTGAACACGTGCAGAGCTGCACAGGAGCGGCACAGCATCGTGCCGCATTTGGCCCTGGCTGCGCTGTGCTAAACTCTTCAGCCAACTGTGCTTCCCTTTGGCACCTTTGTTCCGTGGCTTTTATCCCAACCTCAGTCCCGCTTGTCAGATGATGACAGGCTGGAGTCTGCACTTGTTCTGTTTCTTTTCAGATGGCAAGAAAGCCCAAAGAATTGACATTCTGTTGGCAATTGTCCCCTTTAATGCCATCCCAGAGTGTTATCAGATTATATGCGGTATTCTTGGGCAGATTTCTTAGACCCAGGGAAAATTCAACCAGGGGATCCCTCTGGTGAAAAGTGAGCCAGCTCTGTATCCTAATTTGCTACAATGGAATATAAGAAAGAAAATGTAAATGTGAGAAGGGAAACGTAAGAGAGGAAAATTAAAATCAAATGCCCCCAGGCTCATCAAGTTTTGAGAGTCTGCTTCTGCTCTTCAGGTAATTAGCAGAAGATTTGCTCTTGACTGAAGTGGAAGAGGAATTGTACCCTACCACACCACATTTACTGGGGCAGGATTTCTACTTTAAATCTAAGCCTCTAAACACTTCTACACAACTCATGCACAAGGACGACAGCAGGTAAGTCCATGAAGCTTTCTCAAAAAGGAGTAAAATTCAACACTTGTAAGATTAGGACTTGAACTCAAAATTAATTTGAGAAAGATAAGTGGGAACAAAGCATTTTTAAAATCTCACTTTGTTCTAATTATTTTGAAGATTTTGTGGGCCTTTGCCAACCTGAATATTTGCAAGTATAAATATGCTCACCAGTTCACATCAGTAGATCATCTTTAGTGGCCATGAAGTAAAGACTGTAAAGAGTGGCCCACAAGAGCCAGCATGGTAGGAATCAAACCATCTAACTTTACATCCACTTTAAACCCATTCCTTCTCCTCAGGGAAAGGCTCTATCACAATTTTCTATTCTTCACTTGCATTCAGCGGAAGCTTCTGAGCTACAAAAAGGTCTTTTAAAGAAGGTGTAAAATTTTTGCATATACTATTTCTGAAGGATGATAAGCACCTAAAGGATAAAACTCTATGCTCTTATTTAAGTGATTATTTAAAAGCCCAAAAGTGTGTTTCCATTCGCATGGCATCAATACAGAGCTAAATTTAGGGCCCTTTTTTTCTTCCCCCAAGAGAATATGCTTCAGTTCCAGAGACAGAACAACAGCTCCTAAGCGGCACAGTAGTATCTTGACATGCCAAGCCACATTATAACATCAAAAAGAGACAGACAGGTTTTGATCTGCTGTAGAAACAGGGTCACTGGAGAGGGGCATCTGTAGTGGTAGCCACCCAAACCTTAACAGGAAGCCCCAAAAATCTGTTGCTGTGTAGGACAGAGAGGCCTGGCAAACAAAGTCAGAAGGAAGAAAAGCAGAAGAAAATCAATAGTGCTAATAATTCAGAAGGAATCCTCCAGTTCCTGTCTGATTGATCTGTACTGTCTCACCCCCATATACATGCCAATCAGAGCATTCTGATTTCATTCTTCAGAAATACGCTTTGTCTCCACAAAAACAGATCATTAAATTGAGGTAAACAGTAATAAAAGAGTTCCTCAGACACAGTCCTGTGATCAGGTTACTCCCTGGAAAAGCCACCGCAAGTGAAATTGCAGCAATTTAGAACGGGCTTCTGGCAAAGTATTGCAATGAGAAGCAGAGACCTGGGGTTGTTACCAGCTTTTGAAGTGGGTAAACTAAGTTTTAATAAATCACATTTATGGGTCAGTTTCTCCCTTTGTAAAATGAGGATAATTCTGTGAAAATCACAGCTAGTTGTCCTGAAAAAGTGTTAACTGGTGGTCAGAAGTAGCTCTGTCCCACAAACAGCAGGCAGTACAGCAAGAGTTTTTTCACAGCAGTTACCAGTGTAGCAGTGTTTGTGCTCTGATGTTTCAGGATTTATTGGATTTCTAACACAAACACTCAAAACAAAAATTACTGTTTCTCACATAACTGACAACTCATTTTATCGAAAAGATGTCGGATTTCAAAGCACTATATGATTCTTTATTTTAAACTTAGAAGCCTCCAGAACTTGAACAGGGGATAAAAGTAAAAACAGAGAAGTTTTGCTTTAAATCAATGCCTGCATAAAGAACAAAAAAAATTTTTTTAAGAAATCTGTACTAAAAACTATAGGGAAATTGCATTAAAAATTCAAATTAATTTTCAGCATTCAAATAAATACCATGAAATGATAAAAGAACAATCTTAGACTAGTTTTTGTTCAGTTGATGACAGTATTCATGAGATTTTAAGAACCGTAGAGTTTCTTCACTTAAATTAAGAGAAAGCCACTTCAGTGCAATCACAGCAAACAAAAGCCAGAATCGAGTTTTCATTTGTCCTTTAATCTGTTGCTGAACCACAGTCAGATGCATGGCTGTAATTACTCCTAACAACTACATACTTGCCTCTCTTTTAATTAAAGCAAAACTACAAATAGCAATGCTGACACACTCCTAGAGAAAATAAGCTTTACAGAGATGATAAAAACACCAAAACAGCAAAAGTCTTACTTGCAGCAGTTCAGTCAAAACATGCCAGCCCTGGAGAGCTCAGAACCGTAAGAAGCCTTTGCAGTCCAGAAATTCTCTTGAGTTTATCCAGTGTTTATTTACCAAGCTTTAAAAGTCTGTGGTTAGAAGAACAGAGTTAGCTTTCTACACCATCCAGTGCTCCTGAAGTCCTCCAGTAACAGCAGACAAGAAGTTTGCTGATAGTTGGGTTTGCTGCTGCTATGTAGTTGCTCAGTACTTGTAAATACAAGCTCTGTGGACAAAGTCCCAAATGACATCACAGGCAGCTGCTTATTGTTGAGTCTTTATTAACCGACTGTCAGAAAAGCGAAGAGGAAAGAAAAGCACAAACTATCTTCCCTGCAGCACAATTTGCATCTTAGTAAGAGTTGCACTGCTGCACATATAAATTCTTCTGTTTACCCAACTGATGTTTTCTTAGAATGAATAAACAGTGTTTGCAGGGAAAGCAGAAAAGTAAGAACAACTTAAACAGCTTCGACATGGAAAGAGCACAGGGAGAAAAAAAGAAAAACTAAAAATTCCAGCAGTCCCTCTTCAGAATTTACCCCTGATTCTCCTATTTCTTTTGTTTATTTAAAAATATGTAACTAGGGGTGCAAATCTGCATGGATTTTAAAGCACAGAGCAAAGGACTTTAGTTGGTTGGAAGAAAGTTCCAACTCATTCCTAATTTTAGAAGTTACAGAATTACAAACTATGATCTCTGCAAGATTTAGGACAGCTCAATTTCAGTTACAATGTGTTTTCAAGCACTTTCTGCAGATGAAAAAAAGAATAAAGCAAGAAATGGCATCAGACATAGTTATTTGCTAGGTGCTAAGGGCATAAGTACTGACCTTTCCTTCTCAGAGGTGGAGGTCCAAGACTAAGTAGCACCTCGGAGCGGAAACACACACCCAGTTCCCAAAGAGGCACGGGATTCTCAGTCCAGAACTAGTTCAGCTACTAATCTGAATCTATCTTCTGTCATTGAGCATTCCAGCTGAAAGAAAGGGGCTGGGACTCTGTGCCTTGATTTTTCAGAAGTCAGTCTTTTCAAGTCAGAACTTCAAATGCTGGAAGGGCACCACCAAGGGCTGGGAGAGACTGAGCTGTTATCTGTGCACGCTTCCACATGAAGAGCTTCGATATTGGGAAACACCTGGCCACTTGCATCCAAGCACCCAAGACTGCATGTTCCACAAACAATGAAACAACCGAAACCTGAGCTCAGTGATGAGCTGAAGCCAAGTTTTTAGATTTTTAATTGCTACTCACAGGAGCATCAACCCAAATTCTGCCTGTACTTATAGAGAGCACCACATCAAGCTAGGGTCAGATCCTTGGCTGGTGTAAATCAAGCTAGATGCAATAACACACACGAACAACAGCAGTCAGCACTAGCTGAAGATCTTGCTTTTCCTTATAAGAGTGTCATTAAAAAAAATGTGTGGCCTTAATGACAGTGCTTGACTTCCTTGGTGCTTGCCCTGAGTGGCAGCGATACCCTGTGGAAATAGAGGCACCGAGCTTGCTGGAACTGCTCCCAAAGGCAATTGCTACCTCTGCCACTTGCTGCCTCTAACGCATAAGTTTGTGCTTTTGAAGATGTTATAAATCCCTCTTCATTTATTCCTGTGGTTAATCAGCCTGTAGCACACAAAAAACACCACCCTGTGTAACTATGAGGTATATTTACCACCCTGACTCAAGCATAAGGGGTTGCGTTCCTCTTCCATGGCATCCAGCAAGGTTTTATATCTTCCACATTAAAAGCTTGCTAGTTTGATCAAGGAAGTCTCCAAAACACTTTGAAGATGAAGTGGGCTATGACAGTAATAAGTACTAACATATACTATTCAGTAACATTCATTTCAAAACTTACGGTTTCAGACCCAGCTTCGCAAGCGCCTCGGTGCAGCTACTTGATTTAAGCAGCCATGAACGAGGCCGTGTGCTCACATATACAGCTCCATAAGGCTTCGTATCACTCCAGCAAGAGCAAGCCCATCCATAAGATCAGCAAAGAGTTGGATTTTGTTTAAACCTGATGCTGATTTACACTGTGCTTTCTCAGACCGAGGGTAGGATTTGTTTTTTCACCAGCCACTAGAAGTATTTATAAACACTAAATAACTGCAAAGTACAGGTTATACTCCAGCTCTCTCTTGAGAGCAGACCTGGCTTGTCCTGAGACACTAATGCAGGCACACACATGGAGAAGACAGGAAGAGTGGATTCAATTGAAAAAGCTAAATATTTAATGAAATTTTAAAAACCCAAAGCAACAAACAAACCAAAAAAGCAAGCCCTAAGGAAAACTGCAGCCTGTTCCCATGAAGAATTCGTGTTATTTAGCAAAACTTAGCAGTTTCTAAAAACTCTAGAGAATGTTGCTGTGTTTCCAGGCTAAGCACACCTGGGTGAACAGGATTAGGACACCAGACACACTGCTCACATCTCTCTGGTCAGGCAGCACTGCAGAGATGGTGACTTAAATTGCATGAAAGCAATTTTTCAGAGGTTTTCATTCAAGGAAGTTCTATCTCACTCCTTTTCAGATCTTGTAAAAACAAATGTGCAAATGAAAGGTATTGAAATTTGTGGGTTTAACCAGCAAGTTGTTCTTTCCAAGAGGAGAACTCCCATGATGCGGGTGGACATAACAGATTCAGCATTCTTCAAATTACAACCCTTATTAAGGGAGTGGCCATTAGCTCACCCTGTCAGTGCACTTATCCATCTAATTACTATTCTAAGTCATCACAAGATATAGCTACTGGCTGTGCAGATACAGACTATTTTTGGCAGGAATGCGGTGGCTTTTGTTAGAACAAAATTCACGACAGAATTCAGTCCTTGACTAGCTTCAGGTTGAGGGAAAAGATAAAAAAGTGGAAGATATGAGCCACAGTAGTTGCTCCTGGGCTGATGCGCAGTAGACTGAACCAAGCAATGCATCTGGGGAAATAATTCAGCTTTGAACTGCCTCATTTTTGATGGGAAACAGGTAAGATGAACCATAACAAACCAATCTACATAGATGTGGACTCTAGTAAAGCTTGTCAATTAACCTATAGCAGCATAGCCAGGATCCATAAAAGACTCCATGTCTCTTCTCATGCTAACACAAAATCCGTATTATCTTCAGGTATCCTATTTGATTTTTCTTTATTAAAGTAAAATGTTCTTCCTCACTGAAGATGCCAAAGCTCTGATCTTTGGGCAACCAGGTCTAGTGGAGTGTGCCCACTAGACTAGGACTAGATGGGCTTTGAGGTCCCTTCCAACCCAAATCGTTCTATGATTCTATGATCTTCTCAGGAAATGCAGTAAGGGGGTGGGATCGAGTCACTTCAACTGCACAACCCTTTCCCTGAAGCACTGCAGAAGTCCCTGCAGTCACACGTGCCTGATACACGTGTTTCTCTTCTTATGAGCACAAGGGCAGAAAATGGGTCAGACCCAGGTGCCCCCAGGTTCACTCTCTCATTACAGACCCATAAAGCTGCAGCACAGGGTGATCAGCCTCACAGCCTCACTGAAGGTGAGCCTGCAGGCTATGTAACACCCTTGTATTACTCTCTGATACTGCTCCTGGAGCAAGGACAGAAAGGTGATAGACTCCAGAGCAGTTCAGCCTAGAAGGACTAAATTGCAGGACATTTAAATCCCAACAGTTTGTAATATAATATCATATCATCCTAAACTGTTATATTTTTTTCCCATAATAAATACTCAGATCACTAGAGGGCAAAATTTAAAAAATAGTAAAATAAATTGCAGGCTATAGGATTCACTCTCCTTGGAGTTGCACATGGTTGGAAGTCTTGAGCTGGTTCCTAAAATATCATGGAAATTTCTCCTGAATGACACCAGGGTACCAAAGAGCAAATTACTATTATTCTCACTTTTACCAACACAGCTAAGTATGTCTCACAAAAGAAATACCTACAACTGTCACAAGGGACCGTCACAAGTTGGCACAGCAAACACTCTTCTAAGCCTGGGGAAGCTGGCAGAATGGATAAACAAATGAACCAAGTAAAAATATGTGGTGAGAATAAAAAGAAGCATGTGGGGGTGATGCATGAGCCTCCTTGGACACTCTGTGTCAAAAAAGGACCTTCGGTTGAGGTGGTGTCATCTGGGTGGTGAGCTTTTGATCACAAAGAGAGTTTGGTTTTTAACCTTACTAGGTGATTTTTCAGAGCTTTTTACCTCCCCTGCATGTCAAGAATAGGGGAGAGGTCTTTAGTAAAGGCAGGTTTTACTGCTGGAACAAACAATAAGCTCTCTCCTCTGTCATATTTATGAATTTAAGCTTCAGAGCAAGCAGCAAATAACATATAACACCACTAACTGCCTTCTAACCGGCCATTCCACTACAAACGGGGTCATGCGATATTATCAATGTGCTTTGTCCTTTTCAGTTGTGCTTGACACTGGGTGCTGGTGTGCTCCCCCTTCCAAAAGCTCCCAGACAGCTTTCTGTAATGACCTGCATTCTCTCTGGTACCTGTCACTCCAGCAGTTAAAATGATGATATTCTACGTCCTGGAAGAGAACACTTACATAGAAATGTTTACTCTAACTCGCATCCTACAGGAAATCCTGTCCTTAAGTGTCAGGATGAAGGCTTGACACCTTTTTCTGACACATAAGAAAAAAGAATGGCTAAACCACAATGTTTTATCTAACCTTTTCAGATGAGCTGAGAACTAAAATGAGCATATATGATCTTTCCAGCCACAGCAGTGATTTGCAATCAATTTCTAAATCTTTTTCAGTTCCATAATTTTTGCTTCAGTAGAATTCTGTGAAAAGCATTCATCGGAGAAAACTGATGGGATGTCTTTAAAGGACATTGGCTTTCACTATAAATTGCCTCGTTGTAAAATACGACGTTAAGCAAATCATACAAAGTCTGTTTCGAGTGTTGCCACTTGAAACTGGAAGGGGTAGGCAGAAGCTGGGTTTTTTGACTTGCAAGAGAAATCAGAAACATTTTAAATGTGATTTCTAAATATAAGTACACAGGACTGGCTCTCATTAATTCCCTGGGTTAAGCTATTATTCCTGCTTTGCCTTTCCTGTTGTTTCTGGAATCAAGCAATTGATTCAGCCACCAGTGACCTTATCCAGAGTTAATTGAAATCAATGGCATTAGGGGATTCTGGAGCAGGCCCAAAACCAATGTGCATTCAAGGGCTTTTGTATATCCTTAATCACATGGGTAAGCCTCCACAAATTTAGATTCCAATGGATCCAATCATTAAATCAGTTATGCAGTGTTTAACTTCACATATGGACAGTGGTCCCCCGCTGGTTATTGAAAGTGGTCTCTATTAAGAGGAGAAGGTTATTTCCATAATCTGTGCCTGATGGAACCGTGTATTTCTGCAGGTGTCAGTGTTCCAGCAGGGCTGGCACCTAATGGGAAGGCTGACTAATTTGTGCTCTCCGCCTGCCTTTTCGGACATGTCGCTCTGTGTCAGGAAGCAGAGGTACCGGCTTGTGAAACACACATTCCTCTGATGCAAGCATCTGGCTTCTTGGCAGCCAAGTCGTGACAGGTTCTGCAGCAGCTGTGATGGCTCCATGCTCTTTCAGATGGTTAAATAGTCTTGTTTTTTATCCTAGCTTTTTGTTTTCTGCTGCTCTCCTGGACAAAAGCCCATTTGCCCTTTTAATCAATGAACTGGCCGTTGGATTGGGGTAATCAGTTACATTTTTGTACATGTCTGAGCAGAAATTCTTGCCTGAAGACTGCCAGCTATACAGCCCTGCACTAGCAACTTGATGCTTAGCCTCATCCTACTCCCTCCTTACAGCTTTACACACCAAAGGAAGGGACATCTTCCCAAAGTGAGAGCAGGCACTAGAATAGGTTTTCTTCATCCCTCAGTCATAGAATTCCCTGGCTCCTGCTTTGTTACAGGAGATGGTAATCAAATCAAACAGAGCAAATAAGAAATACAATTTATTTATTTCAGATGGCTTTATAAACTCTCCTCCCATGTGCACACACCAGATGGAAATAAGAATCTGGCTGGAAGCTTTAGCCTTACGCTGTGCAGCACAGAGGTAACAGTACATCAACTTATTAAGAGAAAAAATCTTCAGAGAAGGTTACATAAATTGGAATTAAATTTTATTTAAATTGCCTTTAAACATATTATGCAAATCCACAGTATAACAAGCAGTTCTGAGTAGTTCCCTTGAACAGATGAGCACATGGCACTCCTAAGCTGAATGTGATAACACACTATTAAAAGGAGTTCTCACTGGGAAACCACAAAGATCAAAAGCTGCCATCTACCTCCCAGCCATTTGTAAACTCATCTCCACCTTTTCACTCCAAGTGATAATCTGTGTCCCTCTGAGACAGATAACCTTCCTCCTTTTCCCCACGTATTGCTGATGGTGGAGGACAAATAGGCAATGAGCAGACTCAGGCAAGCGGCGTTCTCTCTTGCCAGGCTTTTACTCCCTGTTTTTGTGCTGGCCATATGAAGCTCTTCTGGGGGGTGCAAGTACTGCTGTTTCTACCTGTGCCAGAACAGGGAGCCAGCCCAAATAGGCCAGTTCCTGCTCCTGCTGCAGAGAGATCTTCAGAAGGTAAGAAAACCTTCCCTTCTATCTTTTACCTTCATCTGTGTCATCAATCCCCTCACAAGGACCTAGTGACAGCCTCATGAGCCCTATCACCTGCTTTACTTTCCAAAGAACACACACACAGTACCCACAAGGAGCTCTGGTCACTGGCCAAAATGACTCTGAGAAAACAATGCATCGATGTCACCCTGGGTCCCAGCCACACCAAGTCATGCATAGCCAGAGTGACCAAAATAGGCACTCAGCACCATCTTTTCCCAAAGCAACAATCCTAAAACTGTTTGAGATATATTAGTATCATTTAAAGTTCTCTTTGAGTCTTTCAGTTCCATCTTCAGAGCAGAACAGGGAGGAACTTCTACCAGCATATGACTTATTTAATAAAAGCTGCAACAACATGCCACATTTTAATACCATGTAATTCCATTCTGTGGCATACAATGTAAGTTGATAAAAGCATATATTAATGAGTGAATGTTATTAATAATAAACACATTGCCAGTATCCTGGTCTCTTGCCACACCTAAGAGCCACAGAAAGTTGACCCATGTCACAGGTAAAATACTCAGGGTGGACTTTGCTGGCTTAAAGCCCAAGTGAAGCTACCAACCAATTAAAATCAAAGAATTACTGCCCCCAGTACTGTCCACAGAGCCCTGGGCAGTACCACAAAGTCTTACCCAAAAGGAACTCAATGTAAATCCTCAGGCCTCTCTCTGCTGTCCTCCTGGAAAGTCCTGGGCTGTTGTAGAAAGCAGCAACAAACTGTACACCCACTAGGATTTCAGCAATATGCTATGATTACTTTAAATCTGTGAAATATAACAACTCATAACAATTACCTAGACACTTTCCAGGGAAAGAGACCAAAGTGTGTCTTTGCAAAGAGGATGATGAAACAGCCTGAAATTATTTTTTGTGAGTAGAAAGGTTTCTTAGTCTTCCTGCAAGAAAAAAGCCTTCCATTCCATTTGTCTGGATAGAAAAGGGCAGGTATATCAAACGAAGGCTGTTCTGGTTTATCACACTGCCTGCTCCACTATAGCACTGAAAATTTTATTGCGTGCTATAAAGAGAGGAAAAACTCATCTTGCAATCATATAAACACAGTGAACAACACAGAATAAGTATCAATTACTTTTGCAAGTTTCAATGATAGCCTCAACCCCCGAGGATAATTTCAAATGGTATGATAAAGACTTCAGTTAGATTAAAAGCATCAAAAGCAAACTAGCATTCAAAAACAAACAATCCCTTCTCTGCTCTGGAAGTTACAATAAATTTTCTGAACTGGCAGATTTCCCTCCTAGCTGTTCAGCTGTTCCTTCCCCACAGGTAAAACAAGTCAATCTGTTTGAAAAGACAATTTGCCACCCAGCTTACTTAATGCCACACATTAAAATAAAATGACTGAACAATTTTGATGTCAAAGAGCTGTTTTAATGGAAATCCATGGCTAAAATAAACAACCACAGCAGAGAAATGCAATCAGAGGCTGCCAACTTCCATGTGAATTAGATCTAAGTAAAATAACTGTCCAACCTTTAGTCTCAATTCAGATAGAACTTTCCTCAGATCCTTCAGTGGATCCCTGCATATATATGTTATTAACTGTTACTGTAATGGCACGATCCAAATGTTGCTCAGTGATATGGTATAAACACAAATGTGACTAACAGACAATAGTAGGTCTGTGATAATGCTTTATTCACCCGGAATTAAACATTTTCAAGTCCTGTAGCAAACTAGCAAGCCTGTGTAGCTGCATTTCCCATTCCCTTTGTGCCGATTTTATGTGGCTGGGGAGAGCACACAGAAGAGCAGCAGACTGGTGGTAGGTGGTATATACACACACAGTGTGGTGCAACGACTTCTTGAGATGCTTGAAGGAGCATTGAATAAGCTGCTTTGGTTCAGGGGAGCAATTTGGCCACGTTAGCTCCCTACTGTGGAGCAGAATGCAGAAAACACCTTCAGCAGAGCCCTGTGCACATGTGGTGACAGTCCTGCCCCAGCCCAGCGAGCAGGTTCAGAGCCAGCTCAGTTATCTCTGCATGGCACTGCCATATGGCCACCACAAGTGTCAGAAGTGCCCATTTTATTTTCAGAAAGAGAAAGCAGGAAAATGCTTTATCTTCACAGTGTAAGTCACAACCTGAAAAGGCTTTTCTCGTCATGGTGTGAGCTCATGCGATTTGTCCTAAAACGTCATTCTTAGTGGAAAGAAAAAAGTAGCTCTGAGTTTGAGCATCAACTCTGAAATGGTCTGTGATAGTGTGAAGCAAGACTCACCCTTGCTTTCTGATCAAATGAAGTGCTAGGGCTTGGGTCACCGATCTGTCTTATTTCACCTGCCAAAGACAAGACTTAGGTGCATACTGACCAGCACTGCTACTGCCTGCTCCATGTTCCCTTGATTTCAAATACAATCTCAGCTATTCAGATGAGCAACTCCAACCATCTTTCAGAGGTTGAGTGCCATACACTTAGCTTTCATACACTCAGGGATATGGGTATTAATTATACATTAGTATGTGTATATGTATGCACACATAATACACTCGTATTATATGTATTAGCTGCCACTAGCCATAACCACTTGCTTAGTCTATTTGGTACATCCTGAAAATACAAAGCCTTTAGAGTTTTAACCCAGATATTCTTGCTCTGTGTTCTGTGTTGCTTTACTGAGTGACTTGGATCCAGTCTTGCATGTTGACCAAGAGGTCAGCCATCGCTGACACCTGGAACAGCATCTCTGATGTCTCCCTGGCACTGTTGCTGCTTCCTTACCTATCCAGCATTACAGACACAGGAGTTACCAGCATGCAGGAGTGTATCCTACTCTGAATGAATAGCATTATCAGTTCATATTGTTTCTGTGATGCCACAGGTAAATGGACAATGTCTAAGAATTTTAAATAAGGGCTGTTCTGAACATTGTCCACAGTACTGACAACTTCCCTTCAGAGCTCTTCCAAACATCCCAGGACCTTGGACATGAATAATTTTTACAGTGTTCGAACTTTGGCACATGTCTTTAAGCAGATGGAAATTATTGTTATGCAGCCTTAGGACATATCAAGATCTTTTATTGTTTCTGTAATGAGGCCCAATTAATACCTAGGACTTTCTGCCACTCAAAGGATTTCAAAATATTGGGATTTCAGCCAGAACTGTAATGCTGATGTCTGCTTTCATGATATAATCTAACTCTAATTACCTAAACCAATATCAACATATGTAATGAAAGTCATTCTTAGTCTATAGGAAATTTAGGTATTCCACTATATTAAAAAAAAATATTGACTGTAGAAGACTTTTCTCTTTCCCATGGCAGGGTCAGAATTACACCTTAGTGTAGTTTAAAATTAGAGTAATTTTATTGAGCTAGGCAGTCTTTGGGCTGGCCTCCAGGAAAGCTTTCTGCAAAGACAGGACCGGACAGCTCTCTGTGCAAACTTAAAATGTACAGGGCAATAGAAATATCTGCCCAGAGAATTGGTGTGGAATAACTACTTTGTAGTGATTCACCACTGATTTTGCAGTAACTTCTCCATGTAGACAAAGCCCTAAAACCAGGTTTCTATTTTGAAGGCTTATGCACCTCAAAGACTTTTACATAAAATGATACCAATGAAAAACATCACAGATTAATAACTTACTTATAGCTTATCCTCTCAGCAGGACTTCCAGGGTTACCACTCCCCCTGAAAAAGTAAGTTTATGAATGCTTGCAATGCCTGCAGTAACTTTTGAACTTTGTCTTGTTCATGAGAAGTTTGCTCTTATTATTTAGCATTCTTGGGCAAAAGATAAAAGGGCACTTCCTCCTAATTAACTTTACAGTTCACTTTTTCTTTTCCTTTCTCTACCTGCAGCAGTGAGAACCCCCTGAATTAAATCTCAGCATCTTTCCTGGACCAAATAGGACTGTCCACTACCTGTGCTTTTTGGCTGCTACCTAAGATACCTGAAAATTTCCACCAAACTCAGAGTTCTGGACAATATACTCTGAACAGACTGAGCCTGGATTAGCATACCCAGATGCAATATAAAACAGAAATTTACAGGACAAAGCTGAACCAACATTATTAAAATACAGCAGAGCTGAATGCAAGCAAGCTTGGCATCTTCTGTCCTCTCCTCCTCTCCAAAGATAGCTGGCAAGATAAACAGCAAGTGCCACAGTAACTTAATGGGGACAATGTACCAGAAATAGTAAATAACTACATGTTATGATTTTAAAAAATATACTTAATTACTAATGTCAGAAACTGCTAAAAATTAGGTTACTGAGTTGCATTTTTTCTAAATGACAGGTGACTGCAGGAATGCAGCATTCCCTAGGAACTGTTTGTACTAGGCACTGTAGTTTCTCTCCACCCAGCAGAACTTCCAGAAGAACATCATATGAATTTTGCAAATATATCAAGGAGGGAATAGACATCAAAGGCTGTGAAAACTAGAAGATCATAGACATGCAAGTATATGCAGGTGCAACAAGCAAACTATGTTTTCCTCCTGCCAACGAGGCCTCTAATCTCCAGGCTACTGAGAATGTCCTCATTGCTCCAATATTTTCCCTGCAGCCACAACAACTGTTTAAATACATATGCAGCCATTTGATTTCATCACCTAGAATGACAAACTGGTGTCCATCAAGTCCCTTAAAGGTTACATACATTTTATATGCTTTGTGCAAATTAGTCTACATATTCAGGCTCTCTGTATGGTTAGTGAAATAACTATCATCAGTGTTTGAGAAAGAGAAGGAAGAATTTGGATTTTAGCTGTTCCTATAGCTCTGATTCAGGCATAACTCCATAAATTGAGTGGAGAGTCAAACCTTATGGGGAGATTAATTGATTTCAGCTCACTGCTTCACTACATCATCCCTACAGAGCTGGTTTTGTTCAGATATGTTTAGTGTCAGGCGCTGAATCCACAATACTCATCATCCAAGGAGCTGCTTAGGTTGAGATACCCCGTGTTGCACAGGGCTGTGGGTAAGGCAGAGCAATGTGCTGGAGTGGGGCTGCCTGACTCCGGACACATGTGAGTGGTTTCTCCAGAAAATGCCAAGAAGCCACCTCAAAACCATTATTGTCACATCTTCCAACTATGAAGTGTTCATTTTCTAAGGAAAGGAGCTGTCTTCAAGATAGCATAGCCTGGATATATTTTTGAGGAAATATTTTTGAGGAAAGCAGAACAGGTGATGGGAACAAGGCAGCAGCAGGGACACTGCAGAGCAGATGTTCCAGTGAGTGCTATAACCAGCCACCTCTGCTGTGTACTGAATTTATGGTGATCTTTGCTTTCTGCCTGGGAATTACACAATGACCAAGTTGTCTGCACCTTACCACAACACTTACACCTTGCTCTGGAATTTAAACTTTAATTAAACGTTTCTACACCTTATGCCTGGAAGGAAGATTTACCAAAACACAAGCAGGACATAAACCTTCGACCTATATAAAGCCTAAGACTACACCTTGGAAATTCTGTTATTCTCTTAGCACAATACTGAAATAACAGCACTTTCTAGAGGCAGCTTAACTGAGAAACTTCCAGTTTCTTAACAAAGATTGAAGGGGTTCTTGGGGTTTTTTGCCACCCTTCCCAAAGAAGCTTAACAGATCTTGCCTTCAGTCCCAGCGCTTCACCTTCAACAATTTCAAATGAAAAGCTATATATTTTTCTTAACTAAAACTCATTAAAACCAAGATATTAACAGACTGCAATAAACTGAGTTGAACAACGGTATAATGGATTTATTTAGTAGAGCTTTCCCAAAGGCTTGTATTTATGCAGTTTCTAAGGTTAAATCTCCCTCCTTTCAGAAAAACTTGAGCTGCAACTGAGTTTCAGTAACTGCTTCAGGATACCAGGGCTGGGCACGACCCCTCTGCAGGGCTTGCTTCTTAGTGCCTCTACCACGCAGTTCAGAAACTCCCTCTTGTCCATATATTTAACACGACAATTAAGAGCCTGATCCAAAGCCCACTGATGTCAATGGGAACTCGTTACCTTCTGTGGGATCTGGGCAAGTGCACCACGAGCTGTCCTGCGCCAAGAAGGGCCAAAGGAGCCCTACTCCACAAAGAGCATTCCCCAGAACACCCAAAACCACTGGGGCAAGTCCCACTCTGCTTGCGGCTGATCCCTATCGTGCAGTCCTGTCTCAGATGGCAAATCTCCCAGCCTCCGGGGATCAGCAGACAAACACTTCAGTCATGGCACGCTGTGGAGGGTATACAAACCAGTTTTGTTTCAGGACAAAACCACAGAAACAATGAGGCATGGCAGCGGTTTCACAAATCTGCAGTCAGTCACGGGGCAGTTTCGCATTACACTGGGCCTGCTGCTGCACGGGGTGCTGCCAGAAGCCATGGTCTCTCTTCCCACACCAGGAATGCTCTCCCACCGCCTCTCCTGTGTCCCAGCACACAGCAAAGGGGGACTCAGCTCAGCTCCCAGAGGGAAAACATCCCTGCTGGTCACAGACACGAAATCTATCTGTCCATAGAGATACACACACACTTGTGCTGAACTGAGTCACGATCACAGGACACTGTGAAATGAAGGGAATGGTGGGGCAGAGCTGGACTGGCAGGCACTGCCACAGCTATCCTGCATTAGAATGAAATGACACTCAGGTGGGTTTCCAGGAAAAAGGCTGCTATGTGATTTGCTCTTGCACATTCTTCAGCACAGTGAGAAAATACCCTTAAATTCTTGAGTGCTGGTTTTATTCCTGACTGTAAGAACAGCTATTAAATTTTCCCCATACAAAAATGAAATTTGTCATTTTATAGGGTTATAGTAGGTAATTCTTTGCATAGATTTGTTTTAAATTCCTGTGCACTGTCAGAAAGCTATCCAATATTTACAGCTTTCAGTCATGTCATTACTACACACATACCTTCACAGATTTACGTGGGAGAAGAGAAGAAAACAAGGGGGAACCCAAAGATTCATCCCCTTTCCTACCTTAACTGAGTGCCAGATTGCCCCCATTCCCATTTCTTTTCCTTCATTCCTGCTCCAGTATGAATGATACCATGCAGCAGACACAGCCCTGGGAAGAATGGAACTTGCTTCACTGTAGAAATGCTGCTTTTCTAAAACACTTCAAGCTGCTAAGTATCCTTAAAAGACACAGGTTCAGAAGACAGGTCCTCTGCCTCCATAGCACTCAGCAACCATACTGGTGCTAAAAAGATGAACTGAGCTCAGTTCTACATACAGACTATTTCGGAGATGAAAGAAGACCAAAGAGCCAGTGGTCCTCACTGCTTTCAGGGTAAATACATTTTCTGATCTCATGTTCCCAATCATACACTCATAGGCTGGTTGTATAACAAACACTGAGCCAGTTTGAGATGAACATACGCTGCTAAGAGATCAGTCTACAGAAGCGAAAGGTTTGGACAAGCAGGAACAACTTCAGTTTGTTCTTAGGACAGTGTTCTGTTGCACCATACAGACCAGAATAGCTCCAGGACCAAGGCTGGTACAGAGATGGGAACTGAGCTGAAACATGAGCTAGCTCTTCTCATTGCTACTGGCATTTCCTTGTGTAGCTGCAATCAAAGAATGCCTCTCACCTCAATTTTGTCAAGACACAAGAATAAATTACTCAAGTGACTCACCATTTCTAAGTTTCTTACTGAACAAGAGCACACACAAAAACTTTACAAACCACTTTGTGCAACACAGTTTCCAGCACATTGCCAAAGACCCAAATTTCTGAAGACCCACACGCCCAGACAACACTGCATGGCAGAGGAACATTTGTATTTTGAGTTCTTCCAATTCTATTCAGAAAATACATTACTGTAACCGTTCAGCACCTTGGGGGATTAAAGAGTTAATAAAAACCTAAGAAAATGCACAATTACATAAAATACAATCTGTCAATCAAATATTGGAAACGGACTCTGAAGATGCCAGTGTAAGTGCAAGTACTTATACCCAGAGAACACTTCAGTCGAACGTGATTTATACCTGCTGCAGCTGTCACACACACTATTTCTGATGTTCAAGAGCCTATGCATATGTCAGTTGAAGAAATTTCTAGTTATCTGCTATTTTGTAGATCTGTAAATCACATAAATGCTCATATTATTACCATGTGCTCTGACAGTTTGCATCAACAGACCATCTCAGAAGAACTACAGTGATGAATTATTGATAGTATCTCACAACACTGGCAAACATTTATTTGAGATGCTGGGATACAGAACCTGCCTCCTTCCAGTCTTGAGATCGACCCTAATGTAAACTATAGCATACAACAGATCAAAAAATATATAGCCTAGCTCTCAATTCATGATCTCATTTTTATCATTCAATGCTTCTCATAAAGATTGTTTATTATTGATGTGAAATGCTGGAACCAAAATATCCTGTAGCTGGAAGCTGGAAGTCTCAGTAACTGAGTCAGTGTGAATCTTTTGGCCTCCTCTCAATATGCTTTATTTCTTCTATTGAATAAACAAACAGTCCTACTCTGTAATGACAAAGCAGCCAGGATTTTCCCATATTGTTTTGACAGATGTTGTCAGGGGCTGATTAGAAAAACCTGTACACCTAGTAGATATTTACTGCTGTGATTTTCCATAATGTAACTGAACTACATGCAGAATAAACTAATGTCATAGGAAGCTGTGCTAATGAAAAGCCTCTGACTATGGAAATTAAACTGCAAAATAACTTTTCCAACTGCAGCAAAATCTATTTTTAAAGGCACCAGAGTTAAAAAATATGTTGTTACCTTGTGCTAACAGGGCACACACGACTGTGATGGAGATGAAAGGACTGATTATCAAAACACCTCAATGTCTGGTTCAGGCACCTTGCAGGAGAAGATCACATCTTTTTCCAAAGGTCTCATTACTCAAAAGCTCTCAGGGAGAACAGGCAGACCAACCTTCAGCTGACTGCTACTTAGCTCGGTGCATTCAGTCAGCATTTAGTCTTTCAATAATGGTTTTGTGCTCTGTTTTTGCAGGTAGTTGGAAAATACATCAAAGCTGGTGGGGTTCAATTATAATGAATTATTGTAAAGGGTTTTCTGGGGTTTGTGTAGCAGGAGGGTTGGAGAGGATGCTGTCTAACTGACCACACCTGTGCATTATTTAAAAAAACCCCAATAAATAAAAGTAGACTGATGCCCCATTACAACTACATGCCGACCTGTGAAACAGAAGGGTTTCCTATTATCAGGCATTAACATGCCCACTGCAACTGCCAAAAGGCTTCCTCTGGAATATTATTTTTCAGGTCTGTGACCCCCACTGGCTCTGACATTTACTTGTTAGAGATGAAATCACGAGTGAGTACCAAGAGGACAATATCCTTTTGAAGTTAAGGGGAAATGACACCTATGGGATAGGGGGCATCACAGTGAGGGTATTTCATCACAGCAAGGGTATTTGGAGCAGCAGGTTTACACAGCCAACAGCTGTTTTTGCAAGCCCAGGTGACTAATAATTCTGGAAATGAGAAATCTCTAGCTCTGTCTGACTGACAAAAGAGATATTTCATCATGTCATTTTTTCTGTGCAGAAGCACTGCACAGTTCATCTGTAAAACTCTATCGTGCCCCCTGCATTCCTCTAGATTCTGCACAGCCGTAGGAATAGGTCTGCATGTATGTACACATACACACTACAGCTAGGATTGAAAGAATAAATATAAATAAAGGGACATCAACAACACATTGCACATTTACAACAACTGAATCCTTGTGTGGCTGGTTGGAGTAAGATCTAACATGGCATAAGCCAAAAGGTCTAAAAAGTTTTAGTGATCAAAGGTTTTCACTGCTTTCTCTAATAAAATATTTCCTGCAGTCAAAAAAAAGAAAAAAGAGTATTTTATTACCTGTGGAAATGTCTCATTTGATGGCTTTTCTTATATTGTTTGTCTTTAGGTGTGTTAAGCAAGCCCAAGCCTGAGAATTTAGCAATTTTTCAATTGCAATTTCGAAGTAACTTTAAATGAAAACTAGAACTGAAAAAAGGCTTAACTCTTCACCACTAGGAAGGAAAGTTGAAATATATTCATGCAGTGCAGTGCATTTAGCATAGCAAACTATTTAGGGGGGAATTAGGATATCTTGGGCTTTCCAAGGACATGGGCCTAAGTGACTTAGACTTTCCTGGATACCAAGGATAAGAGCCAAAGCCCATTTTAACATATAAAAAAATTTCCAAGGATTTATATTACCATTGGACTACAGACCTGATTTGATAGAAATCTCACAAAAGTGGAAATAACCTTCTTGGCCATAGTGCCCCTTTTCTTAAAGCCTTAACTTTCTTCATACTAAAAATACATAAAAGGAACTTTTTCACTGTGAGGGTGACAGAGCACTGGCACAGACTGCCCAGAGAGGTTGTGGAGTCTCCTTCTCTGGAGACATTCAAACCCCACCTGGATGCATTCCTGTGTGATTCAGTCCAGGTGATCCTGCTCTGGCAGGGGGTTGGACTAGATGATCTTTCAAGGTTCCTTCCAACTCCTAACATTCTGTGATTCTGTGAAAAACATTTGTTTGGCAAACATAATACCACCAAGTTGAAAGCAATGAATCTGCCCTGTTAGGACGGATTCCTGTCTGTTGCCATACTCCAGGACAGATTATAAACTGCCTATCATCCCCCTATGCCACACATAGGGTCAGTATGTCATTCTTTCCATGCAGAATATTATGTAAGAAATTACAAAGGGGCCCTATTTAGATGCCATCTTTTTTTATTTCAGGTACTAAATGCTCAGGAATGGCAAGGTAAAAAGAACATGTTCTCCCAGCAGAATTTTTTTGGAATAGCATTGAGATGCACATAGAGTAACGCTTCACACATGTGCTCTGACCTCTCTTGACACAATAGATCCTTTGCCAATTTCCAAAAGTTTCCAAGAAGAAGCAAAGGGAATCATCTCTGTCCACCTGATGTCTTGGTGACATTTCACTGGGATTTGCACATCTAAAACTCCCTCCAGGGAAGCTTATGACAAATACCAGTCTAACCTCCTTTGGGGACTCAGTGGAGTCATCCTGTTTCAAGTGCCAATGGCCACTGATGTCGATGGGAAGATGTGAGGGAGGGAAATGGCACTTGGTTCAGCTGAACCCTTCTCCCTCTCTTTCCCACACTTCCCAAACCATGTGGGAGGAATAGTCCCCTCAAATTGATTCCATTATGCCTTAACTAATAGGGCTGAGCAGGGGGCTACAGGAAAATGCCATTTCCCTCCTGCTCTGGGAGCTGCTAGAGCCAGCACTGCCCACCAGCTATGCCTGGTATGCAGCTGAGGCATTGTGCTGAAGCCACGCTCGTGGATAAGCGCACATTACACCACCAAATACGTGCAAGTCCATGCAGAAAGGGGAAGACTTCACACAGCTGCTCTCTTCTGAACTCCCTAGATAAGTGTAAGGCAGAATGCCCCACTGCTTCTTCTTGGCTGGTAAATGAAGGTGTGGGCTTTGCCTCCCAGCAGGCTAGGAAGGCTTTTAAGAAATCTGAATCTTCATTCTGTGGGAAGAGAAACTCTTGAGGCACTACAAATATAAAGCAAAAAAAGTGCTGTTGGCCATGACTACAGCGATTGATCCAAATAAGAAACACTTGTAACTATCCTAGGCTGTCAATAATCCTGGAAAAAGCATTGCTTAGTTGAATCTACAAAGCTGATGCCTCTTCCATAAAAATTTCCTGTGCTTTATACACAGAGATCTGTGGATTTATTTCATATCCATGTTATGTTTAGTCAAATAAATTTGTCATTTGAAATTATTTTAGGTGCAATATTTACAAAAGTAATTCAGCAAGAAAGCTTATTGCAGAGGGATTCCATTTTCTACTGCTGAAACCACTTGGTCCAGTCATTTATGGTAGTAAATAAATGTTATGAAACTTATGGAGAAACTATTATCCAAATTACTGAACAACAACAGAAAAGCCTTTATTATGTTCCAGGAATGCATTTCTGGCAGAGAAAATAACATTCATATACAATGTCTTTTTATAGATTAGTCTGGGGAAAAAATGACTGCATTGATGTACTGCAAACTGTGGGGATTTCTTTCTTTCCCCAGGAATTACAAGTGACATCAGTTTTCATAATATCTGAGAAGAAGAGAATATACTTTGTTGAAAGAATTCCAGCTTTTTTGATTCTGCTAAGCTGTGTTACTGAGACAAGCTCTGCATTGTTTACTGTTTGCCAAGTTGTGGCTCTGGTGTACATAAAAAAAAGTGTTTCAAGCTCTCAAACATTTTTCCTGAATAATTATTTTATTGTTTTCTCTTGAGCAAAGCAGCAAAATGACCTGACTGAGATCTGTGACAGCATTTGCCAGGGACTTGAACATTCCACCTCCAGTGCATAAAATAAAATGGTCTGTGAGGTCTCAGCAGACTGTTCTCAGGATAGTTATTCCTGGATCATGTCGGTTCAAGCAATCCTCTTCAATGGTCAAAAGAGTTGTTCAAAAAACTTAGCAGCAAGGGTTCTGCAGGGGAAAACAGTTTACAAGATTTTTGCCAAGGTGGTAATGGAAACACAAAGTGTAAAGGGGGGAAAAAGCCAAGATGGTGGGATTTTATGGCAAATCCCTAAGGGAATCCACTTGATTGCCCCTTCATGACCGTCACACAAGCAGTGACCACACTAGTGCAGCTCTCTGATCCATCAAACAAATCTTTGGACTGAATTAGATCTATTACACAGGATGTGGTGCTTGTGCCAGTACAAGACGCTTTATGTAACATTTCTTCTCATGTAGAAACAAGAAGGATGAATTCCCTGAGTTAAACTTTTCCTATAACTGATTCATTACACCATATGGCATTACCAAGGCAATAAACAGGTTGGCTATACTGTTGATTCAAACTTCAACAGTTCAATAATTCACTTAGACATTTCAATGGGAAAAGGATAAAAGTCATGTGTGTGACATTGCCACGTTACTCCTGTCACCCACATCTGCACCACAAAACCTTTCTTAATTCAAGTTGACTCACATGAAGAATAGACATTCTCCTGTCCTGCACTCCTACCACTCCCTTGGCATGAGGGAAGTTACATTTTGCCAATAAAGAGGTCCCAATATTCTTTATGGGCAATTCTGTGACAAGCCAAGAAAAAAAAATTCCCATTTGGTAATTGCAGTCACAAAGGAGGAGTTTCTTTGCATACCTACTTCATTGAAAAAAAAATAGCTTTATTTTTAAACTGCATTGTCTTCAGCATGTGCTTATATGAAAAAAACCAAACCACAACACCCTAGATATGTTGGTGCCAGCTTCTTTCTGGACTAAACTGGCTCCCCTTACAGAAATGGACTGCAAAAGTTTATGCCAGTATAATACATCCTCTATTTTTAATGTATCCATATAGTTCACTCAAGAGTATTTCTCCTTTATTTTTTCCACTGATAATACCTACACATGTTGTCTTTGCAGAATCATTTTTTGCATGGCACTTCCATTCATAATGAGTGACCCCAAAAGATTTGTTGTGTTGATTACTTGCCCCTGCATATCTTAGCATCTCTGTTTCACAGAAGACATAGTGTGGTGCACTGACTGCCCCATATGATGAAAGCTGGAGCTCTCACATGGTTTTTGATTCAGGGGAGAATCAATCCTTTAAAATCAAATCCACTGCAATCATTGACAAACTTAGTCCCACTGCAGCAGGTCATTTTTAGGCCCTTAAGACCAAACGTGTAACCTAAGTACTCACTGTGGAGCATCGGCAGGATTTCACAGCAGAATGTGTTACACAGCTCTCTGCCTGGTGAGTGATGTCACACAAAATGACTTTCTATTCCCTTTCCTTTATTAAGAGGGACACTTGAAAAATGACAAGCTATGCTGTTGACTCAAACTACAGCAGGTGTTTCACAAGACACTGCTCCATGGGAGGCACAGAGCAGCAGCTTCTTCATACAATCAGCACTCGTTTCTGGAATTTCTTCTTTTGCAAAGCAAAGATTGTGATAGTTCAAAGAAAATCACCTGTGTGACTGCAAAAGGACAAGGACATGCTCATCTTTTGACAAGGACTGTTACTGCAATGGACAAAATTAGTTAAGAGCTTCACAGGCAGAGAGGGGTGATGCTGTGGTTGTTGAAGCAGAAGAAATTCAGCAGATTTGGGCCTGGTTTTTTCTTTAAAAAAACCCCAAACTTTGCCACTGTTACCTGTTGTGACCTTTGGCTCACCACTTCTCTGCATTTCTGCCCCACTCTGTACCTCTCTCACTCTGAAATAACCTTTTTCCCAACTTTGTTGATCCTGACTGTCAAAACCTTGGCACGGGTGGCAGCAGGAGCAGCGGTGAGGCTGGGATGAATGAAATGCTCAGGGGAGTAGGACATTAGCCAAGCACCTGGAGTACCCCCAGGAGTTCCTGTGCTGTCCAGCACCTGCTGCATGAAGCTGGATCCTCTCAGCATTAACAAAGTACAAATAAAGCTACACCTAGATTTTGATGTCTTAAATCATACTTGAGAATAAGTTACTCTCTAAAGCCACCTCAATCAGTCAATAAAGCATATTCTTGGATGACACCAATTGCACAGCTTCACCTAAGCTCAGCAAGCAAGTTCAATATAGTAATGACAATAAATCCCATCTTTGGATCCATTCCAATGACAGAAAATAAAGGTTTTCCTCATGCTTGCTCTGCTCTTTTCTTCCCTCCTCCCCCTCCTTAATTTTTTATTCTTGTGTATGAAGGAAATAGCTTTGTAGGGGAGAAAAAGTCCCTCCAATTAAATGTCCTGCCACATAGATCAGCCTGCTGCCTTGTAGAAAGATCAACAGTTTTACTGTTAAAGAAAATGCCTTTGCTCACAGTACAACCTGTGTGAAATTCTTAGTAATCAATGAAAGAAACACCTCATTAAAAGATCCTCCATGACTGAGGAGAGGTTAGCTCAGAAGAGATGGAAGGCAATCTCAAAGAGCTAATACAAACTTCAGGGTTATAAATTGGGTTCTGGAGAAATTGTAGTACATTCCTCACATTGCTAGAAAGGATCTTGCTAGAAGTACCCACATTTTGATTCCAAAAGAGTCTTTGTGTTGCAGGACAAAGCCATGACATTCCCCAGAGAAGCCTCCATACTCTTCTCTCTATCTCTTTAAATGAACAAAGAATCCATTTACAGATATTTAGTTTCAAAACTACTCAGTTTTGGCACCACATCGCAGTCTCCTGAGGGGACCGACAGCAGCACAGGGGACTTGCTTTCTGTTCTCATAAAGCTCTGTTGTTGAGAGTTAGTCAATAAAATATTCCTTCAGATTTTACTGTCAGTAGTGATGCATCATGTTTGCATCATGTCCATCAGGCCAGGCAATCACAAAGCACTTCACAATACCTTATTTCACAGAGCAGCTGTAAATGCACATCCTGCCTGTAGAAAGATAATGCTGCAGCTCTGAGTTAGAGGGGGAGGGTGCACTGCCTGATCACCATCCCTGTTACCTGCACTGCCCAGGTAACCCTTCAGCACTCCCAGCTGAGTGTTTACCCAGCTCAGCTGGATTTAGATTGCAAAAGAAAGCAGATTTACATTATTCTCTACAGGATTTTGTAAACCACGAAATTTTACACCTAATATTCCTCGTAACATGTATTCCCATGTCCCATGTATTCCTATAGTAGAATGCATTTCTGAAAAACTACGTATTGTGATGTTGAAAGCAATGTGTTAGCAACAACAATGGCAGAAGAGAAAGAATCAGCGGTGTGTTTCTGCACAGGAGCATCAAGAGGGAATCAAATATTTTTAAAAAATTAACCTGCACTAACAAGCTTCACAATAGTGGGTCCTTGCACATTGTAATGTCAGAGAGTGTTTAAAGTGTGCTTTGAATGCAAACATGGTTCCAGGAATGCATTTTGTACCACACACAATCTTTTGCAGTGGGTCAGTTTCTGTTTTAGCTGTACACAGCCATTCTAGACCAAGAAAAGAGGAAGACTATAAATACAGGTATTATTTTGATAGTGTCTCTGGATATATCCCCTACAGGCACACAGGGGTGGAGTGGAAAGAGTAGGAACTACACAGATACTGTTATTTTCTCTGGAAGGGTGAGTTGGAAAGAATAAAGAATTGGCTTTTCCTTTAGGACCAGCCATGAAACTGAGCCAGTGTGGGTGAGAGGCTGGAAAATAGAAGAAAATTATTTTTCTTCCAATTAATGAAGGAAATAAAAGTTGTTCCATCCTTGGAGCAATCACATTTATATACCAATTGGTGTCTAGAGACACAGCCTAACCCTACAGAGCAAGCTCACAGTAATGAGTCAGGCTGCCTGTCCAGGCTAAGTTCTCTTGGGTTGATGTGACAAAGACAACATTCATGTGTGTTACCACAGAAGAAGTCATCTGAAAACTACCCTGAATTCCTGCTTAGTGGTTCTTACCAGGGAAGACAGGAAGGGGATAACTTCTTGACTATAGACAGGCAAATTACTTTGGTTCTTTAGGCAGGGTGCATGTCTGAAACAATCATTTCTTTAAGGCCCAGGGTCCATTTTGTGAGCCACAGCTACCTGCACTGATCACCAAGGGCTGAAAATCTGAATTAAGCGTGACGTCCTCATTTATCAACTCCAGTTACCACAAAAATGTTCAAGGTTCCAGACTAGTGTCCTGAACTGTTTTTTGATACAATTGCTTTCTAGAGAGGAAAGGATAGTCAGCACCTTCACTGTAGGCATGGGGACTGTATTGCTTACGTGGGAGGCTGGGGAGTTGCTGGTTCTGCCACTGACAAACTATGTAAGCAGTTTTGAGAAGTTAATCTTCTCTGACAGGTAGTGTGAGATTTGAAATGATCACTTTACAGACGATAGGTGGAGAGAGACTCACCATTGGGTGAAGTTCTGCAGAGAGAGGGCTGCCAGGGGTTATACAGCTTCCAGATTTTGAAGGACAACCAAAACCAGTATTGCCCGTCCCATAATTTGGGTAATAAAAAGATAGTTTAAAGTTTATCCTTTTTCACTGACTACTGATCATTTGTCATTGACTACTGAATGACTTGATCACTCCCTTATCCTTATGACATAAAACTGCCACATGAAGAATAAAGTTTACCAAAAAAACAGCTCCCAGAATACTAACAAGTGCTCACAGAGATCTCCTGCAATACATTCTGACTTGGCCCTGCTTACCTCCTACGATTTCCTACTGGAAATCATTCCTACCAAAATTATATTCCTTGTGATATACACATCTGGTACACATTATTCTTTCATTTAGGTTCTCCACTAAGGATGTTAGAGGGTGTAACCATTTATATTACTTTAATATTTCTTCTCTTCCTCTACATATTTCACAACTTCTATGTTTAGTTAGTAATAATTATCTCTCCTCCCAACAACTTGTCCCCCAACTTTCCTACATGTGATCCACAGAAAATACAAGCCAAATCAATGATTGAAGAAACCAAATGGAAAAAATAATTTTAAAAAATCCCACAAATCCCCAAATCCCAGAACAGAATCCCCAACGGGCTTTATTTTGTAATAGCAAGCATGCCCAAAGTGCAACAGCAATCCATGGGGTGGGTTTATGATTCCACCAGTAAGTAACATGGAATGTACTTGTGTTGTCCTTTACAAGTAAATTACTAGTAAGAAAATACTATGGAAAGATTTGGTCATCTCACTGAGGACGAAAACTTACTGTTTGATGAAGCTGAAGAAACATGAGTACCCTTCTAGTTTATTCCAGTAATATCTCTATAAATACACAGTGCAGTGGTTGCACTTGCTTTCAGTTCACAGCTCACAAGATTCTATGAGCAAATTATCGGACTCAACTTTGGTGGAAAAGACAAATTCTACTTTGTAATCAACATCAACTTTGTAATCAACTTTTAATATAGAAAACAAGCACCATCCTTTGGGGTTTTTTTAAAGTTATTTTGGTCCAAGTTGCTCATGCTCTAAAGAGCACTCTCAACTCCCTCATAAAAGTTAAGTCTTCAACAGATGTCTCCACCACCATGTTGCACACTGCTGCAGTGGTATTTATCTTGTTAGCACTAATCAATAGAAGGCATAATGATACAGGGGGTTCATGGAACATCACCCAAACCAGCCCATGCAGAACCCTACAATTACCCTTCAGGATTCTTTAGAGGCTCTCAGCCTCTCAGAGCTTTCCAGGTGCCTGGAACGGTCATGGACATTGAATGTTCACCATGCTCATTAGAAAAGGCTGTCACCATATTTACCAATTACTCTGAAACTACTGGAAATTGAATGTGGAAAGACTAAGGGTATGCAGGCAGCATAATTCCATTTAACAGAAATGAACTCAAAAATCAAGCATATAACTGCTTATTTCTTTCATCTTTGTGACCCTGCACAATCACCTAAAGGCCTACTAGATATTCACAGCTGAAGAGCAATTTTTTACAGAAACATTTGTGTTCTTACACTGTATTCATGGAAAATGATCTAGACTTGAGGATCTCTCTTCCCTTTACTCTCTGCCACTCTTTGAAAGAGCCACAATCACATTTTCAATGTCTTCTTTCCTCCTGCTTCCCCCAAGTTTTCCTCATCATTACGTGTCTTGGGAATAGGGCTGGATCCTTCCCAGGCATCAGGTTCTATCATCAGCATGGCCAGATGTAATTATCACTTGGTCAGAGAGCAGTGTCAACTCATGAGAGTTCCAGTGTTTGGCAAATCCCTGTGGGGATTTGGGAAACCATTTAGAACATTGCTCACTGAGAGACAAAATGCTCACATTCCAATCCCCAGTCAATGTGAGCAGTACCTTACTGCCTTACACCTGAGGACAGACAAAGTGTGAAGAGTAATAACGACTTTAGGAAGGAACTGCAAAAGATGCACCAAATGTATTCCAAGCTAACACACTCCTACTATAGCCTCCCATCCTATACAAGGTCCATCCCTGTGTCCCTTTGACAGGAGGACTGTGGACTTCAGGACCAGCTCTGACGACCACAGAAGAAGACAGAATAGCAGTGGGGAAGCACAGATCATGCAGCTCCTGTCACAGAAACCACTGCCAAACATCAAAGTTATCAGGGCTGACAGCAGACAAAGGCTTCCTTAGATGGTCACTTTTACCAGTACATCATACCTGAGTCTTTATCAAGGGCCTGAATGCAGCACAACATAAAAAACAGAGGCCTCTATCCTCAAAGGTACTGGAGAATACCATAGACCACAGAAAAATCCCTCTTCTGCCCAAGTAGAAAGAGTCCTGCTACTAGCTAGACTTCAAGTTGGTGAGACTTTCATCTCTATCTACTAATTAGCTTGACATCCCTCTGATGCTGTACCACTTCCCACAATTTGGATGCCAGGTTCTGTTCCCCAGAGCCCTCTAGAGCACCAGCAAAATTATAAGAGAAGGAATAGTAGTAACTCCTAACTAAAATTAATAGATTTTTTTTATAATGTAGAAACCATAGAGTGCTTTGCTTTCCAGGAAACCAGCAGAATAGCCATTCTCTCATCCTACGGGCAGTATAAGCATTATAGACTCCATGCGAGTCTTTAATAAAGGAGGGATATGTTCAGATACCCAAAGATTTCAGAGTTTGACCTGCCAAAGACATGAAGCAGTAGTGGCTTTTACTATAGCAGAATTACTGAGTAATATGTCCCAGGGGAAATCTCCAGGAAAGTTCTCATCTGTTTGGCATTATAAATTATACCGACCCTTCAGTTGGACTTATGTAATTTCCCCAGTGGAGACACACCGAAGTCGTACAACTTTTCAGCAGGTCATTCTGGGGAAAAGCCCAATAGAAACCTGCCTGTGCTTTTGGCAGAATTCAAGGGCTAGTATCCAAAGAAACAATCCAGAAAGCCAGCTTTCCAAAGGATATTTAACCTCAGGGACACCTAAAAATTTTTACATGTTCCCAAACTATTTCCTCAACACCTGTGCAGAAGTGCAGTGCAGTTTGGAAAGTTCCATCTGTAGCTCTGCTTAAGCTCCAGAAAGCTCTAGAAAGCTCCAGAGAACAGGAGCTGTGTGCCCACCAGTCAGGTTGTTCCCTGAAGAGACACTTGCTCACTGTTTAATTGTGCAGCAAACGAGGCCCTGATTCACAAACAGCCAAACCCCAGCCATATGCCAGGACAATCAGAACAAAAGGGGAACACAGAATTCCTCTTCACCTGCTTGTTTTATACTTTCTTAGCACCTCTCTCACTCTCCTTAAGGTAACTGGTATATTAGATGAATCACTGGACCTAGGGGATGCATCTGTCATTGCACATATGCATAAAGGAAAAATAAATGACATGAAAAATGTTATTATGCAGGAGGACCTATTTCAGCTTTTGATTTATAGTGAGATGAGCCAAGTCTGCTTAAGACCAAGTTTTGTCATTGTAAGCCCTGAGGTTCCATCAAAAAAAGATGACTAACAGCCTGCTTTTTGATGGGTCTAAGCTTAGTGATCAGTTTCCACATTTATTTAGAAAGGGGTCATTTGGTGTTTGGTAATAAAAAGGTTCTTACACTGCACTGTTCTTCTGCAGATCACAAAAATACCCTAAACTGGCATTTATTGAAAGGCAGATAGCATACAAAAGAAATTCCTGTTAGCATTAGAGAACTACTGCAGCCTGAGCTGTTTGACTCAACTCCACTTCCTTATGACCAGCTCTCCTGGAGAGTCCCGAGGAGGGCTACAAAGATGTTTAAAGGACTGGAACATCTCCCCTACAAGGACAGGCTGAAAGAACTGGGGCTGTTCGGCCTTGAGAAAAGAAGACTGAGAGAGCATCTTATTAATGTTTATAAATATCTCAAGTGTGGGACACAGGGGGAAATGGCCAGCCCCTTTTCAGTGTCTGTGGGGACAGGACAAGGGGCAACGGCCTCAAGTTGGAGCACAGGAAGTTCCGCACCAACATGGGAAAGAACTTTTACACAGTGAGGGTGAGGGAGCCCTGGGACAGGCTGCCCAGGGGGTGTGGAGTCTCCTTCTCTGGAGAGATTCAAGACCCATCTGGATGCCGACCTGTGTCACCTGTCCTAGGGAGCTGCTTTGGCAGGGGGTTGGACCCAATGATCTCTGGAGGTCCCTTCCAACCCCTATGATACTGTGATTCTGTGATTCTATTCCATGTACTGTTCTGTACTCCTACTGCCTATGGGCTTACAGCAGCTCTGTAATGCTGTTATAGATCAGGTGATGCTAAAACTTAGGCACATTTAATTTTTATTATTTTATTTATACCACGTGTTTCATAAACAGACATACCTATTTCCATAGCACTTATTGCAATTAAATACACGTTGAGCCTAATTTGGTAACAGTGGCTGGTGAGTAGGACTTACCCAAAGTCATTTCAATCTATTTAATAGATTTTCCTCTGTGAATAATTGCCAGTCAATAAGGGTATTGGAAAAAGAATTCCAGCCTCTCAATTTAGAGATTTTTTGTGTTGATTCTCTTGAATTTTCTTGGGTTTAACTGCATTACAGTTATTTTTACAGTATATGTGTACTCATGTTTATGTTTCTTGACAAATACCTTTAAAACTTGATTTTATAATTTAATTGACATTTATTTTGGCAACAAGCTTATTCCTTATGAGTCTCTTTTTGGCACGTGCTCTGTGCTACTTACACATTACCAATTAACAAGGCACATTTAACTGAACCCCCCTGCTGCAATATGATCTGTCACTATGAAATTTGCAGGAGTCTTTACTCACAGTTAACAAAAGTGAAGCCAAAACGAACCGACTGACCATGATAAGCTGGAATAGGAAGCAATCAGGAATTTCAAATTATTTCATCTGACTTTCATATAAGATACGACAACAGGTAGAAACTAATACTTGGTAGATCTGGAAGACATTTTTCTGAGTTCATTTATTATTTCCTGATATGATGAATAGAAACCTGAACATCATACAAGGAACACTTTTTATTCACCTAGTTTCAACTGTTTGTTTACTACCAAAGGGGTAAAGACAGTATTGTCAGATGAAATGTTACTCAGCAAAAAAAGACTCAGAACTTTTCTTTCCATTTCTAAAATTAGCACAAGGATCTTTTAAACAGATTAAGATAAAATTTTACAAAGGCATAATAAGAGCAGAAAAATTTGAAATCTCACTTTTAGACAGATGCAGATATGACCATAACACCTCTGGAAAGTACCAACACTCACATAGAGCTGTGTATTAAAAAGCCAGGGAAGGTTCCTGCATCTATCAGAAACCGACTTCCTGGGTAATGTCTTTCACCTATTTACACAGTCCGTGTTATCATCTGAGCTTTTTCCCAAAACATGAGGTTAAATCAAAGCATTAATGTCATCTTTCAGTGCTACTAACTGCAAACCTCTTTTATAAGAACATTTAAAGCATTAAACAACAAAATCTCTCCTTACTTACAGGGCAAAGCAGAAAAGGAAGGTCATTCATTACACCCCATTCACTATTTTCTGTTTCATTCTGTAAATATTATAGTGCTACCAAGAAAAAATATAATGTCTGAAGTTCTCAGATCTTCCTTCAGAGTTTTAATCATTTGCTTCCCAAGAAGGGGTTTAACAAATACTGCACTGTTCTGTCAATATTTGTATGCAGCACCACATAGGGCAAGCTGCCAAACTTGCATGGCTTAAAGAGCCAAGGGTAGAAAACTGACACCCTAACAAACACACTCCTGCTTTGTCTCTTTTAAGGTGGTGGTAAAAGTGTCATCTTTGCTCCTGACTGCAGCTTCAGAAAGCTCTTTGTTCCACTCCTTTACTTCCACAGAAATGCATTATTTAATAAACTTAGTTCACCAAACTTCAGGGATTTGTTTCATGCCCAAACGTTTCTTACGCAATTACAAGCCTTTTGCTCCCCACCAGCTGCACTTTAAATGTATTTTAATTGGCTGGAATTTAGAAGGAATCCATTTGGCAGTCATTTACATTTGAAGCACGCCCCTAGCAGCTGAAACAGGCCCCAGAAGCAGCCCGATTACTTCATCAAAAGAAACTGCTTGAATACCGTTGACTCCTACATAACTACAGTGAGCTCTATTATATAGGTGTGGTGATGTAATTAATAATTCTCTGCTAAATTTTTGCTTACACTGGGAGCCGAATGCATTAGGGACTGATATGTTCACAGAGCACTCTGCAGAGAGAGTGCTCAGCGTTGGGTTTCAAACATCCCCTTGTTTCCAGAGAGGCCTTTCTGGTGTTTCTTCTCCATCTGATCTGAACAGCGATGTGGCTCTAACACTGCTGTTATTGTTTCTATACTTGCAGCACATCCAGAATGTTACCAGCTGGGTTTTTGTATATAATATTATTTTAAAAGCTTCTAACGTGCTAGATAGTTGAGGATCAAAGTATGAACTAAGTTTAGTACATTACATTAGGAATGGCTCAGTTTTCCATTTCTCTCTATTTTTGGGTTCCTGATGCGTACTGTAAGCCAGCTTCACAGGGCCTTCATTTAATGTAGTAAATTCACCCCACGCTGCAGTTTGTAGTGCAGAGGTTTAAGAGTTGACAGCAGTAGGGAGAGCTACCAACAGCTGCTCGGTAAAAAAGGATGAGAAGACATTAAGGAAAGAACCACAAGAATATTCACTGTGTAAAATACAACATGTAGGATGAATGTGTCGACATTAACAAGTAAGATTTAAAAACAGAGAGACATTCCAAGTGATGCTGATTGAACGCATGGTATCTGAAAAAGCCAGAGCTCTGCAATCCATGAAAGCTCCTGTGAAATTGTAACTGCTTGAGAGTTCACTTATCATCAGTGCACCACGGAGGATGAAGGAGTGAAAGAAAAGGGATTATTCTCTAGCTGAAGTACAATGAGAACTGTTTTCTACATTTAAAAGGTGAATAGTTCTTGAAGTGAAGTTATGACAATACTTGCCGCCTACAGAGAAAAGCAGCATTTCAAGTGCATTGTATGAAAAGGAGAAGGATTAATGCCACAGAGACAGACCATTATACTATAGAAGAGCTGCATATTTTAATAATTTGACTCCATCCAACTCTGGAAATTTCCACAGTTAACTGGCTTATACTCCTAAGAAGTGGAAACCCCTCAGTGTACTGAGGTCTTAAGGGAACTGGAAGTACCACTTAAAAAAACCCCAACGACCTAAACCAAAGAAAAACACGTGGAAATGACCAAAGCTGATGATAAATTACAAGAAGCCCAATCTTGATACCTTTGCGAGAGGGCCAAGCAGCTGCCCAGACTCTGTCTGCATTGTTATGCTAACCCAATGTATCTCACTCACTTCATGTATTTCATCCTCAAATATATTCACAAAATACAAGAATATTCTTACCTTCCTTCTTTTGAAGGCACAATGCCTGTGACCAAGCTGGGACATGAACCTTGCTCCTCAAAGCCTTCCTTCCTTCATTAGGTCATGCATTTATAATTGTCACACATAGAAACATTTGCAGCTACAACCCAGATCAGAGCTGACTCATGGGAACAGCTGAAAAGCACAAGGAAGCATCTTAGATCTTTGAAGAAAGTCAAAGGGAACAGAAGTGGAGGCTTAAATCCAGACTTCTCTCACCCTCATCCAAGCAGAAATGGAAGATTAGAGAGCTGCTCACCTTTATCTCATCTGTAGCCCACCAAAACAAATTACAGAACTCCCACCAAGTTCAAAAGGTGATACGGATGGGAGAAGAAAATGAATCACAGAACTATTTGTGACCTCAGCTCTAAATAAAAAAAAAATCCTTGATCATTGCAAGCAACCAAAATACACCATATTTAAATCCATACTCATGCAACATTGAGAACTTCACACTTTTGCCACCTGTCTTTATCTTATAAAAAAATTCAAATCTTCCTAATAGAAGTGCTGCAGAGTAAATAACCAGGGAAGGATCAGCATGAACTGCATGGTGGGTGAAGAGGAGCTCTAGACAGGAGGGCAACCAGCAGCACACATAACAGTCTGCTCCTGTCCCCCTGCCTCTGCCAAGTGGCAAGCAGCAAACTATGGAAAGAGAAAGGTCAGCGTTCCATTCATGCTGCCACTCTGGGAATCCCCTGCGTTGTCATGGGCTGCGTGATGACAGCCATGAAGCCTTGATGTGCCATTGATTGTTATAGGACACTGAAGACAATTGGCTATTATTTGGCTTCAATATCTATCCCCACAATTATTTAAATGTGAGACACTGGCAAGTGTTTCCAAAGAAACAGTACCGGTGCGATTTTCAAAAGAGGGGAACTGATTTATTTCCCAGCCTTATGTGAGATTCGAGTCACAGCCACAACAAGCTTCAGAAAAGCTGTACACTAAACTGATTTTCTGGTAGCATTTCTGCAAGGAAACCCTTGCATTGACAAAACTTAAGCATATGAAACATTTACTATTAAGACAGTTAATAGCCCGAAGCACAGTGAAAAGGAAAAGCATTACTTTGAAATTTCAGAAACTATTAAAAAAAGAAGGCCGAGAGAGAAATATGGGTGCTATCAAAGGAAAGATAATCAATCCTTCAAAAGCAGAGACATCAAGCAGTAAAGAATACTTCCACCATGCCTAATGGCAATTCTTTGCTGCCTTCATTCCCTAACTACTCTTGGCATTCAGCTGGATGAGAGGGGAAAAAAAGCCCACATTACAGTAGTACACAGAAGCAAAAATGAACTATGGCAAAGGAGAAAGCCCACAGTGAATGAAAAGCTGGTTTTCTCTTATGCAAATGCCATGCATCAATGAACCAGTTTCCAGCCTAACAGAACCATCTTCAGGAGATATATAAGGCTATTAGTGTAACTGATACCTGGTTAAAAATGAAGGAGGTGAAGGGGATGAGAATGCAAGCATGGAGGAGTTATTAAAACAGCAGCCCAGCAGAGTCCTGGTGAAACATGATAAAAGACAAGAAGAATCATGTCTCTGGAAAGGACACTAGAAATAATATGTCATCTAGCCTGTATGCCAGAAACCAGGATGTGGAAGTATTATAATAAGGCTTATTACAGGCTTTTAAAAACTAGGTGAGAACACTGACCACTCAATTATTTTTCTTTAATCTGGATATTGCCCATGTGAAAAGCTGTGAAGACAAATAATTGTATGATCAGACTTTCTGTGGTCCTAACTGAGGCAGAAGGAAAACAGAGGACAAATTGCAGTCTTTGAGCTCACAAAGTAGGATTGCCTCTGTATGTTTTACATTGCTTTTTGCCTCCCCCTCTTGCTTCTATATGTTTCAAGAATTCCAGATCTGGGCAGTCAAATGGAGGTCAATAGCAGGCTTCAGCTCCACCAGCTTATAATATTTTCCTAATCATCACTCAAAAGGTGTCATAGCACATGCACAAATCCACCTTGCTGGGATGTATGGGAAAGGATGTATTTTTATGAAAATTCATTTCTTTTTCTGACCTTCTTTTGAAATGTTTCTGCCTCTCTTGCAGGCCTACATACATACAGGGCATATCTTGTTGAAGGCTATATAAAAAACTTCCAAAACTCACAGCACGGATGCCAGGTCCTTGGCACAATTATACAACACTTGTGTTGCATTGCCCTGCTTACTCATGTTGACATACTCCCAGTGGACACAGGACTTAACAAAAGCAAGATGCTCAGTTGCTAATGTCCCTCATGCTTCTGAATAGCCAAGTCAAGGCCTTGTACACAAAAGAATGTATACAAAAGATACCTGGGGTTTTTTGGATGGCAGTCACTTGATTACAAGGCCTTGATACTATGGAGTAGTAGAATGGGTGAGGAAAACAACCACCTTCCTTGTACTTTAACACCTTCCCTTCCTGAGAACAACAGCAAGGGATTCGGGGATGACAGAAACCAACCCCCTCCTTTGCAGTAAGCAGCCCTTGGAGAAATGCTTCCACGTCATCGGTCTACTGGGAGTTCAAATGTCATCTCTCTGTACCTACTTTGAAGGAACAAAATCTCTGATACTGGAACTGGAACACAGGGCATGTTATGGATATGTAAAGAGCTGAGAGGATAGACACCCTTTGACAGATCAGTTCCCTAAAGCTAAGACGCACGCACTGTTAGTCTGTTATCTGCTAGACACACTCCTGTGACAAGGTTATTTGCAGCACCAGTACCTTGTTCTAAGCAGGCCCCAAACAGTGCTAAATATGGAAAAGATTTTTCAAAAAATAACAATTAGTTTCTGTCCAAGACCATACCTTCAGCAAATCAGACTAGGCACAAAGTCTTATTTCTCAGCATTACTGTCAGTTTGGAAGTTTATTGTAATACCAGTGTCCAGGATTTCTTACCATCCCTGCTCAACTTTTCCCTGCAAAATATGATCACTTTCTTGCTGCCTCATATCACTTCAAAAGGGAAAAGATACTGAAAACATGAGTTTGCTTGCAGAATGGCTAAAATCATATGCCTTGCCAATTGCAGCTGTCCGAGAAGATAGTAATCTGCTCATGAAGAGGAGAGTAAGACCTAACATGGTCGGTACTAAAAACTTTAGACCATTTCTCTGCAAGGGCATGGCCTGAGAGTTCAGGTTTTCAAGGCAGAAGTCAGGCACACACAGGAGACACCAACGGCTGTGGGATAACTGATTACACAGGTCTGGACAACATAATTGACTGGAGGGCAAAAGTAAACTAGGGTGGAGCAAAACCAGGCCAACGATGTATCCTGCGCGGGTGCACGTTCACCTTCAGGAGAGTCAGTCTGCTGCCCTGGAGAGATGCATCACCTTCAAGTGAACAGTATTTATTGGATGCATTAAGACAAATGTAATTTCCAGCTGCTGCATGCTGCCTTACCTTAGAACTAAGCAGATTCACTGCTTAAGCTGTGACGATTTGAAAAGAAATCTAAGAGAATATAGAAAAGCTATCAATGTGTCATTCTTCCCTTGTAGATAACTAGTAGAGCCCCATTGTAGATATTTAAAAATATTTAAAACATCTACTGCCATTCTAGGACTTCTCACTGAGGATGAAGTTACAGAAGTCAAGGGAGACACAGAGAAGACCATAGCTGTTCATTCTTATTACCTTTACTAGCTTAAATTTCTGTCCAGTGAAGAGTTAGGTTGAGGAAGGCCCACAGGTTCTCAGCAGAGGAGATTAGGGACCTCTAGAAAAGATGACTATTTTGTTTGTACATATTCCTATCAACATCTTGGTCACAGGCACTCACATCTTGTAACAAAATAATGCCTGAAAGTTCATTTCAAATACATTATTTTCAATAAATATTAGAAATTACTATATTCTCATTAGCTTAATTAAGATAAGACTATCTGAAAAGACTGGGCTTTTAAAATTAAACTGTGTATTGGAACAGCATAGAATGGTAATGCACAGCATTACCAATGAAACTGGTAAAATATGAAACCGGGCTCTGATCCCAACCATACCAGCAGATCATCAGCGCTGGGGAATTTCTAGATGAACACAGAATGCTATTATTTCAGAAGAAAGTTCCAGATCATCATTTAATCACTCAGGTTTCCACCACTACTTAGCAATTATTATAACAATGCATATATTAAGAATCTCATTTCACATATCCTTTTAATAATAGCACTTGGAACTTCATACAGTATTAGAGGATTCAGCATCTTCTCAGAAGGCAGCCAAATAGCAAATGTCATACTCCCATAATACATTTAGGTACTGTATAGATGGGACATAATTAAAGTAAGACTTAATTAAAGCTTTTCTTCTCCAGAGACCGACAGATAAAACATAACTTACTGTATTCTTGAGTACAAAAGAGTCTAAAATTGTCTTCACGATTACACAACTGTAGACTCTCAGTACAGCAATGGAGAAATACAGTAACAGTTGGGATTAAATTTTGCTTCCACCTGTTCCCATTTCAGTCTGAACTAATTCTTAATCCCTTGAATCAAAGCAGTCAGGACCTAGTCTGCTTTGCATAGAAACCATGGCTTTTGTAGCATACTGCTAAAAGATTGTACAGGTGATCCCTCCTGCTTGTGCTGAACTGCACCGCTTTCAGTGGTGCACCACAAAAATCCACCTGGGTGGAACCAGCCACTTCAAAGTGTGTCCTTGGGCAAGTTTCTTAACTTTCTTGGTTAGCAGCTGGGTTTCTTTATGGCAGTACTTACCACTTACTATCTGTAGGTATAGAAAGTACATCCAAAAAGGGAGCACCAGCCACGTTACTGAACACTATATAAACTTGGTGTTGGTTGCTTTATGTTTGGAGTGAGATCTCTGAGATGATGGCTGGCCTCAGTGTCCAGGGTGAAGCATGGGGAGAGACTGGCAAAAAAACCCACCCCAAAAAATAGCAACACACGCTGAAAACTTTAAGATGAAGTCACATACTAAACCTCAGTCCCTCTTGTATCAGAAACACCGGTTCAGGGCCGGTGGCCTCATCTTTCTGCCCGCTTCTGTTCTAATCTGGGGCTCCATCTCTTAAAGGTATTTGCCCATAGCAGTTCTCTGAAAAGCCTTACACGTAAAGCTAGCAGAGGAAGCAACCTACAAGTCTGTGTTTTCCAAAGAGCATCTAAAGGTAAAGCGCACTGGGGAAAGGTGCCACCAGTCAGTAATTTCTATGCAAGCAGCAAGCCAGGAACAGCCATGTACCCCAACAGCATGGCTCCAGGAACTGTTGTTTTGAGTTTCTGGGTGATACAGAGGCAAAACCCAGCTTGTAAAGGCAGAGAGCTGGGTCAGGAATCACAGCCATGAGGTGGAAATGAGAGAACTAACATCTGCCAGAAGCCACAAATTTAGTGTCATTGCCTGTTCTTTCAGATGGGGATAACCTTTTCCTCAGATGACTACAGTGGCAAGAGACAAGGAATTTATCTACAAAATCCTCTGCTGGAAGCAGTTACAGGAGCTGAATGTTGTATTATTACATGAGAAATATCATTCTTTACAAGTTCTATTCTAGTCACAATGCTGTCCTAAATTTTTCTGAGCATAATTGGTATTTTATAATTTTCTTTGTTTATAAAGGCATGGGAAAGACAGTGGGACAAATCTTCTAAGGTCATAAAAAGAAGGCAGGACACAGAGCTCTGTATGTTACCTTTAAGATCTTCCAAGTTGCTTCACTCTTCTTCCGAAAGGCGATGAAACTTTCTGCATGCAGCAGAGTATGATATGGTCAGTCCTCCTGCATCAAGTTAATTATGTGGTTGAATTCTGAACAAACTGAGAGCACTGTAGGACAGTGGCATTTACAGTTATTCCAATCAGTGGACATGAGCATATATAAACACTCCAGAGTGAGAGCATTTTGGTCAATGAACCAGCAAACAACAGAAAGAAAAAGGCATTGCCAAAAAAAGGGTGAGAATAACAGACACAGTTGGAAGAAGCAGCAAGTTTGGCATTTCAATTTGCCAGACCTGAAATTCAGGTTTAAGAATTTTTTCCTTCTCCTCACTCCTGCATTTTCTGGAACTGGCCCTGAGGTGCAATAGTACAGGCAGCTGAATCTTCTCTTTCAATTTCCAAGACAACAATAAGCATTCCCCATATCAAATGAGATTCGTGCCAAGACAGTTTTTGCCCTGTGTCTCCTTGACCATGCAGCCCACATACAGTTTTTCACAGATGGGTTTTATCTAAGTTCAAAATAATACAATGGATTACTTAAAGCATCTCCTGATGACAAAGCACTTTGAGGCATACTCATAGTGGAAGACTGAGAAAGGACAGCTGGATGTCTGCAGGAACAAACACAGGGTTTGTTTATAGCTGGAGTTTCCAGAGCCTCAGCAGTGATGCTCTGAGTCAAAGCATCCTCTAGCTACCCAGGTCGGCACCATGTATGTTGAGGTCACATTAACCCTACTCCACTTGCAATGCTGATTCAAACACACACTGCTCCTGAAAATGATTGCTCACATCAGCTTTCTACTCCAGAAATCCTATATAAGGGCCTTGTGTTGATACACACTGACTGTGAATCAGGCCCTGAGTATTTTCAGTGTAGAACAGTACTTAACTTTTAGATATCCTACCCAGCTGTAGACTTATTAAATCTAAATAAACTGCATGTCTAAGACAATTTTCTTCCTTGCATGACAAACCTAGGTTGCTTTTATTCTGATCCCTAAATAGACCTCTTCCAATTGTACTTAGCCAAATATTTTGCTGTAAAACTTTAATAAGGGGAATGATGATTCACCTGAATTATAGCTATACATGTGCAGTAACTGTTTGCAAGGGTGCTCGGGTGCTCAACACACCCATGGGTTGGCTTGCAAAATAATCCACAGGAATCTATATTAGAAAAAACAGACATAAACTGTTGGAGAAGGTTTGACTGGGATTTAGTCAGTCAAACCAAATATTTTTGCATTAGGCCATTAGAACCACAATTAGAAGGTGTTCTCTTCACTATGTGGACCATGCATATGGTTCACATAAAAGAAATTATTAGCTCTTAGGTCAATATGTGCACTCTTAACAATTGCAAGCAGAAGGGGCAGATAAAAAGCCTGAGACCAGGTTGGCCTTGTATCCTGCATGAAGATTGATTGAGCCCGAGCAATGGCAATAACAAGCATTTCAATCATGCCCTAGGCCTTGCTAGAAAAGCTCTTTTAAAAGCCAACAATAGAGACACTACTGCTGATACAGGAAAACTACAGTGTGTATCATCTGGATCTCCCAGATGCTAGGCTGTGCGCTCATGATGGATTGACTTGTCTATACCATGAGAGCATGTGGGGAGCAATTCATTGTTCTGTTCTTCTGCCACTGTTCTGTGGACTTACTCCCCACAGTACGTGGGCACTGGGCTGCATGGGGCCTCGGTGGCATCACATTATTTCTTTCCTTAACTATCATCACTATGTTCTAATTATTACTTTTCTTCTCCAAAATAAACCAACATTGCACGAGTTCTGCTGTTCACTGCGCAGACAGCACTTGAAAATGAAGACCCAGCTGATGAGCCTTAATAACCCTAGCAGATATAACATATTTGATATCCTATTTTTATTCTACTGTCATGTGGCAATTAATAGGAATGATTTGCCACCTCCTTCTTCCCAATTAAAAATCTCCAGATGGAAGTTGACTGGGCATGCCAGATAGCACTCAAAAAAAAAACCAACCCCAACCAACGACCAACAAACCAACCAAACAAAATCCAACAAAAAAAAAAGCTGTAGAGGGAATTTATCTTGATATTGTCAACAAGTCATGTTGTAGGGGAATAAGGACTGACATTCATCCAGGAAAATGGCAACACTCTGTGTCTTCAGCACCAAAGCAGTAGCCTTCAGTAGGAATTTACAGGGATTCAGCAACCTTTCTATATGGAAAAGCCACACATCAAACGGAAAATAAAATAGGGAGAGGATACATTCAGTTTGGTCAATGATCAGAGAAATCCCAGGACTACAAATCACTGTACAAGTGATGCTACAGCTTTGCGGCACAGAAGCTGTACTGGTCTTTGAGGATCTTCAGGTTACCTGCATTGTTTCTGTTGTGTGTTGAGGGATGGATACTATCTGCCATGGACTTGTTGCACTAATTTCTGTTTAGCCTGACTGTACAAGAAGAAAATACTGAACATGTGTGGAACTCTGTGTCAGTTCATCAAAGAAAAAGATGGACAAAAGCTGACCAATAGTAAAGTTGATTTGTGAGGGGAGAGAGGATAAAAAGCAGTTTTGTAGAAAAAGATCTTGGAGTACCTGAAGACTGCTGTAGCAAAAACCAAAGCCCCAAGTGGAAACAGAACCTCTGACACACGAACAAGAGGAAAGATTGGCTCCTCAGAGCTGCACGATGAAGAGTGCAGCTTCTGCTGCTTCTGCTCCATCACCTACTCGTGACATCTCCTAGTGCAGCAAGCAGACTCTCAGGGTCACTGCTGATTTTAAGACAGATTTGCTAATCTGTGGTTTAATAATTATAGGCAAAGAGTGTACAATTTGTTAAGTTTCAGGCCAACTTTAGTCATATTTCCCCAGCACAGCAAATCCACCTACCCCTCTGGCAAGAAAATGAAAGATGTAAGAATCAAGAACAAACATGTACAACTGGAGGATACACGTTGCATTTTTAAGCTCAGGCGCTTAGAAGCTTTCACTGTAAAGCAGTTAATGATGGGCCAAAACCCCAAAGGTTTTTATTCTCCTTCACCAGCTGTCAGCTTCAGCTGCAGATAAAACAGGATCCTGATTTAAGCTTTGTAGATAAATCCAGCAAAGCATGCAAAGTTTAGATCATCCCCACAAACACTGGTAACGCACCTTAGATGCAAGACCACAGCACTTCTCAGTGTGTCTTTTTCTTTTCCTCCACTTTACAAATAGCAAAACCACCAACTTTATATTTTTGTGTTTGGAAAATTCAGTTGTCTCCATAAACCTCTGACCTTGGCCTAGAAGTCAAAGACCTTAAAGCTGTTGTGGAAAATCGAGACAAAAGTGTTGTGGTACTTGTCTGATTTAAAGCAGCCCCAAGTGCACTGAGAGGTTCCACTAGGGATCTATCCAGTAACTGGACTGGTATTACAAATAAGAAAGCAAAATTCCTGGCTTCCTCAAATCATTAAGTTTGCACCAAAACCAAGATGATGAAATGAATCTTTGGTTATTGTATGGGTCTCTATGTAAGGTCAGATAGCTGATTTACTGATTAGCACTGAGAGACTTTACCTTCAAAATCACTTCACAGAAATAGGAACATGAAGAGTTTCAGACAATGAAAAGTGTATGCTATACATTCTCTGAAATGCCATTCATCTTCCTGGCCTCCTGCTTTATTTGAGTCAGAAAAGAATCTGATATTTTGATATAAACTAAGCAGTGAAAGAATTATTTGATGTGAGATCACTCAGGGCTTACTATGTTAGTCATTTTTTAAAAATGTGGATTAGATGAAGACTTGTTTGGGGTTTTTTTCCCATTTTGTACATACCAGATCTATAAGGGAAATACAGTTTTGGGTGTACTACAGAGTACAATCTACATGTAGGTGAATGCTGGTGTTCTTCATATTTGAAAAAGAAACACTACCAAAAAAAAAAAAAAAAAAAAAGACAGGATATTAAGTGATTTAAATCACAGTAGAGCCTGTAGAACTGACTCAACAACCAGCTGTGAAAAAAGCCAGATTCGAGATGAAATGGACTGTAACATATTTACAAAAGAAAGCAAGGAACATAACCTTCGACTTTCCCTTAGGCCTCATAAAAGAGATTCAGCTGTGATTTAAGAGATCCAAGGCAGGAAGGTATCACAGAGCATAGCAGACTCATTTAGTGGGGGAAAAAAAGCCCCAAACCCCCAAATTTAGTTACTTGAAATGTTATAGACAAGATTATTTGAAATTAACTCTGTATTTTTCATCCTCCTTCCTTCTCTCATCCCAAAAAACTACAAAAATGTGTTTATATACTGATGTGATTCTATACAAAATATAATTAAGGAAGAAAAAAATAAAGAAAAATTTGAAAGCACTTTTTGGACTGTGAGACAACAGCAAAACAGGAGGAACATCCTTCTTCCAGTCAAAAGAAGTTCAGACCTCCACTACAACCCTAGCCTTCCCTGCAAGGGATTTTCTCAGTACAGTCTGAGAAATGGAAGCTAAATTAGAGAGGAATTCAGAATGTACTTGATTATTACTTAGCCACTTCACTTAACCACAGTATTCATCACCTTCCTAGTGCCTTATGTGCATGCAGCCAGCCATTGCCCCAAGGCCTAGCAGCTAGGTACACACCAGAAAACACTAAAATGCCCAGGCTTAAATCAGGTTTCCCCAAAGATGAGCCTTGTAGCCTTTCCTTTACAGTAAAAAAGGTACTGCTTCCCTTCCCATCTCACCCCACAGTTTCATTTCAGGTGGACCTTCTGTAGCTCTGTTTCCCTGTATGTTAACCTAATGTCACCCACTCCACTTCTCCTCTGCTTACACAACATTTGAGCACACATGCTACCCAAGGAATCCTCCCCTGTGCTTCCAGTTTATCAGACACCAAGAAGCCTCCTGGTAAAGCTGTGGTATGGTATCAGTCAGATACATAATTAGAGGAAATATGCACCATAAGACATTTTCATACTTACTGAGGAGGAAAAAAGAAATCAAGGAATGCAAAAAAACCTCAGTCAGGTGCTCTATGAATCATGATGTGGTTTGAAGTCTGAATTCCTTAATAATAATGTTTTTGCTGACACATGTTGTTTGTATTTCTCTTCAGAACTGTCTGGGTGAATAATCAGTAATTCCACTTGGAAAATATTTACATAGAAGTATTTATTCTTATGTCATGGGCATAGATAGTGTCTTCTTTAAAGGGAAAGAGCAGCCAGGAAATGACTAAGACTGCAGGCAATCTGAATGTGCTGCCCTGGGATATCCCACCAGCAATCTATACGCGCGAAAGTGCTACGACTCCAATGTCACTTACCACTACTTGGAAGAGGCAAGACTGCACTGGCCCCCAGGTTTTGGACACTACACTGTATTCTGCCAGTCAAATACAAACTTCAGAGGTTCCCACCGTTGTGATGGTTTTCAAAGCCACTCCACTGTGGCCTGCAACTACACTTTTCCAGGTGACAGAAGATGGGACAAGGGGAAATGGCACAAAACTGCACCAGGGCAGGGTCAGATTAGATGTTAGGGAAAAAATTTTCACTGAAAGAGCTGTCAGGGCCTGAAACAGGCTGCCCAGGGAGGGGGTTGAGTCATCATCCCTGGATGTGTTTAACAAAAGGGTAGATGAGGTGCTTAGGGATATGGTTTAGCTTAGGACAGGAATGGTTGGACTTGATGATCTTAAAGGTCTTTTCCAACGTTGTGATTCTGTGATTCTGTGATTAGATACATGGGTATAACTGTTGCAGAATGAATTAATACATCAGGTAGAGACCTGTTTGTCCTGTTTCACTAAAATCACACCATTTTCCTGTACCAATCCTAAATTCAGTCTGCTCAGACATTTTCATGATAGAGGGAATGCAGTGCACTGGAAAGTGGGTGGAAGGGATTAATGCTTTCTTCTAGGAAGACTGCCTGTGGAGAATAAAAAGAATAATTCAGAGCTATGCCAATAGGTTTTAGATGTAAGGCTGAAAGGACTACGGTGACTCTGAACTCAGAACTGTGAAGACAGCAAAGTTCAGGAAAAAGCTGAACTGGACATCAGCCATTAATAATTCAAACATTATCCTCCTCCAGGAACAGTGACTTCACTTGGAATCCAAAATCAAGTTTTTAGACTAACTTTTACACCCAATAGGAAAATCATCTGAGACAGCAGGACAATGAAGGTAAAACAAAAGGATCCTTATGGAATGCTATTCCTACTAATTATTGTCTGTAATTACCACTAAACAATATCTAATCACACTTTTTAAATAACAGCATATATTTACACTACAGAGTTTGTAAATTATGTAGTGAGGATAAGATTAGAAAGATGTTTACTGATGCTTTTTTTTCTGAAAGCATCAAAGATGCTTTTGCTTTTACTTTGCATCATTTTAAAAGATGTTCAGTTATAGGTATGAAATAGAACAATTTAACATCTAAAATGTAAATGATGTACCATGGTTACAAAGCCACCAATTGCAATTGAATATATCCTTCTGAAAACAAAGATGTTGTCCCTATAAAAATTCTTGTCCTGGAAAACTTTTCCTCTTGGTGTTTGTCGTAGAAAGGGCATCCTAGTTCTGGTAGAAACAAGCTCTGCTAAGGTGATTTAATGATGACATTAAAAAATATAAGAAGTGGACTGGAAGGGAACTTCCCATTAATTAAAAGAGGGAGTAAAGACAAAACAAAGTGATGCTGAGCACCAAGATCAAAAGATTTCCCAAAGTTCTCAAAGTAGACTATAGGTAACCCAGCCTACAAGACGTAGATGCAGAATGTGGCTGTGTCTATAATACTCATTTGAAACCAAGAACAAAGAATTAAAACTAAAAGAAAACAATAAAACATTACCCACATCATGTGTTTTTCTTCACAGCTGTATCCAAAGCTGAACATCCTAGGAATTCTGCAGATGTCTCCCTTAAATTCCTAGCAGAAGATAAACATCTGCTAGGGTTGAAACAGAACCAAGTGGATAAATATCTCAGGTTGAAAATACCCAGAGGACTTTGCCTGTCTTCAGTATCTTTTTGGACTCTTTGACCATGGGAGACAGTGGTGAACTACAGTGTGAAAAAAGCCATTTAACAGACCCACAATTAAGATATGCCCTAGTCTCTCAAAATTCCAGCTTCCCAACTCAGCAGGTTCTCTGTTTGCTTTGCATGACTGAAGGAGAAAACCCAAACATGACACATTACTTTCTCTTTTGAACTTGCACTTTTAAACATTTCCAAGCTATGCAGGAGGCAATCAAGGAACTAATGAGATCAGTACATATGGCCTTTGGATGTTGCAGGCATTGTAAGCGCCACAAGCCACACTGCCTGCTGTATATCATTCGTTAATGACATCTGTCTCTGCGCAGGACAATCCACCCCAGCAGCACCTATACATGGGAGAGCCAGTTGTCTCTGTTGTGGCCAGGGACAAAAGGCTGACGCAGGCACTATTCATGCACTCCAGTGACAGATTGTGTGACACAGCATGGCTCCTTGCGCTGTCTTCTGCTCAAAGTACCATACTGAATGGAGTGGGTCATAAGCAAAAATATTTCCCCAAAAAGCTATTATCATTTCTAAATTATGAATGGGTAAATGGTGCAAAAGGCTTGCAAATGGTTTGTCAGTGTTTGTGCCCACAAAACTTCCCAAGATTTCCAGACTGCTTTGCAGGGAGAGAGCCAGCTGGCGACTGCGCGGAACCTGTACAATGGACTGGCTGATACCTTGGCTGCTTGGCAGGTTGGGTATTTGATGATTTATCCATGGTTACAAATCACACCATGATATTGTGCTACTTTTATAAATGTTTCTAGGCCCGCTTTAAAAAATGGCCATGATTTCCAAGAGTGAGCAGTCCACAGTCCTCTTAAGTGAACTGGAGCTAAAAGTACAGCCCTGGTTCTCTAAATCTCTGACAGTTTGCTCAAGAGACGGATGAATTTAGCAAAGCTGGAAAGCAGTGCTTCCAAGAAAGGTGACACGAGACAGATGCTAGTCATATTCCCTTATTTTTTTCCCTGAGACACACAAATATGAGATTAAATTTACCCCTGCCATGAAATAATATGTGAACTCTTGTATATCTGCCTTGAAAATAAAAGCTATTTATTTTTTTCCAGGGCAAAATACACAAAGACATGCCTGAATATTGCCACAGGCATCTTTAATGAAGATTTAAAAAACATTTCAAATGAAAATCTTGGCAAACCTCCCCTCCTCCCCAAAAAATCAACTGCCAACAGCAAATATTTCTGCTGGCAAACACTTTTCTGCTCTATAAAATTCTTCCCCATTAGGAACCTCCTTCCCCAAAGGCCTGGTAAAAATGGTTTGAGAGCGCTCCATGAATATTGTCAAGCGGAGGCTTCACTTTGCCTTAGGGCCAGAAGGGACCATTAGATCATCTCATCTAACACCTGCATTAAAAAAACCCAACAAACCACAACAAAACCAAACAACAACAATAACAAAAACCCAAACCCCAGAATTCCACCCACTAACTTCTATATAGTGAGCAAAATATGTTTAGTTAGTAAGTATCTTCCAAAACATCACTCTTCCGCCTTTGATCATCAAGGTATGGAGAGTCCATTCAGCAGTTCTCTTCTTTTTATTCCAATGGAAAAACTACATTATACATCTAGAGAAATACTTCCTTGGAAAGAGCTACCCCAGGTTCTGGTATTAGTATCTTTGCATTTCTCACACACCTCTCTCTGAACACAGATTCTCCAGCTCACTGGGATGTATACCTGAATGTTAGGTGAGTGCTGCTGTGCAATACCAAGCACATCAGTAATTGAGGAGCCAGCTGGTTATAAAGCTGACAGTATGCCCACCAGTAAGTGTGCCATGCTGAATGGGTAAGATGGACATATGTTCTAGTAGTATGGAGCCCAACAGTGAATTTGGAGACAGATTTTAATCGACACTCCTGGAACTACACTGATTTATCCTCATCTACAAAGTAAAAGAGCTCCATGTGTTGGAATTTCTGGGTATGGATTCTACTCCAGCCAGTTAATCTACCTGTTTATGCAGAAGTCTGCATTTTTAATTATACTAAAAAAATCTTTAAGTAAATACATACCCCGAGAGAAAACATGTTTGACTACATTTGTGTTTTAAAGTTATAAAACATTTTAAATTTCTAACCAATTCATATGTTACTGTATTTGCATTAAAATTTTTGGTATTGGCATACAACTTTCAAATAAAAATTATGTTAATACCTTATGTATTTAACATTATAGCATATTACTGAACAGTTTGCTAGCACTTCATATTTATAATTCATTACATGATTTTTGCCTACCCTCACTAGCTGGAACATTTCCCATTTGGGGAAAAAATCCAGATTGGAGTTATTTGTTCATGAGGTAGTTTAGGTCTCTTTTTATCAGCAAATGATTGTTTTGGCTCTGGGTTTGTATAACTATGTTGGTTTCCCGCAGTATAAAGAAGAGAAGACATTTCTGCCTTTTTGAGAGAGAGTGAAACGATGATACAAAATGACATCCATTGTCCTCATAAAAAGATCAAAGATAATGAGGCAGAGAATAAAAGAAGAAGCAGACGTTTAACCAGGAATAAATCCAACCAAAATGGAGGAATGTGAGCTTTTTAAATGGTAGGTATTGTGCAATGAATTTCAAAGTCAGCACAATTAAAGCTTGTGTTTGGGTATACATGTGACATAGTACTGCATCATTGCCCAGCCAGGGTTACTGGCAAGTACATGCTCAAGAGGAACCATTTGCAGGACTGGCCTTTAAATGGTTGGGTCTGACACGCAGTAAACAGCTTCAATATGCAAAATCTGTTTCATCTTCTGGGACTGATTTTGCCAAGAACTAAATGATGATATCATCTGAAAAAAATCAACACAAATTGCATTCTTACCTGAACAATAGAACAAAACACTGTTTAATGCTGTTTGCATACAATAGCTGTAAGCATTTCAAAGCCCTCTTAAATTTGCATCCTTGCCCATCCAAAGATAACAAAGTGCTTTGCAAACACTAGTTTTAAATCATTTGGGGAAATACATCCATCCTCAAACACCACCCTTCTGAGGCTTGTATGGGAAATTGCTTTCTCCAGCACTGATGCACTTAGGCTTTCTTAAGGAGAAATATAGAAGAGGTTTTCTACCACACAGTGCTCTTATCTCTGCATAGCATCGTTGTAAGCTTTCTCCCATGTCAAAAACTAAGCAAACCATCTGCAACAGGCAGATGTTTGTTTCTCTGGGAGAAAAAGCAAGGAAATAACCCAAAAGATTTATTGGTTTACTGTAATTTATGGAAGAAACTTTATAGAAGAGACATCATCTTTCACAGCTAGAAAAAAAGCATCATGCTCTGTTTTCAGATGCCTCCACTGGGAGGCATTCCTCAAATGCTAGATAACACTGGCAGACATGAGACTGGAACTCCAGTCTCCTCCAGGAGTGGAAGTGGAATTGAAGCTTGAGGAAAGTAACTCCGATTAGAAGGACTCTGCTTTAAAAAAATGTTAGAATTTGTGAAAATCTGCAGGACCAGGGCACCTACCTAAGGCAAAATATATGCTTGAGTACTTTACTGATTTAGGATGACAGCTGGGAGGGATGAGTTTTTCATGGGAGTTGACTCAGGCTCCCAAAAATGCCGTCAATAGGGAAACTAGAAAGCAGATACCCATTTGCTCCCATTCAGTTCCTGTGCTAAATAACCTGCACCGACTTCAGGTTTACACTAAGTCTTGCTCAAAACCATGTGCTAGCTGGGGAAAGAAAGAAGTCATGAGTATAAAATCAGGGACTCAACGATATGAACCCACCTGTGAAAACCTACAAGAAGACACCGCTTTCCTGTAGGACTCAAAAGGGTAATTTCTGTCGCTCCTATATAAGAGCACTGTATAGAAAGTTCAGTGCTTTACACATGAAATAGTTCACACTAACTCATTTACATGCATAACAGTTTAAATCACAATGGATATCAAAGCATTTAATAATTACAGCCTGTGATAAGCATAAAGAATAGATGGTGAAGTGTGTTGTAGGTTCCTGGACACTACAGAATCTCTCCCACAGCCTCTTCCAGGAAGACAAACTAGTAGGTAGGTGGTTAACATTAATTCCCTGTAGTACTGTATCAACTACTTGTCCAAATTAATGAAAAACTTCATGTTAGTTTCAGCCCTGCTGCAAACATCCATCCATCCATCCATCCATGGATCATAAATATGAAAAAAGTTTTTAGGTTGCGGAATAATAATCAACTATCCGATCTTCTGTAAGAGAAGAATAATCTCTCCTTGGAGAGACATAACTTCTTCCCCTCTGGCTGGAAGTTTGGGAGTTACATGAGGTCATATTTCCTCTGAGATAGAGCCACACAGAGAAGGATTTTGTTATTTTGGGGGACACAGTGAGTGGTTTAGGTTCCAAACATAGGTGGGGAAGTGAGCTGTTTAGAATTTCAAGCAAGTACCAAAAGCCCCTATCCATGTAGGGCTGTATTCAGCTGAAGAATTAAGACCATATTGTCTTCATTCTGTCTTAGCTTGTTACATTTTTTCATACTGTCCTCTTAGAAATAGTATAGTTCAAGTGTGATCAGAGCCCACTGAGCACAGATCAGCTATGGATTAAAGATGAATTAAAGTCTTAATTTAATTAAAGGCTAATTAAAGACTGTGCATAAAAAACCTCCAGACCAAATGCTTGTCATCTTATCTGAGCATGGCTATTAAAGTCATTTCTACAGCTGTACTTGCAAATCTTTACACATAACGTCAATGCTGCAATTCCTCTTCAAGTCTTCCCAAAGTGCCAACCCATGGTCTCCTTTTTACTGCTTTTCTCCATTTCCAGATTTGTCACACACAATTTATTCCTTATGAATCAGAAATAGCTAGCTTTTGTCAGCTGATATTTCTCCAGATGTTTTGGGATCTCACATCTTATTAATGTCTCCAGGACATTGCCTGACAGTAAGGTTAGGCACATAAATCTGTAATTGTTTGTCTCCTGCCCTTCCAAATGGCTCCCATGCTGACTAACAGGTCTCATCAGCAAGGTCAGCTGGAGAAAACATGCTTACAGACCCTCACTAGTCACACACGGTGTAGTTGTCATTCATTCAGTGACCAAGGTATTTTCAGTGGTATATAGCTAAATATATATATCCACTGGCACAAAGCCTGCAAATCCAATGGTGAAATGAAACAGTTATAAATAACAAGAGAAAAAAGTAAGAAGGGGAGATGTTTCCCACACCTATCATTTGAAATCTCATCACTGAAAGAAAATCTCTCCCTGTGTCCTACAAATACTCTTTTGTGTCTGGTGTATTTCAAGTTGCTACTAGCCTTCAGGTTATGCCCTGAGAGCAGCCGAAACACTAGAAAGAGGAAGATGTGACAAGAGAGCTGGCAGGAATCCAGAAGACAATTTGCACAGTATGGATTTGAGACAGCCTTAGTATTGGGTATAAGGTACTGGGGGCTCTGAGGCTGGAATCTCAGACATTCAAATTCTATTTAGGCTAAGATCTAATGAGTGTTTCTGTAAGGGTTGTGTCAGTGTCCTCTTTACAACTGGCTTAGACCAGGTAGTGGTTAAACAACAATCATGTTAACTAAACAACAGTTGTTAATCCTTATGTTCTTTGAACTACATGACCTCACGTACATTTAGAGACAGCATGGATGGAGTGGAAAGCTAAGTATGAGTGATCACCTTATAAAAACATTGCTGGCACTACATAGCTATACAACATCTTCTAATTGCCTCTGCTGCTAATCCAAATCCAAGTTTGCCTCCATGTCATTAAACAGTTCTTGTTCAAAATCCAAGACTTTGCATAGTTTTGGAGTGCAAACCAGCATGTCTGTGCTTGTGCAGACACTTCCCTCCTCCCCTCTTCTGAGTGTTTGAAAACTCCAGACAAAGATACCTCCCTATTATCACACTGATTAAACATCCCTGCTGTTGGCCACACAACTGAAGCTGTTAGTTCATTCCATATGCTACAATGGAGAGTATTTAGATTATCCTAAAGGATGTCATCAACATTTTTGGAAACTATGTCAAATGGTCATTCACAATTGGACTTTACATAGGTTCCCCCTGAACTTCTGTACACCACAGGGCCTCCCAGCTCTTTTGATTATTTATCTGTAAAGAGATTCTCTGTGGAAGATCCAGTTGAACCAGGTTTTCAGGCCTTGTCCTTTCTTTGAGTATTCCTAATGTCCACCTATACGTTCTTACTCGCTGACAGACACTTGCTCCATTCCCCAATTCTGCCTTTTTGTCTGCCTGGATTAAAGATTTCAGGCTGTGTCTATTTTTAGTTGGAAGTAATTCCAGGCTGTATCTGGATTACTGTCTTGGTGCTCTTTAGTTTTGTGAACACCACTGACACCATAAATATCACAGCACTCAACCTCAGGTTTAGGCCTACATTTTTCTGTCTTAAAACTGAAAAAAACTTGTTTGTGAAAACTTCAGTCCAGGCTGATGTCAATGGCCAGCCAAAATTTGCACTTCTTGTTGGTTTACTAACTATTCAACATTAAGATCTAATTCCCATCAAGTCCAGGAGTATGTCACACCTGCCTTTTATTTTCTAATGTATTTCTGGGAAATTAAATTCTTCTGTTATTGCACAGTTAGTAATTTTACTGACTTTCCTTGTAATCTAATGGATTAGTCTACTACCTGACACCACATTCAATTCCACCATCACGTCTGGTATATTCCACAGACACTTTCTGTCAGGCATTTCCTTATTCCTTCCTCTCATTGTCTCAGACAGGCTGGCTCTTCCTTGTTGACACCCCATCACCTACTACTACAAAGGCTACTATTTGTAGTCTTTTGCCCTGGCATCCTATTTAGCTCTGTTTTCTTGCTGTAGCTGATGTCTCCATCATCCTTCCTCACATTCACATTCTTCATTTATTAACCTCCTCACAAAAGGGTCTGCTATTTAGATGTTCTTGGGCATTAGCTATCTGCAACACCAGGCTTATGACCAGATCATCCTTCCCAATTGTCTGTCAGAATTCAATTGGACTTTCTTGATTGTATTTCTACTCCATGGATTTTTTTATCCATGAGGTTTATTAAGTGTTCTTTCACACCAGCTGTGTGATTCCATAAATCCTGTATTGTTTTCCTATGTCATATTTTCATATTTTCATAGGCTTGTTTTCCTATGTCATATTTTCATATTTGATTTTTCCTAAAGCTGCCATACCAGTCTTCCTTACCCTTACCAGTAAAATGGGGGAATATGCCCCCTTTTTACTTCCATAGGCACTAAGAAGTTCGTATAAACTCTCACATACAAAAATGTGCTGGCCTGTACTACTTACTGGACTTCCAGTGAACAGCCTCTGTTGTGTTTTCAAAGCCTTCTTCCTCACAGCTCCTGAATAAGTATAATCTGTGACCACAGGCAGGTAAGGAGTGCCAAGTCTGTCAGCTACAAAGCCTCCTGTAATACACCCCAGAGAAGGATTCTACAGACAACCAACTGTTACCAGTTGATGGCACCATACAACATAAAAAATCTGCTCCACAGACAGCCTTTGTGTAAAGCCTCCTTCCTATGCCTGCTCCCTGTTTTGCACTGGCCAGTGGTATCTAAACATTTTCTCCTACTAAAATATTCTGAATTTATTGGGAAGAATCATGATCCAAGGTGAAATCTTGGCATCAGGCAAGCCAAATGGCTATTAACATCAAAGTAGACCAGACTTTGCCCGAAGGTTCCAGTGCCCAAAGGAACCAGCACAGTCATCTTGTCAAGTTTCTGCATGCAGAGCTGGATTAACTCTGTAGATTAACGTGCTCTATCATCTTCTGAGTATTTACACTTTATTTCATCTAATACCAAGTCTGAAATTTGTAACTAGCTATTGCATATTAGGCTGCTTCATTTTCATGATTTATGTTGCTAGTCTCTTGGCATCCACCTCAGAATATAAATCAAACAACATATAAAAATCATTGCCAAAAAGAAATAAGATTTATGCACAACTCAGAGTGGTCATGCAGCATCTCTAACTGTAAAAGATGTTCCCTCATCAATTTGAGATACATCATCTTTCTCATCTCAGAGCTTTAAAAATATACACTATATTGAAAACCTATTCACAGTACTCCTCAAAGGCTGCACTTTAAACCTTCAGTCAATTTCTGCAGCCAAATAATGCAAAACACATCTTACAGAATTCCATCCTATAAATACAGTCAAATGCAAACTTGAGACTCCTAGTATTAAACGCAGAACCACTTTTGCCCTAATTTTTTAGAAAAGAATTATTACTAATGAAATTCAGTGCTCCTGAGGCACAAATGAGAGGTAACACCTAATGATAACTATTTCCATCATCCCTTGTGCGATACAGACAGTTTTTCTCTGTGTATATTGTTGTCATTATGAGAATACAATTACTTTTAGAATGATAGTTGTTAGGGAAGCCTGTAAAGACAAAACGAGCCGTATCTATCATAGAGGTTATTACAAAGAAGTCAGTGCTGCCACTCTGTAATTTTTTTTCACAGAAGAGTTTCATATCATAAAGGGTAAACTTACCTTCACTAAGAGATTTGAAGTGTTAAAGTATGGGGTTTACATTTCCAAAATGGGTCATTACATTTTTAATTTTTTTACAACTAAATTTTTTCCTGTAGTTTGTCTCTTAAAGCTTTTTTTTAAAGTTTTTTAAAACCAAATCAGTATCTATTTAAAAATCTATTAAAAATACAACTTTTAAAGTTATATTTGTGGGAATATAGGATAATTTATTTTTCATGCTCAGAAACTAGAAGGAAGTCTCAGATACAAGAACAACAGTAAAATCATCTTGTAGAAAAATATTATCCCCCACTAAGAAATAGAGCTTCAAATATTTTTGTCAGCCCTCGTACCCCTCCTCTAGATACTTCAGTGCTATTAAAAATGTAATTCAAGAAGCATAAAAGCTGAAGGAAAATTATCAAGACAGACCTCCCATTTATCATAAACATGAATTAAAATAAAAATAATTGCATCCTTCTGGATGAAAGATAGAGATTCTTTGACACGATTTCCACCCAAATCAGTAAAGAACCCTCTTCCAGGGCAAGAGAATGGATGATAGCCACCTCCCTGCATAACACTTTCCCAATTTAGTGGAATGCTAATACATATAAATATAGAACTCTTGGGGAACTTTGCCTGCATTCTTTTAAGTTCACAAACCTTCTCCAATCCTAGGTCAAATTAACAGAGAGATCTATCTTACTTCAGCTGTCTGATCTGCCTGTGCCAAACCCAGGGAGTGAGCAGCACCTTCTCTGCAGAGATCAGAACAAAGCTTTCCCACCGAATCTCAGACCCCCATTTGGATAATAGCTCCAGCTCCCAAGAGCTTTAACAGAGCAATCACCCTGACGGCACTAAGCCCAGATTGCCTACTTGGAAATGCCAAGGAAACCCCCAGTCACTGAGTTCAGAGTCAATGTGCCTTCACCTACACAAACTACATGACCTCTCTGTCATACAGAGGAGCTTATTGACATGGGTTTCAGTCTAACCTGGACACCCTAAAAGCCTATCTGTCCAGTTCAGCCCAAATACCTTGCCAGTCTGTGAGTGGCTCCCCATATACTTCTTGTGCAGCTCACTGAAGGCCTGCAAGGCTGAGGACTGAACAGGGATCTCTCTCCAGCTGATTTCCAGCTCTTGTTCCTAAGCAAATGTCTGGTGGTTTTCAAAATAAGACACTCATGTTTTACGGCCCTGACCAGGCATTTGATTTTCACATGGGAAATAATACAGAAACGATGATAAATTGTCCAATAATTCCTCCAGTAGGAATCCAGAGAGAGAAGACATTGAAGATTTTAAAACTGAAAGAGATGCAATTTAACAGCACAATGGTTCTGTAATGGAAGAGTGTGTATGAAATGTTACTGGTGACTGTTTTGGTTTTTTTTAACTAGGTTACTTCTGCTGAGAACATTTGCCCGAAGTGACCATGACAAAGTGAAACTCATTCTGGGAACACTGATGTAGTTCTCCATATCTCAGCCTGGCATGCCCCTGAAAGCAGGGATTACAAGCTTGCACTGAAGCTGCAGACATAAACATTTGCTTATTCAGAATGTCCTTTAATCACCACGTGAAACTCAGGAGTCTTCAGTTAGTACTTGCCATACTCTGGCAAATCATTGAGCAAGTGGAGAAAGGTGCACCCTTCTCTATTTTCTCATGCAGGGTACAAGAATTACCCCAGCTTGTGGTGACCACTTTAGCAATTTACACAGGTGGGAAAGCTGTCCGTGTGTATGCATATAGCAGTACATGCATGGTATTGTATACTCCCCTCTTTCCTTGTGAAGGAAAATAATAGGTAGCCCTTACAGCTGAAACATTATCATCTTTCTCAATTTGAAAATCATACTACTGAACTCCTGTAGAACTAACTCTCTGTGCTCAGATCTGGCTGTGCCTCCTGACATTTAGGTATAATGAGAGAAGGACAGTCATAAAACACCATGTGAAAGTCTTGGGTATGCTGACGTCAGTACCAAACCTCCCATTTCACTTCAGAAGGGCCACAATTTTAGCTTGAGTCTTACTGAGATGCTGGCACAAAGCCAATATAATTCCCCCCAAAATCATAGATAACTAAAAGTAGTTGATTTACAGCATCAAATATGACAATCATAAACACCCCCCCAGATGAAAACAGAATGAATCATGACAAAATACCCAATCCAGTCAAGCCACGGATGTCAGGGAAGCTTCAGAAAAGTTTAGCAATGGTCTTTGCAGCACTCCTTTTCATTCCTGTTACTTTGTAATTGTAAAACACATTTCAATTCATTCATTCATAGCCAGCTTGAAACACATCCCAATAACAACTCTTTGTCACGGTTCTGCATAATGCTGGGAAAAAAGAACTAATTGAAAGAAACACTGTAAATAGCTTAACTTACTTAGACAATATAAGCATTAATTTCACCCTGTGGTATATGTGCACCCAACAGCGCAAAACTAAGTAAAACTCAAATAAAAACCTACAGAGATCAGAGACGCTATTTGTTCACATTAAAAGACTTATTTTGGGATACAGGGATTAAGGTACTGTAGCATTAGGAGAAAGACCACTCATCCTTTTCAGTCACCCAAACACTCAATTCCCCACGTTCTCATCTGCCCTAACGGAGGGCACAAAAGCAATGCAGGTGACAGTGTCACAAATTCACCCTGTTAGAACACCGGATACTCCCTCACTGAAATACTATTTTGTTTTAAACCTGGTTTTGAATCTTCATATAAGGCAATGGGGCTGTGGCACTCACATCCTATCGTAGACAAATAAATGTGAGCACCCTTTGTGAGCTCTTCTAAAAAGCTCCCTCTGATCTTTTATAATTTTTATATCAATGCAAATTGTCTAGGAATACTATAAATTATTACTTATGCTTAACGTCTTCATGCAATTCAATGCCAAATATACCTCCATTATGCATTCAGAGCCTATCGTTCATTACTGAATGTTATTTACCTCAGAAATAAAGACACTAGACAGACTTATTACCTGGTGTGAGCTTTTCTGCAAGGTACTTATCTGTGTGCATGCAAGCAAGCAGGCATTTTTCAGTGTTCCTTATCGGTATCACTGACAAAGCGTACTCTGTTTAGGCTTTTGCAGGTAGAGGGCTATGCCTCTGTGCCAGGCTTACCATGCCTATTGTAGGACTAACCACTGCAGTGATGTCATGCCAACTGGTATACACAGCTATGACTGACTTCTTAACTTTAGCCTTTGCCTTGGGTCAAAGAGCTAGCATTTCTGCTAACAACACTAGCATTTCATAATTACAGTTTAAAGTGGTGAAGTGCTTTTTCCATATTCAGTCATTAACACACCATATCTCTTGATTATAAATTACATGTATAAAAGACACCCAAAATGAAGCTGCTGCTGGAAATACCTAATAAATGATAGATGTTCTTGCTGGTTTTTCAAGTTCATTGTATGATGTTTTGGTGCACTGCAGCGATATCATTTCTGACTCAAAAGCTCTATGTAGGGGATTTAGGAAGATAGGTTAGACTGTAAATGGTCTAAAAAATCCCTGAGAAATTTGGGACAACTTCATTGTGAAGAAACTTGTATTCATCCACTGAGTGTAATACAGTGAGTGACAGCTTATACAGAACTTGGCAGGCTTCACAGAAGGGGAAATAAAAGAAAACTTCTAGCCTGCGATAAGCTTTATGACAGGGCAGTAAAATCTTAATTGAGATACACTGAGCCATACAAAGAAGTTTGTATAATACAATACAGGCTTAAATGAATAGACATAGTCAGAAGAAGATGAAAGAAACCTCCTTTAATGATAGATTCTCTGATTTTTTAGGATTATTAATTTTTCTAATTCTTCCATTTGCTGATTTTCTTACCTATTCTTGTCATATATATTATGCATAAGCAGATAAATTCTCCTATTTTCTATCATCACTGCAATTATTTTGACAAGATTTAATTGCATTAGTCATTTTTAATTCTCCTTTTTATAGGAATACACAGCATGGCCTCAAAACTTGTACCATCTTGCCTTAAAAGTTGTGTTACCCCAAACACAATTCTAAACCTGCTGATTTCTAAGAGATGTTTAGTTCCTTGTGACATATGTACTGCGGGAATAGCTTTTACCTGGTTTTATTTCAATGCACTCCCACTGCAGGATTTGTTATGGCAGGATGATTTTTATAGCAATTTAGTCAGCTGTAACTACAGAACTGAAGATACTCAAGCTGAAATCAATAGACTTCAGCACAGCTCAGATGTTTGTGCTTACATACCACCTGAAATGGTCACATCACAATTAAAAGATTCACAAAGGAAATAAAAAATAAATACCTGATACTGTCTTTTGCAACATCAGGACAAGGCAGCTATGAGGACATGGTCTATGAAACTTTAGCCTTTCTCAGAAGGTACCACTTGATTTGGCCTGCAGGAAATAAAGCTCACATAAAAGGCTCCTTGAGATAAAGATTTTTAAATCTGACTAGCAACATTTCTGAACCCACTATCAACCCTCGCTCCAATCCCAAACCCAACCCAAGCTTTGCCTTTATCTATCCCAGTAATACTTTCTAACACAGTCCTAAACCTGTGGTCCAGATGGGCAAAAAACAGCCCTAAAATCAGACCAGATGCCCATCCCTGACCTCTAGCAATGCATGCTACAATCCAAGAACCCTAGAAGTCCTAGGTCCCTTTTTAGACCCATCAATAAATTTATATGATCAGACTCTGCCAGCTCAATGCTATCCTGATGTGAAAAGGTAATTCCCAAAAGCCCTGCATATAACTCTACAACCCCTAATTCATCAGCCCTTTTGACCTCCAGCTCTGTCCCCTACTCTTAACTCAGACTTGTTCTACACATACTCTAGACCGTGTTCTGTACTCTGAGCCCACATTTGTACCAACCATTCATCTTTAATGGTGCTAGAAAGGGATTTTTGAAATAAAGGGAGATTCAGTCAAGGTTGGTTGTGCTGTCTCTGCTGTCTGTTGAGCCACATGGAGTACTGTTTTGGAATGATGCTGGTGCAGTACCTGGCCACTACTTGATACATTTGAAACAAACAAGGCAACAACTATATTCCAAAAACTACCACGCCACCACTGCCTGATCAGAAAACATGAGGCAAAGATACCAGTCCTGAGACTGGGAACAGACTTAACTAATGGCTGTCATTTTCTGTTTGGTTAGCTTGACTACACTTCCTTTCTGTAAAGTTAGGAGTTCACTTTGCAAACATATAAACCTAAAGTTTTGTTGGTGTATTGCTAAGCCTCTTTTATCAGATGCTGAAATAAAGTTCTTCAAAATTTAAAACCATTAACACTTTCTGTCACTTATGTTTGCATAAACCAGTGTTATTTCCCAGGAACAGTAACAGGAGGAAGACGATGTATCTACCACAGCTGAAAAACTTCTACCTCACAAATACCTGGCTTTGACCTCAAAACAGTTTTGTATTTAAATCTGGAGAAAAAGAGAGGAAGGATTGAAAATCCAGGGACAGATTGTCACCTTGTCATTTGACATTGCTTCACTGATTTCAACAAATTCAATAGCAGCTGGTGAGGTAACTCCAGGTATTTAATTATTAGGGATCTGCTTACATTTCAGCATGGCCATAGTTTTAAAGAAACAGATACTGTCTCAGAGAAACAAAATGAAAAGGAAGGAGAGTGTAAAATGGTTTCCATGGCAACTCTTCAGATAACAGTAAGGACCTACCAAGCCTAGAGGGATAGGTAAGTGAGACTAAAATATGTATGCAAGAGAAACACTTTCAAGGTCCTTTTTCAGTTTAAATACATAAATTTGAATTAGGTACTGCCTGAAAATCCTAGATGTTATGAATCCTATATGTTCAGCATAAACAGTAAAAGAACATCTGTTCTACACTGTATTGAATGATTTAGGTGAGAAAATGTTTTCTGAGAAAAGCCCAGGATCTTTCCATGGAAAAAACCCAAGACATGACTGTATCTTCCCTAGGCAAGTTGTGTAGGTATTGTGTCAATTAAAAGTCCTACCAAAACAGCAATGAACTGGACCTCTATACTACCTGGCATTTTGCTTCAGCATGTAAGTGGTTGACTTACAATGTCTACACAATTATTTTGTCATCATCAGAGAGAAAACAGATTCTGACTTCCCACTCCTACACCCTTTGCATCATAAGAAAGGCCTGTGGTCACAAGAATTTGAACAGCAAGGAAGGGATAACATTGAGATAATCCCATTCCCAATGGGAACGTGCTCAGTGCCTCATGCTCAGAGGCAGGAGCTGTGGTGGTGAGGTCAGTCGAGGAGATTGCCCCAGCCATGCAGGATGGCTCAGGAAGTGACTCACACTCAGAAACTTTAGCTCAGTGTATTTAGACAAACTAACACCAATCACATCTTTCTCAAAAGCATGGTTGAAGTTCCCCTAGAAGGGGTTTAGCTGTTCTGCAGTGCGGCTGTGGCTACACCTCCACCACCTCAGCTCTGCCTAAAAACACCTCTCCTCGGACAGCAATTAAAAATCCAGTTAGAAACCTCAAATCCTGTGCAAATTTTTGCTACAACTTAATTGATTCTTTTTTTCTTTGAGGGGGAAGAAATAATCCTCTTTTTTCTCCAATCTCATGTCTTCTAAACCACCTGCTGGTCTCATTACTCTTCTCTCAGCTCTTCCTAACTCTTTCTGGAAGTGTGGTGCCCAGAGCTGAAGGCAGGATTCCAGCCTTCACCAGCACTGAGGTGCACAGAGTAATTACATCTGACACTCCTCCTACAACATTCTGGAGTGATATTTGCCTTTTTAAAGCTGCATCATTTAGATAGCACGCAGCTGAGTAGCTGAAGCCTTGTGGTACACACGTATTTGATTTCCAAAAACAGAACTTCACTTTCTTTCCAGTTTAGCTGCTGTTCTGATGCCATCCTTCAGTGTTACATTCTCATCCTCTTCTTCATTTTGAATCCCAACAGATTTTGTAACTGCATTTAGTGCTTCATTATCCAAGTTGTTGAAGAAAAATGATGACCAGAACTGAGTATACAACAAATCTGGTCTGCTCCAAGTCCAGAAGCCCTCCCAGTTCCATACTAAGGTACTGCTCACCACTAAGACAGGTGAATAGTTGGCTTTAATTTTTTTTAAAAAGCTATTGTGTTATGGCAATGACTTCCAGAGGAGCTTACCTAGCTGGCTTATGAGAAATGGCATTTGGCACTGTCAAAACAATCTTTACCTAAAAAGTACTTAAAAACTCTCAGATATATCAGAGGTACCACTTCCATTCTGTCAGCAGCTCAGTTATTCTACCACAATTACATTATTTGTCAAGATAAAAGATGTGATTGTCTTAGCTCAAAATCCGTAAGGAATCAAAATTTGACTGACTGCTCTAGTATCCACTAGGTCTTTCACATTTTTTCACTGTAAAGGTAATTGCTATGCTCATTTTTCTCCTCTCCCTTGGGATATAACTCATGAAAACTTACAGACAGCCACTAATAGTTAGGAAATCACACCAGTGAAGTCCTTAGGTACTCTAGAACAAGACGGAGGTTCACAGAAATCACAAAACTTATTCTTTCCTTGCCTTCTGATGAGTGATTGCTATCACAGACCTGGAGAGAGTGAAAAAGTATTTCAAACACTATTTTGGGCTTAGTCTTTTCCATGATTTTGCCTTCTAGGATCATTAGGAGCTTCCTTCATTTTTTCCCAACACTTGATTACTAACTACCATTGGGCTTCTCCCTTGTACCCAGCTCCCTCTTCATAAATTGCCAAGTAACTGCTTAAACAGTTTTTTAAAAATCATAAATTCTCTGCAGAGTTTTAAATTATTTACATTGGCAGGCATCTGGAAATTAGCCTACACTTGTCTGTCCAAGAGACAAAGAGACATAACATTTTACTGACTGCCAGAGAAAGGTTAGCAGTACCAAAGAGGGAGATGTCAATAGTAATGCAGGGAAAAAGGGGAGAAACAGCTGCTCTTTCCTTCCTCCTCTTACTCCTTTGGTAACTTAGATATGATTTTGCATCTTCTCCAGTCTGGTTGCAGAACCACAGCTCTTTTGAACCCACCCAACAATCTTACTTGAAGCACCTACAGCACCAAGGGTGACAAATACAAACTAACAGTAAGCTAACAGCATTTATCAAGTACTTATCAAGTACTTACCCCTCCATAAACTTCTGTAATTGATATTCTACATTCTCTCTCTGTTCAAATGGAGAGCCCGAAACAGTAACGCTATTCCTCAGAGAAAATGCTAGTACCAGCAGATCCTGCAGGCGAGGTTAACAGGCTATGAACTGGGGCTCATTTGAAATATGAATGTACTCAAAGATTACCCCTCTGTTCTTCATTCTTGAGGGAGTCTTTAAAAAGGAAAAGAGAAGGAAAAAGACCTAGTACATTCATACAGTTTTGATAGATTTTATCATTTTAACATACTTTGAAATTCTTTGGCAATTCAGTATTGTGCAGTCATGAATACAAGCAGGCAGCTTCTCTAGGATGCCTCATTTTGCCTCAATTTGTGCCTCACTCTCTCATGACTGCATGCTTAACAAGCAGTAATTACTATACTCCAGAAGAATTACATTTGGAAGCTTTATTCCAGTAAAATGAAGTCTGATATAGCGTTCCAGAGGTAGAAACCAACAGCAAAATGAACAAAAAAGTAGGTAGGACGTTGAATTTTTGCACATTGAACTACCTGAATGCAAAATGCTATGAGAAGTCTTAGGAGAGGTCCTGTGCAATGGCAGGCAGTGTTACATTGGGTCACATTCTATCAGTGTGTATACCTGAACTAACTGAATCCCCTCACACAAGCCTGAGTTGGCAGCACAGCATGCCAGCACGATGCCCTGCCTATGCTATTTATCCCAACCTATCGTACCCAAGCGCAGTAAAGCTGTTATATCACTTCTGGGACCAAACTGGCTCAAAAACCTACATTGTGCCATGTAGACATACACAGAGTGGTGGCAAAAGTGCAGTTTGAATGGATAAACTGCCATTTTTCAATTAAGTGATTTAATGGATGCAGCACTTCGAATCTGTTCCCATGGCAATGTAGAAACAGCAATGGAAATAGAGGCAGTTTCCTCTTATACTCGCAGTACAAGGAGGAGAACAAAAACCTTTTCTCCATTTGAATGAACAAAAGCAGGAGCATTTTCCAGTGCAAACATGTAAAGCCAAAATCTTTCCCATGTCCTGACCACAGTAAAATTCATCAATAAACAGAAAAGACTTGCCAACGAGGTCAAAAAACTTGGGTTTTGCTTTGTCAGACCAACAGGGGTTAGGGCTGATTCACAGAGAACATCCTGCCCCCGTTCCTCCTGAGCTAAAAATCAAAGCACTGCTGGAAAAAGAGTCCCAGATGTTCTTTCAAGAGGGTGAATAAAGGCAGGGACAGCCTGTAAGGTAGCCTCAGCTTCGATGATTACTCATCATTTTCCATTGTGTTTGGAAATAGCTACTAGTGCAGTAGAGGAAAGCACTACACAAAAAGTGATATCCCAGGATATCTCCAGTCCTGGGGTCAAACAAAACAGGGGCAGCTATCACATGGTCTACATCCAAAAGATAGAAAATTCCAAGACAAACAAAATTCAAACCAATTCTTCTAGTTGCCGCTGTTGTGGTAGAAGTCTGCACCCTCCCATCATTCCCAAACTGAAAATGCTGCTTAAGCTTGCTAAATTCATTAGGGGGAATCTTCTAATGAAGGGGAATCTTCTCTTGAAAAAAGATATCCTGTTCACCATGTTGTCATAATGCCTTGCATCATCTCAGTCTAGTCTAACTTAATCTTTGGAAAAGCTTGCTTTTAGGCAGGCCCCTAAATCAGGTACTAAGAAAGAAATGAGACTGCATCATTGGGCTGTGACTGAAAAAGTGAAGGTTATGGAAACTATTACTACAGCAGCACAACAGGCTGTCCTGGCCCACTGTGCTGAAGAGCTAAACTAGAAGACAACCTCTCCACTAACCTTCTAAGCTCAAACACCTGAAAAACTAATGCAAAGATTACCTTGCTAAAATACTTGTAGCAATAGTGGTAAGTTTATAGGAAAATTCCTTACCTGCTTCAAATGAAATGGCAGAATTTAATCAGAAACCTGACCAAAGAACACAGACATTTTATAGCATTTTCCTTAAAGAAATACAGAGATTAAGAAGGAAAAAGATGAATTCCCAGAATAAGCATCCTAACTTTTAATGCTATGTAAAACTTTGCTATTGTGCCACGTGCCATCCACCCATCACTTAATATCTATCTTAGGAGGCTGGGGTCAAGTTCCTCTGTTTCTCTTGCAAAGTCCAGATAAAAAGGGGTTTTTTTCCCAAATGGATTTGTCATTAAAAGCTTAATTTAGGCTTTGCTGCAGCTATAATTTCAGATCTGGAGCTTGCAGTAAATCTGGATGAAGGGGTAGCTAAGGTCTAGATAAATAAAGTGAGAAAAGAAACTTCTGAAGCAGCCCCCCAGTATAAATACTGTTCTGATTACATTGTCTGTCCACCTTAATGAAAAGTCCTTTGTTTGCTTTCCTTATTTTCTCCTCCTGAGCATTAGTCATGAGGCAACAAGATGCAATAATATACATCCTTTCAATGAACACACAGCAGTGTCACTGTGCCCTGAAATTCAGGACATTGCCTGGGCAGCTGCTTTCCACCTCATACTGCATGACACAAAGCTGAGTACTAAAAAGTGAAGGGCTCCAACTGAGGAGATGCAGGTCTCCCGCTACCCTGCCTTTTAATTAAATAATAAACAGGATTAAATGGAACTTAATTTAATTCCATGGGAAACTCACACCCACTCCATGGGAGTGCATCACTTGCTTGCAGTCAGCCCTGTATGGATGTCTCTTTTTATTAATAAATGCTCCTTCATCCCAGACGCTGTGTTTGTGTGTCTGTCTCCTTGTCACTCTGAAATGTGGCTTTTCTAATCTCTATAAACCCTCAAAAATCCATCATTGGGGTATTCTAAAAGAATTAGTACTGGATGTCTTTGCACATGTAAGCTGCAATATATTCAAACATTCACAATGCAGTCTTGAATGTAACCAGGAGAATGTGGCTGGGTATTTTTTGTTAATATTAATAAGACAATTATTTTTTTTATAAAGGACACAGAGGCAGCTTCTCTTTGCTGACTGTACTATGACAACCCATACTCCTCAGCTGCAAGGAACAGTCTTTATACCCACTGTGAACCCTGAGTGGTGAGAATTTGGGATGTTCACTTTTGCAATGGTTTTCTACCTTGGAGACACACTGTGTTTGGTTTCTGTCAGAAAGCACTGATACCTTATGCCACTTCATCCCTGGAGTAACGTTAGCTGAGTCAGTGGAACTTAGCTGGCCCAGATATGATTTATATATATGCTGTACAGACTACACAGTAATTTCAGAACAAGAATATCACAGTGACCTTGACATGCCTTCTGTTCTCTGTTGTTTTTAGTAGTTTTAATGAATACATCCTTCTTGAGCAAAGGATCAAGATGTGGTCCCTTAGATTACCCACACAGATGATGGCTTCTAAATTAATTTTAAAATCGCAGGGAATGGATTTAAGAGTTATTATGAACAACTCAGAGATGGTGCCTGACGAAAGCCTGATTATGCTCCCAGCCATCATTTTTCAGACATGAGGAAATCTGTTAAAGTAAATCTCCAATTAGGGTGCTTGTGTTCTTTTAAATTAATGTTTCGTTCCAATTCTGTTTCCTAGTACCTCCTGTCATTTTCTGAGGAATACATGTGCTGAAATCATTCCTTTGATGAGGCACAGACAAGAAGCTTAGTGTGCTTTGATGTGGAAAAGGAAAATGGGTCCTCTTTGTTTCTATGGGACCAGCTTGCAAATCAAGGAGTGATCATGATCCCTGCAGTTAATGCAGGGTAAGCCCAAATATTTTTTCAACCAATAAAAGCAGCTGCAAGAAACGGATTATTCAAAGACTTGGGAGCAACCAAGTAAGATTGAGACCTTCCATAATTACCCAAGCTGCCATTCTTCTTTTTCCTTCAAAGCATCATGAGGCATGAGGCAGTAGACTGGAAAACCAAACTGCGTTTGGATGGAAAAGTCCACAGGACGAAGTTGTGCCAGCTAGACATCAAAGAACTACAAATCCCTAGCGTATGACTCCATACACCTGCAACCTTTGCATCTCTTAACCAATAAGTAGCAGGTCTGAATTACAGTGAGAAGTCCATCTCTGGCTGTATGTGTTATTCTCACTTCTCCCTACCTCCAAAGACAGGAGGAAACGACTGAAAGCACACAGAAACACTCATACTTGACATATCTCAACTATGCAGACAGTGGGAGTAGACTGAGTTCAGATGAAATAGTTACATAAGGCTGTAAGTGTACTTTTGTGTGTGAAGAGAGGAGGCCCAACTGTACAACCACATCCCTTGATTTAATGTTTTAGAAAAATTAGAAGCAAGGATCAAAATTGCCCCAGCAAAGTCAAGAGCTAAAGTATTTATTCTGTCAGTGTAAGAAGGGTCGGTTCTACCCTCTGCTGATGGGGAAGAGACCCTGTTATTGCAAACTGGAAATGCAAATATTTCAAACTTATTAACATGCTGAAAATCATGAAACAACTTGGTCTGTCTTGCTAACTTCTACAGCTGTCAATCTAGAGTCAGAGGCAGTTGCTGTAAGACTTTGTACTTTCTGACCTCACTGCATTTTGAAACATTACCAATAACATCACATTGCTCTATCTGTTTTTTCCATACAGCATGATGCTTCAAAGTGAAAGTCATATTAAAAATGAATTAGATTAGATGTGCTAAGTGCCCACTGCAAAGTGCAGCATGCCTTTAACTCCTTGGACTTCTGTGAGAAAGGAAAGTACTGAGCAGTTTGCAAGAGTTGGTCACTTGTGACAGCTATGTCTCTTCTTCCTGTGCCAGCACTTACTTGTATGTATTCTGTGAGTAAAAAGGACAACTTCTCCTGTACTTACTATGATCGAGATCATACATAACACATAAAACATTTATTCCTCACATGCCTTCATTAAAAACCATGCTGTTAATTTTAGAATGAGAAATATGCAGTTCTGCTAAGTTTTCTGTTTTCTTTGCACTGATCACACAGTGCAGAGACAACACTTCTACTTCACTTTATGCTACTAGAGAATTTTTGATGCTTTTTTGAGCAAGTTTCTTCCAGGTCAGTTCCATGTACAAAGTAGACTAAGAATTAATAATGTTAATAAAAATGTGCATTAATCAAATGATTCATTTTGGGGGTGGTCCAGGAGCATCTCAAAGGGATTAATGCACACAAATCCATGGGCCTGAATGGGATGCATCCACATGTGCTGAGGGAGCTGGTGGAAGTGATTGCTGAGCCGCTCTCTATCATCTTCAACAGGTCCTGGAGAACAGGAGAAGTGCCTGAGGACTGGAGGATAGCCAATGTCACTCCGGTCTTTAAAAAGGGCAAGAAGGAGGATCCCAGCAACTATAGGCCAGTCAGCCTCACCTCTGTCCCTGGAAAGGTAATGGAACAGCTTGTTCTGGATGCCATCTCCAAGCAATTGGAAGAGAAAAAGGTCATGAGGAGTAGTCAGCATGGATTCACCAAGGGGAAATCGTGCTCGACCAATCTCATAGCCTTCTACGATCTCATCACCGGCTGGGTAGATGGAGGGAGAGCAGTGGATGTCATCTACCTTGACTTCAGCAAGGCTTTTGATACTGTCTCCCATGACATCCTGATAGCAAAGCTGAGAGAGCATGGGATAGGTGAGTGGACAGTGAGGTGGGTTGAGAATTGGCTGTCTGACCGAGCCCAGAGGGTCGTGATTCGTGGAGCGGAATCTGACTGGAGGCCTGTGACTAGCGGTGTTCCCCAGGGCTCGGTGTTGGGTCCAGTCCTGTTTAACATCTTCATTGACAACCCTGATGAGGGAATAGCATCCACCCTCAGCAAGTGCTGATGATACAAAGCTGGGAGGAGTGGCTGACACACAGGACACTGCGCTGCCATCCAGCGAGACCTGGACAGGCTGGAGAGCTGGGCAGGGAGAAACCTAATGAAGTTCATTAAAAGCAAGTGTAAAGTCTTGCACCTGGGAAGGAACAACCGTTTGTATCAGTACAGGCTGGGGGATGACCTGCTGGAGAAGAGCTCTGTGGAGAAGGACCTGGGGGTCCTGGTTGATGACAGGTTGGCCATGTGTCGTGATTTCCCCCGCCTGTGGGCCGAGATCCACGCAGCTGCCTGCTTCTTAAAGTAAAAGAGCAGGGGAAGAGGGAAAAAGGGGGAAACAAGGGAAGGGAAAAGGAAGGGACAAATAACTCCAAAACCAAGAAACTAAGAGGCCCGTGGGTTGGGATAAGGATAGTTTACTAAGAGAACAGAAAGATAAAATAGAACAATGCTAACAGGACTTTAGAGCAAAAGAATATGAAACTCTTGATCCCCAATGCAGTTTCTCCCCGACCCACACAACTCAGGCCATACCACCCAGAGCTGTCCCGGAACCCGACCGTCCCCCCAAGAAGCACGCGTCCCGCGACCGCCCCTCTTCTTCCTCCCCTCAGCCCCCCGTTTTCCTAGGCAGGACGTAATTGGCATGGAATACTCTCTTTGGCCCATCTGGGTCACCTGTCCTGGCTTCGCCCCTCCTTTCTCAAGAATAGAGGAATAGAAGAAGCTAAGAAAGTCCTTGACTGTCTGACTGCAACTAAGAACATCAGGGTGTTATCAGCACTGCTTTCATTTTAACTCCCAAACAGAGCATCCCATCAGCTGCTACAAATGAAATTAACTCTATCCTGACTGAAACCAGGACACCATGAGCCAGCAGTGTGCCCTGGGGCTGAGAGAGACAATGGGATCCTGGGGTGCATCTGGAGGAGTGTGGCCAGCAGGTCAAAGGAAGTGATCCTCCCCCTCTACTCTGCCCTGGTCAGGCCCCACCTGGAGTATTGTGTCCAGTTCTGGGCTCCCTGGTATAAAAAGGACAGGGAGACCTGGAGAGAGTCCAGAGGAGGGCTACGAAGATGATTAAGGGCCTGGAGCATCTCCCCTATGAGGAAAGGCTGAGTGAGCTGGGACTGTTCAGTCTTGAGAAGAGAAGACTAAGGGGGGACCTAATTAATGTTTATAAATATCTTAAGCATGGGATGCAGGGGGAATTGGCCAGCCCCTTTTCAGTGTCTGTGGGGACAGGACAAGGGGCAATGGCTGCAAGTTGGAGCACAGGAAGTTCCACACCAACATGGGGAAGAACTTTTACACAGTGAGGGTGAGGGAGGCCTGGGACAGGCTGCCCGGGGGGTGTGGAGTCTCCTTCTCTGGAGAGATTCAAGACCCGTCTGGATGCCTATCTGAGTGAAATGTCCTAGCGAGCTGCTTTGGCAGGGGGGTTGGACCCCATGATCTCTCGAGGTCCCTTCCAACCCCTACGATTCTATCATTCTATGATTTTTAAAAGACACTCTTAGTCAGCAAAAGGTGTCATAATGAATGATATATTGTCACCCTGATTCCAAAAGCCATCTGCAGCTCATCATGAAGCTATAAACTCTTCAAAGAGAAACTAACAATCTTCAGATCCAAAAATACAGAAAGAATGAAAGGAGAAAACACATTCCCTTCATTGTGAGTCAGCTCCCCTACAAAAAGAGAAACCTGAAGCAGTTACATTTGGGGAGCTGTCATGTTCCTACTTCTATATTCTTTTCCATTTCTTTGATCTAAAAAATCTCAGCCACTGGGGGCTAAACCAATCCAAGAGATTTACATGGCTTCTCTGTTCACTCTTGGGTACTTAGCACATTCTCTACTGCGGGCATTTTTTAACAATTCATTTTAATTTCAATCTGGAAAACACAGGCACTATTATGGAATAATATTATCAGGGAATACTGCCTGTCTTAAACCCCCACTGACCTCCGGATTAAGAGACTGGAATTCTGTTCCTGGCTGTGCCACGGATCCATGCAAATGACTGGGTGATGAGTTCCTAGCTCTTACACAAGTGCATCCATCTTTTCACACTATGTTTCCTGCTGAAAAAATCCAAATCAGTAATATTGCACTTTGATGAGTCAAACTTTCTTTCTGGAGACAATTTCTTTCCTGAGAGGAAGTATTACTGCCTCTAGCCAAAGATGGACATGTGTCATTGTAAATCCTCTGCAGTGGGAAAGATATGGAGACTTGCAGAAAGCAAAATACTACACCACTAAGAAAGGGCTAAAAATCAGCTCTTTGCCTCACATTAAATGACACTTTCTGGTAAAACACTCCGAAAGCAGAGTAACAACAGAGAGAGGGTGGTAGGTGTGGTTGGCAGTCATAGGGCAAACTCAACTACAGAGCCATACTCTGTAGGACTTCCTTGCCAGGCAACCAATGAAGAGCACCTTAATTCCCAGAGGTACCAATGAATGACATGCCTGAGATCATCGTTTCTGTTCTGGTAGATGCATAATGAAGAGCCACACAGAGGAAAGACGTTTAGCAGGAGTAAGCCTAAGTGCACGTGCCATAGAAACATAAAACCTGTATTTTACCTATCTGGAATCAGAAAATCTTCCCACTATACTATCAGAGAAACTTCTGAGAGTGACAAATGAATTCTGATACACATTTTAGCCTGCCATTTAAGGGCTTCCTACATGTGCACAGAGACCCCTAGCTGCAATTTTGCTTAGAACAACCTTTTGCCTGAGCATACTATTTAATATCATTTTGATAGGTCAAGTTTAATTTTAAGCAATGACCATCCGAAGCTGCAGGACTCTACAATGCCATTGCCCTATACAGCATACTCAGCAAGGTCTCATAAATTTCCAGTGGCACAAGTGTGTTAATGATCTCTGCAGTTTTGCACGGAAACTTCTTGGTGGCAGGGCAGCTAAAATCTATGTTATTCCAAACAGAAGTAATCAGAATGGTCTGTCTCTGAGCAATATGATATTTACCTCAAAACCCTGTGAAAACTGACGTATCATCAAGCATTATTTGATTCTTATGAGAGCTGCACTGGGAAGCCCTTTAAAAGTCAGTCACACGACCTTTTATGCTTAGACAAAGTGCTGACTCCCCACTGCTTTCAAGTTACTCAGCTCACAGGCAGTCCCAAAGATGGGATACACGTAGCTCTGGAAGCAAGACAGAACAGATCTGAGGCTGCCTGTACAGGACAGACTCCAGAACAGCTGTAGGCATGTCTGCCCTCAAAGCCAACCTCCTGCATATAGAGCTGCCAGACAAGCCTCACTACACTTGCCAGAGGCCTACTACAATGCCAGATGTGCTGGGGCATACAGGTCCCTAAATGCTCTAACCACCCTCCTCCTGAGGGCTGCCCTGAGGCCAGACACAACAAATGACAGATGTGGCCAGAGCCAAGCACAAGCTGGGCCAGATCTGGTTTGGGGACAGTTAATTGTCCCCTTGTTTCAGCTTAACTCTGAGTTCACATATCTCTGTGCTCTTGGAACACTATTTGCTGCTGTTCCCCTCCTTCCTTGACATGAACATGTTACTGATTCAGCAAGGAAGTGAAGGCTGTACTTACACTTTCATTTTTTAACTGATTTGTGTGAACCTCAGGAAATGTATGTTCCTACAGAAGTGATATATGCTCTCTTATTTCTGTGGATAGAACAAAACCAAAAAAAAAAAAAAAAGAAAAATATTTTTAAATTGCCTTAGAGCTTACAGGTTCATCACATTTAACAGGAGAACTGCTGGCTCAACACAGTAATGAGCTTTTGACCAGTTGATAGGTTATGTGGAACTCAACTGGATCAATGTGAAGGGAAAAAGCTTAGCTTATTTGAGTACTCCATCCTCTAAATGTACACAGTAAGATGCCAGGATGGCAAACATATGTTGTAAGAAAGAAATTCAAACTAATTCTACAACATTGTATTGCTTTTTCCTATCCACCTGGCTTTCTCTCATTTATGCTGAAGCTATTGGGATTTTAGCAAACAAAACCCAAGAGGGAGAAAAAAGTCTGAGACCTCATTACATCTTGTTTCTGCCACTTCAGTTAAATTTAATCAACTTTCACTGTTAAAATATCTTTTTGGAGAAGATCAATAGAATGATCAGCTGCAGTACTCACTCTTTGAATGCAAATATTGATGAGTAAAAAACACTGAAAAATATGTGCAAATGGTAAATGAGGTGGTGTTTCTGGGTGCTCCCAAAGTGGAAGAAATGTGGAAGCTAGACAAGGGAATGGGAGACTACAGTTCAGTTCCTGTTGCTCACATAAAGATGATCATAATTCTTTTTTTGCACTAATTTAAGGCACAATATCAATATCAAAGCAACTCCTGATGCGTTCCCCCACAGAAAACAAGGCCTACAGGGAGGGCAGGAGCACCTGGACAACGGCAGCACATCAGCTGCTCTACATCTACCCCAGGTGCCTGCTCTCACCTGTGGTGATGACACAGGAGCTCTCTGAAAGATTCTTCATGTAGAGACACACAGTCATGTACCACATTGCAACATACTGGCCTGTATGTGAAGATAACTGGGCAAGCAGGAAAATAAGAGCAATGCACTGTAAGGCTGGAGAGCTGTGCTGAATCCTGCCAGACTGAATAGCTAAGGGGAGCACCTAGCCCTCACAAGCCAGCTCTGAGCTAACCCCAAGTGAACGGGGACCTGAAGAGCTGCAGCTGCAGCCAGTTTGTGCTTGGGCTGATGAGCACTGCTGGGAACATTAGCACCAGGCTCCTGCTGCCACACAGCCGCCAGCTGCCTGTCCAGTAACTGTACAAAAACCAGCTGGGCTACGTAGATGTGCTAACCTATTCCAACTTGTATGTATGTTATAGGCATATCTGATGTATTCCTGCCATATATCACTTCACCAAAATATTTACAAACATGTTCCAGTACAATACTAACAAGCACTGGTTTGGACAGTCATAGCTGGGAACGCTCCTCTTGAAAACAAATACTATAGTGAAGACTATCTCACTTGGCTCACCTGCATCCCAAAGTCTTTTTTCTGGCCTGGGGTTTGTCATACAATACTTTTGGCTGAAAAACAACCAGATCCAGTGATCTCCAATACAGGTTTCTAATGTTATCAGTGAGCAAGCAAGTAACTCCTCCCTCTGATTATTGAAAGAAATTAATTTACTGTATGTGAACATATTCAAAGAAGAAATGTCGCATTACAGACAATAGTAAAATGCATTTTCATTTCAAAGGAGATATCTGTATCTTCCTAAACTCTAAAGTATCATGAGGGGGATTTCCTACTACCTCTGCCAGTCATTAACAAGAAGTCACTCATCTGACACAGCCGTCCATAACAGAGACAGCTCATGAAAGTGCCTGAGTCACTGAAAAGAAAGCATTTTGAGATCTGTAAATGAAAAGTGCTATGGCATGAAAGAAGATATGCAGGACAGCGGTTATTCATCATCCTTGCCTTCTAATAAGACAGCTTTCCAGACACCTAAGCAATTTCTGAAAATAGTTTCAGCAGTTTTGATTAATATCTACAGGAATTGTTGCTTTCCTTATTTAAAAAAGTGTATTTTAAAACCATCTATAACCATGTGCTCAAAGTATATGTTAGAACATCCTTTAAAACAAAGCATAGTTTCAGTCCAGCCTCCCAAAAAATGCTCTCATCAGATTGAACTGGATAGGAACATTTAGGCTAATACATAACTATCTGCACAACTTCTGAAAAGCATGAGCTGATATATATATTAAAGGGCTGTGAGACAGTACATCTTACCCATGAGGTAAAGGGAGATTTAGAACTCTCATAAATTCTTTAATGTAGAGATTAAGTACAAAAATCACGTGTAAGTAGGGTGACATGAGGTCTTGGGAAGCAGCTGACAGTTGCTAGAAGTGCATTGTAAAGCATATGAATTTTGACCTTCCCTTTACAACCAACCAAGTTATCAGCAAAGGCCAAGTATTTGCCATTCTGCTTTTTCCTGCTTTAGGCTAAAAATCTTAATGTTATCTCAATATGCATTATGAATTCATGCACTTCATTAGGAATAACTAGGAAGGGAAATATGAAATAGGCACTTTAAAGACTTTACAGAATTTCTCACACTGTGAGGAAGAATGCCAGGGAATTTTAGAGAGCTCACTTACAGCAAGTACAAGCTCTGAAGTAAGGGTCACTCCAGAAATGCAACTTACTAACACCTGATCTGCAGAATATTTGCAAATGCATCTGAAGAATTAAAAAAAAAAAAAAAAAGAAATCCAAACCCACAAAACCCCCCAAAATGTCGATTACAGTTAATTTTGCAGTGTGGCACTGACTCCATTCCTTTTTAAACTCCTGCAGAACCAGACAGAGCTCACCACATACAGCTCACACGAGCCACAGAATCACAGAATGACAAGGTTGGAAAAGACCTTTAAGATCACCGAGTCCAACCATTCCTGTCCCATGCTAAACCATATCCCTAAGTACCTCATCTACCCATCTGTTAAACACATCCAGGGATGGCGACTCAACCCCCTCCCTGGGCAGCCCGTTCCACATCCCGACAGCTCTGCCAGTGAAGAAACGCCGTTCAGCGGTTCCACGGCCCCAGTCAGGTATTGTTACCCCCGAGGCGGCCGGTGGGTGTTTGGCGCCCTCAGGCTCCGGCCCCGGCCCGCTCCCTACGGGCCCACCGGGCCGGGCGGGCGCGGGGCCGGCGGCGTTCTCAGCCCTTTGGCGCCACCCGGCGGACAGCAGCCGCCGCGGCACGGGTAGCCCGGTCCCCCCGCCGCCGGTATGGGGAGGGGGTGTGCTTCCCAGCGGGGAAGGTGCGGAGAGGTGCGCAGAGCTGGAACGCTTTACAGACGGGAAGCCACGGGGCCTAATCCGACTGGGCGCACGGCCCTGAAACCACTCGGGTACAACCAACAGCGGCGATGAATCTCTCTCTTAGCCTTTGTCTGGATTATTTAACAAGTGAAGGATGGGCACCACAGGCTATTTTTCACCCAGCCAGCCTCTTTTCTCATGCATGCAAATCAGTGCACAGGGGATTTTATGCCCATTTTTCATTTAGAAGGGAGCTGGACGAGTATAAATTTGTCTCAGTCCTTCACGCTTCTCCTGCTCACAACTGGTCATAATTTTCATTTATTGTTTGTGCTATCCTTTAAAACTAATCACACTTTGCTTTTCTAGCTTTCCATTCTGCTGCCTTCTGTTACCTCATGAGAAATGGCAGCACTTTTCTAAGTGGTGGCTGGGGAAGCAACTCCAAGGAGTAACGTGGTGTGTACCCTCCGCACCGCCGTGCCCCCCTTACATGTGAATCCCATGCAAGCAAACAGCCACTCCCACAGTGCCAGGGCAAGGGAAAGGAGTTTTGTTTATCTTTTCTGTTATGTTTAGATGCATAAACCAAACCAAAGAAGCAAAGGATTTTCCTAAACACTGAAAGAAAACAAAAACCCACCACAAAACCACACAGTAATAATCTACTACCATGCGTTTGGTATTGAAAGGGTAAAAGCAATTGAAAGCCATAAACTGTGGCAAATTTACTAATAATGCCAGTAAAACATCAAAAATTTTCTTCTGGACTAATCTTCTAGCTTCAAACAGAAGATTTTTATTTTATTTAAAAAAGGAAAAGCCAAACCTGCTCCAAACCACTTTTTTTCTCTTCAGATTATCCCTCATTATATTGTTCCAGATCAGACCGACATCATAAGAAGCAGCCATGGCACAGCCAACATGCTGCCCTCCAGGATTGGTATTTCAGGCTCCCCCTGCTCCTCTCTAGGCCAGGTTCCTGCAAAGCTGCAACTCCCATGGTTTGCCTGAGAAAAATCTTATGGGTGGATGCAGCAGACAGGAGCTTCTGTGAAGAGAAATCTGCCATCTCTTTCTGGGAACCCCAGATAAGGTGGGTACACCAGGAGTGACACCAAACCACTGCCCCGGTCAGCCTGTCCTTGCACTCCTGCCACTTGGCTAATCCAAGGTATCTATGATATTATGGAAATCTGCTGAGAAATACTTTTTAGACTGATTCACTGGGACAAAAGGCAGTAGTAGGGTCTTAATGGCAATTTTGCTAAGGCAAAGCACAGATCAGGGCTGAAACGAAGCATTTTGCAACCATCAAACCAGAAAAAAAACCAACCCAAACTCAGACATACTACTTTCAAGAAAAATTCAGTGCTGTTGAAGTGCATAAAAGAAAAGGGATAAACAAGGCTCTTCAACATTTTAAAATTCCTTTTACAGAAGAGGAGAATGGGTTAAAATAAGAGGTTCTTTCCCATGCATCTCACTGGGGGAAAAGGGATTTGGAACAAAGTGAATGCTCTCTGCAAGGATATTAAAAGTCATTATCCGTCAAAAGAGGGGTTTGGTGTGTTCCATCTTCTATTGCTGTTAGTGCACCCATACAGGAAGGGTTTGGATAAAATTGTGTCAAAACAGCAATGCCAGAACAAAAGAAGGGCAGGAGGCATCAATAGCACCTGAAGTGTTGGGTAAGTCTCTTATCTAAACCTATTACTTACTGGTGCTTCTACTGTGGAGCAAGTGGCAAATCAACCTGGACAGCGGGTATCATTACCCAAGATGACAGTGATTGACCTCAAATGACTCAGATGAGGTTTCCAATTAGAGGTGAAAACAGCCATGTTTATTTGAGTTCAGGTGGCTTTATAACCAAGAAACAAAAAGGTGATGAGAATTCCCATGTAGCAAGGTCTGCCTTTGGTTTTGGCACTTCATCAGAGACACCTCCTAAAATTAGTCAAAACGAGCTTATGAAGAATGACCAGACTAATGGCTGGGCCAGCTGGTCACGTTTCACTATGAAGTGTATTATTCATTTTAGCACTGTAGTTACAACTGCAGCCACATAAATTTTGTATCTTTCTTAATACCATGAAAATTCTTAACATTAAAAACAGTGGATACAGAAGTGCTGCAACAGAAGTACAAGACAGCTGCTATGAGCAAAGAGACACGTTCAACAGGATGTGAGCTGCGGTACATTAGCATTTTGTGAATCTTGTTTGAGATATTCAGAAAAGCCAACTGCAAAGTCCAAAGTTATGTGCTGATTTTTCTGCCAGAGGAAGTGGCATTCGCTGTGAAGGCAAAAAAAAAGTGTTTCAAATGTCAGATTTGTCAAATAACAGGTAATTTCTGAAACCTCATCTGAAAGGAAAAACTAGAGCTGAGCCAGGTTATGCCCAGAGGATCCCAGTAATTCACTGTAAGGAACAGCATGCATCACAATCATTTTAGTTCCTGCAATTATGTGGGTTAGCAGAAAATTAAGTAGAAAAACCTCTATACTTAACATACCTTTTTAACTTGTTTTGTTCATGCTGTCCTTTGCTGAATCTCAGCTCTCTACATAAAGAGTACAAGTTGGCACACCCTTGGAGAGGAGGACCAAGGGAATTCTAAAACTGGACTACCCATTATAATGTAGCACATCACATACAGCCTTTAAGAGGTGTATGCACCCTCACTGGAGCATGGAGGCCTCAGACAGCTTCACAGTTCTTTGACAGGGCTTGTGGAAAGAGGCACTTGGTTCTAAAATCTGTCCCTGGGGGCAGACCACAGCTCATTTGACTTTGTGGCTTCTTCACAGAAAAGATCTTAGACCAAAGTCACAGCCCACTGAAGTTGTCTTTCATGCTATTGGATATTAGCTGGCCAAAGAAATTTCCCCTTTTTTGCAGCACTTCTCTACTGGGACCAGTTCCTTCTGCTGATTGAATGGTTTAGCTGTGAGTGAACAGGCTGGAGAGCCTCAGGAAGGAAAGGAACCTTGGAGCTACAAGTAATAAAGGGGGTTGCAGGAAGAGAAACCTCAGCCTGATTTGGAACAGGATGAATATATTTTTAATCCAAAACCACTTGCATGGTGTCATCTAGTGAGGTTTTTCTGCTGCAGAGTGACTACATGGAGACCTATCTTAGAACTTATTCACTAGGTAAGAATCTCAGGCCAGCTAACTTCTCTCTGGAATACTGGGACTCTTTACACTCCATTTAGCTAGCAAAAAACCCAAAATACAATGAGAAAAGGTTTCAGAATAAACCCTAAAATTATAATTGAGATAATAAATGGTGTCTTACCAATTTTAGATGAGGAGCAACTGGGGTTGATCCTGCTAAGAATTAAACATTCGAATCCAAGTATAGTTTTGATTAAGCCTAGCCCAATGCAGAACAAGAACAGGAGTCACTGCTCTTAAACACACTTCTTTCAAGCTAGATAGCAATTGGCTTCTCAATCTCCTTAACCTTCCTTGGATGGAGTCTCCTGGGAGTGAGGAAGCACATTTCAAAAGCAGCAAAGCATTTTGGGGAGAGAAAACTCTTTAGGAGTAGATGTGGCTTCACAACATTTATATTGAATCACTGCAGTGAGAGACAAGGGGGAGTTACACTGACACCTTGTTGGGAAGGCACCCACAAACTGCCTTCTGATAGCTCTCACAGCTGAACTGTACAGAGACAATCAATTGCTAAGAGGAACAAGGTGACAGCAAGAAGATTATGACTAATGCAACAGACAGCACTTAGAGCAGCTCTAGCACTCAGAAGGGCTTCAGCTTTCCAGATAATATAGTGAAAAACTCTTTAGAAAGAGCAGCAGTACTGAGCACTGGGATTAGAATGTAGTGGTGAGATACCTCTGTAACACCTGCCTTCATCCAAAAGCTGTCAGTTAATAGGCACCAGCACCAGTCACCTTGCATGATTTGTGGGCTCTTCCTCTCCTGTTTTAATATAAACTACAAGTGGTTAAAAGCAATCAGCTTTTCTTTGAACTGGAAGAGAACAGAGTGGCTTATAGATACAGGAGCAACTGAAATGTATTTAAAGAAATGACAGACTTTGATCTGAGCCCACTTCCTGACTAGTATTGCAGACAGGCTACTACACATTATCATCAGACACATAGGTGTGCTGATAAGCATGTGCGACAGAGCTTCCAATCGCTACATCTTTTGTGTAATCATGCCAGCATACCCTAGTGCTATGCTAGAGATAAATTTTAAATGTAGGAAACACAGACTAATGATATATGTTTGGCATAAAGAGAAGCTAGATCAAAGCCAGGTGTCAAAGCTGAAGGCTTTTGATGATTGGAGGGAGGAAATGTCAGGACAACCTGACCAGTGCAGAATTTTGAGTCATGTACATCCTCCTACTCTGAAGCCAGACAGGCCATAGGTCCTTCTGGGGAGAGGAGGTGAAATGGAGGGTCTTGCTGCAAAACAAAAAAAGGTGTCATCCAAAAACTTTCATATTACTGTTTCACAAAGCTCTGAGAAGTCTATTAATTCAGCAGCATTACAGACAATCAAGGCTCACAGAGCTCATGGCCAAGCCTGGAAAAGGGTGGGGAGAGCTCATTTTCTTATTAAAGAGTGGTCAGAGTGATGTAGAAGCTGCAAGTGCAGAACTTAACATCTGTGGAGAAATTTTGACGTTGCAGGATTTAATTTCACCCCATATAGGTTAAACAAGAATTTCAGAATCTTGTCCTAAATGTTTTATTCCATTAAGACAAATATTTTTAGTATTCCCACTATCCCACAGAAAATACCTGTATTCCAGCAGATGAGTAACTTTATTGTTGCATTTTTCCAATCTTATCAAAATGAGTAGCCTCAAAGCACCTTCAGAGACACATTTACAAGCAGAGATACACCTTTCATTGTTGAAATCAACATTTTTCAGTGGTAAAACATTACAATGGGGTGAATGTTCACAACACTTACAAGAACATCCCAGAAGAGGAATTCTCAAAGCTGCCATAAATGTTTTAGAAAAGATTTCCTTAGCTGTTCATTTATTGCCTCCCTTGGCAATTCCAGAAACATGTCCAAATCATGTGTGTGCACACTCGCATTCATTTCCTCTGAAGCAACAATACACTTTACTTGTCCCTGCACATCACAATTCAGTCTTCCAACACAAAGCAATGCCAGTGCAGCAGGACCCAGTGTGACAGCTGTGTGATTGTAGCTAATCTTTTGATTTACAGTGCTTCTCAGCCCGTTATTACCAGTGAAAAAAAGACAAATGGGAAAACCTGTAGGTATTCTGATGTCTGTATAGATTGCTGCAGGTAAGAGCTGCAGGAGTCCAGAACACAGTGCTCCTTCAGATCAGTACACTGCTGGCAACTGGAACTCTGCAAAGGATACTTGAGTTGAGGAAATGAGTTCTCTGGTTTGAATCAGCACCAGCTACAGAGGTGCTACTCTCTTGGGTGTGCCTTCCCCAGAATGAAAAGGGGCGGTATAGCTATAGGATTATTATCTTCCATCGAGGTAGCATGAGGCACCAGTTAGACCTAGCCCAAAACAAGAAATTTAGGTGGAACTACCTGTTTAATCACAATTTTTTCTATGACTTTCTACAATTCCATCAGTTTCTCAGCTCTTTAATTCCCTTACTGGGAAGTGTCACACTTGTGGTAGGAGAGGTGCTTAGGTACTCAGAATGTGTGCATGTTGGACTAGAAATGCGTAAGATGCACATGCAGTGCAAGGAGTGATAACCCTCTGATGTGTTTCTGCACAATACAGTCTTTTGTTTCTTTTCCTCTCAGATTTTACCAGCACTAAAGCCTCACACCACATCCAGCACTTCCCAGTATTGCGTGTAAAGTAGGTCACATGGCAGTGAGACAAGGACCCCTTGCCTGGCAGCCCACCCTTTACCCACACCACTGTGGCATCCAGCCCTGTCAGCAAACAAACTTTCCCAGTGAACAACTGCAGGCTGACCGGGCTTAGCAAAGTAGTGGTTCCCATCCATTAGCTTTCACCCCCATGCACTGTTGTGTTCTGATACTATTGTCTGTGGGAAATAAACAGGCCCTTTTAAAGCCAGCCACATCTGCTGCAATGTGCTACCAATATCCTCATTCAAACTAGCTTCAGTTGCTGAATCACGGTTGCTACCCAGATCTCCATACATTCCAAACACTCCAGCTCTGCACACACTTCAGCACAGACTACTAAGGCAAAGCCAGGACAGGCTTTTCCATTGGTCTGATGCTACAGCCACAACTGTACTGAAGTTGTAAGGCTTGGCTTGGCTACCACCTATGTGGGTATATTGGTTTCAGCATTTTAGATGAAAAAGATGGCAAAAAGTGCCGGATACTGTGTGGAGAATTAGTTTTGGAAACATTTCATAGATCCTCATCTTGCAACCTAAGGCTCCTGACATTGGAGTTTGATTCTACTGCACTGAAATATAGGGCAAATAGGTAGTATATTTTGTTGGCAATTTACTCTTCCAGTCATTTTAAAGTATATGATGGAAACCAAAAGGGAATCTTTCTCTCCTCCAAAAGAAAAGTTTACAGCAACACTGTTAGAAGGAGGGATACCCAAGAGAATCCATTTCATCCTTTCTCCCACTCAGAAGTGGTTCCTAAAATAGATTTTCCTTCTCATAAACTATCTGGAGCTTTAATGAAAGTTGTTTTAACAGAAGGCAACACTTCCACTCATGCTTTACAGGGAGATTGTAAACCCAGGACACCTTTGCTACACGCTCCAAACACTACCATCCCATTTAGCAAATGCAAAACAGAAAGGGAGGTCAAGTGCTTGTCTGTTTAACCACCCAAAATAAAATGGTTACTTGCTGACAACATGTAGGATTTTCTAGTCCTGGACACTAAACAACAGTTAGGTTTTGCTATCATAAACCAGAAAGCTTCCAAATACAGTAATACTTAAGATCTCACACAGAAACAAAATATCCCCACCATTATGGTTAGACCTCTCTAAAAGACTATAAATAAAGGCAAAACTTCTGGGTTTTTTTTAATCTGGAGCTAAAGAATCTATCTGGGAAGTTCATCTCATCTCTGCCTCTGAATTCGACTGCCCACTTCAAAAAGCAGTGGCTGACAGAAGAATCTCGATGCTGTAACAAATTGCCAATTCTGGAGCACATTCTGCTTGTTTCAAATTCCACATACTGCAATAATGCATAAAACACACATCATAAGCTTATATACATACTAAAGTGTTAGGGGTTCACTTCAACAATGAGCACATTCCATTCGTCTGCATGATAAGTAGCATTTTTCTTTTAATCTTCCTTAATTAATATCCTTCAGCTAATTCTTAATTTGCCTGTATATTATGACTAATGGGCAAATGATTCATAAACTGATAAAGCATTTCAAAAACTCTTTAATCAGTAGTTTGCATCCTTAATTATTTTGAAGCTCCTATATTTGACAAAACCCACAGTGTATTATCTTCATTTGTATTATGCCTGAAGGTTTCAGTGAAGAGTCCATAGTAAATTAAGTTTTGATGGATCCTGAGAAGTTAATATATCCTTTTCCTTTGCTTGCTTTGTACTCTTTATGTTTCACAAATATAACTGTCTAAAGAAATGTGGATTTGGCACAATGCATGTGGGTTGAACTACTCTGGACAATCCTAGGGGGTTAAAAATGTAATTGAACAGAATCTATATATACCTTACACATACCTTAAATAAAGTAAGTGGTGAGATTTTAGCCTATAAAAAGGGGATTTTACCTGCTCATATTAAAAACTCCAGTACTTAACAATCAGAAACACAGAATACCTTTTTTTAAGCAATAATTTGTTGACTGTCTAGAGTTTTGTGCAAAGCTAATGCTCAGGACTGACCTGCCTACACATCTCAGCATTGAGCTTGTGGAGCTGAGCAAAAAGCAAGACAGAAAGAAAAAGCTTCCATTTTATTCTAGTCTCAATGCTGCATGCACAAGTTGCATTGAACAATCGTTAGACAAAAAAAACAAATAAGCCTTGGAACAGAAGCTAGACGTTGGATCTTCCCATTCCAGCCAAGCACCTTGAACACCAGATGCCCCAATGTTTTTCATTTATCTGCCCTTGGCCCCAGGACATAGTGACCCACTTTTTAAATATGGAAAATCAGACTGGGCATAAGATTTCTCTCTCCATTTTTAGCTGAGAGACTCTTTGTTGGAAAAGAAATGGGAAATTACAATGATGCAAGTCACTGGCAGCTGTATTTGGGGACCAAGTCTTGAATTTTAGAGCAGCATTTCTCTTCAGATGCCATAATCTCCCTAAACAAGGGAAAAGATTACAAATATAGTTGGAACTCGGTATTTCCTATAGGCTACTTCAAGTCTCTCTGCATTCAGCCCACATCTGAGATACCATGCTGAAGTATATTTTTATTTTGTTTGGGGCATTATCTCTCACTCCCTTTTTCTTTTGTAATATTTCTCACTCCTAAACTTACAGTATATCTTGTGATCACTTTGCTGCTTCTACAGCATTGCAAGACTGGAAGCCAGTCATCGTGAGCTGTTACATCCACAGTGCCTGATATCCAAGGGGGAGAAGCCTGAGCAGGTCTGTATGCTACCCCTGAACTGAAAATCCAAAATCCAACATCTAGTTCTAGTAAGAACTGTCAATGCATAACTGGAAAACATTTCTAGAACAATGGTTCTGTTTTCAGATGTATCCACATTCCTTTAAAATTGAGTAATCATGAGCTGCTTCAATTGAAATTAAAATTTCATTATAGGCAAAATTAGATCTATTATTACAATTTTGTCTCTGAAATGCAAACTTGGAGAAACTGAGGAAATTAATTAGCAAGGCTGTCCTGAGTAATGCAAGTGTATAAACAATGAAAAATACTGAAATCCAATTTCAAAATAAAACTCAACAAAATAGACACCTCAACATAAAAAACAACTAAGTAGAAAGCTTGTACAGGAATGGAAATGGCATTTGTTGGGAAAGAACATTCTTCAAATGTGAAGGGTATAGACATACACCCAGAAGGGTGCAGATGGACTTACAAAGAAAACAGAAGCCTGGCTCTTCATTTCATAAATAGACTAAAGAGGGAAGAAGCAAGGCCTTTACCCAGTCACAATGTGGTGGAGCTTAAGGGTAATTTAGGTTTGGCCTAGCAATTAAATAGTTTTTCTTCTGTTTTCAATAGGGATGATTACATTCATGAGAATAAGAGTAGAGCACTTCATGGGAGTGAAGCATCTACCACATCCTAGGAATTACCAAAACTTGGATAATCACAACAAAACTGAAAATACAGGGATGAATAGTCTGTATCCAAAGTTGTAAAAAAAATCACGGGTACAGCAGATAGGATATTTGTTCCTATAATTTGACAGCAATACCCTATGATCCAGAGGGAAAAAAAACAAAACCCAAAATAACCCAACCAAAAAACATGCTATGTGCATTTTTTAAAGGAGTAAGTGAGGAGATAGAACTGTCATTTTGCATGACTTTATTACCATTACCAGAGAAGGAGTATATCCGGGACAAAGAGGTAAATGAAAACTGTGATAAAATGCCACACGGTTTCAACAATCTAGGTTGTAGCAGAATACAGTGTCATCCTTCAATAAGGTACTTGGTTTTTTTAGACAAACTCAATGCATTGGAACTAATCTCAATAGACTTAAACCAAGAATTGCTTTCACTGCCTCAAGGGACATTAATTATTAAAGTGGAAAAAATGGAGATTTAAAAGAATAACTGTTAGGTAGGTAAAAAGAAGAGATTATAAGTGTTTATACTACTGGGAAGAAAAGGGGTCTCTCTCTGACATCAGTGCCAGTCCCAGTTCTGCTTAGTATTTTTTAAAAAAAGTATTGGTCCTGGGAGCAGATGGTCCAAGAAGCTGTGTGGTACCAAAGCTCCAGGTAACACAGAGGAGGAAGGTAATACCAATTATTGAGAACAAGTTTTAATGCAGAAAGAATTGGACAGCCCTGTGGCCCTATGTAGACTCACAGAGATGGAAAGAAATTCAACAATGCAAAGGCATTTATAAGGAAGCATTTTGTTTCTGGAGTCTGAGCCTTATTACATGAAGGTGACAGTAAAGTAAAAAAGCAAAAGCTGTGTGGTTAATGGTAAGATAACAACATAGTGACAAACCAGTTACCTCCAGGAATCACCAGGGCTGCTCATGGGTAACACTCCTCTGTTTATTTACTTCTAGCAGAGTCAAAATGTGCCAAAAGTTGCTAGGTTTAAGCCCTCTGTCCTATAAACTACAAAAGGGACAAACACTGTAAAATTGACAGTTTGCAAACTAGAGTACCAGCTGACAAGGAGAGACATGGGCTACAATCTTTATTTGAAAAATAAAGTCATGTTCATATACAGATGAATTTAAACTTTAGGAATGCCTCAGTTTAAGCCTAGACCTTAAGCTCAGGAACATTCAGATCTGATGCTGGAGTCATTTGTTTCATCTCGTAATATGAGAAACAACATAAAATAGGCCATAAAGGGCACGCTGCTCCATTCCTCCAGTGCATGAACAGTTTCCCTCATTGATTAAGCTCAGAGAAGCTCCTATCCCACCCTCACCTGAGAAGCAGGTAAAACGAGTCAATGAGCAGGAGAGTGATCTAGGCAGCTATTGCATGCGTGCTCTGAACAGCCTGGAAAGGGATGTCCACTCCACATAGAATGAGAAGTTTGTTTATAACCTAGGTGTGTCTTGATCGCATTCTCCCTGCCTTATGTAAAGTCTTTCTGGAAGAAACATCTGTATATCAGATACTAATGTTGGGACACTCTTCTCCCAGTCTACTTTGGTTTTGAGTTTAAAAATTAGGAATAGTAATTTCTGTCATGCTTACCAGAACACAGTATGAGCAGGTTCTCACTTCCAAGCATCCCAGTATAAACAAAAAAATAAGCAAGAAGATTATTAAAAACACTCAGGGATTTTCCTTGGCTCCTTTTATGTGTTTACACTAGACAGGTACAAGGGATAAACATAGAAGGTAAAGACTTCTGTAAAGCCTTAAAACCTGAAGGAGCTCTAATCTAATTCCCTACATTCATTTTGCAAGGCATCCCTCTGGGAACAGAAGGGGAGGAAGAAGATATCAGGAATCCAAAAATGGAGAAGGCACAGTGCCTTTGCCAAGTCCTTGGCTTCAGATTATGGACTTTTTACCTCAGTGAAGGTAAAGTAGAGCTAACAGGGAGAAACGAGATCCAAGTCCACACCTGCATTTAACTAGATCAGTCGCTAGATGTCACTGTAAAATGCGTCGAACACAACAGAGGAAAAATATACCTGCCAGTAAACATGGTCACTACCACTCAGGGCCTCCCAGGAAAATTTCAAAGCCTTAATCGAAACTGTAAAAATCTTGCAGGCTCAGATATCCATCAAAAAGTGTGGTCACTGAATGTCCCTTGCGCTGAATGCAGATCTCAGACTTGCTGGAGCATTAATGGGAAACAAAGGGTGAGGCAAAGGTGGCTGATGTGTGTGGGAAACAAAGGGTGAGGCAAAGGTGGCTCATGTGTGTCATATTAAAATGTTTGAGTTTCACTCCACACCTTCAAAGCGTCTACACTGGACCTGTTGCAAAGGTTATCACATTCTAAGCACCAGAAAAGCCACTGTTGAAACTGGATCGTTTTAAATGATTAAACTCTCTCCTAAAACAAATGCTCAGTAGCAGCTACAACATAACTGTGTCATACACACTTGATGGGTCATGGCAATTAAACTTCTTTCCTCCTCGAGAGAGCATTCCCAACCACCCTCCTGCAAAAGGGAATTGTTAATGCCATCATGTTTACAGCTCTAGCTTCTGCTTTTTACTCTGCGAATTTTATTTCCTTGATTATGAATGTGATTCCCACAGTGAAAATGAATGTGATCCAACTGGAAAACATAGTAATTTGTGTTGTTTCACTTTAATAAACCAAATAGGTAGGCTTCTGATGCTTTGGGGGTTTTTTTTTCCCTAATAAAATAAAGATCAAATCTTGGTTATTTTATATGAAGCATTCTTTGATGGCTTCCTGATATAAATACATTACAGATGGAAATTCAGACTTCCATAGCTCTGTTCCACACAGGACATAAAACCATTGTCTATGTAACACTGAAGCGCCTTTTCCATCTTTTTTATTTTAGTTCTAATGAATTTATACTACACTATCCTTTGCTCCACTTCTCTCTCCACACTTTCATTTCTCCTCTTCCTATGTGATTTACTGGCTGTGAATTACTATTTCTTCTTCTTTCTTACAAACCCATTCTTCCTATTTTCCCACCTCCAGTGGAAAAAGCTCCATTCATGTGAAAATTCATTTGTTTCTCCATCCCATCTCAAGCATGTCATCTACTCAGTGTAACAGCTGCCAGTTTCTAGGCCTGTCTTTGCTCTTTGCTGAGTGCCTATCTAACAGGTCAGCTTCCAGAAATACTCTTACAGTGGCTGCTGTCTGGGCAGTTCCAGCATCTGGACTCACTGGTACTCCTTTGAGAGCAACAAGAATCAGGGGTAAATCCATAACTTTCCTGCAATCAACAGTAAAATTCCCACTGGTCTCAGAAGACCGGGATATTTAGGATTTTTTTACAGATTTACGCAAGTAGAGAAGAAAGGAAGCAGGGCTTCTATTCCTGGATTCATCTGTTTAAATTATTAAACAAAATAATCTGCAATAATTTTGGGTTACTTATGATTTAGCAGCTCATTCACAGTGGATTTGATTAATGAATGATTTTGTGATTCCTGCTTGGTGACTGAATTTTTGGCAGGTATCACGATGTTACAAAACCTACAGTGGTTATTTTTTTTCCATGAATAGAGATCATAATTCTCTCTATAAATTTGAATATATCTTTTAATGATCTGTGCTTGAAGTACTTTTATGTGATTTTAAATTTTAATGTACATTTTAATTTTCTTTCTCCCTGCTCTTTCCTAACTTCAAAATACCATTAAATGTCACCAGTGCTTTCAGCAGCTGTACTATGCAGAAGAGTGGGAAAGGTGGTATTTTTTCCCTCAAAAAATTAAATTTTATTATAGGATCATTTTAATTTTGGTGAACTTGAATTTCTATCTATGAACAAACACCTCTGGAAGTCTGCCTGTATGAGTGCTTCAGAACCGATCCCTGAACTGGAAAATATAAGCAACAACTCACGCAGGATTTCTTTGTTCTTCTCTATATATTATACATCCAGAGAATGCTTTAAAAGTAGATTTTAGAAGACTTGAAAAATAATCTGAATTGCAGATCTTTCTATTGAGCTCAGATAATGCCTTTGCAATCCATATGCATTGGGTGATATAGTTTCCAAAACACAAAATCTACAGGAAGCACATTTGTCTCCATTAACTAGGAACTCAGATTGCTGGAGTGCTTAATTTAAGCACCATGGCTGGCTTAGTTTTGGTGTCAGGACTACTTCTCACCACAGATTGTATAGGAAGTCTGACTCTGACAGCTGAGGCAAACTGGCAGACAATCTCTTGTTGCTCTTCTGAACTATGTATCATAACACCCAATGCAATCTTGTCTATTAAGGAGACAGAATTCTGCTCTTCAGCATTGTACCTCCAGAGAAACCTGCAAAGGGCCAGCTTCAGACCCTAACTTGTTACCAGTAACCTCTGTCAGACCTTCAGGGCTAGCAAAATAACCTAAATTCAGTTTTGGTTTACATATTTTCAGTAGAATCACTAATGATGCATGAGTTAGGAAAACACCCAGGCTGATAGTTTTGGATGCAGTGCTTATTGTCAAAGAGAAGGGTAGAAAAGAAAGACATAACTGTCCACAAGAGAAAGCTACAGATTTTAAATCAAAACAATCATAAAGCAAACACTTTCTTGAGGTCACTGATCAGCATTTAGCCCTCTATAAATAGATCATTTAAATGTAAGCATTCCAAGCTTAAGACACTGAAAAAAATCACGTCATTTAATCAAAAATGCTGAAGACATAAATGTATGTCTAGCTTGAATCATGCAACTGATTTCGTGAGAGGAGATTTTAGACTTTGGCAGCACAGCTGTATTTCCTTCCTAAGTGAAGGAGCAAGTTGAAAATGAAAGTTTCTGTTATACACAAGGTTTTAGAACAAATTTGGTTTCTGAAACACGATTTCAGTTCACTGGGACCAAATCCAAGAATCTTCAAAGATGGAAATATGTCAGTAATTTTATTTCAGAAATAATCTAAAACATATTTCAGGTATGAAATAAGCTGCCTGTCCCCAGTGGCACTGTGTTACTGGCTACTCAGAACTTGGCTCTTAAACTTCCCAATGCAAATCCTGAGCTCTCTGGGAAAACTGCCTGCTTAGATTCTCAGGGTTGCCAAGCCTGAAGCAGTTTGGCTGGCAGAGTGGCCTTAGAGCTACTGGTCTTGGAAAATTTAGGTTTCACTGCCAGGATTCCAGTGAACTTTGTTTTGATTTGATGGAATGAAATATATATATATATATTGCCTCAGCAGCAGAAGTGACAAATAACAGTCCTGAAGTATGTCTCACATGCATTGTTAATGTACAGGAAAATGAATACTGTGAAATTACTCTGTAAGCCAATGAAGTCTGTTGTGCATATAAAAGCTACTGCAACTGTTCAAATGCTTACTCTTAATGCTTGGGTGACCAAGATCTTAAAAGAAGACACATTACTTCTATTTAAATCACCAGATAAATGTTTCCCTTTGGAAATATGAGAGATGACTATCTTTGAATCCTAAAACAATGTAATATATATATATGTCGTGTATACAAAAGTACTGATTTCTGTTCAGTCCTTCTTAGATAAACAAACTTGGGAAAAGTTAGAAGAAGTTTTCAGTATTACTCTACACAGCAGCTGGTTACAAGTAAAAGACCTTTTTTTTTGTCATGGAATGACTAACACAGATAAACTTTTATTAAATACTCCCAGAGGCAATTTAAAGGCATTTTTCTATTTGCAGAAGGCATTGTTACTGTTTAATTTATAAAGTTAATAAAATTGCTTCTAAATTATTTAATAATGTAGGGAGTAATCACAAAGTTATTACTTGTCTGCTTTGCTAGTTGGATGAATCATACACTGGATTGAAATATTCTGGTCATGAAATAAACAACTGTAACAATTTCAGTTTAAATAAAAAATACTTAAAAAGCAAAATGACTTAGCTTTACTGTTTTTCTGAGAGGGAAGTGGGTGTTGTGCCAGGGCAATTGTTTTTTTGAAATCTAAGAATTTTTACTATTTTTTAACACATGTATTTTAACTTCCCTTGTTCTTTATTATCATAACATATCACTGATTTATAGCATTATTGAACACAAGCACTTTATCTCATGCTTTTGTGAGTTGCCACAGTATTTCTAGGGTAAGGTAATCTGAGGGCAGAAAGAAACTGCTTATCATTCCAATCAGTATAAATACTTGGAAAAAGGCAGACAGAAGACGGGAAAAAAGAGGGGAGAAACAAAAGATAATTTTAATTCCTTTTTTTCTGACTCTAAAGATCAACCTTTCAAATGCCTCAGAACACACTTTTTGTAAGATTGAAGTTGCTACAAGTTTGTAGGTTCAGCCCCGCTCTGATGCTAGTTGATAGACACAGAGTGTCTGTGCACCCACAGTGAAGGATTAGGACTGACCATGCAGATAAGAATGTATACAATTTATATATTTCATTTGACTAGTGCATGATGTTGCTGTTTGCAATGTGCAGAGCTATTACTGAAACTTATCTGCAATCAAACCCTCTGTTCAAAGGTTTAGAAATATCTAGGGAATGCTAAAGAAAAAACCCAAAATACTTGGGTCAAATAGCCAAGTCTTGTATTTAAAAAAATATAATCCTTTTGTTAAATGTACAACAATGAATATCTCCTCTTTTTCAGCATTTGTAGTTTCCTAATCAAGACTGCAAATGGAAGAGGATTTTTCATTTGTGTCTTGGATTTGTATCTTTAATTAACAACAACTGTTATTATCCACCTCAGTCTATAGCTTTAAGATGTGCAAGGCTTCTTCACTCAAATTCCTCTCTCAGTATACCAGCATCCTATTACACCTACAGTTTAGCACTGAGGAAGTACAAACAGAACAAAGAAAAAAAGATTCCCAGAAACCAAGGGAAAGAAGTCTCTAAGTGGTGTAGGCTTTTCCTTCCAGAAACTATTCTGGCATCAGAGACTACTAGCCTGGCCACATTGTAGTTAAGTAGGAAGCATGAACAATCAATCATGCAGAGCGAAGCCCTTGATTCCCACTGATGTGCACAGAGGGGCAGCATCCATTGCCTTTACTTAGCCAGCGGTCATATGAAGTCCATTCAAGACTTACCTCCCAGAGCTTCCTTTTACTGGTGAGGATTGTTGGTCTGGCAGGCCCAAGCGATGCAAGAACAGGAGGAAAATGCCAGTCTCCTCATGCCCATCTGGCAGGATACTGCAGAGAGCATTCCATCCTTCAGCTCTACTGTGGCCAGAGCTATGGGAAGGCTCTTCCCTCCTACCTATTTGCAGACAGGTCTGCCTCTGTTCTCCACCAAATCCACTCCCACCCCCAATCTACTACCTCTCCAGCCCTTCTAGCAGTCTTCATCAAATGCACTCCCCTATCCATGCCACCGCCTCAGAGAGTCAGGGTGAAACTCAGAAGTCTCTCACCTTTAGCAACACCACCAACCACCACTGCCTGTCTCTGTGGCAGGCACAGGAGGGCTGATTCAGCCATGTGGGCTACTTTCATTCCTTGAACATCTGCTCCCTGTCTCCTCCAGGGAAGTGCTGGTAAACCAGATGAATGCATCGCATGGATCAAGAGCTGAGCCACACTTACCTAGAAGCATTCCCAGGGCCTTAGCTCTGATCTTAGAGACAGAACTTCTCAGGCAGCTTATATCCCACAGCCCAACACCTGGCTTTGCTACTGGTACACACTGGGGCCAATCTCATCTTGTTCCTTCTTTCCCTGTCCCACTGGTACACATCAGAAGAGCAGATGTCAATGGCTTGTAGCTATAAAAGTCTGAAGTCACATATTCTTTCTTCCTAAACCATTTTTTCTTACTTCAGTCAATCCATTCTGTCACAAAAGCAAACTGTATATACCAACTCTTTCTGCAACAAAGACTTCTACATAGCCCTGAATAAACTGCTGCTATGATTGTTACTAATACATTAGTGCTTAAAAAAATATATAACCTTATGCCAATGTTTGCTTTTATAAAAGAACTGTAATATGAAGCTGCTGTTCAAATTAGGAATATAGAAAGGGCTGGAAGGTAGCTCGTGGTAGCTGGATATCACTTAATTCCTTTGATCCATGTCTCCCAAAACACATACATGCATACACATAGCTAATATGAAATCGTTCCTCTTACTTTTAAAGACTTTCCTTTAAAGGTATTACACCTGGTTGACAGAGATTTCAGAGGTTAGGGTGACGTAGATGAGGGCTAATGATAGAAGGATCTAGCTATGAATGTAGCTAGATATAGAGGAGGTAAGATGATTTCAGAGTCCAGGCATCTTTAGAGAAGATGGGAAGCCAAGCTTTCCCTTAAATAAGTTGACCCATGGCAAGAACAACTCCCACAACACTAACCAATCCCTGTTTCCCATACACAAACACATATAGCAAGGGGGGGATGAAGCAGGGAGTGTAGGGGGCAAGGGAATAAATGCATTCAATGAAAACCTTAGAATATTGCAGTAAGGCACATATGATAAATCATTGAAAACTGAAAGTAAAATTGTATCCCACATTAATTTCTCAAGCACAGCTTTGGCCCTAAAAAGGGGAGAAAAAGGAAGATATCATATAGTCCTCTTAGTGACTTGTTGCACTGGGTAAATTACAAGGTATTATTTAAAGACTGTAGTTCTCAGGGGCAATCTGGAACTCCAGGGTGTGCAGCCAGGTATTACTTACCCCAACTTATTCTGAAGATGTAGCGAAGTACACTCTTTTCTGCCAACTTTAGCCACAGACGTTGTTTGTACCAGGATGTCTGTACTAATTTCAGTGACACAGATGTTCCCCAAGGACTTCTGACAAGTGATTTATCACCAGTGAACGTGGTGAAGGCGTGCTGCTCCTCTCCGAATCAATCCTTGTATCAGAGTCTTGATAAGCCAACCGATAAATGCAGTTTGTACTATCGCTTTCGAGTAATTGGTTCTCAAAGCTTGCTTTTTTCAGACTGTTCCTTTGATATTCTGTAATGCCATAGACTCTTTGAAGAGTGAATAATAATGGAGAGCTTTAAAGAGACTTGTAAAAGTTATGAAGTCATAAAACTCTATTTGATTCCTCCTTCAGTCTATTTGGTGAAAGTGTGCTGAATTTTAAGTGAGGAGATCTTACGGGCTTTGAATGAAAGATTCTTTTTCCTCTCAAGCCACAGCTTCTACTGCACTGTCCTCATTGATATTTCATTGCCTTCAGGATGACAGGATGTCTTATAGGATTTTTTTCCCATGTCTCTTATCAACAGTGTTTTGTGACATTTGCCCAAAAAACTGTGTACCTACTTTCCAGGGTTTTCTTTTCAAATGCATGGTGTAAATCAATTCTGTGTGGAGCTACAGTCATTGTGATAGAGAAGGTATGCCAAAACACACTTTTGCAAATAAGGGTTGCCCTTGTTTTCCTTTCCCTCCTCATTCCTGGCAATGGTGTATAGGAGCTTCCCATAAATGGAGTTGTTTCTCTTCCTCTTTTCCTAAGGTGCGACTGTGTTATGAATAATTGATGCTTCTGCAAAGAAAAATAACTTTCTTAATCATGTTGCACAGTTTTGACTTCCACCAGGTCATTAATTTAAAATAAACTACTAAGCATCCTAACTGTCTGCTCAGTGTCTGCACAGTGACATTTGTCAGGAAAGAGGCAGACAAGAAATAGTCAGTGACTAGAGATTTTTACAGACCAGAATAGTGACACTGTAATCTCACTCCTTCCCTTCCTATACCCATTACCCCCTTTTCCAATTTCTTTGCCCTTTTCTAGGCACAGCTAAAATGACCACTGAAAGTGCCCTGTGACACGTGTTCAAATCCCAAATCCAGGTATAAGAATTCACTTGAAACATAAAAAAAGAAAAAGAAAAGGAAAAGCATTTGCTGGTTCCAGACATACAGCAGCAAAGACATTATTGTTACTAAGCTCATTTCTGAAATCAACAGATGGTCTTGCTACATTTAGAGCACTTGGAAGTTGTTTGCTCTGTTCTTTCTTTGTTACAGGAAAAACCTTGGAAGTAGTTTCAAGACTGCATCCAGAAGGCTGTCTGCCAATCCTACTTAAACCAGCATTTCTCATATAGCTGAAAACAACTTCTATAGTTGTGAACAGGTATAAATGCTACAGGACATTTGTAAGTACACAAGAGCCAAATTAGAAACAACACAAGAAAGTCTGATGTTATCACCCCAGAATATTTCATGCAGCCAGGCAGTGACAGCAGCATACAAATGCTGAAGTCAGAGGTGCTCTGGTAAATAGAACAATTTCTAGCATCGTATGAGTCACCAGCATGGCAAAATAAACTTTCTTAGAGGTATATGCTTAGGCCTTTTCCTAGGGAAAAAAAAAAGCAAAGCACAGAATGAGCAGCTGCCAACTATGTATCATATAAGTGGAAGCAAGAGATCTTTAAATGGGAACTTACAGAGGTACTATGGCACTGGATTAATGAATAACATGCTCTTGTAACAATTATCTTTGTGTCTTGTTTTAGGGAAAAACCATACCTTTTTCTCATCATGGTCTTATACTGCCATCAAACAACTGATACACAAATGATCAAAATTTGACATTGTTCCCTATCCTGCTCACCTCCAGTCATATCTAGTAATTGATGTTTCGTTCACAGTAACTCCTTGCAATTATCATGGCAACAACTAGGAAAAGATAAGCACACATGGTACTAAAACTGAATAACCACAAAGCATTTCACCCATGCATTCTCCATTTGCTGCCTCCATTTATGGATAAAAGCACTGTTTGCAGACAACAACAGCAAACCTTTTCTCCGGGGATTTATTTATATCACTGTATTTCTTCGATTATGGTTTGTATTTTCTAGTGTAATAAGTGCCCCAGAGAACCACTTAAGTGCAGCAGTCATAAGAGGAGTTTGTTTTCTTGCCCAATTATCCCTGCATCCTAAGCCATTCGATAGAGTAAGTGCATTAATGCCACACTATACTGTGAACTGCATTCACCCTTCCCCAGGCTCCAGTACTACTAACAGAGGACAGAGAGATTGCAGTCTTGCTTACTCAAATGTAAATAATTAACTCACCTGAACCAAGCCCATAGACTGCTGAAAGGGTGGAGGTAGCTTCCATATCTTAGAAGTGTTTATATTTTCAAATTATGACCATATAACATATGAAATCATGTTATGATTTCAAATTATAACAAAACTATTGTTAAAAGTCCACTAATAGAAAGGGATGGTGGTTATTGACTAGGTTATTGACTGAGTTATTGACATGCCTCTCCTGTGAAAAACTTGAGGCAAAGATGAGATAGTGATCTACTACTTTGTAATTTTTCCTGTATTAATTAGAATTAAATAGAATGTACACTTGGTGGTGCCCTCTGCTTCTTACATACATTATCTATTTTCCATTGTTAAATGTCTTAAATTACAAGTCACTACTGCCTAGGCTGAATAATAAGGTTTTTGTAACAGCAGCTGAAAGTAATAAAACCAAGCACTAAAACCAGAGCTTTTACCTCCTTTCATTCCTATTTTTCCCTGTCCCCTTAATATCCAGCAGGCCACACAATGAATGACAAGGATTACATTATTTGGCTGCCAGATTATCTCTGTGCCGGTTTTTAGCAGAATATCCATGGAAATCATCAAGTGAGAAGGATATGAGCAGGTGAATCAGATTCTGCAGGGTCACTGCACATGACTCTCACTGTATTAGCTGCTCCCTGATATTAGAAAGACTTAGAAAAAAAAAATTAACCCATCTAAATGAATGATATATATTGAACTAAATCAAAGCTACTAGATGTGGAATGTGTCTAACAAATCAGACATAAAAGTAATAGGAATCCTGCAGATTATCTACTTGGAAACTCCCATCATGCTTGCAATGCCCATCCTTTGAGGAACATTTTGTTTAGTAAAAAGCCATGCCTCACAAACAGGACATACAAAATGCCAAAGTTTATAAACTATAATTCCAAAGCTATCATCTTGTCTTCAGAAAACTTACACTATGGTTTCAAAATCTGCATTGTTATGGTGCACTCCCTTTGTTTCTTTGTTGCATCCATTTTCTCATTAGCTTGAAAGGTGGTTGGGAAAGAGGATACCCCCCTCTATTTTACCTGTGCACTGCCTTGCACAATGAAATATTTATCTCCAAGTGGAGATTCCAGGCTTTATTACTACATGAATAATATATGTGACTTAAGTTAAAACCTCCCGAAGACCTGTTTGCAAGTCAATTTTTCTGTCTGTTCAGCATTGTGCTTCCTGACTACAGCCCCTGATAATATATTCTTACTTTAAAATAAAGCTTGTATTTTAATAACCTTACTGGTCTATGTATCTGTTAACTGTTCTTTCTCCCCTTATCTAAAGTACACCATTTATTTAAACTACTTATATTAATAAATAAATAACCAAATCTCCCTCGACGCAAGAAAAGTTGCCATTAGCAACTTAACCTAATGAGCAAGTTACCCCAGTGGGTGAGACATCCAAATGTTCAACTTAAATAAAGAGCAAAAGAATTTGCTCTGATCACAGGGGATTTCTTGGTGGGTAAAACCAGCAGAGCTGTATATTCTCATGAAAAACACCTATAAAAATACCTTTTATATTCCTCAGATACATGCTTTTACAAATCACATTAGGACAGTGGACTGTGCTTCCAATCAGAATATCTTAATAGAAGAGAAAAACATTGTATTAAAAATCTGCCTTGCTGGTTTTTTATAGAGAGGAAAAAGAACTGAGACAACACAATTTGCTTACCTAGTCACTCATAAGTTTTCCCTGATTCCTATTGATAACTGAAGAGAAGATAGTTTTTAAGGATATTCAAAGTACTACAGGTCATTTCTAAGGAAATTCACAGTGCTACTTGACTAAGACCTTAGCCCAGGCATGCTCAGTGCTGGAACACTATCTCATGCTAAAGATGTCTAGCATCAGCTGCCCTCTAAAAGGCATTCATTAAAAATAACTGAAGGTAGTAAACACATAGAAAAGTCAACAGCACTTGTGTTAAGTCACCTTGGATTTTTAGGTATTTTTAGGTAAACCCCTCTCTGTATATGCTGCTTTGGGAACATTACTAAGCAGTGGTGCTACTGGGAAGAGTCTACTGCATAAAAAGGAAAAAAAAAGTTCCTCAGCCACTGTGCACTTATCCTGGGCTTTCTGAGCTGGACTGCACCTTCCAAGGAGAAGTCCGATTAAAACACTAAATGGAAAAGCTGCAGTTGCCTTCCCAGTTATATGGGCTTCACATCTCCTGTTGTGTCTCTCAGATTCTTTTAGAGTCAAAATGTCCAACGTTCCAGAAAAATGGAAAAACTGAAAAAGGATTACACTTAACTGAAGCCTGTTGATCAGGCTAAAAGCTTCAAATACTAAGTACTATAGATAAAGCACACTTCCCAGCAGTGGAAAATTGAATATTGAGTTATAACAATTACCATTGCCATTTTCAAGTCTTCTAAGTGACATCTGGTGTCATTACAGGTAATGTTGGCAGCATGACAGTGCTCTGTGAGACAGTATAAATACCTGCCAAGCAGCTAGTACAGTGTGCTTACCTGCCTCTGGCAGCCTGAAGAAACTATCAAAACATGTGACAAGATACTAGAAAGGACTTCCTAAATTAACAAATTCACGCCCTGCTATCAGCCAACTATGTCACAGCCTCTCCTGCACAGGTTGGTTTTAAAAAAATCCCCAAAACTAGTTTGGGAAAGAGGGATTTTTACTCCCATTATTTTTCCTAGAAGGGCATTGTAGACCTTCAAAAATCTCATGTTTAGAAACTTCTGCTTTCCTAACTAAATATAATTATGATCCAATTTATCTTACTTCTTTCTTAGGATAAAAAGACTTCAGCCTAGACTGTTTGCCCTTGTAGGGTTTTTTCTGGCTTATATTCCAATATTAATTAATCCTTCTCAAACAGGAGCACCTGTACATAGTGAGAACAGTATATAGTATTCTATCTAGAACTTACAGGATGGATCCACACATCATCATCTCTACCCACCCATCTCATCAGAGGTATTTTTTGTGGCTGCATTATACAGTCAAGTCTGTGATATTATTACTAATATTTGAGTCTTCTCTCCCACTGGTTTTATCTAGCTAAATTAGGACATAATATTTTATATCACTAAATCGAAATCCATTTCTACAAGTGAGATAGTTTAGCTCTTCTCATACATCTGCAAGTCCCTTCAGGGAATTCAGTCTTTTCCATCTTTCAGAGATCATTTTATCCGTTAGTTCTTAGCAAAAATGCACAATAAAACTGCTTACAACCTCAACTGAGGTATGCCTCCAAAGCCATAGTCAAAGCTTTCAAACTGCAGGCAAACAAGAGAAGGAGCCACATGCATTTTCAGTTGACTAAAAGCATCTTATTTTTCAGAGAAGCTGCCATACTCATTTACATATTGTGTTCACTTTCAAGGACAGCACATCAGTGCTTGTGAAGGAAAAACATGGAAATCATCAGAGTTTAATTAATTGAGGGATTTTTATAAATCAGAAGTGCATTTTTGAAAGTTCACAATGGTCATGAGTAGCTTCAGAAAGATAGAAGGTATGAGAAATTGGGGCTGTCAAAATTGAATCTTCTATGTTTGAGACATTGCTTGGTTTAAAAACCCAAGACAATGACTGGTAGGGACACAGTACTCTGTAACTGAACCACCATCATCCATGGAATACTGCCATGCTGGTCCAGCTTCACTTCCTAGATTGATCACAGCTTGGGGAATCTTTCACAAGATAAAGAATACATTTTTTGGTATGGCCAACAAGGCTACTCAGAAGACACTAATGACACTAACATGACGATAGAGCACTCCTAGGAGCTCAGGATGTTGTTTCATATCTTAGTTTATACCACAGGGCTGGGTAGTAAGGAAAAAGTAGGGATACCAAATGAATAGCAGTTAAAGTTTCAATCCAAACTGTAAGACTGAAGATGTAACTTGCCTCACTGATACCTTTAAGCATAACTGTTTCATTAGCAGCACCCTATAAATAGATTACTTTTTAAAATAAAATTAGCAAAGTAAGTAGTAGTCCAGCACATATATCTTCATATATGGAGCCTAGAAGATACAGAGGCTAAGGTCTTGTTTCTGTTGTATCTGACCAAGGTGTATGTTCATGCAGGAGTTTGAAAGAATGATGTAATCTTCCTGCAACTTAATTTTCCCCCATTTTTATACTCTTCTTTTATTCTCTGTCACATGTTTTTTACTCTTTCTTGAACCATTTGTTCATTTGAACATAAATCACACAGGTCAGGCACTTAGCTTTCTTCACTGGAATTGTTCTGTGTTTAAAGGGAAAGTATTGAGGTCGTTGATGTACAGCAGTTCTCACATTATTCACACTCTGTTCTACAAACCTTATTGGAGGAACACTCACTCACCTGCTGGTATATTTCCTTCAGCATGTCGCACCCAGAAACACTCATTTGTCCCTGTATCATTGGCACAGTGACTTCTGTGCCTCAGGGAGCCAAAGAGAATCTATGCAAGGGAATTCCCCTCCACAGAGCAGAGACTGCTATTTCCACCAAGTATCTGTCCTATTAGACAATGTGTTATAAAGGGATCCAAGAGAAAGGTATGAAAACAGAGTGCTGGTGTACAAAGAAATTATTTGCTGAGGTGCAAAGAATTTGTTTCTTGTTCTCATCTAGTCTAATTTCATATTTCTTTTGTCTCACTATTGTTTCAAAGGCATAAATACATATAAATGAACAGGAATTTGCATGTGTATTTGTGTACACATGATTTTTACTAACAGGCACTTCTAGGTGGAGAAAATTCTCACTATAGAATTCTATAGAATCTGACTGCACCAAATTCAGGTATGTTCTTAGTACAGTTCTTTAGTACATAGTATATGTAGTTAAAAAGTATAGAAACCATTAACAGAATACAGATTTGTAAATATCAATTGTGACAATGTCATTAATAATTTGGACCACCTCTTGTTTTAACTGAGCTTTAAACTGGTTTGTACTTCTTGATTTTTCCTCTGATTTATATTTATAAAAATACTTTACAGCACATCTGTAACATTTTATGGGACAGACTCAGCCAGCATATTCACTCATTTGTTAATACTGGGTATTTTAAGGTTTTAAGTCTGAACTGCACATACATCCATAATACAAGACAGCACTTAAACAATGGATTTGCTGGGTTAATGTGGCAGGAAAAACAAACAAAAGAGATACCAGGTTGTAGCTGATTTTACTTTCAAAACAGTCTATTAGATGTCTTTTGGCAAATTACTTACACAGTTATTTAAGCCAATGGAGAGCTCAGGGAATTGTTTCTGTGGCTTCTAATAGAATTCTAAATTTCTTTATTTGACTTCTTTTATTGCCATTGGTTGCATCAGACATCTGGGAACAAGTTAAAGAAAACTCAAACAAAAAAAAAAAAAAAAAAAAAGAAGCTTTTTGACACTGAGGTCAGAGAATAAAAAGCTACACTGAGAGATCAAACCTACCACAATGAAGAAGGCGTATCCGGCAAGGAAAGGAGGATCCGTTCTTTTTCCCCAGGGCAATACCATTTTCCTATGTGAATATATACAAAGAGCTCAAATTATTCTTGCAAACATTTCCATTAGGGTCAACAGGAGTGCAGTGAGCAGGATGTGTAATAGCATTTCCTTGAAATCAGCAGGGACCGGGAACTCTGTTGTGTTAGATACAGTTTATACACACTGAAAGGTCTTTTGGGCTTTACTGAAAAAAACTTCAAAAAAACAAAGAGGAAGAGAGAAACAGAGGCACAGTGCAATAAACACCTTGATGTATCTTCAAGTTTATACATGTTAGTTTCTCATTGCACAGGGCCAAGCTGAATTGACAAAGGTCACACGCATAATTTCTTGGAAGAGTTAAGCACTGAATGCCATTATTCTAATATCCAAGGTACATCAGCATTCAGTCCCAGACAATTAATCCTGTTATGCCAAATCCAGGCAATAACATGCTATGCACATTTACTGCTGTAACAACAGTTTTACTGTATCTTTGTTAAAGTGATAAAAAGATTAAGCATAATATAAAAGATCTAACAGTATGTGAAAGGATTTTTTGCTTGTAATTTAAATGATTAAAAAACTAAGGAATAAAAGCAATCAGATCAGCTTCCTTGATAGCACCTGCTATATATTATTCATGTACCTAAAGCATTTACAATGTGTGAACCCATTAATTTAAAAATAAATATTGTAAAACGCATTTACTATCATTTTTAATGTGCTTGCCTGTAAGGAATATGATAATATTCTCTATGATACAAGAGAGCTATCTTTTTTGTTTTCTTAATCAAGCCAAATATCTGCTAGAACAAATTAAAATCAAATCCTCATCTTAAACAGTATTTTCAGTATGTAGTCTTCCCAGAAGAGGCAGTTGCATGTTGTGTTTGAAGTCATAGTTGGACAACATGACAGGACATTGCATGAACTGTTTGAAAGAAGCAACTACCAATGCAAAAGGAAATAACCAACTGTCACATCAAACAGGAGGTATCTGATGGAAACCTCTTGTGACAAACCAGAACATCTTTGGTCTCTGAAAAGCGAGTAGCAAAGTAATGCCCTAAATAAGATTCACTATTTATCAGTCCTTGTATTTGAAATTATTTTCAGTCATTTATTTCTGTTGCCTCTTCATTCCTCCTCAAATCACATAGTTAGCAGGAGCTGCCAGTCCTTAAGGCATGTGGTATCTGATGCATTATCTGATGCTAGGTTTATTTTGTTCTGTTTATAACAAAAATGGATCACTTCAAAGTGAAATCAGCTACAACAGTGATTTCTTCTATTTTGTTTAATATTTAGAGCCCTTGTAAAAGTCTGTTCTAATAGTTGACAGGACCTTACAGCACTCAGCATCTCACAGAGCAGAGTGACACACAAGTCATCTATTCATACATTTATGTAATTACATTACAATTACAAAGACAGTTAGCAGTTCTTACAGAAAAACAGCCATGTCCACCAGTCACCACCCACATGACCAACTTCTCTACATATTCATATGCATTTGCCTCAGAAAATGATTAGTTTTTCTGGATTTAAAATATTTTTCTACCAGGTACTGAGAAATTTTTACTAACTGCATAACTGCAGCTAATCTGAATTAATCCATCCCCAAACAATTTCCCAGTTGATGTTCTGTCTCCCTAAATGAGCTGCCTTACCTTTATTTCATTATCAGTGCTTTCTCACATAATTAAGTAAATAAAAATATATAACTGAACTGTAGTGGTTATGGTAAACTGTTCTATGTAGACTATTGCCATGTATTGCTTCATTTCCACAGTGGTGGGTCACTACATACTGACAACTGAAAACTGTTCCTTTAGAAATCTCTTTCCACATGCCTTAGTCTTCACTCACCAATAGCTTCATTTTTTTATCTTTTCAGTATAGACACTGACAGGTCAGATGCATCAGAACATAAAGAGTTGTCATGGCCAGTCAGACTACTGGTCCATCAAGCCTGGTATTCTGTCTTTGCTACATCTCAGAGAAAGGTGCAAATACTCATAATGCAATGAGCAATTATGCAATGGTACCCATAAGGGCAACATTTCTTTTCCACTTTGACAACCAGTTTATACCCAGAAGCAAAAGATGCTATTATCCTTTAAATAGTTTCCTATGCTGTGCATGACAGACTCTCTTCCTTTATGTTTGATACTCAGCAGGACACTGTTGCAGCTAATATGCTCAGAATCTAATTTGGCCAAAGAAGAAGAAGACTGAAAAGCAAGATAACAGTAAAAATTTTTCAAAATGAAGACTGAAATTTATAAAATTAGTTGGATTCTGTGGCATTAACTTTGTTAAAGCTTTTTGTGCAAGCTGTCTGATGATTTCATATTCACAAGTAACTAATGAGGAAGACAAAGCAAAGTTTAAGATCATCTGTTAAGAGCTATTTGGAACAGTCATGGAGTCCACGAGCTGGATTTACCAGCTTTCCTGTAGTAAATTCTTAATACTAGCCATTAATGGCAACAATTGCTCATATCAATATACTTCTTTTATCCCTGTTTCCTGGTAGCACTTTCTATGTCATCTCCCCTGAAAAGGATTGTCCAAAAGAGTAGTAGTGATGTTTTGCTGAAATGAATCAAAGCCTATAATCACATTATCCTGTGATTCCAGCATTTCTGGACATACTGCTTAAGAATCTGCTGAGCTTGGAATAACTCAATTTACATGATTTCCAGTTTCCTTTGTAATTATTCTCCATAATTTATAGCAGATTATGTAGAAGTCCCACAGAGATCAGCAAACCTTCTGAATTATTTCTGGCTCTGACAAGAATCATTGAGATGTCAGATACCTGTGAGTTCAGATTCCTTCTCTATTAATGGGTAGACATATTTCTAATTCTTAGAACCCTAATTTTTATCAAAAATCTGACATCTTCTTGCTTGAAGGGAATCAGATATTAATCCCTGCTGGCATTTGAACTTCATCAGCAGGAAGAAACAGCAACAGAAGGAGAAAAATGAGAAAGAACATCCAGACAACAGTTAGGAAAAAGAAATTTGTATTGAAATTTGCAATAGAAATTAAAAAACAAGTATGTATTCAGGGAAAAATTAGCAGCTTACTGAAGGTTACTAGTTTGTATTTTACACTAAAACAATTGATTTCCCAAATAATTTGAAAGATCGAAAAATACAGAAGGGGAATCTTTTTGAGTTCTGCAAATGGAAACAACTGGAAGCAATTATCTTGAACTGAAAATGAAGGGATAAATGAGATAAGAGCAGAACAAGCTGTTAGTTTCCAGAATATCAGTTAAATATGGTATGTCAAGATAAAAAAAATTAAGCATCTGGAAAGTTCTTAAAAACAGATAAAACACTAGCAAATCACTGTGTGAGAGAAGGAGATTCTATATTGTAGCAGGATAGATGTGCCCTGACCAGTCTTTTCTATTTATAACTGTTGTAAGTCTGTACATGTGACTAACAGAACAGGGCAATGAAAAAGTTTCTGACTTTTTTGACTAAGTACATATAAATGAATGCATTTATGATTAATTTCCATGAAAGCAAATATTAAATAAATATTTTAAATACAATGTGCATTGGGTTCTCTGTAGTACATATATATTTCTAAAACAAATATGCTGTCTGGACCTCTAAGTTGTTCCAGCGTTTGCAGCTAAATTAGCCTCTATTTTAGCAACTCTTTTCAAACAGGACATTTTCAGCAAAGAGGGTTGTGTGGGGGATTTTCAGTGATATGGAAATCTAGGATTGTTGATGTAAAATACACAACTAAAATTTGTGTACATTTTTCAGAAAGGACTTTACTGTTTTTAAGCACCTCTATAATAAAGGACCAATCTAGAGCTCTCCCCAGAAAACTGTCAACGACCCACTGATATACCACAGAGCATCTCAGCCTATGGACTAGACCTGTGGTCAATTTACAAGTTCTTACTGAAGCATGCTTTCTTACTTGAACCATGCTTTAAATCTGTCATAATCATTTGCAGTTGCACCTATCTGAGCTGACAGGAAGGGTCTCATAATTACTACACTATTGGTAGCATCCTTGCTTTTCAGTCGCAGTGTCAGCAGGCAAGGGCAAGATCAGATTTACTAAAGCAAACATTTCATCTACCCAATCTGACAGACTGATGTAACTGGACCTGTAATATTTTTAGCCAGTGACTAACAGTAAATTAGCCAGCATATGAAATATACCTTCTTTCCTGCTACCATCCTGTATCTCATCCATCTACCTTCCAGTAATAAGACATTAACAGATGACAATTCTTTAAACACTGGCTCTACTGTTCGAGTATTTGCCTTTGTAACTTGTCATTAGTCCTAGCTCCTAATGACTTAAAAAAACCCCGAGTCTTCAAACTATGAACTTAACATTTACTCAAACTGCAGGCATGTCCTAAATCACCTACTAGTCTCCTAAACTACATAGGTGACCAAAAAATATATAATAACATTACACACAGTAAATTAATGGTAATCCATTGCCACCCCTAAACAGACACATTTTCCAGCTTGCTAAAACCAGAATCACTCCTCTAGGATCTCTATCATGTGCAAATGCTAGGCTGCTAAGGGTCAGTGAGATATAAACTGGAACTCTGTTACACATCTCCAAACTGGGCTGATGGAATCTATATCAAAAGCTTTTTGTCCAATGATCCTTCTCTAGCAACTAATAACAAAAGTTACTTAGCAGTTTGATGCTGAAATATTATCTCAGCTATAAATCTGGTCAATATTCAGTTTAATACATTTGGATGAAGCCACCAAGTCTCTTCTTATATCTCATGCATTTTAGGAACGTGTCTAAGGAGATACAACTGGCTATGAGAAATATATTCCAGCCTGTCTAAGGAAGTCAGGGACCTAATTTGGAATATATTAAAATTCCAGGCTTTCAGTTGTATTAGAAAACTCAAAAGTTTGACTGCAACTGCTTAACATTGGGATGTATCTCCAGGGATTACCAAGTATGCCTAAATGCCTTCTATCCACAGGGACTAGTATAGGTCAAAGACTGGAGTGATGTGAGAACTGCACTTGGAGTCTGTCCTCTTGAATATTGCTTGAGATTGTTAATTTTTTTAAAAATAATTATGGCAAAGAGCAAGTGGAAAAAAAAAAAAGATACAGGCTATTTCAGTGTTAGCTGATGCATGAAACACCTGAATTCCAGAAGAAAAAGTATCTGCCCATTTTCTAGCAGATATTTCACATAGAAATAGTATTGATTAAACTTGACAAGCTGCTGTAAATTCATTGCCTCATGTTCCACATTTGGTCCCAACCCCTTCCTGCAGATCAAGTTGGTTTTTTTCACATTTACAAAGCCTTGAATAGCCTGGGATCATAGTATGGTAAAAAGTCCATAAGTTTTGCTGTAGTATTTTCCACTGATGACTGGTGTAGTTGGCCACCTACAATACAGAACTTCTTCCAAAGGTGGCAGATCCCAGTAATAGCAGAAATAATGGCAGAAGACAAAACACAGTTTTTCAAATTACTTAATAAATTTAGAGAAAAGAACAACTTTAGAAAACTTCTTTCTTTTCATATTGTCTCGTTCTCGGAGAAGTCCGTATTCATTGCTTAAATCAAAGCTTCTCTGACTTTGTGTTAATGAATACTCCCTTTTTTTCTGTTAATACTTATTTAGTAAGAGAGAGATGCAATTTATTGGTTTTTGTGATCCCAAAGAACTTGAATTTTACAGTTGCAGAAAACAAACGCAACTGGTCCAGCTCTGACTTTTCATCTGTATCTCACAATGTCAATATATTGCCAGGGAGCAGACCTGGGAACTGATAAAGATGTATTGTTATATTTCACATTTGCAGGTTTAGGCTGGGTGGTTTCTTATCGGTTTGTTTGGTTTGTTTTTTGTTTAAAGGACTGCATTGCTGAGTAAGGAAAAAACTTTCCCATGTTCCAGGCAGACTACTTTCCATTTAAATGGGTTGTCTGACAAAGGAAATATTTTCCCTTCACGAAGCCTACACTTTCTGACTTCTCAGTGTAAGTTTTCTCTCATAGCACATGCAAACACTTCTGTCTTTTCCTTCAGTATTGTAAGTTGTTGGCATATGCACAAGGTCAAATGACTCAGTGCATGTCCATTGGCTTCATTTAACATTACATAGCTTATTAAGAGACCTTGTACAGAATTTTCCTTTCTCATAAGAATTTATCTTATTTTTTCTTTTGTCATGCATAACATGTCCCTATTCAAGAAAAGCATCTCAAAGGAAGCAGTCTGTTTGGTAAGTTTAAGACACTTTACCGTCAGTATACTCTATTTCCATAATGCCCATTGTATTACAGATCCACAAAAAAGAAACAGTCCTTTGTTAAAAGATGTACAGCCCCATGGAGTAGAATAACATTAAATTGGGAAAAGGTAAAAGATGGAAGGCAGTAGAAGGACAGAGAAAATGTGATAATCCTTCTAGTAAGTAATGAATATATTTAATTTGATAAATTCTTTTAAGACTCAATTTAGGAGCTCCGTTGCATTTTGTCAATTCTAAATATATTAAGTGAATATTGACTTTGGGCTAAACTTTGCATAGTCAAGCACCAAAGTCAAAAACCCCATAAAAGTAAAGGTACTTTTCCTCTTTTTGCAATATGAATCCTATTCACAGACACTCCATCTCCACATGTGTCCAGTTAACAAGATGAGATGATTTAGAGGTCACTGAAATTCCAGATGGATGAGCATTCCTCTGAGACTTTTTCAGTGCTTGAAAGACTGCGCATACAGTCTTTGGTGTACAAACTTGATGGGACTACAGACTGCAAAATGGCAGCAGTTCCAGAAAACTGCAAGCTTCTAAAACATTCTCACCAAAATCAGATTAAAATTTTCCAGATGATACTTTAAATCACTTTTAAGGAGACACCAATTAGGGTAACCTATAACATTCAGTTATTATTTAGCAACTAAAATTCCACTAAAACTTTCCTTTACCAATAAAAATGTAAATACATTCTCAGGATTGTCCAGACCTTAGCCAACCTGATTTTTTTCTTTATTAGCAGCACAGACTAATAATATAAATACATATCAGCCTGGAATTCATAGACGGGACTCTCAACGTTTTAGATTTCTGAATTAGACCAAAAGGGAACCTTCTAAATCTGCTTAACCAGCAGAAAGCCTCCAGGTAAGCTCTCAGATGTGGTAATACAGTTAACTCCGTCTTAATTGCCCATCTCATAAATAACAGACAAGTCCTACTATAAATGAATTCTTGGTGATAGAAAATGTTCCAGGATTTCAGACGTTGGGTATGCTACAGTGAATCTGTACCTTATATAAAATTTCCTTCATCTGAGGGGCTGAAAAGAGTGTTCAAAACTGATGATCTAAATCTCACCATTTGAGTTTATTTCCAGTAATATGAGAAGCTTCATCTACCTCCTGTTAAAGCAAGAGATGTTTTGTCACAGTCCATAAATTGCTGAAAACAGTTCCCTTTTTGTGAAGTTTTATAATCAGTCCTTTTTAGCTTTATAAAGCAGTCTCCAGTTTAGTGTCTTCTATAAATCAAATGCCTATCACTTTCAAACTTCTAACTATCAAAATAGTGACAACAGCTCTCCTTTAAATAGATAGAAAATAAACTAAATCTTTTTTTACATCATGCCTTAATGGTTCCCATAAGTGAAATGTCACCTGGATATTTGAGAGGGAAAAGACACCAATTTCAGTGACTGCCTACATGATGTGTTTTCTTCATCCTTGTATAGATAAAGCATTTAGCATTAATGAAGAGTAAACTTGAAAAGGTACATTTCTGAGTCTGTATATCCCTTTGAATCTCAAATGAACCAGTTAGTGAAATATTTTAAAGAAAAAAAGAACAATTATTGGTCACTTAAGAGCAATTGCAGGTGTGTACAACAATACTACCCAGAATGTGAAGTCTGTCAAAAGTCCTGGAGATTTATAGGAAATAGGCTACTTCCTGGATGTCTTCTTGTTTAAAGCAGTAGGCCTTATGCTGAAATCACAATTGACATCCTAGTTAGTTCAAACTGTAAAACCAGATTAAACATAAAGACTATTTGTCTCCTAATACTTATTTTGGTACAGAAATACAGATACATTTAACTAAGTTAAGGCTGAAAAAGAATTAATTATTTTATTTTGGTGCTGACCTGGAGTCTTGTTAAACTCCTGATAATGTAGCAGAAATCCAACTAGATACTCTGTATTCCAAATTCATAGCTCTGTTACATTGGCCACACCCACACTATTACACTAAGGGTGCTCATCAGTTACAAAATAGAAATTTGCCTCTCTGCTATGAAGATTTTCCAGATCTTATCCATGAGACACAGTTCTGTGAGGTGCAGTACAACAGCACCAAATGACTGGGGCTGTACTGGGGGAAAAGAGGCATGGAGTTATAAATTAGATATGAAGTTCATATGGGTCTCAACAGACTTTTGTGGGGTTTTAATAGACTTTTTTTTTTTTTTGTAATCGTGTTTTGAACTTGTTTCAGCTCACTGATCAAGATATGCCAGGAGAAACATGGGAATCTATGAAAGCCAGGAAGAGGTATTGAGTCCTGAAGCTGTTAGGCCTTGTTGAATTGGAGCTGTTCTGCACCTTGAAGAGATTGAGTTTTACCATAAAGGAAAGGCATTATGTCCTGTTCAGGTCATTTCTGTTAAGGTGAGGAAGTCAGACCTTAGAAAAGAAGCACGACCCCAGATGAGTTAGCAAATAAAAGGAAGGAATAAAAACATTATAACAGCTATACTGAGTTGGATGAAGGACCAACTCCTCAGTATCTCAAAGAAAGACTATGAGGAAACACTTGGCTGAACAGTGTAAGAAACAGGACAAACACAGAATAATGCCTCACAGGGAATGTTTTCTCGGCTTCCTAACAGTCAGAGGCTTCTTTAAAGCTTGGTACCTATGCAACTCTTTATATTTTCAGCCTCCAGAAAATCCTGCAGATTCTACATTTTAACTTAGATTTTGCGTGGACTAATATTTAATTTTATTTTTTTAAATAAAACTAAATATTCCAAATTTCATTGTTTGCCACAAGTTTTTGGGTATGAAAAATACTAAACAATTCTGCCCCATTCACCCTTATGTGATCTTTGCTTTCATAATCTGGTGTTATACAATCTTTATCACCTCTTTCCCAAGTGCTCCTCTTCTCTAATTTCTAGTCAGCTTCGTCTCCTCTCATATGAGGAGATTCAAATTCTCTGATCACTCTTACCATCCTTCAATGCTTTACTGTATGTTTTTTGAGGTAGGGAAAAAGAATTGCCAGATTCAAACCTGAGTGTACCATAGATATGTACAGACATAGGGATGCTTTGTTTCATTCACATATCCTTTTTTAAGCATATCCTTTCCCAGCATTCTGTTTTTCTGATAACTGTGTGATCTTGAGCTGATATATTCAGAGACTCTTCAAAGAAATTTTACAATCTCATTTCTGATTAGCAATACCAAAAGTCCATTTGGTTGTATAGGCTGTCACTTCATTTTTTAATGCCACTTTGCATGCAAAGTAACATCAACACTAAATTACATCTGATGTTTTATTTTCTTGTCATGTAGTTTCACGGTACCCTTCTGCAGCATTTTGCAATTAGATTTAGATTTTATTATAATCAGCAATTTCTATTATCTGCAATTGTCACCTTAATATTCATCTTGCTTCCAGATCATTTACAAATATGCTGAAAAGCAAGGTCACAAAGCAAGATCCTGAAAGATTTCAAAGATAAACTCCCTCCACAGCAAAAAATGATCCCATATTCCTATTTCTATTTTTGCTTCTGTCTTTTTTTCTTACTCTTTCTATCCCTCTTTCAAGCATCTAATGACATATCCCATGACAATCTCATTTTTTTAATGATAGTGTTTGGCTCAAGATTTTGTGAAAAAGATTATGGATATCTGAATAGAGACTACTGTCCAGATCAGTAGGTCCTCTATAGAAGAGAATCATGTATAGATACTAAGTTATTATACATATGCTATGTACATATCCTAAGTGTATTTCCTGTTGATTCATCGGGGCAGAAGTCAGACGAACCTATGCATTTCTAATTTTCAGAGTTATCACTACAGACCTCTCTGAAATTGGTGAATAATTATGAAAAAAGGCTTTTTAGACAATTTAGCAAGACAACCACTCTGAAAATTCCTACCCAAGTTCCTTCAAAACTCTTGGACAAATATAATCAAGTTCTGGTACTGTGTTATTGATTCAATCTAAAAACTTTCCTATTGATTATTCAGTTTGAGACAATAGCTCCATAAAGATTACACTGGAGAAATTACTACCACAATAGAAAATACCAATACAAATAACCCTTCCAGATTTTCTACTGTGTCCTTACTTCCCTTGTTCTTTTTCAGTCTTTTTCCTTTTTATACTGTAATAATTCATCTATCACACAGTCTCTTTGACAAATCTCCACGAGTGGCCAGTGGCTTGTTTCCTCAGGAAAGTCTTTAATTCCTCCAGGTCCAATGAAAGCTCTAAAATAAATCACGATGCAATTTCATTTTGCATTTAAATGAGAACCCAGAGCATCTCTTGCACCTTGAGCAGTCATTCAAACCTGTGAAAGGCGGATATAAAATACGACCATTCTTACTAATTACTGGAGAATCAGCTCCAGGAGATTTATACTCTGCCTAAATTTTACCATTTCATGACACTTTGCACCAACACACTACTGTGATGTCTGAAAAGAAATTCCAAATAATTTCCTGCACATGGGGAGCTCCCTTAGTACACTTAACAGACATATTAAACACCTATTAGAAATGTCTGGTTTGGTACCTAAAAACAAGGGTTTATTTCCTGTTTGATCACCCAGTGCAACATCAATGGAAATGGTTGTACAATTTGTTTACAATGTCTGTGGTAACGAGAAGATATGTTGAAATATAGATCAATGTTTTCTGGTGATGGAAAATTTTATAGCCCAGTTGTTACATTTCTGAACGGGGGACAGAATAAAACCTTCAAAGGCAAGAGTCAATGATTTATGGCTTTGCTCTTTTGTAATGGGGTAGAGTTTATAATACCTTTTAAAAATCTGACTTTTTCATATCCATAAAAACTTGGTGGGAAGGACACAGCTACAGCCTAATTGCAAAGTATTCCTTATATTAAAAAATGGGGTTTACTTGAATATGGGGAAAGGACTTACGATATTTAATCAGAATTATCCTACAGTGACTTAAATTGTGAAAAAGTAGCAAAAGATAGGGAGTGGGTGAGTCTTCCAAGATTCCATTTGGTGATTAGAATATTTTAGGGCTGAATATGACAGCTCTTCAGAATTGTAGTGTAGTTCAAAAAACATGGATGAGGTCCTGAAAAATCAGGGCAATAAAACAAAATATGCAGGATACATTCTTGAACAAGAGCACATAAGTTTTCTGATCTCCAGCACAGTAGTTGGAGTCAGTTATCATTTTGCAGTAAGTTCATTTGTATCAATAAAGCTGAGGGAGACATCAAACAGAAAGCTTTAAAAGCATATGTTGGAAGGCTCAAGACAAAGAGATTGTGTTTGGCAATGAAGAGACAAAGATACTTTTCAGGGAAGCCTTTTTATCTTATCTCTGGTTCAAATTTCACTTTTTCCTTCTTTTTTTTCTTCTCCTTTTTCATTTTATAGAAGTCATGTTCAACATTATTAATACAATACTCAGCCTACCACCAAAGAGTCACTACTATCTGCAAAGTTAACAACTAACTCTTTATTCAGAGAGGTGGACTGGGGGGATATAAAAGCAGGTAAGAAACTCTGCACAGACAGCTTCCAGAGGCCAGACAACAGGGCTCTGAAGGAGATGCTGATCATAATGCACATGCTCTCTAGTTTATATCCCAAGTGTTTTATTGCTGCAGTGAGACAAGAAGCATAAAATGATGTAACACTATCTACCTGAGACAAAAGAGGGCTATCAACTGGAATAAAGCTAGGAATTCTGGATGTAGCCCACCTCAGAAGAGAGATTTATATATTAAAGATATTTTCTGTTTCAATATTCTCCAATAATATGTATTTCATAATAATGGTAGGAAAAGTCAAACTGAATTTTATTATATGTGTGCTGTAATTTTGTTACCTAGTATTACAAGCCAAAAGGAAACACAACCTACACATACCTCCCTAAGGAAAGGTTTATGTGGGTATTGTCTGTAAATAATGACAGAATTCTTCCATGTTCTAGACACATTTCTCCATGTTACAGCAGTTTATTCTTTGAACAGGGAGAGAAAATTCAGCAAGTACATTACTTCAAAGGTGACATTAAGCAATTCTGGAGTTAGCACTGGTGACTCCTGTGCCTTTATACTTCAAGTGATCATCCACTGCTGTTCCATAATCAGAATTCCCCAAAACTCATTAAAGAGAAGCGCAAAAGAATAGGTATCAAGCATAAACATTCCTAAACCAGTTCCACTGCATTCAATGTCTTCTAAGGATTACCTCTGTCATTTTATATTGAGTTTACAGTAAGCAAGCAGAAGCTAGTATAGATGTGACTTCTTAATCTGGTCTGCCCAAATTCTCTAGTAATCCTAAACTGTGATTGGCATACACAAGGGAGTTTTTGTTATCCACTTAGGTCAGGGTTATAACTGCAACTTTTGGACACAAAATCAAGCAGAAAAACAGCATCAGTAGGTGATTTATCGAATGTTTCTACCAGAATAGAATTGTTTTCCTCAAGGATAAGACACATCAGAGTAACACAAAAGTTCTCCTCTAACAACAGCTATAGACAAGATCCTCAGTCCTAGCCTCGTACAACAGTTAGTCATTTCTTTTTAATCACTGAATGTTGGCTCACAGGATGTGCTTGTTTGTATGTTGGGCAGCTATGAGCAGTGACACTCAGGAAACACATGTGTCACATGGTGGAGCATGACTACCTCTAGAAAGCACGCTTCCTGGCAGATCCTTGAACAGATAGGACACCCTTAGAAGTCATCCAAAATTGCAGTGTAGCACTGACAAGCCATTCGTCCTTTAATCCAAGGGTAATGGGACCAGTAAAGCAGAGTCCTGGAGACAGAAAGAGCCTGTGGCTCTGAGATGCTAACAGGCAAGATGAGATGCCAGCATCATCTTGCATGGGTAATGCTTTAACTGTGTGAGCTTCATGCTGAATGTGGGACAGGCCTCAAACACCAAAATCTGAATAATTGGTGGCCTACTTGTTACACACTAACACTAAAATGATGCATAAGCATGTGCTAGGTCTCAGATTCTCCTAACACTTTAATGCTGCAGGGGTTTATGTTCTCTCTTCTCTCAGTCTCCTGCTCCCTATGCTTCAAGAACCCAACCTACCCCCAGGAAACACTCCTTAAACAAGGAGTCCACTCTCCTATGCAGTTCTTGCTTCCTTAATCAATGCACATAATTCGCTCACCTCTACCATATTCTTCCATTTAGCTATGTCAGAGATACATACTGTAAAATATGTAGCATAACTTCCTATTGTTGACCAAGGGATCTGGTTGGTACACTACAGTTTGAAAACTGTTAGCTAATGAGGTCTACTAGTCCCTTCAGCATCAGCTCTGCTAGGACACCACTGTTGCTATTTTCTGATACAGTGTTCCTACAACAGACCATATTCAACATACAAGTAACTGCCATGTTGGGTCAATTCGTGCATATGAGATTCATAAATTAAAAGCATAATAGATGGAAAAGAATAAAAATGCTGTACATGCTGTTATTTCACCTGTTTTGTTTCTCTGTGACAAAAGCCGGTTCCACAAATGACAGCAGATCTTTATAAGTTAACCCATCTTAGAAAGGAAGAGGCCCAAGGCTTTCATCATTCAATGCCTTGTAAAATTTTCAAATCCCTAACCTCTCACTAAATGCTGGTGAGTTTCCAGCGTGACGCTCGATGAAAAGTGAAACTCAAAATTGCACAGCATTATTACAGATGCTTGTGGGTACACACGGGTGTCCTTCAGCAAGTTCTAAGCTCTGCGGCTTATTACAAGCTATAAGTATTCTTCCTCTAACTATACTAGGTTGTAGAGATAACCAGGAACATATTTTTTAAAAAAATTTCATCTTCATTCACTCCCTACGAAGGCAGCTTCTATCAATACCAGAGAGGATTGGCCACCAGATGTCACCCATCGCCTGTTCGCTCTCTCCAAGCCCGGGCATGCAGGCTCGGGAAAACATACCATTCTCCAGAAGCTGTGCTAAACACAGACTGTCTCGCCACTACAAAACGTAGTCATCTTCTTAATGCAAAAATACATTATCTTCCTCTGCTCTAATGGCTCCCAAGCACTGACGCTCTAGTAACTTTAGCGTGTGTTTTAAAGGCAACCTGAGAAGTAGATGACTACCCTACAACTCCTAGCACACATACCTGCGTGTGTGTAACACTCAGGGAAACGCTAGCTGAAGTAATGCGCGCACCTAGCGCGGCCCAACCCGCGACTGCTGCCAACGCCGAGAACCGTGCCTGGCGAAACCAGCGGGGGGACGACACAAAAGGGTCCTTCGGACGCTGCTTCGGGGCTCGGGGTCAGCCAGCGTTCTTCCACTCATGTTTCTCTGTACCTGCTTTCCTGACCTCCGGCTGACAAACTGCCCAGCGCCGTGAGGCGGCGATTTCCCGGGCCGTTTCTCCCCGCCGGCCCCTGGCTGAGCTCCGCTAGGCCTGAACACGACTCTGCGGGGCCACCGGCCGCTCGCCCGCGATGGAGGAGCCGGCCACAGGCAGGTGCAAGGGGAAAAGGGCCTGGACGCGGCCGGAGCGGCAGCGGGAGCCGAGGCCGCCCCTCAGGAGCGTAGGGCTGACGGGGCTGACTGGGCTGAGGGGCGCTGAGGCGCCTCCCGCCCGCGAGCGCTTCGCGGCGGCGCCCCCCCCGCAGGGTTCCCACAGCGTGCCGCGCCTGCGCACGAGCGGCCGTGGCCGCCCGCCAGCGATTTCCCCTCGCACCTGCAGCCACTTTCCCCTCCTCAGCGTCGCGCGGCGCTCCCGCCGCCTACGCGCGCGCGCGTTCCGCAGCCGGGCAGGCACTTTGCAGACGTTCCCTCGTTCAGCCTCGGCCCGTCACGGGCGCTTCCGGCCGGGCGGGCCGCTGCCGCGCGCTTCCCCTCCTCCCGCGCGGCCGCTGCTGTGCAGCGTCGCGCCGCGCGCACTGCCTCACGCGCTCTTTTTCTCGCGGCTGGCAGTTTGCAGACGCTCCCTTGCGTGCGCCCGCCTCCAGGTGGCCCGGCCCCCACGGCGGGCGCGGCGGCCGCCCCTCAGCCCGCGCCGGCCTCCGCCGAGGACCATGGGCGATGCGCTTCTCCCGGCGCGGCGGGCTGCGCACAGGCGGCGCCGGAGGAGGTGAGGCGGCGCCGGGGTTGTGGGTGGTTGGGGGACCGGTGCCGCGCCCAGCCTCGCTGTGAGGGGCGCCGCCGCCGCCGCCGCCGTTGCCCCACTCAGGCCGCTGCGGCTCCGCGGGCCGTGAGGGAGACCGGTCTCCTCAGCCCCCCCATTGCGGCCACCTCAGCCGTTGCGGGACGGGGGTCGCCTCCCTTCTCCCGCGGCCACATCGTTCTCTCTGGGGGGCCGGCTCGGCTCGGCTCGGGGAAGCCGGGTGCCGCGGGGCGGGTCCGGCGGTGGGCGAGGGTGCGGAACGGGAGGGAGGGGAATCACCGAGGCAGTCGCTTCGGTGCAGTGGGGCCCGTCCTTGCCGCGGCCCGTCCGCCCCCGTCACCTTGCGTAACGACCTTCTGCGCCCGTCCAGGCGGGAAGCGCCTCCGTGGGCGGCGGCAGCCGCCCCCCGAGCGGTGTCGGGGACCGGGAGGTGTCGCTAGAGCGGGGGCGGCCCCGGGAGCTCGGCGGTGGCTGCCCGCCCTGTGCCTGGGCGGCGGTGGGCAGCCTGGGAGGACGGGCGGGCGGGCGCGCCTCTGGGGGACAGAGCGGCGCTGGCGGAGGCTTTACCGGAGCGCGGGTGGCTAGCTGTGCCGTGGGAGCGGGGATGAACCTCGGGCGAAAGTGTACGGAAACCTCCCCGTTACGATCCGGGACTCGGGTCCAGCCGATGCCGGTTTCGTTTCCTCTTCAGACTTCGCAAAAGGAAGTGAATTTGAGAGAAAGGCTGACAACTGCCATCTCTCCGCAAACTGTCCTTTGGTCTGCCTGTCTCCTGCTTTTTCGCCAGACGTGCGGTGGGCTTTAGCTGGGAAATAACAGCGCTCCTCATTTGTGAGGTTCAGTGTGTCTTACACATCAACATCATCGTGTGGTTTGGCTGTAGGATTTTTCAGGGAAAAGCACTGGCTGACCTGATGTGATTGCTTAGGTGTGCAGACCCACATTGATCAAGAATTTTGGGGTTTCTTCTACTGTCTCCCTTGAGTTTTAGTGCCTATTTAACGTAAACTGACTTTTTTAATGTATTTAGGGGAAAATAAATTTTGCTCTGTTTTGCAGAACCAGATCTTGGTAAAGGTTTTCCTTACTGTTGATATAGGGAGTGTAAGGTCCATCTTTTCCAGACCCAGTGTTACCTTTGGAGTGTACACTGCTCTTTCTATCATTGCGACCAATAAACTTGGGAGAATCCTTCCAATCCTTTACCTGTATGAGATAATGTAGGGAATGGTTTACTCTTAAAATGCCCCATGGAGCAGCATGTTTAGCAAAAGGAAATATCCATTCTTCAGAATTTAATGTATGCAGACCGTTTTTCACTGCTCTTATGTATGATATGGATTCATTAGTAGGAGCAGAATAAGGATTAAATAAGAACATATGCTTCCTCTTTTTCTGGGTGATAAATCCATCTTGCTGTCCAGGAGGAAGGCAGCTTATATACAGTCTGGACTGAAAAGATGCTGAAAGACCAAGTGATAAGAAGATCAGGTTGTTTAAGCTCCCAAAACTAAACTGCCTAAAACTTAGGAAGCAGCAGCAACACTGCAAGTCATCTAAAATCCTTAATCTGCTTCATGAAGTAGAATCTGGCAAAATAATGCAGTGTTCTGTATTCCTAAAGTGACTTAGAATAAAGACAATTGCTGTTCAATCTTAAATCATCTCCCCCCCAACCATATTCCCTTCCTTTCCCCTGTTTAAGAAAAAAAAAAGCTTTATACCTTTAACTTCTCGGCTTGAGCTAATACACAGAATTTTATTAGCACCACTCATTCCCCCTTCAAGTTTGATTTTTATTTTTTTCCCCCTTAAATTTTGTTTGCAAGGTTATGTTTTTGGCATCAGATGCTGCTGCTATTTAACAAGCTCTGCTTTTGCTTCTGTTCAACAGAATAGCTTAGTCTGCAGTTTTCTTCTTCATATTTGCTCTAGAATTTTAAAAGAACTTCAGAAGTTGTTGGCATTAACTGCACTTACTTGACTGATACAGTAACTTGATTATTAGCTTTGTGGTAGGTAATTTCAAGTTTTATGTGAATGCAGTATTCATGTTTTGAGCAGATGGAGATCTAAAGAAGACTGTCTTGGTGTTTCATGAAAGAATGGGAGAATTAGTTTGATTTTATTGATAGGAAGAGCAGTGATAAGGGAGACTTGGTGACAAACATTACTTTATGGTTATTTACCATCAAATTGTCTGACTTTGTCTATAATTAGTCTCTTAAATAGATTGTGGAAAGAAATCCTATATGATGAATGCCCAAAAATCCAGGTTATAGTAGTATTTATGACATTTATCCCTAACGTGTCTGCAGAACCCTTTTCTTCAGCCCAGTTTGGAACCAGGGCAGTACTCCAGCAGCAGCTCTTGGTAACGAACATCGGAAGCATCTGCTGAAGGAGATGAACATGCTGCACAGTGCTAATCAGCTGGGAATCTGATGAGTAGAAACTCTTTCAGGAATCAAGCAGTTTTGCTATTGCTGCATCTTCATTTTCAAAAAATACTTAACTGATTGGAGTGGAATAAGGTCATCCTTTAATATTCTCTACTTTGCATAAAGTTAGTCTCTATGCATCTCTTAATTTCTTATACCACATATGCACATACAAAAAAAACCCAAATCTCAACACCAAAACCTAAAAAATATTTTGTCTTCCATGGTTTAAAAGAAAAAGTGGTGTTTTGTATTTGCCTCTCTGTGTATGCCTGCACACTCAAATTTTTCTTTCTTAGCCTCTTGCTGTTGGCATACATTATTGAAGTTGTGAATCCTTCTTTATCTGTTTCATTTCTTGAAGAGCTCAGGCCTGTAATATAATGGCAATGGCTTTTTATGACAATGCAAACTTTTATAAGGGTGGATAGCCTTATTCTTCTATTGAACTGAAATAGTTCAGCTGTTGTGAGATGAATTTTGGAGGTTTTGTTCTTGCCTTCCAACAAGGAGAATTCTTGTTTGCTTTAATCAGGTGAATCCTTCAAGCCCAAGGTCTACAGCTATACATGGGCCAGGATGTAGCTCCTTTGAGGAACTTTTGCCAAAATTGCAAAATTTTGTTATGTCTGTGGCAGCTTGTGTATTAGGGAGACACTGCAGTGATGAAAGAGCAGAGAAGAGAAAATGTATTTGGGGGACAGGGATTCCCTCATAGAGTGCTCTAAGTAGCAAAGTCTTTTTCATGAGGAAAGCTTAAGTCAATGCTGTGATTCATTTGATTTATTATTTATGGTTTGTGTGAGTTAAGAATCCTGTGATCCTGACCCTTGGAGTCTCACAAGGTCCTCTTATTCCTGTTAGCTAACTGTGTTTCTTCATACATCCCACAGGCATTCCAAATTGTTTAACCTTGATTATTAGTCTAACCTAACTTGACGTTTGTCTTGCTGATTTTTATGTCCTGATAAAGACCTGTAATCTTTGAAAGCTAGAAACCACCACATTTGTCCTTGTCCTTTAGACAAAGGGATTTTGCAAGGTTACAAGTAGCAGGCAGAACCTGAGTTTACTTTTAATTCGTTGTTGCTTGTGGGTCTTGTAGATTGTTGCATTTCTTTGTATATAACTTTTTGCCATGTAATCTATTCCTTGTGGTTACCTTCCTCTGGAATAATTTTATAAGTGAGACTTTTTATTCACTCTTGAGAGTTAGGTAATGAAGTTTATTGCTACATCCTTTCCATTATCTGTTAAGGTTGTGTTCCTCCCTTCCCTAGGAAACAGGCAAGTCTTCCATACTCTGTGACTGGTATAGCATTTTAGATAACCTGTATTGAGGTCCTAGCAAAGTGTTTTCAGGTAGCTACTAATCAAGTAGTAGATTGGGTATAAGGAAAAAATTTCTTCTCTGAAAGGGTTGCCAAGCACTGGAGCAGGTTGACCAGGGAAATTGTTGAGCCACCATCCCTGGAGGTGTTTAAAAGATGTGTAGATGTGGCACTTGGGGACATGGTTTAGTGGTGGACTTGGCAGTGTTAATTAATGGTTGGAGTTGATGATCTTAAAGGTCTTTTCCAGCCTAAATGATTCTGTGATTTTTTTTTTTTTTAAGCTGGCATAAAAGGTACAAGCTGCAGTGAATCATCATTCCTTCCTAAGGTTATATTTTGTGGTCCGGATTGTGTATGACCATGTGACATATGAAGGTACAGAACCTTTGGACTCTGCCATATTGTGTGGGACTGAAGTGGATTAACACACGTTCTAGCAGAAGATCCTTGTTAATACAAATGTTACGCATATGTTCACTAAGGCAGTAGTTGTCATTAAAATGTCTGTCTTATCCCTCTTCTCTGCTTTTTGCTTGCTTTTTTTTGTTTTTTTTTTGTCCGCTCCTTTGCTCTCTCCAGAGAACTAAGGGAGTTCCATGCAGTTTTTGGAAGTTTCCCTTGTATTCTGCAGAGCATGAATGTAGAAAGTATGTGATGTACTTGGAAGATAATTTTAAGTATGAAGGACACCATATAACTACATTTGTATTATCTATGCTATCATGACCTCTTCTTTTTTTTTTTTTTTTTTGAAAGAAGTGTAAAATGTGTTTTGATTGAAGATGGTCTCTCTCTAGACCTAGAATAAATGAATAAATGCGAAGAATGTTTCTAACCTGGTATTTATCTAGGTTTGACGTTGTTTATTAATTGTAACATGATTGTATTGAATGCAGAATGAAACATTGGTGTGACCTGACTGTAGAATGAAAGCCCCACACTGTTACTAGCGTGCTATAGTGTGAATCTCTTTCTCCCTAAAAGAAATGGTGCCAATGCTAATGCCTCTAACATTATTTCGAGTAGCATGAACCATGAAATAGTTTGATTCTGCTGTTGCTGGTTCAAATTGCCTGTTTCTGTTGAGAAGTAATTGAACCTTGCTGGTTTTAATAATTAAAATAGCCATAAATACGAAAAACATAGAATCTGTGTAGAAATAGTTCAGCAAATAGTGACAATCAGATCTTTGTCGTCTTCAGAGTCTCAGGATGAGTTTTCTTCCTCTCTTGCTTTTGGTATGAACTGTACATTAAAATTGCCCCTCTTTTCCTAATAATAATATAGAGTATTATCGTGCTGTGTCTTTGTTTACCTGATCTTGAAATTTCTGAGCCACCTGGCAAAGGGAGTATTATCATGCTGTGTCTTTGTTTACCTGATCTTGAAATTTCTGAGCCACCTGGCAAAGGATCTTTATCTGTAGGGGGTGAAAGATATAAACTATGCAAACAGATATATTTCATGCCTAGGAAAAAAATGGAAATGTTCTTAACATAGAAACTTTCACACCCATTAGGCAAACTATGGCACACTTCTTTCGCAAATTCCTGCAGTAGAGTTAGAGGAGCTTGACAAATGTTCTCCGTAGGTACTAATAGATTGTATGGATGCAAACCTTCCCACCTACTTCACATACACAGGTAGACACCAAAAAAAAAAGACATGCCTCCAAAAGCCTTCAGCATCTCAGATTTTTAAACACACTAATGATACTGATGAAAATGCACTTGGAAAGTGGTAGGCATATAGTGGATTCAGAAATTACTTTGGCATGAAGAAGGGCTGCAGTATGAGTAGCTATTCCTTGGATAGCAATAAGATGTTTAAAAAACAAATGGGCAAGCAGTCCAAGTAAGGCACTGCATTGATGCTCATGTTGTGGAGTTTTTAGAGGCATACTTGCAAGCAGTGAGTAGGAGCAGAAAAGTTACTATTTCTCAGTCTGTGTCTGTGTGTGTTGATGGAATTTAAGGTAGGAAATGTTGAAGTACATTTGTCTATTGCAAGGATAGCAGAAAAAAGTTTCAGATCAGGAAAAAAATCTGAAAGAGTGTTTGGAGGACTGAACAAAATTAATTGTTCTGGAGAGGTTTTTGAAGGACTCAAACTGTTTGTCTGGAAGTCAAGCTGAATTTAGAAATTAGGTATTAAATTTTAATAAACACATAGCCAAATTAGAATATTTAATGTGTTGGGTTGGGTTTTTTTATCCTTAGAGTTGAGAGCTGTCATTCCTGCATTTTGGTAGGATTTTGTCAGTTAAATCATATTTGTGTTTCCTGATCTGACAGAACAGGAAAAGGATGCAGAAACACACTGCATAGGGGAAGTAAAAAAGACAAAGATTTCTCGGTCTTTACCAGACTTCAGTTTAGGTTCTGGAGGGTATTTGACCAGATTATTAAAGCTATATTATTCTTACCAGTTCCTTAGCACAATTATTTGTTTTTGCAAGTTCTTGTAAAAATGAACAGCTTCCTTCCCTGCACTTCTCTTCATGAAATACAGTTTCTCAGTCAGTGCTATTGATCCTTCAGGAACATGGTGAAATGCAATATCATTCTGTTTATGCTTAACATCTATTTGTGTTACACAGCTACTTTTCTTTTTCTAGACTAGAAAAAAGCATGCAGGAGGACAATGCTGCAAATACTACCAGTAGTTTTTCTACTCAAGCTAACAGCTATTTTACTATAGCTATAATCAACTAGTTCTGAATACTTAGTCTAATTTTAAGGGCTTGTAAAAAAAGTTAAATTAATGGCTATAATTTAAAATATAACATTAGATTGCTATTTTTAATAGCTATTTTGTTAGATACCAGTTGAATTTATTGCATTTATTTTTAAATCAGTTTTAGGAAAAAATCTTTGTATTGCTGTTGTAGCTTCTGTTGAAAGCAAAAAATAAACTGTATTACTTAGAGATGAGACAGTAATCTGTAGTTCTTTTTGTAACACTTTCTCAGATTTTTTCACTAGCTTGACAGTCCTATGTCCAAGAAATTTGATTATTATCCAGTGATGTTAGAAATTAAATTGAGCTGCATAAGTATTTGAAAAAGCAATTTGATGCATGTCTGAATCTAGATCTCAGTGGTTGGAGAGTTCTGGGGAAGCTCACTGATCTGGCTCTTATGGCCCAGTCGCTAATCTTTGTGAAAGCTTTGAGTCTCCTTAGTGACTTTCCCTGGCTTCTGGATTGATAGTGTTACAGAATTACACATAATTCCTTTGAAAAGGTTACAGTATCTTTTACCTAACCTATGTTATCAAAGTTCTCACAAAGGTAAGTTAAAGAATATTGGGGGAGGCAATGAAGAGCATCAGACTGGAAGATGATTAAGGTTTTGGCCTCCCTGGTGGAGTCCATTATAAATTGCTGCTTACTAGCAGCTGAGAGGAAGTTCGGTGACAATAGTACTTGCCCACTGGAAGTTTGGACACTTAGTGAGGTAGCTGATACATACTGGCTGCTGAACCTTCAGTGAGGGTCCTGTTGTTGCAACACTGCAGGTAATGTTACCAGCAGTGATTCAGTGTGCCACTGGCCTGTAGCGAAAGGTATGGATTTTTGTAACGATGAAACTAGAGTTTAAGTTTAGTGAGTGAAGTCCTGTACTGGTGTAAAAGGCATGTTGCAGTTTACTTAAGCTCTTTTTGAGCTGATGCTATTTAAACCTCTGGCTCAGTATATTGCAACTAGTACAATGAGGCCCAAGTGTGCACTTAAACTTTCCTTTGAGGGCTGTACTGGCTGATACAGAGCAAAAGCTTGTAACAGGTTTAGCTTCTGTTGAGCTTCTATTAAAGTCTTTCTACCATGATTCATTTCCTGACATAGTAGTTTCCATATGTACAGGTTGCATAGCTTGTACACTGTGTAATGTCACAGAAGAATGCCAGTATTGATTAAGCTACTTAAAACATGTCTAAGAACACTTTCTTACATACTGAGATATTGGCATGCATCTGGCCACATCTAGAGGAAAAAAAACTGGTGAGACTTAAAAACAGGAAAAAAAGATACTTTTTGCAAAAGCTGTACTTGAAAAATATATGGGGGAAGCTGTTCTACATAAACTTTGCATGTAAATTAGTAATGGGCTTTTTTCCCCTGTGTTTGTAGTACAAGTTTTCTACATCCTATGTACCTGAACAACTGATTTTTATTTTTTTTTCTCCATCCACCATTAGTACTCTGTTTTGTTAGTCTGAACAGAGGCCAAGACAATTCTGTTTGTGCTTCTAGCCTTATTCTACCCTTGAGTATTGTTCCCATCGGATATGACAAACTCAAATTCTGTTTTCCAACTGATAATCTAGTACTTGAGGGTATGATGTTCAGAATACTCTGTGTAACTCAGTACCTCATGCTAATCAAACGTTCTGTGTTCTGATTGGAGGAGAATTAACACCAGCATTTGGTGGTGCTTTTGTATGGGAGTGGTATTAGTCTTCTGGTCTTCACCAAGACTGCATTTAGATGAAATTTTTGCTATCCTACCACTCTCTCCCTGTTACCTCTCAGTGCATTTATGTGGCAGTGTGTTGAACTGGCTGACAAGCTTGTGACTGTAAATGGCTTTCTGGCATTTGACTGGTCATGTTTCATGATGACAACATTCTCTGTCTTCACCTTTTAGCCATATAGGCTGGGGAAGGAGCTTGGAGAGGGCTAAAGATGAATCACAGAAAGTCCTGAGTTGGAAGGGACCCATAAGGATCATCAAGTCCAAGTCCTGGCTCCTTCTCAATGATTTCTGATCTACATCTTGGATTTCATGCTATTGATTTTAGATGTGTATTATGAAAAGAGTTTTTAATGAAGGTGTACTCTTGGCCTTTCACAAGCTGCAGAGTATTTTTAAACATGCCACCCACCTTATTCTTTAAATAACTAAAATTTGACATTTCATTAAAAAGGCTGCTGATGCAGCATTGTAGTTTGGCAGAAATTACTCTGGGAACCTTGCAGTGCTCAATGTGTCCACCTTCCCTGTACCATGGGGATCAAGCTTATTGTTCAGGATAAAAATGTTTGTCCAGGCAACAAAAGTGCAAGATTAAAACCTTTCCATTGTTTATTTTGTGTTGACCAGCTTTGTCACCCTTGCGTTTGACAAATTGAGGAAGAAGTCTGTCAAATGTTATTAGCATAGTTTTCCTGATACATTCTCACTTGGCCTGTTTGTGTGCCTGGGTACACTGCTGACAGTTGTACAGTGTATTATGGTGTTAAGGTCTTTATTTCCTTATAAAATACATTTAGAATGTAACATAAAGTTCACTGGTGTTTGAGTTGTAAAACTGATTCAAAAAATAATAAACAAATGTGGAGAAGTATTAGAAAATGCCCAGAACAGTGTGTAATAGGTTTCAGGGTCTTAGTCATACTTTCCTTTCCATCTTGGCTTGTGTCTGTCTGTCTTCTCTATTTTGTGTAATTTGCAGCATGTTTTCATTGTCACTGTCTTTTAATTATTGCTATTACCACTGCCTCTGCTGTTCCACATCCTAAAAGACTGAAGGGCCGATCATGTGCTGTCTTTTCATTTGGGCTGTGCAAGCAGCATATGTATTTTCTGTTCTGCTCAGCACTGGAACCAGCCTTCCATTAGACTGTGAAAACCTGGTGAATCTTATTCAGCAGGTGTGTTACAATCCAGCTGTTACCAATTGTAAGTATGCTTAGTTTGAGTTTGGGTTTTTTCATGGTTGGCCAAGCTGGGTTTCAGTTTTGTGAGAAGTGTTTTGGCTATCCTCTGCTGTGCTTGGAAAAAAGCAAAATCTCCTTTCTGATCTTAATTTCTGAATGGCTTTTGCTTTTTTTCTCCAAACATACCATCTTCGAGGATGAGATTTTACCACATGATGTGAATTTTTTTCACACACATTACACTTAAGCTTTACCTCATGCATTCCTTTCCATCCTCCAAAGTGTACTTGGGAAATTCTTTCTCATGTTTGTATAACTTGTTTCTTTATTAAATCATTTGTGAAATGTCCTTATTTACTGAACTCGCTGACCGCTACAATTGGATTAAAACAGAACTTCTTGTCCCACCCCACCCACCCACCAAACCTGGATAGTTTTTCTTCTGTAAATTAAGTTGATCAAGTCTCTGAATGGTATAAGCACAGTTGTGCTGAATCTTTATTATAATCAGCTAATAATCTAGAATAGTATATAAAAGATGAAGTAGAAGCTTTCTGTTGGATTGCTTGTCACCTAATTATCAGAACAGATGATTTCATGCAAGGATTGCATGCCTTCAGAAGGCCAGTTGATCTTGAATCTTTTCCTTTGTCACATCAATAACTTTTTCCACATAGATCCTCTTTCTTGTCTTTTTGTTCTGATGTGGCTTTTTTTCAGTTGACCTTGAGCAACGGTCTGTAGTGTTTGAGTGTCTGCCTATGTTGCACAAGCTTTGAACCTATAGATAGAATATCGAAGAGTTAAGTAATCACTGAGTGTCTTGTTGTTTGGATCTGCAGATTTTTTTTTCCCTGGGGGTTATTTGCACCAAAATTGACTTCCATATTTTTGCTAATATATTCAATATGTTATTGCAGCAATGTATTTAGCTTGATTATTTTAAATGTTTCTATAGAAATCTCTTGTAAGGCTATCATTGTACCCACCAAAATAAGCCAGTTAGGATAAACAAAATATGATGGAGAAAATACAAGTTTACTACTTTAAATTGATTCTGTGATCTATTAGATCATAGGAAAGCTTAGCAGAGCAAGGTATGAAATAAATCTGAATTTAAACAACATTTAAATACTATTTTCTTCAATTTCTGGTAAATCCAGGCTAGCTACTATCTTTTCATAATTAAGCAGCTTCTTTCGTAAGCTGGCTTTGAGTCCCTTTTTGAACTTTTCCATTATATACAGATTTTAGGCGTATAATACAGAATTGTGAATGTCATAGCAGCTACTTACAGCCATGAAGCAGTAATTAGTTTTGCTTTTTATCTTTTAAACTAAATGAAGGAAAAATCCTTCCAATTCTAAAGAACCTTACAGGATGATAGGTAGAGGAATCTGGTGGTAGTGGCGGTGATGTTCTTAATGACTCCTTAAGAACATCTGATTGGGTACTGGTCTCTCTAAGGTAAAGCACACTTGAATATGAAAAGCAGGAACAATGCAGCTAATGAGAGGTTAGGAGTTAAATGAAACCTTACCTATGGGAAAAACGACTTACTTGCTCAACTGTCTTGAAGAAATTTTCTCAAATTTGGAATGCAAATGAAAGTCCCTTAATAGACATATGCCAAAATGCAGTATGTAATAATAATTTTGTATTTAGGTAGATATCATATAGTCATATGTAAGATTTCCAAAGCATTCTTCAGACTTAAACCTTAAGCCATGTGTTAATTCCAAACTGTAGGGTGCATCTTTTCTCAGCATTAAAACAGCAGCCTAAGTTGGAGTAAAGCCTGGAAACTATTGAATGATACAAAACTGTAGAATGAAATACCATACCCTTCTCAAAAACAGAGGGAAATGTTGTTGGGAAAATATATTCCTCCTTTTGTCAGGTTATTAGCATGAACGGTTCTTTTCATTAGGACCAGAGCTAATAAACTTGAGTGACTGACTGCTGCTGGGCTTTGTTTCCCTCCCCCTCTAATTAGAGATACTGTTATAGTCTGCATGCACATGGCTCAAATACCAATTTATCTATTTTCTGCAGTGGAACATGGGTGTAAGCCAGTAGGCAGTATGATAGTCTCCCTTGGATCCTTGTGTTTGTAGTTTACAAAGCAAATGGACTGTTCTGCACGTTGAAATGTGCTAAGATAATGCCTTAAGTAGTTATCTGCAGGTTATCTGTCAAATCCTGGCTGATAAATCAATGTAGCATAGTGATACAGAGTTTAAAAGAGAAAAGGGTTTTTACCAACTTATCTTCTAAAGGTGCATTTGCCAGTACATTTCCCTAGTGTGTAGAAAGGAATGAGTATTTTCATATTATTAGAAAATCTGTTCCTCTCTCTCTCTGCCTATCTTTTTCTCTTCATTAGCTATGACTAAATAGAAGAGAGTCCATTCAGCTGTTTCAGTATCAGTATAGTGGTCTCTCTTCCTCTCTGCTAGTACTACAGTACCGTTGTAAGACCATTTAAATTCTGCTCATAAGTGTAAGTGATCCTTTTGGCATCTTTCTATGCATTTACAGTAGCTGCTGGATTGTAATAATTTTGAAGTGGATTGACTGAAAGCAGATTTTTTTTGGGTACAGTTTTATAGATGGCTGTTCATGGCTCAGAGTTGGAGGTTTATTTCACATTTTATGCCTTTGCATAGCACATGTTAACTTGGTTCAAGGAAAACAGTTTCTGATGCAGGCTGGGTGAATGGATGCCAAGCCTACCCTGGAAGTCCAGAAGAAAATCAGCAAGTAGAAATACAGGGCTTGCACCTTTGAGACAAAGTACCCTCTCTAGGAGCTCTTCATCTAATTAAACATTAGGTAGAGCACATGGTATGCTGCAACCCAAGTGTCATCCTTGCTTATAATGGAAGCTGCTTCTGAGGCACCCTGTGTTTGTCCTGAGAAGTCTCCTCACTTTCCCTTGTTGGCTCAAAATACAGTTTTTCACTGTCACCATTCTAGAGGTGGACAGAAATGCCTTTGAATTTCCTTTCTCCGGGCAACTGTTTGGGTTAAGGACACTAAGGAGATTTGCTGTAGGACATGTCCTACTGTAGATATTGGCTAGAGTTTAGGGTGCAACTACAGTGGAAAGATTTATCTAGATGATAGCTGTATCTTGTGATCTTCAGCTGCCAATGGCACTGCTTGTCATAGCTGGAAATATTTTTTAGAGCTTTATTTTTTCTTTGATGTTGGGAGCAAGGAGGAAGGAATTCGTGATGCTTATCCTTGTATTGCTTATAATGTGTTTGTATTGTTGAAACACTAAAGAACTAGCATAATAGTTAAGCTAATGTATTTGAATGGCCCATGGAAGTCTGACTTAAATGCCTTGTAAATTTTGTCCCTGTGAATTCAGATCCTGTTTGACAAATACGTGGATCCTTTGTTGTTCCCACGTGGTGTTTTCAAATTACTTTAGTCTCTGCCCAGTGTATGAAGAAGCTTTTAGTTTGTGCACTGTGAGATTTTCTGCTAGACAGGACCTGTTTGGTTTCTTACCTCTTCCATCCCTGTGAACAGCATCCAGAGTAGCCCTTTAAGGGAATACCTACTCAAGTGGCTTCGTTTCTGCTTAATTTTTGGAAAAACATTTCATTTAATGATAATGCTTCTGTTTATATGTGTTTTCTAAGAAATGACTTCTGCTCCCATCACTCTAGGGATTGTAGCTCAATGGGCATGCTTGAGAACATGCCAAAGAGCATGCCTGGTGGAATTCCAGGACTGGTGAAAAGTTTTAAGAGGGTAACAGTTATTAAACAAAGCTATATAGCTTCAAATGATATAATCCTTGTACAGTCCAGCTAAGTGCAAAATTATCTCAGCAGATATGTCTCCATTTTTTGTGAGCTTTTTTAATTTGGTTTGAAAAGATGGAGAGGGACAGAATTATTTAAACTGAGAATTCAGAAAACTGTGGTAGGCAGGTGAGGAAAATAATGTAGTTCAAACTGACAAACATAAGATTAAATCCATGGCAAGGCAAATATAATCTCATTTTACAGTTATGTAAGAGTTTAAAGTGGGTCATCAGTGTTGGGGAAAAACATGCCTTCATTTTCTGGGCTTTTTTTTTTACATAAAGTTTTTCTGTCCTCCCTTTCCCACACTAGAAGGAACTCTTTCCTCTAGGGACAAAGATAGGATGAAGCTAAATATATCACTTGTCTACTTTATTCTCAATCATGTTCCTTCAGTGGTAATCACTTTTTTTGAGTCTTACCTTCAGAGATTCTGCCTGACATATGGTGACATGCATATTGAATATATGCAAACAAACGACAATTTGAAATTCATTCTTTATTGCACTTTGGGTTTAGTTTACAATTTGCTATTAAAATTAAAGGGATTTTGTAAGCATTAGTCCATGCACTTAGGGGAAATTTCACCTTAATTCTTTATTATTTGTGAGAGATGGAGAGAAGCTAGCTTAAGACCCTGCTTCAAAGTTAGTGGTTTGGGTTGGTTTGTTTGGGGTTTTTTTTGTTATAAATTACATACAGGAAGGTTAAGTTTCTCTTCATTGAAAGCTCTTTTCAGGGAAGGAGAGGAAGTTGATAGAATTTGAGGGCCGTGACCTGTGTGGCTTAGTTATGGATTTTTTGTTGATGTTCATTTGTTTGGGCTTTTTCTGAAGCACCCGCTAGAGGAATCTGAGGAAGGCCAGACTAAGGAGAGAGTGATTGCATTCTTCTGTAGGGGAAGGAGGTCTAAGACAGAACAGCTACAGGGAGATTTTTAGGTAGAAAGGGAATTGGCTTCTTCAGCAGATTTTTAGAACTGCGAGTTATAAAGGGAAGGGCACTTAGGTGGACACTTGAAAATGTAGACATTAAAAACTTGGTTACCTCTCAAACTTGTTTTTATAATCGGTTTTGGGGAAAAGGACTGAAATAGTCACTTTCCTGTTCATAATGGGAACCATGCAATGATGAGGAAAAAGTACATACTGCTGTAAATGTTCAAACTGTAGCTCTTACGTTGATACTCCTGACAGTCAGAATTTGCATAATTGGTTGCCAGCGACGGGAGTCGTGTCCAAAATATCCAGCTTGCAACTTCTGATGATTGAGATAATTTACTTTGACTTTCCATTCAGCAGCTAAGTCCTGCTTAATCCAGCTTCTAGTTCATCCTGTATTTAAATTCTTTATAGGAGTTGACAGTAAAATTTTTCAGTTCATGCTGAAAACTACATGTTGGCAAGTAAACAGGTGACCAGTATAATACACATCAAATGAGAGTCTGTTCAAGCTTTATGCACAGCCTTTGATCAAGTACTTGATAGTCAGTGATGATGTCTGTATGCTGAACCAGAAGAGAACAGGATGATGATAGAAAAATTTCCTGCTGTATTGTCTAAACTATACTGATCCAAATAGCCAGACCAGCTTTGTAGTTGAAATAGCAAATTACTTCTTGCCTAACTTATTTTGACTGAAATGTTCAGGCAACACTTAGGTTAAGTCCATGGGCAAGTGTGAGGAGGTACTGACTTCTGATTAGAGAAGTCTGCTGGCACAGATGGATCCAGAATAGCTTGTGTCTTCCTGGCCTCAGCCCGTGATGCTCAGAAATTTAAGCTGTGAATATTGAATCACATGTTTTCTGTGATTTACATTTATCAGGTCACAAAACCATTTCCCCCTCACACTCTCCACTGTTTCAACTTCACTGCATTAGCTTCTGTTACCAAAAATGTCTGCTGGTAAACATGAGCACTTTTTTGTGTTGTGAATTATTCTTCATGATCAGGAAGAGACTAAAAATTTGCTTGTACTATATTGGGAAGCAAGAACAAGAGAGATGAATGAGCACTAACGGTTCCTGGATATTAGCTGTGCTGAAAGATGTTGGGGGTGTGGAGAAAGGGAAAACAAGGGAGAAAAGCACATGCTAATTTGAGTTTAGGAAGATCAGGTCCTTCCATAGTCAATACAGAGGATGAGGCTTTTGCAGCTACTGCTTTGAGTCATGCCGGAAGAGGGGAAGGAGGAGTAAGCTAAACATTTCTTCTCTATGAAAAGATAGTTTCTCCTTGTCGCTTTCACTAGCTCTGATACCCACCTGACCCCATCTGTTAGACAGCTTGGTTTGCAAAACAAGTGGAAAGCTAATGTAAGAAAAAAGCTGGTTTTGTTTTCATGATCTGAATCAGCTCATCCAGGGATCTGTTGATTTGGCACATCTAGCACAAAGGAGGGTGTGAGAGTGAGTGGCTTGGAGCAGTGGGATGAGAAGTATGGAGAGAGATTAGCCTGTTCCCAGCTGTGAGCTGTTGGCTCAGCTCAGCCGTCTGGTTTGGCTGGACCCTCTCACATGGGTCTCAAAGCCTCCAAGGGCCCCAGCTGTCTTCACTGACTACCCACGCACAAAATGACCCACAACTTCCCTTCATGCTGTGATGGCAGCACTGGCTGCTGCTGTCATCTTTGAATGTTGCCTTTTCCTTCCCTTTCTTTCACCCCGTGAAGTTTTGATTTTAATTTGAAAACAGGAGATATGGTAGTCTTAGTGCATCTTTATACCTCGTTAGGTATAAAGTCAGTAACTATGTGATGGGAGGGTTTCTGTGGCAGGAAAAAAGAAGCTAATTTCCACTTCTCAGTAGTGTCACTGCACTACTGATGTCTCAGAGATTTGGGGTTTTGTTATAACAGATACCTCAAAAGTAGAGAGCATCTTGTGGTTTTGAGTCTATTCTCAAGAAGAATGCACTTAAAATGCAGTGAGGGTGTCCTGCCACACCTGGAGCAGTGTCAGAGTTCAGTGCCAAGTCTAGTGAAGCTTCCTTTCACTTGCAAAGAACCCAGATGTGATACATTTTGGCAAGCAGTCAAAAACTGATGGAGCCCTTTACAGGAATTAAGCATTGAGCTCAGACGTCGTAACTCAAAAGACTGTGTCCAGAGTGTAGTGTGAAATTAATCAAAAGGAAAGAAAATTAATGACCTGCTGTGGTGCCATCCATCAGGATATCGCTCAGCAGGTGTGAAATTAGCTTGCCTTGACTGTGGATTAAATTTAACTGCATGACGTAAAACTACAGAAACTGTTTCCCTTATTACTAGGGAGCAAGCAAGTGTTTTTAAAAATTCCAGCTTAATAAACTGCTTACGCCATACAGTGCATAGTCCTGTGATCATTTAACAGCATGACTTTAGATTAGGTTTCCTAAAGAAGATCAAGTATTACTGTAGCAGTAAAAATTGTTAAAAGCAGACCAAGGAAGCACTGTTTTAATGTCTGTAATTACTGAGTACCAGATGGACATGTGCATTTTTCCCAACATAAGTACTTCAGCTCAAATATAAGCAGTGGTGATCTTTATTTACAATTTTATCAGATTTTAATCTAGGTGATCAAAACCCCTTTCTTATGGCCTGTTATAATGGCCCTCAAAGAAATATGTAGACAAAACCTCACTGTTGTTATAGTTACAAAAAAATCTTTCCCCATCTTAATTATTAGGATGTCAAAACTACCCACTAATGTCAACTATCCACCAAATATGAACTGCCCAGCATTTTGCAGCAAGTATCTACTGTTAGATTTTCTACTTAAAATGTTTGGCAAATCCTAGTTAATTTGAACATTGGTTCTGAAAGGGCACTATTACAAAGTTGCAAAATATATTCCAGTTTATTAACAGCTGAAGAAATAATAAAGATGAAGGAAATGTATTTCCCAATTTGAATCTAAAGATCTTCATACTCTGCCAAATATTTTTTTTCTTCTGCCCCATCCTATTTTGTTATGTGTATGCGCTTTTTCCTCTGTTGTTGCCCTTATTATTTTTTAATAGTGCATTTATTGCCATTGTGGAAGGTCCCTTTGACTCACTTGATTTTTTTTTTTGCTGAATATGCCTTCAACATCCTTCTCTAAAATGTTCAGAGTCATCTCTGCCCTTTTTAAGAACTCTTGCCCTTGGAAGAAAAGTCATGTATGGTTTTTTTCATCTTTTCCCTCTCTACCTTCCCCCTTAAATTCTGAATGCATTTTCAGGAGTTTGTGGTCAGGTGGAAGACTTAGTTATGAATTGTAGCTTCCCTTGAAGTAGGCTGGCACACATCCACTAAGATAGTTTTCAGAAGGTGTCCACAGTGTATTGGCACATACTGGAATAGCTGATCTTTATGACTCATTTGACCACTTACTAAGGAGCATCTGTGCTTTGAAAAAGCAGTACTTTTTTTGTTTAAATATTGCCAATCAGAAAGCTGTTAGAGTAGTCAATGCTTCACAGTTGTGGTAACAGAGTTCTGTGGATTTTGTGTCTAAATATAATTCTGACATTAGCACCAGTAAAATGATTTTGCTTCATACCAACTATGATGTAGCTACTGTTTGGGATGGTTTAGAGTTAACCCACTTGTGTCACTGGCAGTATTTTCTTCAAAGATAAACCCGTAAGTAGTTGCTGGAGGATCTGTGTAGGATCACAGGATCTGTGCTGTTCTGGAACTTAAATGGGGAGATCTGTAAGAAGTCCTTTTGAATATCCATTTGGGTGAGCTGATGAGATGTTTGAGAAGTTTCTTCCTTCTGTGAAGAGAAACATCACTCCTGGTACCTATTTCAAAATGAGGAAGTTCTCAAGTCATGGAGGCGTAATGCTTACATTAGTAATGCAGGTCAAGCTTTTAACAGTGAAGAAATGTTAGATGATTACTGGAACAGTGATACTTCAGCTGATACTTTGTGCTTTCTTTTCCTGCATTAGAAAATGAAATTTTTTTATATGTGTGTCTAAAGAAGCCTTGCACTTAAGGCTTAGATTGTAACGTGATTCTCTTGCAACCTTTCTTATATTGAAATCAATTCTGGAATACCATGTTCAGTTGCCTGCCTGCAATTTGGTTTTCACATTACTGGGCTTATTTGATTACACTCCTGCTTGTCTCTTGTTGATGACTTGCATAGTTGTCTAAACCTTTATGATTAATTTGTAGCCCCAGGGGAGGTGGGGACAGAAGAGGAAAAGAGGTAAGTTTATATAGAACTTCTCTAGTTCTTGAAGGCAAGCAAAAGGCAGAGCAGGAGTGCTGTGGCAGCTAGGGCAGCAAGAAAGTTTAACTGTCCTGGCAAACTTGTTTTTGTCAGTCTGGCTTGCTAGGAAGAACTTCTCTCCTATCAGTTTCCCATGACACACTGTGTAAGTTGGGTCACACAGCTCTTCCTTGTGCTTTTCATTCAAGCTAAGATGGTGTTGGCTGGTATTGCTCTTCATCCTCTTATTTATATGTCCTATCATGAAGGAGCATGAAGCTAATTATGGTTTCTTCACAGCTTGTTTTGTTTGGTTCTTATGCCATATGTGGTATGAAGAGAAATCAGTAGGTTTCTCTCCATTGTCTCTAACAACAATATGCAAAGTAGGATTGTCAGCGTGCTCAGAGTTCAGCAGCAGGATGTATGCCTGTGAGTATGGATTCCTGAGAAGATACTTGGATTTCTCTTGATTCTGATTGACTGAGGACTCTTGCTGAAATTAGCAGGGATGGTTCACCACAAGCAAACTTAGTCAAATTAAAAAAAAAACAAAAAAGAAACTTTCTCTTCTGGTTGCACCCTGTGTTTACAGAGCATTTTTTCACATCTCAGCTTATACTTTAGTTTCTTACAGGCACATGTGGAAAGGGAGCTTGTGTCTCTGGCATGGATGAGGCAGTAGCCACAGTTAAATTGTTAGGTAAATCAGGGTTTTCTTGTGGATTTGTGTGAGGGGGGTAAGATTTCAGTTGGCTTTTCTCAAGACATTGTTTGTTTTTTCTCGATCTGCAGTCAGTAAATGTCCCTTCCCAATGGAACTGCCAGTCAGTAAGTGGACTTGGGATTGTTATTGTAATTTAGCCAGGAATGGATAGACACTTGTTAGATAACGAGTCAAAATTGATTATATTTAATATGAGGTATGCTCTGCATCACAAAAATAAAAAATAAAGTATTGTTCATTTAGCAGTCAAACAACTTATTTTGCCCTCTAGTTCATTATGTGTTAAATAGGTTTATGCCACTGATTCATGTAGCTCATTACAGCTCATAAATGTCACTGGAAAATTAATCAAAATAAGTGTTGAAGTGTCTTGCTGTCATTCGTTATCCAGTTTGGTGACAAATTTGTACTTAAAGTGTGAATTTTATAGTTGAAGAAGTCATAGGACTTGCATAGCATGCTGTTTCTCATTATGGAAAGAGACAGCCTGTATCTAAATGCTGTAGCTGAAACTTTTTCCTGGTCATATCTGTTACCTGCCTGTCCCTCTCAGTAGAGTCAGTCACAATGTAGTGTACCAACCTTAAAAGCAATGGATGCATCAGTGATAATTGTCGTTAAGTCAGCGATGCCACTTCCAGGAACACAGTACCAATGAGATGCTTTCATTGAAGCCTTGTGTTCTTTGTCCAAATGGCAGTCAGTCAAGATCTGGAGTGTAACAGCGTTAGCTGAAATAGCCACTTCTATAATAGTGCAGCTGATGTTTTCCAGATGCAAGTTATTGTAATATGCTCAATCACCTTACATGTAGGTAAGAACCTGGAGCCTGCATTTTCAAGACTGGCATTGTGAAAATGAAGCTAGGCTATAGTACAGGAAGAGATTTGCAACAATCATTTGACCAATTAATTGATAATATAATAAAAAGTCACAGTAGTCATGTGTATACATGGCACTCCAGGACATGGAGGTTTGAGGATATTATGTGCTGTTTATTATACTTTTTATATAGTGAGTAAGATATGAGAATGTATAGGGATAGTAGGCCAGTGGCTGAATCACATAATACATCTTTGAAGTTCTAATGTGCAGCTCATCTGTGAGATGAGGCTATAGAAGTACAGAATTGAAACAGGAACAGCTTTTCTAGTTTTACTGGTATTGATGTAGATAGGCTATGTCAGTCTGTTAGAAATTGCACATTGAATGTGGTCATGAAAGAAATTGTATTGTCAGATTGCAGTATTAGAAGTACTGCCATCTGATTGCAGATAAATTTAAGGAAACTGAAGCAGTCTGATAGCTTTTTGTTTGCTTGCTTGCTTGACAGGGAGTAGATCTAGAGATGTGTGTCTTAGGTGATGGAACATAAACTTTTTAATGTCTTCATGAGACCATGACATTAAACTGAAACGTCACTTTTGGTTAGTCTCTGTTGAAAGACAGATCTCTGTTTTTAATAATTTATGTGGAAACTGTATGAAAGATTTAAAATGTGACAGCTCTAGGATAAGAAGACTGATGCTACTCTAGTGTGATCTGATTTGGGTTCTGACCTAATTTCTTTTAGTTAGTGATTGGTATAGGACTTTGTGGGGTACATGAGCTTATGACTTTTGGAGATTACTGGCTGATATTTTTAGGCTACCAGCTAATCCTGTTTAGGAATAGGATTTTCATCTGAAAACTGACAGGTCCTTAAATTCTTCCTGTTTCACTTTAGAATGACAACTGGGAAAGGTACAGAAAAAGCAAAGGATTGTTAGCTTGTTTCAGATTGTCTCATGCTGTGATGCTCTTCTGCATAATGATTTTCAGTATGCATACATTTTAAAAGTGCTAGGGTTTTTTAATGCTTAAACAAAGAAGACTGTTCCATTGAAGTGGTTAATTTTGCACAAACTCTAAAAGCATTGTGTATACTTTGCCCCAAAAATGTTTTGAGCCTTTCCTTCTGGATTTTTCTTATGTTTTCTTGTAGCTGTTTGCAGAGGAGCCAGACTATAGATAAACTAACAAATGCAAATTCATAGTTCCATTTGTTTACTAACAACTGTGTTCCATGTATAAATACTATCTTCCAGATGTTTTTTCCTTCTTAGCAGTTACTTTCATGTACTTAAAATGTATGGTAGAGAGAACCTTGTTTTTCAATTCCACACCTAGTGTGAGGTTCAAGAAGGACAGGTAACTACTTGAAAGAGCCCAGCACAGGGCCACTAAGATGATTAAGGGAGTGGAACGTCTTGGTTATGAAGACAGGCAGAAGGAACTTCGGTCTCTTAACTCTGGAGGAGACTGAGGGGTGGCCTTATTAATGTTTATAAATATGTAAAGGGTGAGTGTCAGGAGGATGGAGCCAGGCTCTTCTCAGTGATGTCCAGTGATAGGACAAGGGACAGTGGGTGCAAGCTGGAGCAGAGGAGATTCCATGTGAATGTAAGGGAAAACTTTCACTTTGGGGGTGACAGAGCACTGGGACAGGCTGCCCAGAGAGGTTGTGGAGTCTCCTTCGCTGGAGACATTCAAAACTGGCCTGGATGTGTTCCTGTGTGATTTAGTCTAGGTGATCCTGCTCTGGCCAGGGGGTTGGACTAGATGATCTTTTGATGTCCCTTCCAACCCCTAACATTCTGTGGTTGCCATCTGCTTTGTGTGTTAATTTGGAAGGCAAATATTTTGTCACCTGTTTCTACAGATCGAGTCCAGAGTGTATGCCAGTCCTGTGTATGAGGTCACCTTTGTGAATTTTTATTAAACTCTGTCAAAAGTGTAAAGAAGCAGAAAAAAGCCATTGTAGATCAAATGTTGGAGTGCTGTATGTGGGATTGTAGCTCCTGTAGCTGTTTTGTTTCCATTTTGTCTACGCCCCTTCACGGGAAGGGAAGCCAAAGCAGGGTGGAGAAATGAGACTTTGCACTAAAAGTGTAATGGGTATGAGTAATACTGTGTTGTATTAAAAATACTGTTCAAATTGTGTGGGTTTTGTTACTGCTTGGCTTGCTAATATTAAAAGGTTTTGCCCTTTATAGTGAAAGGACATATACTAGACTGAGCTTGCTGCAAGTTTCTGTCCCCCTGCCCCAAGATTTACTGCGTCAAAAGAGCCCCTGCAACGTGTACTTTGTATGCTGAAGCCTCTTCTATTGCTCTTACTCAGAAAATTCCCATGATAGCTTAGCAAGGTCTTCGTTTCATTGGTAATGGGGGCTGAAGTGAAAAGGAGGAGAGTAGGAGGATGTCACATTCTTATGAGCTATGCCATGCCTTGCGTGACATCCCTGCTTCCTAGCACATAGTTATAACCATGCTCTTGTCTCCTGAAAGCAGAAAAGGCTGCAGTTCTGTGGGCAGTATTAACAGTGAAAGAGCAACTAACTCCCAAAAGTTCTCCCACACAAGTCAAGACAAATTTTGCAGATTTCCAGAGTAGTGTAGTTTTTATCTTTCCCCCTCCTTCCCTGTTGCCTTCTACACCAGCTCAAGAGACATATTTATGACGCTTTCAGGGAAGAAACTGATTCAGCTACTGCTGTTGACCTACCACAGCTGTTGGGGTAGATGGAGCATTATTTCTCACTGAAGCTCTCTGTGCTTCCTTTGGTCCTTCAGAACTGCCTTAACAGCTGTCCATATCAACTTCCTTATCTTTTTCCCTGCTCATTCCTCTTCAGTTTCTGTATATGACTTGTGGTTTTTATTTGTTCTCACAATATAGAGATAAATATCAAATTTTTGCAGAACCTGATTAATTTGAGAAAGTTTTCTGAAACTATAAAGATTTGTCAATAATTTAATTATCTGTGTGCAGATGATCTGAATATTGTATAAATACTCAGATCATCTTCACCTTTTTGCTTTTTACTTACCTGGTTTAGATATGCTGATAGTGTTCACGTGGAAAGAGGCTGTGTTGCCTAGATACCCAAGCTTTTTGGATTTATTTATTTTTTTAAAAATCACACAGCTCAGATTGAGGAATCAAAAAGAGCCTGTTTCTGGGAAATGGTTTTGACCTAATTTATATGTGGATGGATAGGAGGAAGCACGTTCGTTAGACTAGGAGAGACTTCCATCTGTTTGAAGAGATGCTAGTCAAGTTCTACTCATTTCCAGCATATTCCTGAGGAGTGAATGTTTGTATGGATACTTAGGGACAGACATCTTAAAGCAAAATGTTGATGTCTGACTCACAAGGCAACACAGGAAAAACAGAATTGTGAAAGAAGTCAGTAGGAAGATTGCTGTTTAGAAAGGGTCCTGAAATAAGGCAACAATAGAATGCAGTACACCTAAGCTTAAATATGAGAATTGATATACTTGCCTTTCATTTCTTAGGATGAAAGTAGATTCATGTCACACACTTGCTTAATGATACTGTGCAATGTATTCTGGGACTGTCTGGGAAAGAGAATGGGCTTTGTAGTAGCTCTGATAAAATTAATTGATAAAATACTATAATTATGGAAAGCTACTGAGTAAAGTAATATATCTAACTATACTTTCTTTCATACTTGGGATACAGCTCTTTCCAACCAATTTCAAAGTCTTGTGTAAGTTACTTAGCTAAATGCAGACAAGTTTTGTGGCTGAAATACACTTACTTGCATCTGATGCTTGGTAGAACTTGTAGATGAAAGGGTGCTTGTTGCTTGCAAAAAAAGAAAAAGGTTTTGCAAGACTTTAATAGCTTTTCCTAGTAAATGGTTGCAAGAATTGTGGTACTAGTTCAAAAATTCTTCAACTGTATGGGTTGTTTGTAAAAGCCACCTGTGCATAAACCAAATAAGATGCTTGGAATTCTCACTTGGGTTGACACTGACTGCTGCCGGTGTTACTTTGAGTCTAGTTACAGATAGACGAATGTTCATGCTGTTCTTTGATATTTACAACTCTGTTAAAAATATTTCCCTTATAGCAAATCAAGGCTTCTGAGATGGCAAAGCGTAGGTTTGTGGTAGTAATGATAGAATTCTTTAAATCAGTGTGAGCAGCTTTAAAATACCTTTTGTTTTATAAAACACCTTTGCGGTTAACAACACAATTGAAAATGTAAATTGTCCTCAAACCCTGAGTCATTTTATGCTTTAATTTAACATTCCATGTTATAGTGTCTTTAGACACCATTTTCTTCTTAAGAATTTTTTTTTTCACAGATGATGCCATGCTAGCAGGAATAGTAACTAAGTTGCTTCTGCCCCATATTTATGGGAACTTCTAGCATATCCATGTTGGTGTGCATTGTTTTGGATGGTGTGGCTGGTTTGGGGTGTTAAGTTTTAACTGGTTTTCAAGTCTGGCAAAACTGGGTTGCCTTACTTACTTAGCTGTTGACAGGCAGAGAAGGGCAGCTTTGAGGGAATCTTATTAATGTTTATAAATATCCTCATATTGGAGGGTGTAATGAAAACAGAGACAGACTCTTCTCAAAGATGCCCCATGGCAAGATAAGATGCTCAAAGACATTTCTTTTTTTTGTTTGATTGTTTAAGATAAATTTGAATATAAAAGCTTTCATAAAGAGCATCAGTCCTCGAAGTGGTTTGTGTGAATTCCAGATACACAACCAGCATGTCTGGTTCTGTGAGTACTGTTGCAAACCTTGTAGTATTCATGTGAATTGTTTGGTGGATTTACTTCAAAAATAATTAAACTAATCCCTCATGAAGCCAACTAAAACCTTTACTGTAGTGGGGAAAAAACATGTGATCTAAATCTAAAATCAGAACACACAAAAATCCTTATTATATTTTAAATTAAATCTTAAAATAGCTGTAGTGAGTGTGTGCTGCTTGGCATTTAAGCAATGCTTCTTAAGTGGCTGAATGTATCAGTAGACTAAGGCAATTAAATTCTTGAAAGGGGCAGGAGGAGAGAAAGGCCAGCTGCCATTTAAAAAACTGGATGCAACATCTATGCTGTCAAAAATTACCTGTAAGTTACCACTTAGGAGGTTTTCCAAAACAAGCTCAGTTTGCATTTGGACAAATGACTGAGTTTTAAAGAATCTGAAAAGAGTTAACTGAATTTCTTTCCAAACTTATTTAAAAAAGAAAAAAAGTTTCAGGACTTGCTCAGTCATTTTGTAATCTAACAATGTATTGTTACCATACTTTGTAATAGGGTTAAAGGATGATGAAGGGGCTGGGCATAATGCTGAAAGCATAAATGTACAGAGAGAAATGATGCTTTTCGGTCACACTCTACTGCTGTAATTAGTGCATTGCTAATGATCTTTTATAAAATGAGACTGAAGTGCATTCAACGGTGCGTTGTTCTCAAGTGTTATCACTCAATACATTATGCTTTATTTTCCTAAATGAAACTGTCTGCTATTTTCATTTCTTAACAAAACCACAAAAATGCGTGAGTGGGGATGATTTTTATAGTAGTCTTTATGTTTTCAGTGCTGTAAACAAATGCTGGGTTTTTTGAGTATCATCATTAAGATGAATTTCTGAATGATGGAAATGATTTCTTCTTAAATTGTTGAAAGCCATTATTTTAACTTTTTTAACATAGTACAAACCTTTTCCTTAGACCAGCCTCTATTTTCTATTAAATTTGTTACTTGTTACCAGATATACTTCCTTGTTCCTGTGCCTGAACACCACACCATTGGTAATTCTTTATTTGAGATCAAATGAATTATTGCTAAAAGAAGAGATTAGTTTTTCATGCTATAGAAATCAGCTGTGCAATTACATAATTCCTTGTAAGTAATCCAACAATAAGTCTGTGTACCTTCAAAATAATGTTTTACGTTTCTGGATGGCTTTCTAGTTTTGCTTTATACCCTTTGATAGAGTGCAGCGAAGTATTTGAGGATAGTTTTCATATTAGTGAGCTATGTGTAGTCTGTCTGCTCAGTTCCTGATCCGGAAGAGCGAGACTGGCCTGCTGTGGTCATGGTGTGTATTGGTGGGAACGCAACAGGAAGCCCTGAGTCCTCACGCTGATCTGTAAGGCTGTGACTGCCCTGTTTACCAGGCAGGAAGGGTTATTTACCACGAGTGTGTTGCTAGTTAATATTCTGAGCACAGACTAGAATTCATATCCAAACAGTGTGGGTAGCACTCTTGAAGTAATTGTGAGCTCTTGCAACTTCTTCAAAGCGAAAATAGCCTCATTCCCCCAATATGCAAGTAGTCAAGCCATCTCTTGAAAGCTCACCAAGGCCCAGCTCCTGTAGAAATTCATGACATGCACCCAGTCTATCAAAGAACTCACCAGGAAAGTCATTAGAATCACTTAGGTTGGAAAAGACCCTTAAGATCAACAAATCCAACCGTTAAACCTAATGCTGCTAAGTCTATGCTAAACCTTGTCCCTAAGCAATATGTACACATGTAGTCCTATCTTTTAGTCATTTCAATACCTACAGAGATGGTGACTCAAGCATTTCCCCGGGCTGCCTGTTCCAATGCTGCCAACCCTTCAATGAAGGAAACATTCATCTGCCTCTGCTGTTAACTAAGTCTGCTGCAGTATACAAAAGCTAAAACGTTTTTTAAAGTCTGCCTTGTAATCTTTTTCTTCTTACCTTCACTGCCACCTGTGTTTGTCAGATCCCTACGGGCTGTCATTGTCACTGCATGGCATCAGCTGTGCAATGCTAATGAGTTTGAAGAAAACACAACAGCAGGCTCTGCTTGGTGCAGCCTCTGCAAGGTTCTTTATCAGTCTTGTCCTGTTTTCTGCAAGGCCACGTTTCTCAATGTTAACCGTGGAGAGAGCAACAAATCCCTCTGTAGGGGCAGCATTTTGATGAAGAAGTCCTGGCTGTAATATCTGTATTCTCTTGGATTTATGAATAGTTTGCAGGACTTGAGGAAGTCAGACCACTATTAGGTCTTCAGGGTTGAGCAACTGACGCAGACAAATTTTTACTGAACTAACCAGTGACAGAAACTGGCAGTGTTCCTAGAGCATTCTGCCCTTGTCTGCCTTTGGGTTAAATGAGTCCTGTCCTGAAAGGTCAGTCCGCCCTGCCCATAAGCCACGCTTTTATTCCATCTGTTAATATGAATGTTCTGAAGATGATTCCAAGAAGGAATTTACTAAATATATACACTTTTAATGAGGTTGATCCTTGAACTGATCAAAGTTTTCCTGAATACCAAATTTAAACAGCTTTTGACCATCCTCTCAAAGGACAAGCGATGGAGAATGACTCAGATTCTTCCTTCTTCACTGGTGAAAATAGTCTATCTGTATTTATATATATAAAATGTATATAAAAATATGTATTATGATTGTATTTATATTCATAAGATAGGCATAGAAAATACATGACAATGAAAAATATCCTAAATTCAGGTAGAAAACTGATACAATAAAAAAGCAGATCAGTAAACTATGTTTTCTTGTTTAGGAGGATAGTTAGGAATATGCAAAACTTAAAAAGAGGGTCCCCTCAGTTTTTCAGTGTTTAAGTATATCACAAGAAATAGCTGAAAACATAATTTTCAGTAACAGTTGAATTCTGAAGTTACAGTTGTGATTTAAATTAATTTTCCAAATGTAGCAGATATAATATACCAAATCCTGAAGAAGTTTTAATTTTCTTAAAAATATTTTTTCCCCTTTAGCCCATTAAGAACAAGATGGGGGGGCAGGGAAGGAAAAGCTGGTGTTAAAAAATTCAAACTTCACTCCTACTCTTCTATGAATTGCTGTTGGTATTCCTGTCTCCATGTGTGAACCCAAGGTCCAGGCTTGTGGTTTAAACTGTAAACAGAGATGAGATACTTTTCTACAAGATTAAATGTGCACAGATGGAGATAATCAGAAGTGACTTAATGTGTAGGCTTTTTTAGAGGTGCCAAAAGCCCACAATGCCAAGTTGATGTTGATGAGGACCTCAGGTATGAAGACACATTCGTAGAGCCTCACTTGTAGAAAGTGTTCAGACACCTTCAGGAGCATGCAGGAGTGTCTCATTAGGTACAGTGAGATTGTGTCTTTGGGCATGTTAATGAATCTCTTATTCACCTCTTTGCATCTTTATTGAGATTTCTTTAAAATCCTTGATTTTTTGCTGTGTCACTGACAGTAACCATAATTAAGATCACCATATTTTTAAGAGCTTGCCTTGTAGGTCTCAGTTAATTATAAGAAATTATAATGTTGTAGACTTAAAGGGTAGAAACAAAAAAAAAAACTTTCAAGGACAATACTTTGCATAAAGGATTTCTGTGGAATTATTTAACCTATTTGATACATTAAAATTCAGGAGAAGGAACTTCTGTGCTTTAAAAGTTCTTAACAGTAAATGAAAAAAGAACCTTTTTAAATAAAAACCACTTCTGTAGTTATACTTCTGAGACATCTATTCTTTTAAACTTAGAAGAATAATATTTTAGAATCTATTAACAAATTCTGAGCACTTTTATTGACAGTCATGTGGTATGACTGACAAAAACCTTAATTTTCTTTGTGTATTACTTCTGTTTAAGGCACACTTCTATAGTAAAGGAAAATGTTCATCTTGGCAGAAATTCAGAATTTGTTCTTGTTCCTTAATAGTCATGGTGATTAAATTTGGATAGTAATATAGCTTGCTTTATTTAACAATAAAAACTGTAAATAAGGGTTTTGTTTTGGGGTTTGGTTTTGTTTTTTTAATGACATATTCTTGCATGTAATTCCTATATCGCACAGTAAGCCTCCATTAAGCTAATAATTCAAACTTCATGTTCTTGGAGCCATTTCCATCTCCATTCCCAGTCGTTCCTAGCCACAGTAACAGCTTCTCCCTTCAATTTCTGAATATGAAGACAATTAAAAACAAAACAGGAAATGTCTAATAGACAGACACAAAAAAGCCCCACCACAAAGAACAAGCCAACAACAAAAACACTCAAGCATGAGTCCCACAGAGTTTTGACATTGTTTCTCTGAGGTCATGTTCATCCTCTCGTAGAAAGATATTGTTTTAAGAGGCAGACACCCCTCTCCCCTTTCTAATCAGAATGTATATAACATGAGTTTTCACCGGCTCTCGCCAGTGTGGCCTTGCTGTGCTGACAGCTCTCGAGTTCTGTGTTTTCCTGTACATACTAGTTTGTGTTGCCCTTGCCCATCCTTCCTTCCACTTCTGTTCTCCCCTCAGAAACACGATCTTTTAGTCTTCACTTCCAGAGACTCCCGTCCTGCTCAGCAGTGAGGGCCTGCTTCCGACCTCCACCAGGCCCGTGTGCTGCCCACATTAGATTTTCCTATCAGATACTCTAAAAACTGTTTTCTTGTTTTCTCCCTTATTCCTCCCTAACACAGATAGGAACTCCCCTTTAATCTCAGGAGAACTACTTCACTGTTCTCCAATTTCTTCTGAAAACCCAACTTTGCTTGTTCATTGTCTACAAAAAAACTCAAACAAATGACCCTCCTAGTCCAATTAGAGCTACTTCCTACAGGGTTGTTTTTGTGTGTGTTTCCAGTCCATCCACCCTTTATCATCTGTTTTTGCAGTTTTGCACCTGGGCACAAGACATCTTTGTCCTTGGTGTAGTCACGTGACAAGCCAAAGTCTCCTAATCCAAATGCAGAATATACTGTAATGCAAATACTACTCTAACAATCCTGCCTGTACATTATGATGCTTTCACTTGTGCATTCCAGTGAAATCCAACCACTTGCCTAGGTGCTTTCTTTTTTTCCCTTTTTTCTTTTTTTCTTCTGTTGTTCTACAGACTATATTGTATTGTGCAGTTTGAGTCAAACACCTTTAATTTAACTTTCCAAACAGAGAAGTACATATAAGAATTGCAACTTGGCTTATGGGAAATGTTGTATGGGTTATAGGGTTTTTGTGATTCACAGGAATCATATTTTATTTGTGTATATTTTCTTGCATATATGTTGTGTTTGAGTTTTGTGCTGCATCCTTTCATCTTGTATATTGACACAAAACCTCTTAACTATGTAGCCTCTAATGATACTGTTAGAGGAGTTGGTTTCTCCCTCCTTCTGCTTTAATTGGAAGCTTAGGTCAGATGGAGATGAAGGGATTATCTCTTTCACTGACACTTATTGCCAGCTTTATCTTCTTACAAATTGTATTATTCCTTTAGTTTCTTTCAATTCTGTTTTCATTTTAAGTGGTACATAATATTGTCTTCTGTTAAAACCTAGGAGTTGCTACTTTTCTTCCTTGCCTGAATTCACTCTTCTTTGGTTGTGGTTTGGTTTAGCCAGTCTCATTTAATTGCTTTTTTTGAAAAATTACACAGCAGGTGTTTAATTTAATATTCTTCCCAAACCTGATCTTCTGAAATTTTCTTGCAATATTGAAATTTTTAAAAAAAATGCCATGTAGGTGGAGGAATAGGAAATGTTAGTGAATATATTTTTATTTAAAGTGTATTCAGTGGAAAACTTTTTTTTTAGTTATGCAAGTCTAAGTTTAAAAATGAATTCTTGTCAGGTTCTTGAATAAAAATTGTGGGGTGTCTTGGCACATTTCTTTTTTTGAAAGGCAAAAGCTATCTGGTTTTGTTATTTAAAAACAGGTTTCTTGGAGTTGCCTGTAGTTTGAGGAGGTTTTTTCTTAATTATTCTGCTAACACTTCTTTAAGGCTTGCTGGTTTGCATTTTTAATCTCCCTGCTATTTATTTGCTTTCACTGTTTTTAGTGTCACTTCAGTTTTGCTCATAAAACTTTATAAGTATTTATCCTTCACCCACTGCTAATGTTAGGTCTTTGTTATTCTTGGCTCCTACTTTGGTCTTCAAATTCCTCCTCCATTCTCCCAATCCCCTAAAAAGACTGGAATGTTGACTAAACTGGGGGAAGTGTGAGTCCCAGGTTGCATTTTCATTATCATGCAGTCTTAAAGGTGGTTTTCTTCTATATTTCTGTAAAGTGCATTTTACAAAAAGTTGTGTATGTTTTTTTAAATCTCTATAATATACACATCTGCAAATTGTTTGTCTCATGTTGGGCTTGTTTGTCAAAATACACTTAATGCTTTTCTCCCCACTAAACCTCTTACTGTAAAGTGCTAAAAGTGTTCCTTTTTGATTGTTGAGAGCTCCCTCAGAGAGGGCTGGCCTTCAGTGGAAAATGAAATGGGTTTTATCATTTTTTACATCTAGTACACTATAATACTCAAAAGCTGAATAATGAGAATTACCATTATTCTTTCTAGAGACTGCTGCTGTGTCAGATTTTGTCTTTTGTTGTGAGATAACGTGTAAAAAAACCTCCTATAATAATTCTTCCTATCCCCTCAAAAGACTATAATGTCAGCTGAAGTGTGGAAAAATACCTTTATCATAGGGAAAAAAAGGTTTTAAAAAGTGACTTTCCATCCTGATTTAATTGGAAAATATCAAAGAACTAGGCCATAATATGATGGAGGTGCAGTGCATTTAGTACCGTAAAATAAAGAGTATTAGATAGGAATGGTATTTAGAGAAAATCAGGAGGAGGAGACTTGAAGGCATCTGGGACAAATGTTTCTGCCACTGCAATTTGTAATGGTTGCCTTGAATGATTTATGTGCATCCCCATCCCTGTTGTGACACCTTACTGCTTTGAGGAGGGAGGGGTGTGTGGGGAAGGTGATGTGGCACTGGGGGGTTTCCTTGTGAACTGGTAGGGAAGAGATGATAAGAGAGCATGGGGATGTGATAGGGAGATGGCAGATGATCTTTGGTCAGTGGTGGCACTGTGTTACTAGAAGGTTCGTGCAACGAAGGAAGAACACCCTGCCCCACTCCCACCAGAAAATCATCTAGCTGAGGGGGATATATCTGTGTTTCCTCTCTGGCTGGGGAACCTCAGTGGAGTTGCAAGGAGGTTCTTGAGGGCTGTTGTGTTCTTTTGTGATTTAAATGTTACATGTCCTGGGAAATTGAAGCCAGTCCAGATTTTTCTGCTGTATTGCTATGTGAGTAATGGACTTTCTGGATTTTGACATTACGTAGAATGAGAACTAGGTTCAAGAACACTTATTTGGGTACCCATGCAGTCAGTTGCCTTGTCATTAACTGGTGCAACTATTGCAAGTGAAACTCTACCTGTATTACAGCCAACCAAGCCTTACTTTCTTAACTTCAGTGACCTCTGGCTTGCAGTCGTAAATCACAAGGAGCTACTGCGGTCAGGGCATTGAGTACTGTGCAGGTTGCAAGGCAGCTGAAAGCAATGACTGTGTCTGTTGGAAAAAGGCTTTGTTCAATGACACAGATGTGTTTGGATGGTATTTTTTCTATTGGTCAACCTGATAGAAGCTTTCTCTGTTTTAGTCCTCTGTGTACTTGAATTTATTGATGAAGATAGAGGCATGGCAAGATGAGCTATGCTTCTCAGTGGTTAACATTGACTCCTTTGCAAGCTGAAGCAGAGCTTAGGTTGAGGTTTCATGAGTAGCAGACCTGAAATTTGGAATCTCACGCTTTCAGCCAAGCTCATAAAACTTATTGCATTTATAAAACAAGTATTTGTTCTTTTGCTGGATTTGAAGTTTAGCATTTAGGTGGCATATAAGCAAAAGGGGAAGACCCAAGGGATAAGATATTTAAACCATACTTGATGAAAAAATCTGAAAAATCTGATATGCACCAAATTCTTTCCTCTAGCAGTATGTGCTTCTTGGTTTGTGCTTATATAAAAATGCAGAAAGGGTGTTATGCAAGTGTTTCTTTGCTTGACACTCACTACGCAGCCACCTGTTAAAACATTAACGGTATGGATGTTTCCCAGTATGAGATGTGAAAGCTTTGCTGCTTGTGATGAAGTATGTTTACTAACCTTCAGAAGCAGATTTTGTTGCCAGCAAAGTAGAATTTGAAAGCCTGATAAAGTGACTGCATGCAGACTTGGAAAGTTGTACATAGGCCGGGAGATAGTGTTGTGTTAGTAACAGAAACGGAGCAACCAGCTGAAAACTTCACCTTACTCTGTACTTCCTGACCTCCAACAGTGCACAAAGGTGTGTTTAAAAATATGATGTCCTTTTTTTTGCTATCTTCAGATTTAAGTGTTGTGGTTTTGCCCCAGCTGGCAGCTGAACACCACATGGCCACTCGCTCACTCCTTCCCTCTCTGTTGGGATGGGGAGGAGAATCAGGAGAATCAGAAGACAAAGATTTCATGGGACAGTAAAGGGAGAGGAAAATAACAACAACAGTACTTAGAATATACAAAACAGGTGCTACATGTTACACGATGCCTGACAAGAGGACACATACAAGACATCCACTGCAGGTGCTCCTCCCTGGCCAGCCCCATTTATATAACATGACATTATATGGTATGGAATACCTCTCTGGCTAGTTTGGGTCACCTGTCCTGGCTGTGTGCCCCCACCCAGCTTCTGGTGAAAATTACTCTATCCCAGCTGAAAACTAGGGCAAACTATCCAAAAAAAAAAAACCTCTTGACACTCTGATGCAATATTTAATGAGAACTCTTGATTGGTAGCCTAACTCAGCATCAATAAATACAATTAATTATGCATTGTCAGACCATAGAGGGGAACGTATTCTCAGAACAAATGTGGAGAAACTAATGGAAATGGCTGAAGTCTTAAAGGCTGGTTAGTTTTATCTATCTCTTCCATCACCTGTGGTTAGATATGTGGGTGTACAGCATTTCTGACTTTCTGCCTACTTGACTCTGAATGTAGAACGTATTGAAGGGAGTGACTTATGAAACATTTTGAATGTTTTGAAAAACATAAGTTTAAAGGAATTCTGAATTATCCTTCCATGTGGTCACTGACATAATGTGCACCAATTTAAGTAATTAACATGCCCCTAGACTTTGGATTCATGTGCTCTAAATGCTTAATATGTAATTTATACCAAATATTTTCATAATCCTGCATGCAAATCTTGAATACGTTCTTGCAGTGTCTGTGGTTTTATTTCTTATTATTGCCTGTTCAGCAACCTTAACATAGACCTGTCATGTCTTATGCAAAGATAATGTGATGTTTTGTCTCTGATGAGTACTGAGAGCTGTAGAAATTATACTTGTGAATGTATATAGATGTCATGGAACAGGTCTTATTTTATATACTAAGGGCCAGATCCTTATGCTGTAAATCAGTGCAAGTGTTTGGAAGATAAATTACATAGACATCTGACCCTATGAGAATTTTACCCTTTTTTAAAATGTTGAGAACAGCAGTAATCCTGAGGACTTGTAGTTCTGAAGGAGTTTCCCTTTATCTTAAATAAATTATCCAAGGAAGGTATTGAAACAGGAAGTTCTAATCACTGTTTGTGGCTTTCTTACAAACAAAAAACAGTATTCCTCGCTCAAGATGAAAGCTTTATCAGCTTAAATGTATCAGAAAATACTGATAAGTCTTTTGACAAGCAAACTGTTTTCTCTACCAATAGTTACGGTCCTATTTGTATGTGGAATTTTATTAGTTATGCCTTACCAGTTGCACTTATAATCCCCTTTGTGTCTGTTGGCATATCACTCATAATGTTGATTTAACATTATTTAATGTTCTTTGATCTGGTTCCTTGATCTTGTGTTTCACAGTGCACTCAGCCATTTAGTTTGTTTAGCCCTTGTCAATCAGGCTGCTCTTTCTAGTACCTTTTCATCTGCTTAACATAAATTTTGTTTACTCTCTCTGACTTCCATTGAAACAGTTTGTTACTTCATCTCCTCACTCAGGACACTTATTTTTCTTCCCCCTGCCTCACTTCAGTTTCTTAACCAGTTTAATACCTAGTCTTTCTAAAGGAGTATTTACCTTTCCCTGCTCAGACTTTTAAGATAGTTTTTCTGCTTTCTACCAACTGTCTTTTTACCTACAATTTTCTTAGATCTGTTATTCTGCAATTACATTAATTACTGCTGATGACATTTGCAAATTGTTGTTCATCGTTTAAGGGAAGACCTGAGCTTTGTTTTCCTATGTGAATACAAATTTTTTGCCTCTTTCATTTTATTTTTTTTAGTCTGTTTTTCCAATGAAACAAGGTTCTTCCAGCCATCCAGTTTTGTCCCTCATAACTTCCAGTTCTCATTGGAATGTTGATAAAACTGATGGTGAAATTTATGCAAGCTTTCTGTAAATGACTTGCTGGCACAGTAAGGAAAGATGTAGAATCAGAAGAGAAAGTGAAGAAATGAAATGCAGAGAAGTAAGTTGCTACTCTTCTTTGAAGTATGTGTGTTTTGTTGCAATGTTGATGTGCCTGTAAAATGAATCTGACGTGTGCTTGGCAGCCGTAGCATGTTACTGTGCTGCAGGAATTTAAGAAGCTCTATTTGATATAGTCACAGCTCATTCAAACATGAGCAGAACTCTGTTTTCAGGTGTGTTCTGTCTTAGTAACTCTGCAGCAGTGTGCCTGTCTATAACCAAAATGCTTGTGAAGGAAAGGAGAGGGGGTTTGTGTGCCTGTTTGGCCACTAACACTAGGAAATATATTAGGCTGCTTGAGAGAGTAACTGCAGGTAATTGATGTATGAGTTTCTTTCCTTGGCAATTTCTGTGATGAGTATCTATGGTATCAATGAGTTTGGTAGTTCAGAGTACTTTCAGCATGTTTTCAAAGATAGGTTTGAATGAAAAATACTTTTTAGGTGAATTGATAACCCTGCTAACAACAACACTTGGCTTTATATAGTAGGTAATCTTGGAGATTACAATGTGAATTCCTCTGATGAAAATATTCCAGGAATGTAAATAATGGCCTTGAACTGGTGATATTTAATCCTTAAGACCAGGCTAGATAGAATCCACAGTGCTGTCCTCCCAAAGGACACCCACACCCCTGAGCTGAAATGCCTATGGTGTGAATGTCAGGTACTCAAAACCTATCATTCTGTTTTGCAGATAGGCTTCTGTTCTGCTGTGGTACATTGTTCTGGTTTCAGTCAGGATAGAGTTAATTTCATTTGTAGCAGCTGATGGAATACTGTGTTTGGGAGTTAAAATGAAAGCAGTGCTGATAACACCCTGATGTTCTTAGTTGCAGTCAGACAGTCAAGGACTTTCTCAGCTTCTTCTATTTCTCTATTCTTGAGAAAGGAGGGGCGAAGCCAGGACAGGTGACCCAGATGGGCCAAAGAGAGTATTCCATGCCAATTACGTCCTGCCCAGGAAAACGGGGGGCTGAGGGGAAGAGGAAGAGGGGCGGTCTCGGGACGCGTGCTTCTTGGGGGGACGGTCGGGTTCCGGGACAGCTCTGGGTGGTCCGGCCTGAGTTGTGTGGGTCGGGGAGAAACTGCATTGTGTATCATATTCTTTTGCTCTAAAGTCCTGTTAGCATTGTTCTATTTTATCTTTCTGTTATCTTAGTAAACTCTCCTTATCCCAACCCACGGGCCTCTTAGTTTCTTGGTTTTGGAGTTATTTGCCCCTTCCTTTTCCCTTCCCTTGTTTCCCCCCTCTTTCCCTTTTCTCCTGCTCTTTTACTTTAAGAAGCAGGCAACTGCGTGGATCTCAGCCCACAGCCGGGGTGAAACCACGACATACATGCTAACAGAAATAGAGATTTCCAGATCTAAGGTGTGATTCTATGTCTATTAAAGACAGGCTTCAGACTTCATTTCCTGGTTTACTTAAGGATAACTTTCTTGTGTAAATTCTAACTAGATCCTTTGAGAAGGAAAAGGAAATTCATGACCACTCAAGCATTTGATATTGTAAATAATTAAATTTGCCAAAATGTTAACATTTACATTTACTGTGGAACCGTGCTGCAGGATGAATAAATGCTTGCTTTCAGTACTGAAAATGAAGCTACTTTTGCTACCAGACCCTGAATGAGAGTATTGACAATAGCCTCAACAAAACACACTTTGAAAGGATTGTTCCAATAATTTGGATGATTTATAGAAAGCATTGAGGCATTAAAGAAAGTTCATTACCCAAGCCATTACTGCACTGTGGACCAGAACCAGCAGATGGAATAGCTTTCTCAAGTAATTGTAGATAGTAGCTATCTAGAGGACCTGAAAATTTGAGAGGCTAAAAAGAGGAGCTTTGTTGTTAATGATGGGGTATAAGGAATGAAGTGAGCTTATGGGGTTCTGCACCCAAGCTTTAGTAGTGTTATGCAAAACAAATGCACAATGTTATGTGGAAACCTATTTTCCTTGCTAGGACTTTGACATACTGTTTCCTGGATTATGGGTGGGTTTTGTGTGTCCTCCTACCTACCAGTAGTGTAGAAAGAAACTACGAAGTTTCACTTTCCTTATGCTGCCTTTGCTGGCTGGTTTCTGCACTTCAGATGTTTTATTATTTTTTATTTTTCCCCCATTTAGCTTTGTAAGGGCTACAGTTGAAATGGAGGTATTCCTCAGATTTTCACAGTACAAGTGCTCCTACAGCTGTTGAGGGGAGGCTGTTTCCACTTTCTCAAATCAGTTTATAAGTTGTGCCTGGTGCTTGTGTAGTTTATTAGATCTTGCAGATAACTGGAAAGCTGATAGCCTTCCAGCAGCACAGTGGTTATAATATAGTAAGTGGCAAGTTAGAATGTGGTCATGCTTGGCCTGGCCCTAGCTCTCATTTGAAAATACTGTTGTGGTTGTGGCTAAGCTGTTCAGTATTTCTCATAGTTTATGTGAAGACTTTAGACTTTGTTGCAGCATTGTGAGAATTGTGAGCAGAGAGGTTTTAAGTGAAGGTTCATGTTATTACCATCTGCTTATGGCTGGATGGATCAGAACTGCGTAGGTATCAAAACTCCTTTGTAATGCTTCTTAGTAGAGTTGCTTGGTGGATCCCTTCCCCTACTAAGGTAGTCCTGTGCTTTTGGGGGGAAAGCAGGACTCTCAAGCCCTGCTACTGCTTTTAAGTTCTGTCTTGTGTGACCGTAGGTTCTAACAGGTCTTAATAGACCATGGACAGAACCACACGTATGGCACTCAGTGTTTGGAGAGTGGGAATGCTGTGTTTGTGATAAGAGGTTGTTAAATTTAACAAAGAAGTGACCTGTGTTGCTTTGGTGCTGTTGCTGACCCAGTAACGTTATAGTCACTCAGGATGAGATAGATTTGTCTTTTTTAATGCTATGCAAAACTGATCTCTGTCACAATTTTTTTTTTTTACTTACAAAGAAAAATAAGAAACATTAACAGCTTTCATTTCAATGAAAGTGATTTTCTAATCTTTGGCAATATCAGCTGTTTATAAATACCAGTATTGATCAGGGTATGTAAAGATGACGCAGAAAATAGGTTAAAATATTTTGCTGTCATACTAACTTTCAAATTATATCTGAAGCAAGTTGAAATTTCATTCTTTTGAATACTAAAGAGAAGGACTTAAAAGCAGAAACTAGAACAATGGAATAATCAGCATCAATGTTGCTTCCAAACAGGTGACTGTGGTGAAATTTTAATTCCATTAAACTTTGTGCTTTGGAGATGCAGCTTGTGTTTTCAGTCATTTGTCTAGCCAAATAAGTTGGAATGCATTCAAAATGCTTGCCAAGAACAAATTCGTTTGAAGAAATGTTATACTTTGACCCAAGTTCAAGATGTTCTAAAGCAACAAGAAATAAATATTTCTGAAGACTGACTTAATGCTCAGTGCAGATAGTGGGCTTTTTTCCCTCTCTGATCTGATACACTCTTGCTTAACAGCATACATATACTGATTTTCTGTGTATTTCTACTTTTCCTCTGTTTTAACTTGACTCTTCTTTTTTCATTGACACTTGTCCTTTAGAGAAAGTCTGGATGCAGAATCCTGTAACAACAACTTCTTTAAATGTAATTTAGTGAAAATGTCTTTGTTTTGATTCCCCTCCATCCCCAGAAAATGATAAGAAATACAAGAAAATTAGTTCTCTTAGATGTATTTTTGTCTTCTATTTTTGAAAATCTTTTCCAGTAAGATTTTGAGCACAAACATATTTGGACTTTTCCTTAAATCTTGTACTTTACATTCAGCTGTCCATCTGGGGTCCAGCACAATTGCCAAACTACATTTAGTGTGTTGACCATCAAGTTGACAAGGGATGGTAGTTGGACATCCACATCCATGAGAGCTTTCTTGCTGTATACAAAGAACTTTTTGACTTTCCTCTGTGAGTTGGACAGAGCTGCTGTTGAGAGTTACTTGTTTTTTCTCTTGGACAGAGTGCAAGATGTGATGTAACAGGGTGATTTGTGGTTAATAGCAGTGGGAGAGACTGGAGTCTGGAGTATCTGCTTGATGCAAGAAATGAGCTAATGGATCCAATTTCTATATAATAAACTAACTACTTCTGGGACTGCTAAGAAATTTGGTTGCTTTGAGTATAAGCTGAAGACAACTTTATTATTAAAAAAATAAAATCAAATTTTCTCAGTATGTTCATAGCAATGCTTGTAACTCTGAGACAAAGTATAACTCAGGTAGCAAAAGAGAGACAAATTACCAGAGACCAACTTGCACGTAGAGTTACATGTTTTGCATATAACTTTGGAGAACTCCCAGATGATGTAAAAGTATGAGAACATGCTTCTCAGCAGGTGCAATATTTATGCCTTTCAGAACGAATGGCAAATGTAAAATTAGGAGTAATGTAAGAGGATGTCATATATTAGCCTTTGTGGGTAGTTGTAGGAAGGGAAGAGAGAAACGTGTGTAACTTATTCACACTAGAAATATGTTAAAACTTACTTGCCATGAGTCCTATCTTTAAAATTCAATAAAATTAATGAAGTAACTTAAAGGTTGGTTTGTTCAGTTATGGGAGACTCTTGAAGGTATGACAGCATGAGTCAACCGTACTTGTTTCACTGGTTTTATGCATGTTGTAGATGAGGACTGAGGCTCCCAGTCTCTATAAGTTACTTTCTTGCAAAATAAATGAGAAAGCTCAAATATTTCCTAATCTCTTGATCAGCATGCTGACATCCTAAAATGTTATTTTTCAGTGAGAGAATGCTATTTTGGGCATCCTGTTTTAATGCAGCGACAACATGAAGGTATAGAGTACAGGGATATACCCTGTACTTTGCCTGTAAATGACTACAAAAATGTATATTTTTTTTTCATTTGTTCAAGGTCAGGAATATTTCTGGTTTTCTGAAGGTTAGGGAAGTCCTATTCTTAGTCCTAAAATTAACTCAGATTTTTGATCTCTCAGCACTTCATTAAAAGAAGATCAGGTTAGTTTGTGACTATGGCCTTAAATGCATTGCCTGGAATTTTCTTCTGTGTAACCTTCCTCCCTCTTTTCCTCTTTTCTTCCTGAAGTAAGCAAACAACATGAAATGAAGAACATCTAAATGGTTTCATTTCTCTAGGATTACACTACAGAAAAAAATGTGCTAGGTAGAAACCTGGAAACATTTCAGAGTGCTCTGTGAAGCCACAGGCATACATGGGGGAATTATGGTGGGGTTGCCACCCAAACTGTTTTTAAGTGGAGGAATTTATTTTTGAAGGTGAAGGCAAGCTGCTTGCTCAAGATGAAAATTTACTTGTGTTCATGGCATCTTATCAAAGATCTTTTTTCTCCAACTTTCATCCCACCAGTGCCTGCCAATTTCTACTACATATACATGCATAAAAGCAAACTTCCCCCCCAACCTAAAAAAAAACCAAACCAAACCCCGTGTATTTATATTCTTACTCTCCCTCAGTCCATCTGTCCTGTTTCTACTGTTGTGACCCAATGTTGTTCTGCTTTTCTCACTTCATGGGATTGCATCCCGAGTTGCCACTTCAGGCACAGTACGTGGTGCCATTTCAACTATAGATGGGTGGTGAGAGAGAAGACGTAATGACATCTGTCAGCCAGAAGTAAAGAATGGGTTGGCAGAAGCATTGCTGAAAATAGTCGAGCAGCAGAAAGAAGATCAAAACCAAGACTCCAGAATTCAGCTAAGGAAATGGGTTTTTTTGCATTTATTTCATATACTGAGGAACCTAAATTATTAAATATGCACTTAACAAAAGCATGCATAAACATCTGTTACCAGACATGACTTTTCAGCTACCTCTTCTCCCTGAGGTGCTGGGAAGGAAGACCACCTGCAAGGTATGGAGGGAGTATGTAGACCTTCATCTGGCTGGAAGCCTCACCTAGACCTTGGACTTGTAAATGCAGATTAATATTACAAACCTTGCTAGCATGTTTCTTCTCCTCCTGGAAGATGCTGTCATGAATCTTGTTTTTTATAGGACTGGTCACAACTGAATGATGTTCAGAAAGTTTATTTTAAGATTAACAAAAAATGTTTTGAGGTGCCTTAAGATTTATTACTTCTACCATTGAAGTAAATTGCTTACTAAATAGTTGTTGAAATCAGTGGAGTCTTCCAGGCTTAGTTATAAACTAGGTGCGATCTCATCATATCTTCCTTCTCTTCAGAAGGGTAATCACCATGTTGGTGCTTTGGGTTAATATGTGAAATCTTGTAAAATGTTGTATGGCTGAATATATCTCCTGGAAGAAAAACTTAACAGCTAATGTAACTTCTCAGAGGGTTGCAGGGCTCTAGTTTTCTTTCTTTGTTGTGACCCAGTCAGGCTGGGAGGGCAGGATAAAAGTGCCCTTCTTGCCCAAAGCAGGCACGGCAATGGCCTTTGTCCTACTGTCTGCCCCCCACTTGGTGTTTGCAATGGTCAGTCACTAAACCGGAGCCAAACTTCTTCTGAACCCTCAGTGTACAACTGAGAGCCCTGAGTTTTGTTTAGGTGGGTAGATGGTTTTATGTTGATAGAACATACTTCCTAAGCTTAGCAGTTATTTCATTGCCATGTCAGCACTGGAGTCAAAACATAGTGGTACAAAGTTACTTGGTATGGCATGAGCAGACATTGTGTTGAAATGCAGGTGTTCTTAGCAGAACCAGGCTTCATTTTTCTTCTTTGAGCTAGTTTATTTTTTCTTACCTTCTTGCAACACAGCATATGACTGCTCTTTGATTTCACTTGGCTGTATTATTAAGTAGCAAGGTGTAACTTATCCCACTGTTAACACTGTATTTTGAAAGAAGGAAGGGTAGAGCCAGCCTCCAAAAGGACTAAAGCCAGCATCTTGCAATAAGTAAAATTGGGGGCCAGGGTGTCTTGAGCACAGATTGTACTATTTCGGATTGGCCAACTGGGGTGGGACATCTGCTGAGATATTCCCACAGGACTACAGAACTGAAGTACTGAAATCCTTTAATTTTCCATTCAGTTGGGGTATAGTGCACATCTGTTTAGGTAATGCAGCTGCTGTAGGAGTTGGCAGTTAACATCAGCCTGGAATTTGAGTTTATGCATATATTGAAGCATGTCTGGTTTAAACTGTTAAAATCTAGCAGTCCCAGTTGGACTCATTACTTCTAGATAGGAGGTTTTAGAGGATTGTCTATCCCTTTTAAGATGCATTACATCAGCTTCTGCACGAAGCACAAGTCCTGGCATCCCTTAGCAGAGAAGTGCTAGGATATGGCAGGTGTTTTCACTCACCGCTGTGTTTTCTGGCTGTAGCTCTGGTGTGTTGGCAGCCTTCTGAATGGACACTTGAATTATCGTTAGCTTTTAGGGTAACACACCCTTCATAAGAATAGAGGAAATTTGCATCTTGATGTTTGTGCTCTGGACTGTAACAAGTTGTTCTACAGAACCAGAGTTACAGACAGAAGTGCAGCATGCCCTCTTCAGAAAACAGACTGGAAAAATCCATCATTTGCATTAGGATCCTGATGTGGGGGGTTTTAAGAGCAGGTCTTTGAGCTGGTTCTGATACAGTAACAAATGGGGGGTGTGGTGGTGGCTGGGGCGGTGTCAGGCATAGTGGCATGATGTTGCAACTTGAATACACATTGTGTGAGTGAGATATGGCTATGAATGTAGGTTCAGAAGGCTGATAAAACCATTTTCATCCAGCTTTAAACTTTGTAACAAAAGGTCACTAGATGGATATTCATTAACAACACACATTACTAACTCTCTCCTTATCACTACCATTGCATATTCAAAGCAATTAGCCTGTAACAATCTTTTAAATTATTGTGAGCACAAAGTACCACAGATCTGGTGTCATGTATCCAGTACTGATACGTGTGGTCCTTGATGGCAAGATATTTGAGGCAGTCACAGGTGCCTTTTCTCCTTGTTTCATAGTTTTATTCCTCTTTACCAACTTTTACTGCTATTGAAAGAAAAACAGCTTGGTGTTTTTTTTCCAAAGATTTCAAGTCTGTAGTGCCTCAGTGACTAATAATTGACCATCACTGAGTTGCTTACAGTTCTGGGGCCTCTGCTTTCAACCTGTGCCTCTATTTTCAAGGCTTTTGTTGTCCTCTCATATCTAAGCTATGTGCACTAACAAGGGGCACCTGGAACCCAGCTTTAGCTCACAGAACAAGTTTTAATAATTTCACAAGCATAAGAGGGTAGGGTTTGGGCCTTGAACATTTGGTGTGAGAACACAATTGGCATAAGGCCCATGGCCTGTTCCTGGAGGTGACAATACAATTTTCACTCAGGCACTTGGTTCAAAAATGCATCTAAATTGTTTACTAGTTAAGCTGTGTAGGCTTGCTTATGTTTGAGTTCATAACAAGCTAATAATTAAATACCACTCAATCTGCTGGTACTTCTATGGGGGCGACAGCTTCTGTTGTGGTTACAGGCAGTTAGGGTTCTATAGCTGTGGAGCTAATGCTGACCAGTGCATCCAACTGATAGTCAGGATTCAGCTCTTTGTCTGCTCCAAGGATGAGGATACAGCTCCAAGGTCACCGAGGTGCCAACTGGACAGAAGGCATCAACCTTTGTATATCTGTATACATAAGAGACTGCTCAATCTCTTATCAATGATTATTTCTTCCTAAAAAGTGAAGAGCAATACATAGCAATGCCTTGAAAATCTCTTCCCATGAAGATTAACTGTGTGTAGTCTATTTTAAGCATGTAAATCCTTTTAAAATAAAGGTTCAAATGCTGAGAAATGTGTGGATTGCATCTCTGACCTACAGATCACTTCAGCACTTGCATGTTTTCCTGATACAATTCTAAACAGGGGAAGGTCATGTTTTTTTGTTGCAATAGCAGAAGTGTGGTAATCTTATTCTCAGTAACTAGTGAACTGACCCACCATTGTGCATGAGTTTGTTAATGTAAACCAAAATGTGTTTTTAAGGAAGTGTTTTGTTTTTTTTTAAATACTAGAAGTGTAAAAGGTATTAAAAGTCTTATGCCTATGGAAATGGGTGTAAGGTTAGCCCTTTTCCAAAGATACATTCTAAACATTTTTTTAAGGGTAGAGGTAGTTTTGTTTTAAATTGTGGTATATTTATCACAAAGGGGGTAACTGCTCTGTTAAAAAACAAAACAAAACACCAATGTGTTGGTTCAGATGTGGTGGGGTTTTGGCTGTTTAGAGTTGAATTTAAGGAAGAACATAGCAAAGTTCTTTATGCAAGGCAAGAAAATCTTTAATGTCTTTTCACTTTCATGCTGTTTTTCACACCTAATTTTTAGTTTTGGTACATTAACCACTCTCAGTAAATCAGTAGGAATTGTCTTTGTAACAGTTGCACAGACAACTTCACAACTATGACATACCCAGTTTCAAGAGGGGTGCTGGAATTATTTCAATAGTTGTCTTAGAGTGAGACCACCTCTTTCCAAAGTTGAAAATAAAAGTGTTTCCATATGCTCTGTAGATATGACTCCCATTGTGTGTTTTGGAGACTAGACTAGGAAGAGGCCTTAATAGTCAACAGCCTCAGCTTTGAGAACATTTATAACGCAAAAGGGAGAATAAGGGAAGTACTGTACCACCTTATGTTTGGGAATGGCTTGTTTGGTGTGGGCAGAGAAATAACTAGTCAGCAGACACGACCAAAATCTATGCATGCTTACAGTACACAAATGTGTGTCTGTTGCTTCAACTGTTGCTCACTTCAGTTATTAATTTCCTGTCCAACAGAAACACCACAAAGACGTTTCTGTGCTGCTGTGCTTTCCATGTAACCCATTGCTATCTTCTGACCACTGTCCACTTAGATACCAAATAATGAGTCATTATAGGTATGTAGTGATCATAACTGTGGAAGAATTGTGTCACAGTCCTTGACATCTGTCAAATCTAGGATTAAAAATATACCAAAGTCTGTGTGAACATGCATTTGGCCATGGAAACACTGGGAAGCACAGAGATTCTTCTGTGCATTTTATGGACCTCCATGGCCACCAGCAGTGCTGTAAACCCAAGTACACATTGTTGGGCATTCAGCAAGTTGATAGCCACTGGAATTCCTAACTGGCAGTTAACATAGGGCTAGTTTGGGGCTTTGGTTTGGGTTTTTTTTTTGCTTTTAGCACTTGAAAGGGGGGGGGGGCATTATTGCATCTGTCAGGGGATTTTAATCCTTTCTTAGTGTCAAAACTTTGATATTTTGAGTCTACCTTTGTACAGTTTTGGAGTGGATTTAAGTCTTTGTTGGTAAACAGAACAGTAAAGTCAACAGCTGTAAGTAAGTTGATCATTCTCATAGATTAGACATATACTTTTTTGTACTCATCCTTGTTTCTGTTCTAGAACTTAAAAAAAAGACTGTGAAAAACTTGCATTTTAAATTGCTGATTTCCTAAACAACTAGCCATAAAAAAATCATTAACACTTGTCTGTTAGAACTTGGTGGTAGGTTCACTTTCTTATTCAGTGTTTTCCACTTCACAAACTGATAATTGGGGAAGAAATATTGCCTGTTATAATCACAGATCTTATTGCTGTATAGGACGCTATCAATTCTTTCTTGAAATCAAGTCACTGAGGGAGTTAACCTTCAGTATTTCATTCTTCTCTTTAAAGTTCTGATTTTGGGTGTAATTTACAGAATTTTCTATATTCTTTCATACCAGATAATGCAGAAGAGTAAAACGTTCAGTTTATATTGAAATAACAATACTCTACTTTTTAGTCAGTTTAAAGAGTGTCCCAAGGCTATAGTTACATAAACTGAAGTAAGTCAAACTTCCCTCTGCAGTTTCTTGGACAATTAAGTTGAGTTTATGGAGAGCAGCATTAAACAGACTCATTTTCCCTGTCAAGGACATTCATTTTCTCTGTTGAGATATCTTAAGCGTAGAAAAGTCAGCTTGAGGGCTTTATAATCTCTTCCACTGTATTTGCAATTCATTTTTCTGCACTGTTCCTCCTTAAGCCAAGGATGGCTACAGATTGATTGTTTAGCAAGGTAAAGGGGCGGTGCAGTGGCTGCCTTGTCTGTTTTTAGCTTGCGATGTGTTGCACATGCAGCCTGCAGTCAATAGCAATCGATACCACTAAATGCACACGCGAGCCCTGCTGGAAGATAAGTGGTCCGAAGGTATTTCTGTCCCTCTGCAGAACTGCTGGTTCAACTGAAAGCAGAAGATCTAAAGGGAATTTTAACAATCAGGGAGCACTGCTAGCAGGCATTTGTGTAATTATCCTATTAAAACAGAGTAGCATCTGCATTATCTGTGCAAGTGCAGAATGGAAGGGAACATTGTGTTCTGTAATCCTGTCTGGAAGCATTATGAACTTAAAAGGATAACATTTTACCAAATCTGTGTTTTAACATGATAGGTTACACTTAATTACCTTTTAATTACCTTTCTTCTTGATGGGTTTTATGCTAAGGACCCTACCTCTAGCTCTCATCACAGAGTTTTTTTGCCTTTGTGTTGTTTATGCCAGACTTTATCTTTGAGTTTACCAGGAAAAGATGGTCCTTCTGCATCCTAAAGGCCGGTTTTACAATCATCTTCCCCACGTGTGATAAAAGCTCCATGAATATAAATTTTATATACAAAAGAGATGCTGTAGCATTCAGAAGTATGTTCTGAATTTAGTTGCAAAGAGGAAACCCATTGGACTCTGTTTTATGAATAAGCAGTAACTGCATGGCAGAGGCCATACAGGAGCAAGAGGAGATTATTCCGGCTTTCTGACTCCTTGCAGCGTAAGCCAGGAGAAGAGTGCATTGGCTTAAATAATGTAGATTTCTTTTTTTTATCTTTACCCCTGAGGGAGTCTGATTTCCTGATCACCTATCTAGCCATATGCCGTAGCTCTTGCCAGGAACTCCGAGCAGTGTCACTGCCAGCTAAAATTACTTGTTTTCTGGGAACAGAATTATGTTGAGAATTGTTTTAAACTGCTGCACTGGCAGCTTCACAAAGTTTTGTGTACACACACACAATATGTAAAAGCAGCCTTACCTTGAAATTCAGCTTAGAATTTTCTTTGAGCATTGAATTTGATCCAGATACTGAGAGGTGTTCTACACCTGCTCAGGCGCATCACTCCCTCTTTGTTCTCTTTCCAGTGCTTTTCTCAGCTGCTTTATGCTGTGGCTAGGACAGTACATTTACAAAGAAAGCATGTTGTCTACTCCGATTTTGTAGCAGTTAAAGTGAAAAGGTGACCTTGGGTGGGTAATAAAAACTCCTAATGTGTTGTGGTAACTATGCTTCTTTTCCTTTCTCTTGCAACAGGATGGAACTGAAATACGAATGTATGTTGACTAAGGAGCTGGAATAAAATTGAGTCCTGCTCTGTGATACGTATATACCTGGACCATGAATTTGCTGTTTGGCTTCGTGCTTTAGGAACCTTTGTAGAAACTGTGTGAAGCTGTTGGGAATCATGGCATTCTCTCCATGGAAGCTGTCCTCTCAGAAACTTGGCTTCTTTCTGGTGACTTTTGGTTTCATTTGGGGAATGATGCTTCTGCATTTTACTATTCAGCAGCAAACACAACATGAAAGCAGTTCAGTCCTGCGTGAGCAAATTTTGGATCTCAGCAAAAGATACATCAAAGCATTAGCTGAAGAAAATAAAAATGTGGTTGATGGGCCTTACGTTGGGACAGTGACAGCGTATGGTAAGTGTGTGCTCTAGATTAAATGGCAGTCTGATTATTTTTTTTCTGAGATGTACAAGCATTTTACTCCATAATCCTGCTCAATTGACAATACTTTGCACTGTGGATTTTCTGCACAGATGGAGAAAGCAGTCTTCACTTGTAAATATGAAATAGGACAAATTTAATGTTTCTGGTCAGCTGGAAATGGAGTTGTCTGGTAATTTTTATTACATCTGTCTAGTAACTTTATCTAGTATGCCTCAGGTTATATGTTAAATCTTCATTTAAAAAAAAACCACCAAACAATTTTTGGGATGTTTTTTGAGAACCTCAGGAGGCGTTTCATTTTATGTGTCAGTGATCTAAGGAATTAATTGTGGAAGAAGAACTTCGTTGCTGATAGAGAGACCTGCTATGTTTATTTCTTTTTTTCTTTTCCACTTTGTTTCTTTGTTCAGGCAATTTATTTAATATTTAAGTTTATCTGGCATAAGCTTGAGTTAAATATATTTGCCTCAGGGTAGAAAACACTTTTTCTGAGTTCCAGTACTTTGTTCACCAGTAAGTTTTAATGTTTACTCTTCCATATTGTACAACATGAGAGTTAATTTTGTGTGCATGTGTGAGACAAAGCTTGCAGGAAAGAATGAAGTATGTTATCAGAAAGTATTATAAAAACAAAAATATAATCCAATTTCACATTAGGTTTGGTCCCTTTTCAATCTGGTAAAATCATATCATACACATTACTTGTTTAGTGTTTTTTAAATTCACTTTCTTTCCTACTTGCCTATGCACTTTCAGGCTATCAGGATAGTTAATGGCTAATTAGTCACCTAGATATGTTTCCTTTTAGAATTGCCTTAATTGCTCTTAAGAAATTGGATAGATGACTTTTGTAGGCTTAGACAAAGAATAAAGACCAGGATGTACCAGATAATAGCTGCACGCTTTTCTCTACTTAAGACTCTTTACTTTTTGGTGTGTGTAATGAAAATATCCTGCTGGGAGGTTCTCTCCATGTCTTGTTTCTGTTGCCATGTTTTTCCCCTAGAAAAAAAAAAATCCTTTTCTGTGAAGGTACCTGCCTGTAAGCCTGAGATAATCATCCCAAACACAGCTAACAGTTACATTGCTTTATTGCTTAAGTAACAAGCCATCCTTATTCTGCATGGTGAACTATCCTGGTATCCTGTTCTTGCAAAGCAACACAAGCGAAATAGAGTGGTACTAGATTGATTGTTAGATTGAAAGCCTCCAAGCAAGTAGAGGTCCACAGAGATGTGTGCATAGGCTTAAAAACCCCTAGCCCTGTCTATATAGCCATCATCAGTGTCCAATTATCTTGTAAGGGTGGTTGGTGGTAAATGAATTGAAGAAGGTAAAAAAAAAAAAAAAAAAAAACCAAACCCATGGAAAACCCCAAACAATGTCTCCAGAAACTGAAGGGTAACTGCATTAATGTGTGCCCTAGCTAGGGCCCAGGGTATAGGATCTCCTTAAGCTGAGTTCCCCTGCAGCCTGTGGCATTCATTTCCTGTTCCAAATCCCACTGAAGAGTAAGTTGACTTGCTGCCAAGCCGTGGTCAAGTTCCCTAGGAGAAGTTAAACTGCATTTGAAAGTGAGTGTTTTGTGTATATGACAGAAAGGTTAAACTTCATGTTTCTGTTGCCAGCACAGAACCTGGTGGTGGTGGAGATGCTGGGTCAGCTGGGCCAAAGCTGTCCCTTTTGGGAAGGGGATTTTTGTTTCCAGGTGACCGAGCATCTGAGACCATTGCTCTGACAGTGCTTGAATTTGGATTTATGTTTAGATTTGCTGTTATTTAACCAGATTCTTATTACTTAAGCTATTAAAAAGTGTGCATGTTTTTGTTCCTATGTGTGTACCCTTAAAGGTACACACTTCATTTTGAATATAGGATATGTGTATGAGTCACAGCGTGCTGTATAAAACACACAGGGAGACAAGTTCCACATCCAGGGAAACATACCTGAGGCTGAACAAAGTAGGGAACGTTAGTGCATAGAACTGCTGGTGGCAAACATTTGCACTGAGAGAGTTTCTATATATATTTGTCTCAATCTCATATCAGTGTCTTGATTCTGTCTGACAGTGTGCATTGCATTATTAAGCATTTTTAACTCTTGATGTTCACTTGTAGATTTGAAGAAGACTCTTGCTGTCTTGTTGGATAATATCTTGCAGCGCATTGGGAAGCTAGAGTCCAAGGTGGAAAATCTTGTACTTAATGGAACAGGAGCAAACTCTACCAACAATACTACCACTACTGCTCCCAGTTTAGGAGCAGTTGAAAAGCTTAATGTAGCAGGTGGGTATGGCAATTGTTTAAAATATTTATAGGCTGTTTATTCCATATTTTTCGCACTTGGCCACAGCATGATTTTTTGTTGTTGTTAGATATTTGGAATGTCTTAGAAAACAAAATTCAAAGCCTAGCCTGCATCAATGGCAATCTTAAGTCCAGTGGGTGTTTACAAGCTCAGAGGAAGGAAGTTACCCTTTCTCCTGGGGTAACTCAGACACATGGTAGAAAATCAGATTCTTTGCCAGAGGGCGATAACCTGCCATGTTCATACTAGATGGTCCATACTTCAGAACAATGAAACTGGGCATATGTTTTATTCTCCAAGTCTATTTACTTGGGTTGGTATGAATCTGCTCTGCATACCTGTCATAGGCATTTTATTGGTTATTAAGTGAAAGAAAACATTTATTATGCTTGTTACTAGTTATGATTTCAAAATGTCCTTTCCTAATCTGCTTAATAGCTCTTATGGTTTGACACATAGGTGTTACCTACACAGTACCTTCAGCTTAAATAAATACATGTTTTAAAGTGCCATTTCAACTATTTTGTCTTCAGTGGACTCAAAACTTCTCAAAGGATTTGAATCATCAAAAAACCGCATTTGTCTTCTGTCCTAGGGTGTTAAAGGCATATCATCTCTTGGTGAGACAAACCTCGCCTCGCTTGCCACATAGTACAAATATGCTTATAGGTGCTTACAACAGACTTTTGCATGTGTAGTTTACTGCTGCTTGCCTTGTGGTACCTTTTTTCCACCCCCTGTGTCTCTCTTGTCTTGGTTAGACTGAAGACAGATTAGAAATAAATAACTGAAGAGGTATAGCACCTACAGACTACTGATAGGATATGCCATGTTGCTACCACAAGGTGTTCATCACAAGATCTTTGTTGGAAGATCCACTTTGATGGGAAGTGAGCTAGTACAGTACTGTTGCAGTTTCTGGGCTATATATAAAATGAAAAAATCCCTGTATATGTTCTTTTTGTAGCTGGAAAAAAAAGAAAGTTGATGCTGTTAGTTCAGTAGGTTTGCAGATAATTGGAAGAAGCATACTCATGTTGTTGCTTACACATAGACAAAGGATCATTATTCTTACCTGATCAGGGAACATCTCTTATTAGTTCTTAGGGTGAATTGCATTTTGTTTGTTATTCTTGGAGTCTGCTAGATTCACAATTTTAGTATTCAGAAGGAAGATTTAAAAAGCTTGGTAGTTTTCAGTTTGCTCTGTTGATGTAGTTTTTTGCTGCCTGAGGCTTGCTCTGCGGCAAAGGACACTATTTGTCTTATTGGAGCTTCAGGTTTTTTACCTTTGACTCTTGGCACACTAAGTTTTAAATACTTGAAGCAACTGTATTAAGCAGCAACAGAAATACTAAACTTTAGGAACAGTTTCTTAAGGTTTCATTGATATGAATCTTAGATGTCTGATTGATATGAATCTTTGGTGTCTGGATAATCTTAGAGTTGAACTGTCTCCATCCTGGATAGTACTAATGGGTAGAGTATGGACCTAATCCTTGGGTTAAAGTGCCTACTATGTATCCATTTGAAGCAATCAGTGGAAATTCATCTGACCAGAGGCAGCCAAATGGAAAGGAAAAACTTGTTTCTACTTCTGTCTTCATAGCAGTTTCCTGACAGTAACAAACTCTGGAAGCCATATGATTCCAGTAAAACCATAATATAAATGTCTTCTCTATTAGGAAGGAATTGTTCAAAAAATAAGCTAGGTGAGTGAATATTGTGATTACAGTACCAGCTACAGTGTTTTGTCTGTAAAATTTCACCTGCATCCCTTTTTATTGTGCTAGAGCAATTGAGATAATCCCAAAATTGTTGTAGAGAAGGCATTTTGTTACCCAACGGTATGTCATTTGACTGGAGCTGAAATGTGTGTTTACAAACACACATGGTATATCCATTGTCATCTTTATAGTAGCTTATTCAGCTGTTGCTGTATGAAGTGATCACAGACGTGTTAGGAGTACCTCTTCTCTCTTACCAGCTGTAATGTTTTAACGCTGGCTTTAGACAAATTCATGTTACCTACTGTTAGTAATTTCACTCTTTCTATCTGGACAACTATAGTATTTATGGAGCATCCCAACCACATCATACTTAAAATTTCTAGTAATGTTTTTTCAAGACTTAAAGTTTATTTTTTTTTGCAAATCTTTATGTGCCTTAGAGTTGCTGTTGAAACCTCTAAAGTAAATGAAGCATTTTATAGCCTCGCTCATCAGTGCAGCAGTGCAGTGTCATTAGCAGACTTCCACAGAAGAGTCCCACTTCCAGTGGAACTGCTTTGTGCATTTATTATTTTTGGACTGAGTTGGAACAGTACACTGAGACCTGACTCTGTGATCTGTAGAACGATGCCCCTTTATCAGTGTAAAACCTTTCTGAAATAAATGAAGCTTCGTGCAGGCTTAAGCTGCACCACAGCATCTACTGACATTTCTTATAAACCGTGGTAGTAAATACTGGAGTCACTAATTACCCTGAAACACACATTTTGTCCTCACTGATCTCGTGTAACATTTACTGTGTGTTGCATACTGCCTCAGTGGATGTAAGTTATAAAATAAGGAGTAATACATTGACAGGAAAGTGGTGACACTGTAAATATTTGTCCTCATTGCTGATTATGACTGGACACAAACTCTAGAGCAAACCATAATATTTTTTTAGCATTTAAAACTGACTACCATGGCAGGCTGGACTGGTCAATCCGAATGTGCTGTGAACTTCTCTTCATTGTGTATTTTAAACATTAGTAACACTTCCATGTGTTCTTTTATCTGCAAACTAGGAAGAACAGGGATTATGATTGGTCAACATTTCTCCTTCCAAAGCCTCTCTACAAGTGCCATTTTCTTTTATGAGGTACATTGCTGTAGTCAGAAAGCAGCCCTAAGAACAGTATCGATATGCTACAGAGGATTGTGATAAGGCAAGAGTCCAAGGTCATGTTACTGAAATTGGTCCAGGTTATATTTTTATCTGACATAAATACAGCTGGTATGTGGTCATGACTCAGACTTATGGATTATAAAATTCTTTTCTGTGAGAATAAAGCAACTGGCAATTGGACCAAATATGGGAGTTTTTTGTTATTTTTTTTTAAATCCACTTCTGTTCAACTTTTCTGTACAGACAACTAGAATAATAGTATAAAAAGGGAACATTTATAGTATTAGAATGTATGGATGCTTTCTTCAGTTCATTATACATTGTTTCTATTTTAGCTTAGATCTGAGTTTGAATGTGACTAAGTAATTGAGGTAAAAATATATGTTGAGAAATGGTTGTCGACAGCAAGCTGGTTGAAAAATCAATTTGCTTAAAATGCTGACACTTCTCAATCAACAGTGGGTATTTCATTTTGTCCAGTATGCATCTTGATGGCAAAATGTCTGTTGGTCCGAGAAAATTCTTAGTTATAATTAGTAAACTTGCAAGGTTACTTCTGCCAACACAGTACATTTGAGCTAAAACCACATTAAGTTACTGCAGACTCTTGATATTGCAGCATAGATTCTATCATTGTTCTTCCTGATGAAGGAAAAAAAACCCTTCTGTGTACTTTTTGATATTTTTAATATTCTTTTGGGGACAGAGATATCCGGATTTGAGTGGTCACTGCAGCTGCACGGCCAAATTCATCTGAGGAGCTCCTGTTCCCCTGAGGAACAGAACTGCTATGTACTAGTGTGCAGTAGTTGCCTGTAACTCCGTGACAGTGGTAATGAAGGAATACACAGCCTTTTCAGCCTTACAGCTGTGAAAACAGATGGAAATTTTTCTCTGAACCATATGGATGAGAGAAATTCTAATAGTAATAATGAGTTTTGTAGCTGCTTTTCAAACAACTGTAACTACTGTTGGTAGTCAGGATGGCATTTTGAAGGGCTACTAGATGTCTTCAAAAACTTTGTCAGCAACTTCTGTAGGTTTTCCTGGTGAATAGATGATACCACCAGTAGCAGAAAGATAAAATAGGATGGTTTCTTGAGGAAAAGAAAAAACATTAAGGGAGCATCTGACTTTTAAAGTTGGGGTTTGTTTTCTTGGGGTTTTTTTTTGGGGGGGCGGCTGGTGGGGAGGAGAGGGTTGGGTTTGGGATTTTTTTGTTTGGTTGTTGTTGGGGGTTTTTAATGGTGTTCAACTAAGAAGAATGTAGCCTGGCTGTGGAAGTTGTTAAGCAATGAGAACTGCAAAGTTTGGTTCAGATAAGCATTGGACTAGGAGGTGTTACAACCTGGAGTATGATGCTAAGGCAATACACTATAAATTACTTGACGAAGGGATGAGCAGCACTCTCTCTGAAAGAGCCTGTCAGCAAAGGAGAGTGCTGGCATGGGAAATAATCGAACTGGTTAGCAGTTTGGAAAAAATACCTATCCTGCGTTTGTTAGTACAGCCAGAAGTTGTTACCTCTGGACAAACAGTGGCCATTGTGGCTATTTATGCCTTGTAGTAATGTTTGTGGCTTCCTAAAACCAGTTTTGATCAATTTTTAGCCTGTGTTTTCAACACTGTAGCCTGAACAAACAATTTATGCAATAGGCATTACTTGGTACAGAGCCCATGACTTTTTCCAGGAGATTAACCTCTTCACTAACATCCTGAAACTTGAAAAATGTTGGTATTTGGAGATTACCTAATGTATGTAAAATATACTCTTTGACCAAGATTTGTAACTGTACTTTAAGCAGATATGCAGGCATTTTAAAAAATGTGACTCAACGTTTCAAATGTAGGGGCTCTTCTCTTCCCTCCCAGCTTTTTTTTCTCCCTCCAGAATTTCTCCCCCACCTCTGTCTGTCAAGTGTGGTAGAGAACTGAGGCAGCAGTGGTGAAATCTGCTATGGAAAATAGCGCTCTGTGCTGGTGTGTGGAGTTCTTGGCAGATAAAAGGATCTGAAGAAAATCCATCTGGATTATGCTCGTTCATAATAAGAAGGCGATAACAGTTGGTAGGAGGAAATGTTGAGGATTTGGATTTAGCAAGGACTGTAACTCAGCTGCCTCTGAAGTAGATGAAGTCAAACTTACTTGATTCACTTTAGAGTTCCTTTGAGAGACTTGGGCAAGTAGCATTGTCAATTGACCTGTAGGACTGTAGTGTGTATTTGTATCCTTAGTGTGTTTAGGTTTAAATTTTGTAGTGTGGTAGTACACCTGGCTTCTTCCTCTGAAGTTAGTTTGGTTGAGAGAAGCCCAAGAACAAAGCAGTTTTTCTTCTCTTTTGGGTTGTGTGAAAGGATAGTATAGCATCTTAGTATTGCAAATATCTCTAATTCCTAATCACAAAGGTGTGGAGAATGGGACCTCTACTAGAGGGTGAGGCTGCACAAATTTCATTAAAAAGCATAGCCGTGGAGCACCTTGGGTAGCTTGATTGGGAGGGTAGCTGTTACTTTTCTCTGCCCTCCCCCAACCCATGTATAAAATAACAAGCATTCTTCCCTTTTTCTTCCCTCCTCAAAACCATTAAACTATATGGTTGTTTTGATACAGACAATTTTCAGCTGCTTTTTCAGAACCTCCATTTCATTTAAGAGAGTGACTTGTTACTGCAAATGCTTATAAGGCATCAGCTGATTGGTTTCAGAAGCAATAAAGCACTCTTTCCAAGGACTTTAACCAAGTTGTATCTGAAAAGCTTTTAAGATATTTGGTAGCCATCCTTTCTGCATTTGTGGGAAGTACTGTATTCCCATGCACACAAAAAATACTAATCTAAACCTGCCTAGCAGATAAAGAGGTTTTGTCAGCCTTTAGAACAGAAAGCTTTGAGCCACTGCACAAATAACACCCTAGGTGAATCCTAAATTGCTGATTTGGAGATGATTAAATGGAAATGGGGAAGTATGAAACTATGGCACATGTCTATATGGCTGCTTCTGTTGTAGCTAAATCCTTGGCTCCATGTGACAGGCACAAGATAGTTCGGTTTAGATAGCTTTGTTTTTAACAGTAGTGCTTTTCTAAGATAACTATGAAAGAAATTCTTGATTTTGGTGGGACACTAGTGCACAAAGCATATTTCATCAGCCAGGGCAATCTGCTTGCACAAACATGATCAAAGAATCCTCTGTGTTCTTCATGTGATTTTTTTTTTTTTTTTTTTGGGGTAAGCAGTAAGCAGAGGGTGTGGGATTTGTGTTGTGGGTTGGCTTTAGTTTGGGCTTTGTTTTGGGGTTGGTTTGATTTTTCTTTTTCCCCTAAATGTTGAACTCTTGCTTTGTTCTGGCAGCTATGGGAAAAACTCGACTTAAGGGGAAGCTAAGGAAATGGTTTCAATTCCTCAGGCTTTAAAACACTACCAAATAATAATGGTATTAATTCTGAATATGCACGCTGTAATCCATTTTTTTAAATAAAAATGATTAAAGCAAAGGCCAAGGTGCTCTGAGCCCATTGTCATCATCCTACTGTGCTGCTTCAGTGAAAAGCTAAATTTTTGATAAGTGTAACTATCTAACACCTCAGATAATATAATCACACTGAAAACTCTGTCAGTCTGCTTGTTTACAAAGTGTTCTTTTGGCTTGAAAAGTGTCACTTCAGAAGATTTTAATTGTGTCTCTTTGATCCTATAAAAATGAGCAAGTGAATGTTCACATCAAATCTTCCTCCACAGCTCCCTGGCACATACCTGATTCATAGAGGACTCTTTCCAGAACCAGGAGCAGTTAAGTATCAGGCTGCTGTATGTAGTGCTGCTCAGGGAGGGAGAAGATTTTTGGTGTATCCATTCAGAGTTTCCACCTTATCCATTAACTTGTTCTGCTATATTGACTCTTGAGTTCTCTTTTAACAACTTTAGTGTTAACATCTTTAAAGTCACTCATTAGGATGCAGACTTGTCATCTAAGACATGATGGCTTGGATGCCTGTCAGATATCTGGCATCCTTTCGCATATGTAGCGAGGCAGCTGACAGGACAGCTTTGGCAATGCTGCTAGCAGGCTTTTTTCCTAACGTTACTATGGTGAGAAGGACCTTAGTCGTGGTATTTCCACATCCTTCCTCCTAAAGATGGGGCTTTTAGGTGAGGAAGAAGACTCTGGTGACTTCATGATCCATTGATTTGCTTCCAGAGCTCTCTTTCTGACAAACTCTGTTACACTTTTAACACCCTCATTAGTTTTAATAGTTTGCAACAGTAATTCACCCCATAGTTCTGTACTGGCAGAGACAAACTAAAAAAGCTAAGATACTGCATATTACTTTGAATTTCTAAAGCTTCCCTCACTGTCTTAAGAGAACTACAGTAGGCTTTTCTTCACTTACTGTAGTACATACAATGTTCTGTATGGTCATGCCTTAAAAAGCAAACTATCTGCCCCACAAATCACCAGTGTGTGTACTGGATATAACAGGATGTGGGCTGCACTAGTTCTAATAGCCTAGATGTCAGCTTTCTCAAGGTCATGCTTTGCTTTGACTTGTGCTTTATCCATTGTATTCTTTATTCACACTGTATATAACACCAAGCAGTTTTCCCCATTTTGCTGTCCATTTGCCTCCCACAAAGGCAGGAACGTGGAGCTGGGAGGGCACTGTGTGTTTCCAAGCCTTGCTGTTGCTGCACAGTGTAATGACTGTGCAGAAGACCACACGTGAATATTTTCCACTGCAGTGCTAAGCTGTATTAGTAATGCTGAAGGGGGCTGTTAGTGGTCCCCTGGGCTGCATTTTGATTAACCACTTGACTACTACTTGAATTCTCCTAACTCTGCATTGATTTCAGTAGCATTAATGGGACACAGCAGCACAGCTGGTGTGAGGGTGGACTAGCAGCAGAAAAGTTGATTTTCTTTACATCAGACTGATGCTTTGCTACTGAGGTTTCTAAAATGTTAGTAGAAAGCATTTTGTGCTCTGCATTTAAAATCTTGAAACCTTTAGCTCATTTCATTGAATATGTCAGTCGTGCTTTCAGCACTACAAATTCTCTCTCTAAAGAAATCTGACCAGCTGGAGAATAAAAAATGTGAATTGAGCATGAGTTAATTAGTGGGAGAAGGGAAAGGAGACCTTACACAAGCTAAACCAGCCTTAACTACAGTGTTGTGTCTAATTGTAGATAGCAGATTTCAGAACTGAAATAGAAAGAAGGGTTCAGTGAACTAAAGTAAGAATAGTACTTTCATATCATGATCAAAACCAGAAGAAGAGCAAATAGAAGACTTGATCAGGTATGATGACTCTGCCCTTTTAATACTAAGACTGTTCCTGGTTTGAGATCTGGTGATGAGAAACACTGACTTGAACTGTTATCTATGCTATATACCATCAAAAGATATTCTAATATGCTTTTTTGCCTCAGTCTAAAAATCTGGGGTTCAGCCTCAAGGTTCCAAAGTAAACTTTTCTGTCATATGTTAAATCTTAAGATAGTAAGATATCTTAATAGATCTTAAGATATTTCCATTCTCTGAAGAATTAAGTTGGTCTTTAGCAGACTAGATAGGCTGCTGGTGTCAGAGTTTGCAATTTCAACAGCATTGTGGTTTTTTCATTTGCTTATTGTTTCACTTGATATTTTAAAACTCTTATGACAGAATACCTATCGATAAACAGTAACTACTGAGTACCTAATTATAACTGTTATTCAGCTTACTGTGTTACTGGGTTATGTCTAACTGTCTGACAGAGAAAAATCAAACCAGAGTTTTTTAGCCTCCTCCTACAAAGCACATTATTTAAAGGATGGTGCAATATAGGCAAGGGATGAAGTATGTTTGTAGCACTCACTGTTACTTATTTTTCTGTTTTGTTAGAGTAACTAGGAAGCAAACAAAAAATCAGTTCCCTATGGCAGGTTGTGCTTTCAACAAGGTAATTCTCTCTGGAGTGTTGTAGACCTGCACTAAAACAAACTAAACCTGTGCACGTGTGGAGTTCAATTGCAAAAATGATTAAGACCTGCACCTGTGAACTGGTAAAGAGAGGCGTGGCCCTTTAGCCAGTATAGTTGCTCATACAGGCCAAGAAGGGCAAAGTATCTTTTTCAGTGCAAGGTTTGGTGGCTTAGCTTAAATCCACCCAGTCATTCATGCTAATGTGCCAGACTTTGCAATGAAATAACTGATGGTTGTTCACAAGTTCAGTTTCATCTTCTGTGCACTAACGATCTCTGATGCAAAGCTGTGTAACTTCGAACAGCCACAGACATTTGCAAAGTGAACATATGGCTCCTTTCTAAACATGGGCATGGAGTTCTGGTTAGTTGTGTTGAATATCCCAGGACCTCACAAACAGGGCACTGTATTTAAAGGGTTTTGTTTGTTTGTTTTTAAATCTAGAGTTGCTTGGTGTTTTATCAATATTTTCCATTTTTTCCAGGATAAAAACTGTAATAACTGTGCGATCCTGCATTTATAAAGCTCACATTCATCACTTCAATTTATCAATGCATTGACTGTTAATGAAACAACATGGGAGATAAAAGTTTAATACAGCAATTGAGAGGAAATAATCTGCACATGACTTCAAAAATGCTTAGGTGTCTGTAGAATAGAAAGTAGTGTCATGGCTCATGGAAAGCTTAAGAGAAAGAATTGTGTGTATTATCTACTGCTGCTTTATACTAACTTGTATTTGCTGTATTTCTAACTCTTGGCTATAGGTTCTAAGTTTTGTCTGGGAAAAGAGATCTCAGAACATGCATCTTAAATTACATTAAACCTTATTAAGGATAAAAATCCTTGTGGTTTCAAAAATAGTGTTTTCCAGCTGAAGTATTGTTAATGCCTGGCTTAATAATGTATTTTATCCCCTTCAGGAAAGAACTAACCAACATGAATTTGGTAACAGCATAATACTTGTAGCCAGAACTTTTTTAACACAAACCTTCATAAGGTATTAGGGGTTTTTCATCATGCCCAAATGATGAAGAAACTCTGAGCTCTATTTTAATACAGGCTGTTCATACTTGGGAAGATCTGGATGTGTAGATCAGCATCCTCAGGATTTCACTTGTTTCATTTCCCTGCTCTTGTAATCAATTCAAAAGTGTAAATTGCTGGTATCTGGTTGAGATTGATCCCAGTTGTCTGTGGGATATGCAGGATTTGTTTACCTCTGCATTTCTGTGTCAGAAGAGCCAACTCCTAGTTAGCATGGATGATGGAAGCCTGTACACAAAAAAGGGAGTGAGCTAATTTGGCAGTGTGGGCCCACGCTGAGCTAGAGACGCTCTAGGGAATACTCCTGGGGAAGAATTGTTTTTCTCTATTGCATCTCCTGTTCAACATTTATTTTGTCCTGTCTGCATATGTTGCTACATGTTGTTCTGCTCTGGATAATGCTTTATGTAAGTTGTTTCATAGGACAGTTTGTTTCAGCTGTGTAGAATTGCTGTCGCTATGGTATTACCTGACGAGCAGCTGTGAATAAAGCAAGCGAAAGTTGGTATAGATGTTTGGGTTAGATCCATGGTGAAGCTGGTGGGCATGTAAATTATCTTCAGAGCCTGTAAAGATGGAAAAAAGGTGTTACCATTTTTGAGGAAAGTGATACCTAGGAGCAAGTACTATTGCTGGCAAGGAGTGGGAAAGATGTCAGGTACTCTCAGAAATACTACTATAGGCATTGATGCTTCTCTAAGCATTTTAATGTGGTCAGGGGTGACAAATGTGGATGTTCTGTGTTCATTATACATATAGATTATCTTGGGGAGATCAGTATGCTGTTAGTGTGCATATCTTCCCAGTAGAAGAGCAAGAGTGGGGTTGCTCTGGAAAAGCTCTCATGCAGCTGACCACAGGGGAGACCAGAAGCCTGGGAAAATCTGTAGCTTGTGCTGACATAAATGTCTGGCTCTTGCTTTTTACTTCTTGGAATTGGCAGGAACAGAGAGAGAGTAGCCTTTCTGCTTGGAAAGTATCTGTATGTAGTACTGCCACAGCTGAGCTGTTGAAGTGTGTGGCTGGTGTAATATGTCACTAGGGTAAGAAGGCAAATTTTATCCTTGCAAGTAGGTCTTACAAATACAGGGATCCTGTAAACCTTTTGGAACAATGAACAGTAGAGGTTCCCATCTACAATGGGAATGAAGAGGTTCCCATCTACAAAATAAACTTGCATGCAGAAAATGTGCGTATACATGACAAAAGCAAACAGGTATTTAGACTACACTTGTGTTTCTACAGAAACTGAGTCCATGCTCTGGGTTTTTCCTCCAGCATTCCTTCCTTTGACACATCACAAAATACCCATTAAAATACAGTATGATGTAAGTGATAAATACGCAACACTAGATGTTCATCCTGTAAAATAAAGAATAATAGCTTTTGTTTTATGTATTACCCTGACTTAAAGGGACTTGAGAAGAAGAGGGTTTGCTCAACTGACCCTCTGAACTGGAACGCAGTCATATGATAGCATAGATAGCTTGAGATAGAAGTCAAAAGTCATGGATTCTTCATGTTGGTAAGCTACACTTTCCAATCAACAGAAAGGGCAGAAGAGTAGTAGCTTTAGAGCACTTTTCTACCCTTTGCAAATAAGCAGCTGAAGGAGTAACACCAAGTCTAAGGAGGCATGACCATCTTGCAGAGGAGGATCATTCAGCCCAGAGCAAACAGTGTGATATGCTTTAAGTGGCTTTGCTAGGCTGTGTCAGCCGCACCTCCTGTAGCCACAGCCCCTGGGGGAACTGTCATTCCCACCTCTGCCTTGCTTCCTCTGTAGTGTCAATCAAAAAATTGTAATTTGGGGGGTTTTAAGTCATTCTTTTGGACCAGAAGTATTTATAACTTATACCATATGAGTGATCCAACCAAGAGTCAGGTGAATGGTAGTGCTGGCACGGTTAGGGGTAGCTGAGGAAGGATAACCCTTAAGAAAGCACTGTTGCAGCAGAAAAGCTGTGTGGAAATGCATGTTGAATACTGATAATACCTTCTTCTTAAGGGTTTAATAATTGTCTCTTCCTTCTGAAAGTTGCTAATTACAATTAGTTAGGTCTATATATAGTAGCTACAGGGGGAGCAAAAAAAAACCTTTGACCATGGCAAGTGTCACTTGTCCAAATGAAACTGAATAGGAAGACTGATTTGATTGACTAGAATGACCAGACATTCAGAACTTTCAACCTTAAGTTCTGTATGATGCTGAAAGTTGAACTCTCCCTGTGGTTAAACTCCATCTCAGATGTTTTATCATAGATTTAAGACACCTTTTATGTGTTAGGAAGATTGGGATTTGACATGCCTTATAAAAGCTCTGTACTTGCTTTGTATTCAGAATTAAGAGTTTGTTAAAAAAAACCAAAATGTCAAAAAACTCATACAAACAAAAAACCCCAGAGCTTAGAGTATAAAAGCTCTTCTAATGACATAATACTAATTATTGAAAATTGCCATAATTTTAACTGTGCCTCTTTTTGGTTTAAGTTTTTTGGATTGTTACCTTTTGATCTCAAGCACTGATTTCAGCGTGATTCAAGTGGAAAGTCTGATTCCCAAACTGCAGTAAAGCAGAAAGTCCTATTGTTATCTAGCTGTACTGGCTGAATTTAGAACATACTTTGAAATTGTTGATGTCTGTATGCATGCTCTGTGCATTCTTACTGGGAGCAGAAATTGGAGCCCTAGATGTCAGGGGTCTGGTCTGCAAAATCCTATAAGATGACAAGGGAGAACATTTTGAAAGGGTGCATTGATCCAAAGTTACAGAATTGTCTTTAAATCTATTTTGCATCAGTTTTATTGTCATTGGCAAGACAGCTCAGTTTGTCAAATCACTGCTGTTGCAGAGACTGCCAAATAAGCGTCTTCCTTGCTTGAATCTTCTTTTCCCAGCTACTCCATTTTGTTAACGCTGCATTCAGATTTCGGGTTTTTATATTTGAAAGAATCTATTTGGTAAAATAAATATTCAGATAAATCAGGAGGTGTTTTTCATATATAATACAATGTTCTGACTTTTACCCCCATCTTGTTCCCATTCTGTTCTAGTGCTGAAGCCTTTGGGGTTTTTTTCTGAGATTTCTAACTAGCAGATTCTGGGTGAAGTTGTGCACTGTCTCCCATAACGTGAAGTGTTCCTAAGTTGGTGGGTGAATGCCTTTAATGGTGTTGATTCTTGCCCACGGGAAAAGCCAGAAATGATGTGGGTATAATTTAGATGACTCTGTGGTGAAAGCCTTTTGGCAAGAATATATCCAAAATGCTAATAATTCTTCTTGCCTTAAAGGCCCATGTTAGAGCGTTCTTTTAAATTTTTAGAAGAAAGTCCCATCCTGGAGTTGATGTGGTAATGTCCTTTAAAACTCCTCCTTTTTCCTTGGCTCATGGGCTAGAACTATAAAACAAAATCTATGTTGATAAAATATTAAAATAGGAAAAAAAGAAAATTCTTTGGAGAATGTAGGAAGTTTCTTCTCATGAGATGTGGTGTAGTGCCACTCAGTTGTAGATCATCTTGCAACATTTATTAATTGGGTCACATATCTGATGTCAACTTGTGGATCATGGATATTTGATGAAGTGACAGCAGAACTTGGAACTCTGGGGTTTATACTTGAGCAATATACATCTTACAAATGTTTCACAGTCGGAAACAAATTGTGTCATTTAGTAGTCTTTAAACAATTTGATTAGGAAGATATTTTGGTTTTTATTATTTTCAGCATGGATTAGCCTAATTTTTAAGGCTTCATAAACCTGTTTTTCTAATTCAGCACTTTTACTGCAAGCCAGAGCCGAAATCTGTGCAGTCATTTTCTTGTACAGTTAAAAAAGAGCACACAGAGTTTTAATGTTACAATAAATATCACACAGTAGGACTCTTCAGTCAGACTGGATTGTGGATTCATGAAAATAAAAGGAAGGATTCATTAGGCTATCTGTCAGAACTGTAAAATGAAATTTAGTTATGGTCTTATGTTTTTCTTTAGATCTCATAAATGGAGCCCAAGAACAGTGTGAATTGCCTCCTATGGATGGTTTTCCTCACTGTGAAGGGAAAATAAAGGTAACTGACCTGTTTTTAATCTTACTATGTACATTCTGTTAACATATTTTGCCAGAGGTGACTACTTGGACAATGGTGTAAAACAAGAACATCTGTTTCAAAAAAGAAAAGGTTATTTAGCAGTGTGTGTCAGCCACTACAGCACTGCTCACCTCAAGCCTTTACTACTTACAGCCATAAAATGCCATATTGTATTAAAATGCTATATTTTGGAATAAAATGCCTAATTATTTGAATGCAGTCTAGTTATTCAGAAACTTTCTTCTCCTTTTTGAGAAACCCTGTTTTTCCAGTCATTTGGCATTTCCTTCCATTAGGACTGGAATTCTGTGTGTATGTCACTCCTCCAGTCCTTTCCCTGTTTCAGCAAGACATTGTTTTACAATTCTTTCCCCTCTTTGCCAACAGCTCTGTCCAGTTCTTCCCTTCTCTGTTAGAAGCATTGTGCCTCTTCACCTCACGAGTCTCTAAGTGTGCAACAAAAACACAGCAAAATCCTATATTTTACTAATAATGCAGTTGGAAAAGCCAGATACTGAAAGTCATCAGGCTTTGGTTGGAACGGAAACAAAAGAAAACCAGCCCAAAAAGCAAAACTTGCAGAGATGGGGCTTTTAGTTCACTTTTTTTTTTCCCCCCAACATATATTTCAAATGTAAGGATACTATTCTAGTAGTGGGGGGCAAAAGTTAAATTGCTGGGTACTTAGATATCATTACCAAGTATCACAGTTTAGACTGAAAATGAAAACAAATAATTACCACAGTATATGTGTAATTATGTTCCTATTTTTTCCTCTAAATAAAATTCTTAGACAATAGTAATTAAAATAAAATAATCTGTAAATTTTAAATCTCTGCTCTGTTTTGATCCATTTTGGCAAACTGGCTGCATAGTGACTGTGTAATACATTAATTGAATATTAAAACATGATTTTAAATTAATTACTTGCTTCTGCAGAAATGGCAGATTCTTGGCAACACTGGTCAGATTGAAATCTTGGTAACTTAAATGATCTGTTAAATTCCAGAGCAAGTGTAAGGGGGTGCAGTGCACTGAACTCCAGCCACACCCTTATGTCTGGGTCCTGATTATATTTTCCTTTTGATATTTGTCTCTGCTTGCCTGGCTACCAGTTTGTATAAACTGCTCATGTCTGGTATGTAGTTACTCCCCAGTGTACCTGAATGCACAGATGCATTATGCTACAAAATATTAATGAAATTCCTTTTTTGTTATTTGTGATTTTATCTGGTTGGCTATAGCTGCCTGCAGCTGTCCCCTGTTATTCCCCAGTTCAGTGTGTAGTGGTATAGAGGAATTATGTAGCACTTAAACCTAACAGACTGTGCTTTTGTTCTGTTACAGTGGATGAAAGATATGTGGCGATCGGATCCCTGTTATGCAAGTTATGGTGTAGATGGGTCCACATGCTCCTTTTTTATTTACCTCAGTGAGGTCAGTAATCTTTCAGTCTGTATAAGGGGAACATCACAGTGCTTCAATGTTTTTGGTAATTGTTGGTAAACTTTTCTCAAAAGAAATCCTAACTTCAGAGGGGAAAAAAAATCTGTGAAGAGGGAAAAGCTATTAAAACTGAATTATTGTGGAGTTATTCATAAATCCTCTAGGTGTTTCTAGCCTGGAGAATTCTAATCTTTGTAACTGAAGTGATGTAAACAGCAACTGTCCAGGGAGTCCACGCTAGGTATCCTGTTTAACTCAAGTGTGAATTCAGTCAAAATCCTTGCCTCTGAATGATTTTTCTGTTGCTTTCTGTAGCTCTTGACGTTGTTACAGGGAGGCATTTGGGATGTAAAATGTAGGAAGTGGAACAAAGTGGTATATGCACCTAGAAGCATGGCTGCTTCCTGCTTAGGTCATGTTCATGAATTGCAGCCTGTTAACAGCATGCAAAACCCCTGAAAGTCATATTTTTGAGTGAGGTTGCAGATATATTTGCACTTGACTACTTCTTTTGATAACTTATAGCAACTGATTTTGGAAGTGGCATCGATATCTAGTGGCTTGCTGCTTGGAAAGCACTGCAAGAGCCAGTGTGGTTGCAGAATTACAAACTAGTATTAATTGTGTGGTCTCTACAGGATTTGCGGGTAGAGGTTTTTAAATTATATATCTGAGATGAAAACAGTAAGTATAAGTAACCTGATTGTAATGAAAGCAGTTTCTGTTAATTTTCTCAGTTGATGGTCACTGAACTTTTGAGGGCATTACTATAAGCAGTATTAATAGCTAAATGCATATCCAAAACACGTGTCTGAAGAAATAAAAAAAGGCTGGGTGGAATCACAAATTTGACTTACTCCATTGCTTTTACTAAGTGTTGATTTATTTATGGGCTATAAAGCTGGGGGAGGGAAGGATACAAGATGAATATATTATTTATCCTGTTATTTATCGTAGAAGCCAGAGAAGTGGTTTCATAATCATTTGAAGCTGATCTAAGTTTTTACTAAAAGGTTATATTTTAACATCAGCGGAGTTACATTTGCATAGTAGTATTCTGTCAACCAGCTGGTGCTTCATGTTTTTAATGCAGATGTATTTTAAAATGAAGATATGTGTCAACTGAATGTGAGACTCTAATGTTCTTGAATGACGTACATAATTTTGTATTTCTTTTAATTCAATTTCATTTAAATCAATTTAATTCAAATTCATCTTAATTTAATTACTTTTAATGTAATTTCTTTTTAATTTTCAGTGGCAATCTTTTCTGATCATCAGTTTTGAAAACTTTGGTTTTCCAAAGTTCTAGGGATTTTTAAATTTTTCTTTAAGCAGCTATATTGATTTTGGGCAACTTCTCATTCCATGATGAAACAACAGTACCATTAATTTATGTGTATATTTGACAACTTCAGGCAAAGGTCTTGTACTTTTTTTTTTTAAATGTTATCCCATGACAGAATATAAAACTAATATTGGGTGAGCATGTTATTAACCTTGAGTTTGAATTTGGCATTCTTAATCCTATGATTAATTCCATGATTAATGCCCAGCAGCAGAGGTTGAAAGCTTAAATGTTTGCGAATGCAAGCATGAAATGAAATTCTAATAACACTACAATGATGTGGATTTATGAGGTGTGTTGGCTGCTAAGGATAACTTGGAAATGCTGTTGGAGGAGTAATTTGTCAAAGTGGACAGTGATGAAGGGTTGACAGTTTATAGTACGGTTGCACAGCTGAATGATAAATGTGTCTACAGAGTTCTCAAGTCAAAACTGCTGATTTAAAATATTAAAATGCATTAGGGTACTGGAAAGATATTACTGTTAAAATATTTTGGTTTTATTTTCAGGTTACGGTATAGGAATAAGATGGCTGTATTCACATCCACTGCTTGAAAGGGCAATATAGGCATCAAATTATGCACAACCTACGTTTGAAAAGAGAATATGCATCGAGTTGTTCATACATCTGCTTTTGCTCTTAAAATCACCTCTGCAGTCTAGTATAACAAGCCCCTGTGCTGTGCTCTTTCATACTCTTTTTTGGCATCTCCTTTTTCCTTCTGAAGCAGTTCAGTTAGGGTGTTATGTTACACTCATCTAGCACTCTTTGTAAGTCACTTTTAAACTTGTAAGCAGAGGAGCTTGAAATAGTACATTTTGGTGTGTAATATGACTTCAGAACCACAGAGACATGAAGTAACTTGCCTACAGTTTATGCAGAGCTTCAGGAACAAAGCTTGGAATAAAACTCAAGTCTTTGGGTATCTATCATGTGCCCTCCTGTTTCCACCATGTGTGTCTGCAATACAGAAACATTGCAGTCATAATCCAGGCTGCCCCAAGTCATCTCTTCTGCAGTGTCTGCACAAGTGCAAGTTAATAGAGTTCTGCCTCCCCTGACTTGCTTTGGGCGGGAATCCTGCAGGAACACAAAAGCTGATGTCGTGGTTTCACCCCAGCTGTGGGCTGAGATCCACGCAGTTGCCTGCTCCTTAAAGTAAAAGAGCAGGGGAAGAGGGAAAAAGGGAAAGGGAAAACAAGGGAAGGGAAAAGGAAGGGGCAAATAACTCCAAAACCAAGAAACTAAGAGGCCCGTGGGTTGGGATAAGGATAGTTTACTAAGAGAACAGAAAGATAAAAATATAACAATGCTAACAGGACTTTAGAGCAAAAGAATATGAAACTATTGATACACAATGCAGTTTCTCACCGAACCACACAACTCAGGCCGTACCACCCAGAGCTGTCCCGGAACCGACCGTCCCCCCAAGAAGCACGCGTCCCGAGACCACCCCTCTCCTTCTTCCCAACAGTCCCCCGTTTTCCTAGGCAGGACGTAATTGGCATGGAATACTCTCTTTGGCCCATCTGGGTCACCTGTCCTGGCTTCGCCCCTCCTTTCTCAAGAATAGAGAAATAGAAGAAGCTAAGAAAGTCCTTGACTGTCTGACTGCAGCTAAGAACATCAGGGTGTTATCAGCACTGCTTTCATTTTAACTCCCAAACACAGCGTTCCATCAGCTGCTACAAATGAAGTTAACTCTATCCTGACTGAAACCAGGACATTCCACCCCTTATTCCATACCATTTACGTCACGACCAGGTCCAATCATTTCTTTTGGGTACAACCAATGTTTCAGACACACATATATGTATTATTCCCTTAGTCTATGGACCATTCATCTGAGTTTTGTTGAGTAAACGATCTAGTCCATGATTTTCAGGCTCCATTCGTTGTAACAGTCTCTCATGGTCTCGCCATTGGATCGTTGCATGCTGTATCTCGGACTCTCGACCGATGCATCTGACATGGTCCATGGTCATATTCTGTGAATCAAAAGTGTTCATTTTCAAAGGGGAAGAGGAAAAAGTTCTTATGATGGCAGGTCTTGGTCCCATCATCGTGGCAGTCTTCCTTCATCGTCGTGTATGATTCCAGCTGTAACTCCATTGGTACAACAAACAACAACATACAGCAATTATAGTAATAATGTATATACAGTAATGAGTTATTTAGCACTTATTATAATACAGTTTTCTACCTTACTAATTACATTGGCTATTCTCACCTAAAATCAAATCCCTTTGAGGTACACATCGAACTTCTCCATCCTTCTGCATTACCCACCAAGTATAACCAGGTCCTTTAGCAAAAACAATTCCCGACATAGGTCTACCTTTACCTGAAGCAGGGATGACCCAAACCGTCTTCCCTAATATACTCTTCATATGCACCACTGGGACTCTGTCTCCTACTACAGTACGTGGAAATTTTGACTGGGCAGGGCCAGCCCGATTGGTAGAACCCCTAGAGTTAACTAACCACGTGGCTTTGGCCAAATGTGTATCCCAGTGTTTGAATGTTCCACCACCCATTGCTTTTAGGGTAGTCTTTAAGAGTCCATTATATCGTTCAATTTTCCCAGAGGCTGGTGCATGATAAGGAATGTGGTACACCCATTCAATGCCATGCTCTTTGGACCAGTTGTCTATGAGAGCATTTCGGAAATGAGTCCCATTGTCTGACTCGATTCTTTCTGGGGTGCCGTGTCGCCATAGGACTTGTGTTTCAAGGCCCAGGATTGTGTTCCGGGCAGTAGCATGGGATACTGGATATGTTTCTAGCCAGCCGGTGGTTGCCTCCACCATGGTAAGCACGTAGCGTTTGCCATGGCGGGTTTGTGGGAGGGTGATGTAATCAATCTGCCAGGCCTCCCCATATTTATATTTCATCCACCGTCCTCCATACCAAAGCGGCTTCAGCCGCTTCGCTTGCTTAATTGCGGCACACGTCTCACATTCATGGATAACTTGTGCAATAGCATCCATGGTTAAGTCCACCCCTCGATCTCGAGCCCATCTATATGTTGCATCTCTCCCTTGATGACCTGAGGAGTCATGAGCCCATCGAGCTAGGAATAATTCACCTTTATGTTGCCAGTCTAGATCTACCTGAGCCACTTCAATCCTAGCAGCCTTATCTACCTGATGGTTGTTTTGATGTTCCTCCATGGCTCGACTCTTAGGTACATGGGCATCAACATGACGTACCTTTACAACAAGCTTCTCTAATCGGGCAGCAATGTCTTGCCACAAGTCAGCAGCCCATATGGGTTTGCCTCTACGCTGCCAGTTGTTCTTTTTCCACTGTTGCAACCAACCCCACAGGGCATTAGCCACCATCCATGAATCAGTATAAAGGTAGAGCATTGGCCACTTTTCTCTCTCAGCAATGTCCAAAGCTAACTGGATGGCCTTCACCTCAGCAAATTGGCTTGATTCACCTTTTCCTTCAGTGGCTTCTGCTACTTGTCTTGTAGGACTCCATACAGCAGCTTTCCATCTCCGGTGCCTTCCCACAAGGCGACAGGAGCCATCAGTGAACAGGGCATATCGCTTCTCATTCTCTGGCAGTTTGTTGTAAGGTGGGGCTTCTTCAGCGCGTGTCACCTCCTCATCCTCTGGTGACATCCCAAAATCTTTGCCTTCTGGCCAGTCTGTGATCACTTCCACGATTCCTGGGCGATTAGGGTTTCCTATTCGAGCCCGCTGAGTAATTAGTGCAACCCACTTGCTCCACGTAGCATCAGTGGCATGATGTGTAGAAGGGACCTTCCCTTTGAACATCCAGCCCAGCACCGGCAGTCGGGGTGCCAGGAGGAGCTGGGCTTCAGTTCCAAGCACTTCTGAAGCGGCTCGAACCCCTTCATAGGCGGCCAGTATTTCCTTTTCTGTTGGAGTATAATTGGCCTCAGATCCTTTGTAGGCCCGACTCCAAAACCCCAGCGGTCGACCTCTAGTCTCCCCTTGTGCTTTCTGCCAGAGACTCCAGGTAGGGCCATTTTCCCCAGCTGCAGTGTAAAGCACATTTTTAACATCTGTCCCTGTCCGGACAGGCCCAAGGGCCACTGCATGGACTATCTCACGTTTGATCTGCTCAAAGGCTTGCTGCTGCTCAGGGCCCCATTGGAAATCATTCTTCTTCCGAGTTACGTGGTAGAGTGGGCTCACAATGAGACTGTAGTTTGGGACATGCATTCGCCAAAAACCTCTAACACCTAAGAAAGCTTGTGTTTCCTTTTTGTTGCTTGGTGGAGACATAGCTGCTATTTTATTGATAATGTCCATTGGGATCTGACGACGCCCATCCTGCCATTTTATTCCTAAAAACTGGATTTCTCGTGTAGGCCCCTTGACTTTACTTTGCTTTATAGCAAAACCAGCTTCCAAAAGGATTTGAATTATCCTTTTTCCTTTCTCAAATACTTCCTCTGCTGTATTGCCCCATACAATGATGTCATCAATGTACTGCAGGTGCTCTGGGGCTCCACCCTTTTCCAGTGTGGTCTGGATTAGTCCATGGCAAATGGTAGGGCTGTGTTTCCACCCCTGGGGCAGACGATTCCACGTGTATTGGATGCCCCTCCAAGTGAAAGCAAACTGTGGCCTGCACTCTGGCGCCAGTGGTATTGAGAAGAAAGTATTTGCAATGTCAATTGTGGCATACCACCTGGCTGCCTTTGACTCCAATTCATACTGGAGTTCCAACATGTCTGGTACAGCAGCACTCATATCTGGAGTGACTTCATTTAGGCCACGATAATCCACTGTCAGCCTCCACTCTCCATCGGACTTCCGCACTGGCCATATGGGACTGTTAAAGGGTGAGCGGGTTCGGCTGATCACCCCTTGACTCTCCAATTGACGAATCAGCTTATGGATGGGGATCAGGGAATCCCGGTTAGTACGGTACTGTTTTCTGTGCACCGTCGTTGTAGCAATTGGCACTTGCTGTTCTTCAACCTTCAACAACCCCACAACAGAAGGATCATCTGAGAGTCCAGGCAAAGCACGTAATTGCTCAGTGCCTTCTGTCTCCAAAGCAGCTATTCCAAAAGCCCACCGGTACCCTTTCGGGTCTTTAAAATAACCTCTACGGAGGTAATCTATACCTAGAATGCATGGAGCTTCTGGGCCAGTCACAATTGGGTGTTTCTCCCAGTCCTTCCCAGTTAAGCTCACTTCAGCCTCTAACACAGTCAATTGTTGTGACCCCCCTGTCACTCCAGAAATGCTGACAGGTTCTGTCCCTACATGATTCGATGGCATTAGAGTACACTGGGCACCAGTATCCACCAGAGCCTTGTACTCCTGTGGGTCTGACATACCAGGCCATCGGATCCACACAGTCCAATAAGCACGGTTATCCCTCTCCTCCACCTGGCTGGAGGCAGGGCTCCTCTATTGTTGCTGATCATATTGGCTGCTCACTGGTGCAGCCTTCTTCCTGGCAAAATCACGTTGTCTTTTACCTCGCAGCTCATTTACTCGTGCCTGGAGGGCTGAGGTGGGCTGCCTATGCCACTTCCTCATGTCCTCACCATGGTCACACAGTTCAAACCACAGCTGCTGTCGCAGCGTGTCTCGTGGTGTGCACCTTCTGCATCCTCCCTTCTGGGATGATGGACGCTTTCTCCCAGTAGCTGCAACCTCACACAACGATACGGGTTGGGAGTTGCACAAATTTTTGTCAAGTCGTTCGACCAGTTTCTCTACCGCTGCGATCACAGATTGGGAAACATTGTCCTGATATTTCCGGAGTCGGCAGGACACTTCACTTACAGTTGGTGGATACATATTATCCCAGTCTATTGATGCTAATGAATTGGTGTGCCCTGCTGGTGCACTTCGTACAACCTTACGCCACATATCTGCGGTGCATACAACTTCATCAGGGTCAGACTGCCATTTGCCCAGATCATAATAAATGATCTCCCGTACAGCTAATTCTCTCAGGTACTGGATAACTGCCTCTATGTTGTTACACTTGGGTGACTGACATGTAATATAGTCCTTTATGGGATACCTTTCCTCCACACTTGACAGTAGTCGCCTCCAGAGGCTGAGGGTTTCTGGCTTTTTCCCAATTTCCTTGTCAATGCCTCCTTCTCTAGCTAGGGATCCCAACTGCTTGGCCTCCCTGCCATCTAATTCCAGACTATCGGCCCCTTGATCCCAGCATCGGAGCAACCAAGTGATGATGTGCTCACCTGGGCGACGGCTGAAATCTTTTCGAACCTCACGCAGCTCACTCAGGGTCAGGGATCGTGTGACAACCTCTGATTCTGCCTCATCCTGAAATGCCTGAGATGGCCCTGCTCTATCCTGAGGGGCTTGAGATGGCCCTGCTTTATCCTGAGGTGCTTGAGATGGCCCTGCTCCATCCTGAGATGCTTGAGATGACCCTGAGTCATCCTGACATGCTCCAGATGGCCCTGATTCATCCTCATCCTTCACTACACGAACTGATTTCCTTGTTTTCCTCTTTTGTACAGGAGCAACAGACACTGGCGGGGGTTGGTTTTTTGTTTTATCATCAGTATCTGCTGTAGGGGTTGCAGTAGCTGCAGCATCAGTTGGACAAATTGCAGTAGCCACAGTGCTAGTCATAGTGGCCTTAGTGCTAGTCACAGTGGTTACAGTAGCTGCAGTGCCAGTCGTTGGGGTTGCAGCAGCTGCAGTCTTTGCTGGTCTGTTTTCATTCTTTTCCTTCTGACAGTGCTGACAGTACTGACAGTGCTGCCTGTTATCAAGCAGTGTTTTGTAAATAGTGGCCAGGGCCCAGCACAGTGCAGTAAGGTGTGTATCTCTGGCAAACTTAGAGCAATTTCTTTTCAGATATGCAGTCACTTTTTCAGGGTCTTGTAACTGCTCAGGAGTGAAACTCCAAACCACCGGAGTTAAGAAAGTGCCTAGGTATTTGCCCATGCTCTGCCACTTGCCCTGCCACTCACGATTATCTGGCTTCACAGAAAAATCTTGAGTGGTATTCATAAACCTCTGCTTAATATTTGACAACAACTGAACCATCTGCACCAAACCGAGAAACAGCAAAATGCTAGTTTGAATATCCCAGGGATATTGAAAGTTTTTAAAGACTGCTATCAGAGCTGTTGTATTTATCCCAAAGGAAAAGAAAGCAGAACTCCCACCATGCCAGCTGCCGTTACTAAACCCTCCCTGTCCAAGGAATGGACAGGGCAGCAAGCTCTCATACCAGTACGAGCACAAGTTCACGATCCTCGATATTATTGTATCATCGACTGTTATCATAAAAGACAAGAACAGGACCAGGAAACGCAGCCTCGATATGGTAAAAAATCCTGCCAGGATTGCATACAGCGTACGGTACTTTCGCGGCCACAGCTGTGACCACAGCCATGTGAATAAATACCACAGCATCGTGATCGGAGACTGCTTAAACAACAATACTTATCACAACTTTGTCTTAATTACAATCTGGTCAGGGTCAGATCTACCGTTATCCCAACCTTTCAAGCCCCACGTTGGGCGCCAAAAAGACTGTCGTGGTTTCACCCCAGCTGTGGGCTGAGATCCACGCAGTTGCCTGCTCCTTAAAGTAAAAGAGCAGGGGAAGAGGGAAAAAGGGAAAGGGAAAACAAGGGAAGGGAAAAGGAAGGGGCAAATAACTCCAAAACCAAGAAACTAAGAGGCCCGTGGGTTGGGATAAGGATAGTTTACTAAGAGAACAGAAAGATAAAAATATAACAATGCTAACAGGACTTTAGAGCAAAAGAATATGAAACTATTGATACACAATGCAGTTTCTCACCGAACCACACAACTCAGGCCGTACCACCCAGAGCTGTCCCGGAACCGACCGTCCCCCCAAGAAGCACGCGTCCCGAGACCACCCCTCTCCTTCTTCCCAACAGTCCCCCGTTTTCCTAGGCAGGACGTAATTGGCATGGAATACTCTCTTTGGCCCATCTGGGTCACCTGTCCTGGCTTCGCCCCTCCTTTCTCAAGAATAGAGAAATAGAAGAAGCTAAGAAAGTCCTTGACTGTCTGACTGCAGCTAAGAACATCAGGGTGTTATCAGCACTGCTTTCATTTTAACTCCCAAACACAGCGTTCCATCAGCTGCTACAAATGAAGTTAACTCTATCCTGACTGAAACCAGGACAGCTGAACAGCTCTTCTCTGCTTCCCTTCTTGTGTCTTGACTGCTTGAGCAGAATGGGAGGTGACCGTGGCAGCAGAAGGAAAGCAAAAAGCAGTCCGGCACCTTCAGGCTTATGTATTTATTTAAAGCTGTCCCCTGCACAGACTTGCAGGTGAAGCTACAAGGATTTCTGCACTTCTATTTCACTGCTTTGCTGCAGGCAGCAGATTGCTCCTGGTGGATGATATGCAACCATGCACTCCTCATAGCTAATTGTGCTGGAGCCTTCAAAAGACTGGCAGAGCCACAAATGGCCTGAATAGCAAAACCAGACACATTCTCTTAAATAGCAGACCAAGACAGGGAATAAAAGTAACAAAAATTGAAAAGCAAGTTAAGCTAACTCCCTAGTTTCTGGCTAGTTGGGACTTGTTTCCTTTTAACTGTGATGCAAACTTGTCTGCTGAGAAGAGTTGCTTCCTTTTAAACTTAGCATTTGGGTATGAAAAAGCAAGTTTAACACTGAAATGTCACTGGCGCAGTTATAATTTTCACGGATGGCATTGCCTCTGGGGAGAAATGTGAAAAAATGGATTTCTAGACAGTATGAAAATATATTTCACAGCAAAATGTCAGTTTGCAGCTGAAGAATGAAGCTTTTAAAAATATCTTTCAGAAAATGAATTTTGCACACAGTTTCCCAGCCTCCCAAAAAAAAAAAAAAATAAAAAAAAGAGAGATCGTATTGCTCCTTTTCTTCATCTGGATAGGTGCTTTCTCCAGAAGAACTGCCTGCCACACAAAAATAGGACTGCTGCTGCACCTGATGGCCAGGCAGTACCACTGCCCAGGTGTCATTACATTGATGCTTGTCTGCTGGAGCAGGTCAGATCTCATTAAAATCCCATAGTTTGGATCTTCAGCTTGCTTTTCAGGTGCAAGCATGATGTTTGGTACCCATCTTGGAAGTAGATCCAATATTTCAAAAGACTAACACTGTTTCAAAGACTAGTCTTTGAAACTCCTGCAACTTTTTGTGCACATGCTGATATACCTCCAGAGAGAATGCTGGTTTTCAGCTCTTCTGACTTGGAAACAGAATGTACAGTTTGGTTGCAGGAGTATATTTCTTTATGCTGTTTCTTTTGCTTTGAGAGATAATGCAGAAAAATAGAAACTGAAGGTGATTTTGATTTTGAGTTTGTTTCCAGAATGCAAGTTACAGTCTGGGGCACAATTTACAGAAAATACCTGGGAATTGTAGTTATACCAATATCTCAAATTTCTGTGGTTTTGCTAGTTGACCGCAGTTTGTTCATGTCTATGGAAGTCCCCTTTCCACAACTTCTGCTCTGTGTGTGAGCTAATTTCTGACACTGAAGTGAGTTAATGATTTGGACTTCTTCAGTGTAACATGACATGAAACCAGCTTCTTTGAATTCTACTCAATTACTTGGAAGCCGACAATACCATTTTTGTAGTCTGAAATGTAGAGCAGGAAAAGCTCAGATTTCTTTAGTTATCATACATATCCCTAAGAAATTGAGATGCTAATGATAGTCAGTACTTTGTCCCCAAATCATCCATTAATGTATTGGTCTGGATTTGGATGATTAGGACTCAATTATCTTTTCTACTTCTGTCATTTTAAATTTGCACTAGTATTTTTCTGTCTGGTTGGAAAAGGCATAGGTGCCAGTGTCAGAGAGGAATCAAATTCAGTATGCATTACTGAACTTAGATGAGACCATCTGTTGACTGAAGTCAACACCTTGGGATTGCCTGTACACTGCCCAAACCTGTGTGCTCTGCCCTTTCACTTAATAGGCAGCATTTGTCTGGCACACCACAGATTTTGTAGCACCTTCAAAATGACTATGTATCCCAGAGGAAATGCTAAACAAAAGACAGGTATCTCACCTTCTAGAGGAGCTGAGAAAGTCACCTTTCCAATGGGAGCAGTTCTTTTGCGTGAAATTCTTCACTGGATTTTCTAAGCGAACACTGAGTCCCCTTCTCTCCCTGCCTTCATACTACCTGATCAGTTTAAGGATGTACCTTCTTTCATCAAATGCTGTAGCACTAGGTTTTGTTGCTGGTTTTTTATTTCCCACTCGGGGACTGACATAAGATACTCGATAGAAGCACTTCACCATGGATAGGATTGCACTCAGCAATAAAGCTGCTCACTTGTCTTGCAAAGAAAGTTGCTTTAGTGTCCCTGTAGATGGGCTGTGCCTGTCCTGCAGAAGAGTCCAAAATGAAGACTATCCCAAGTGGCTAGAGAGAGTGCCCTTCAGCTTCTGCTCTACTAAACTCCCATTATGGTTCTAAAAGCATAAAGGACTTCCTGAAATTTTGGATGTGGAGAGCTGCAGGCAGAGAATACTTTCATTCAGATTGGAAGAGGCTCAGACTGCCCCGGTGCTACAGATACTTGTCAGGTTCTTGTAACTGTGTTGGAAGTCCTTGCTCTGTAAGACAGCCAAGAGCTGCAACCATGGCTTCCCTGCAGTTTCAGCATGTTTCTGAGGAAGAGTTACTGGAACAGATACCTGCAAAACTTCTATAAAACATGTTCTTATTTCTCAAGTTTGAGGGGTTTTGGTGTTAAGTCACTTTACTTGAAAGTGCGTAAAGAGAAAAACACTGTGAGAGTGGATTGTCTGTGTTAAGGGATTAGAGAAATGCTGAAGTTCAGTTTAAGCAGAATCAGGACATTCACATCCCAAAGGAGTTCAGAACACCAGCTTTTCACTAATATCTGGAATCAAGTAGCACTTTAATTTTGGACTTGTGAAGTACAATGCAACCTGACCTTACAGAGCTAGCTAGGTATGCTCTGCTGTGTCTACTGCAGTTCGCAACCAGGTAGGGAACACTTCACTTCTCAGGTGGATGGAGTTTCTTAAGCATGATCAAATGCTACCTGATGCACTTGATGGACATTGAACTCAACATGAGGTACAGGAGGCACACAGTATAAAGATAAATCTAGTGCTTTCTAAAAATAGTGTTGATATCACTCGTTCAAAAAGTGGTCAGTCTTCAAATATGCAGTTCCTGTTTCCCTGCAGTCTTTAACTGCTCATCCATAGTCTGATACAACATCCTTCCTATTAAATCCTGTGCATGACTGTAACAGTTGCTATGGAGAGATTAAGCTACAGAAAGAACTGATGCTAACCCACTGAGAGGAAGGTGGTCCTGAAAAGGGAAGAGTCCAGGTTCCTCCTTTGGACCCAACTTCTGTGTTTGTCTTAAACCATCAAATAAAGCACATCAAGAAGTTGGAGAAGGATCCAAACAAACACTGCTGCTCAAGCTTAGGACTTGTGGCATGTAGATATTCTTTACCTAAACAAATAGAAAGCTTAAGTATGTCTCTGGAGATTTCATCTAGACCCATTTTAGTGATATCATAATCCTGTCATCTGACGTTCTCATGACACTTTAGGTCCTGCCAAGAGCTGCAATTAGAAGTAGTTCCTAGGCTTATAGATGAAAGGTTACGTGTTCTGGATTGGGAAATGCTTATGTGCTCAGTTGGAATTGAATACAGGTACACTAGGCAAGAGAGGAAGGAGCAGAAAGCGGTTGTCTTGAAGAGCATCAGTATAGTTATTTACATTGTTTTCAACAGAAATAATACATATTCTGCACTACTGTGTATCATTACATGGGGTTAAACAGAGAACACTGTACCTTTTTGCTACTCATCTGAGTTAGTGTAACTGTTACTTGTAATTCTGACACAAATACTGAGCACTGTTCTTCACATGACTTCAAAGCAGCCTTTGAGGAGGCCTTGTACGGCTATAGACCTTAATTTTACAAAGTGCAATTTATAAACACAGTTAACTGGAAGCTTTTTACTTGAAATACATATAAAAATGCAATTAACATAGTTTTTGAGGAAAGAAGCAATAAAGCTTATCAGCTTGCTCAGGTATCTTGTATAAGTACCATCAAATCAGCAGGCTTTGTAACGCTGCAGAAGCCTGTCACTGCTATCGTTTCCTTTTCCAGTAGCTCTATAAAGGCTGCCTCTGAAGTCTTTGCTGTCTTCTATAGTTGCAGAGGTTGAAACCCCTCTCCCTTTTACTGAAATGTGTGTGGACTGTAGCTCTCATGAAACAAGAAAGCCAGAACCTGGCTTTTTACAGTTCTAAAAGAAACTGAGAGGAAAATCAGAATATGGTTAGAGTGATGGCAGCAGGCTGAACTATCAAACACTCAACACTGAAGCTCATGCACCAAATGCCTGCTGCCATCACTCTAACCATATTCTGATTTTCCTCTCAGTTTCTTTTAGAACTGTAAAATACTAATTCCAGTTGATGCTGTAATTATCTGAGAAATTAACCCAAATTCTGATAATAGAATTTTTATTAGTATTTTGGCTGTTTTTGCTGTCATAATGTTTCTGTCTTGGGAGCATGTATCTCTCTGATCTTTTTTGCCTAAGAATACCTGAAATTCACTATTAAATTGATTCCAATTTGGCTGATTTGTCAGATGGTATTTTGCCTTTCCAACACCACTTTCTCTTGAGTCACTATGTTAAATTAATTATTTTTTTTTCCTTCTTTCCTCTTCCTGTGATATGCCAGATTAGTTTCCTTCATCTGTGCTTTCTTGGTGCTCTTGTTAACTATTATGTCCCCATTGAACAACTCCTGGTTTGTGAGCCATTGGCTCATAAAAACAAGCAGAATTATTTCCTTTTTCCATAAGAGGATGCCTATGCATTCTTCCTAGTGTATTTATCAGTCCTGAATATAACAAAACAACTGGCGTATTTTTAAGATAATGTGTTTAAACATCATCCAGAGAGTTGAATTGGTCTTTCCAATGAAAAGAGGGACTGACTGAGAATATCAATAAGGCAGAATGAGTGCTAGACCTTCTGCATACACTGATATTACTTTGTGCCTACTTCCTAACTGTTTATTTGTGATTAGAATTAATGTAATTTAATTTAGACTGGAGGGAATATTTCTAAAAGCACCACAAAAACCTATATTTGTTTTTCAGTCAATGAAGCAGGCTGCTAACTGTCCTTGGCAGCTCTGAAAACTCGTCAATTCCTTTAGGATGCCTGATGGTGCAATGTGAAATACATGAAGGCAGAAAAGAGGCACACACAGTAGTCCTTGAAATGTGATATCTTAATATAGATATTTTTTAATGCTAGGAATAATCCAAAATATTTGTCCTATTAAAAAAAAAAAGAGTGGGGGCTGTGAATGGTTTGTACTATGGAGCTTGCAACTCTCTTCTTCCGTGATTCCACAACATCCACTAGTTAATGTTAGGGTTGCTAATTGCTGCAATTTCTAGAATGTTTCCAGAGCTGGAGATCACTGAAGAATCAGATGTTTTCAAATGAAGTTGATTGAATCACTGCATTCAAATTTTGCATTAGATATGTTGAGTAGATTAAGTCATAGCATTCAAATTAATGCTTCTATATAATTTGTCTGAGAGACCTAAGCTTGATGCATTTCTTCCCTTTAATAAGGTTATGATTTCTGTTAATTTATTTTCATGGGATTGGTCTTCTAGGCAATCATTTGGTATGATCTTAAGCTTTTAATCTCTAATACTTAGGGCTTACTGCAGCATGATTAAGCTAAAATTGTGTTTTGACAGGTCTATGGCTGGAGGAACCATAAAAGCAGCTCTGATTTTGGGAGTTGTGAACGTAATGGGTAGTGATGGGATATCTTAACTAGTCTATAAATTTTTGCTTTTCACCCTTTCCACAGTACAGTTATTTTTCTGGTTTTGTGGGTTTGCCTCCAACAGTGAGATTTCCTTCTTCCCCAAAGTGAATGGTATAATTTCTTGAAGTACAAGAACAATAAAGATTCTACAAGACAAGCAAGATCCCTAGGGAGATCAAAGGACCTTCCAGTGACTTGCTTCCATTTCCTGTTTGTTCCTTACCTACTAGCTGTAGCACTTTTTTCCTAATAGTTAATAATAGAGTAGTGCATTTGCACTGATTGCATTTCTCTGAGGAATTACAGCTATTAGTACATATGGATATTGCCACTTAAGTTATAATTATGTTTCTTATCCCCTCTAAATAGGATGAGTTTGGTTTTATTCTTCTTTCAACTTCTTGTCTAGATTGCTACAAGGTAGAGCTTTGATCCTGGGGATTTATCAGTCTTTGACTTTATCTTTTTTAAAGATATTCTATGGAAATGGGAAATGTTCCAAAATATGTATTTTTTAAGGCTTAGAAACATAACAACTTAGTGCTTTTGAAAACATTTAGGAACTGCTCAGACAAAAAACTGTATTTAGAGCATTTAACAGCTGACCTCTATCTTGAAAGGGTTTCATCATCTGTATTCATTATCATGAATGAATATCTAAATGTGACTTTTGGTTGTGAATTTGCAAGGTTAAAATAGTATTGAATTACAAAAAGCAGTTTTACCTTGCAGTGACTTACTAATCAGCCCATGCTTTATTTAAGGCATAAAAAGGTGTGATCTAAAGGCGATAAGAGGCTTTGGTAGAGCAGCTGAAAGTAGAATAGAATGATTTGTTTTCATGTGGTTGTTTTATAGGTTGAAAATTGGTGTCCTCGTTTACCTTGGAGAGCAAAAAATCCTAATGAAGAAGCTGATCAAAAAACAGTGGTAAGGACAGCATTAAAATAAATTATTCACTAATTGTGATTCTTCCAAAAGACTCTGGAATTCTGTATCACTTAAGCGCTAAGAAGACTAGAATTTACCGGTTTTATTCCTCAGTTCCTCAAAACTGTAGGGAAACATCCTTGGCTGTCTGTATGTTGCTCATCATGTATTTTCTTCAGTCATTGCATCATGCTGCAGTCTTGTTGGTAGATTTCCTTTAAAACATTTCTTTCTTTAAACTTTTGAAATGTTGCATGTAGATACTAAGAAAAATAACAAATCTGGAGACCACTCACTAACATTACGTGACCGTATTTGAAACTGTCCATTTTTATTGACCTATGAATCTTGGTCTTACATATAAAATGCCTTAATGGAAGAGGCTTATATATATTTCATTTTTGTAGCAACATTTTGATTACTCTCATTTTTTCCATTTAAAAACTCTACATTATGCAGAGTTGTTTCTAAACTATTATAGCCTAATTATGTAGCACTTAGGTATTTTAGGATATTTTCTTGACTGTATATGAGCATTGCTTACATAATTGAGATACAGGCTGTCTCATTCTGTAAAACCAATTGTTCTTAGATCAGTCTAGCTTTAATATTCCCTTTAAAAATTATATGTTTCTTCCTTCATGATATAATGGGAGACTTCCTTGTATTTGGAAAATTCATGATCTACATGAATCTTCAGCATAGTGTTTTGATTTTATTCTGTGTTTCAGAGATACTTCAACCTCATTTTAAAGCACATGAACAAAAGCAAATCTTGCATTACAGAAATAAATATATTGTGAAACACTGCAAACATATTCTGGGGTCTTCCAAATGCTACTAATTAAAAATCACAGGAATTTATGTGTCTTAGAAATGCCTGTTTAAAGATATATTTAATATTTTAAGTAAAACCAACTTGACTTATATTTTTTAATAAGAAATATAAAGGGAGTTCACATTTGACAATTTGTTTCACTTCTGCACAATACCACTGTTTGAAGAATAATGTTTTGGGGTTTGTTTTTAATGCTTTAATTGAAGGCTGAAATTCGTATCAACTTTGATAATCTCTACAAAATGATGTCAAGACATGAAGAATTCAGGTGGATGATGCTGCGGATCAGACGAATGGCTGATACCTGGATTGAAGCAATTAAATCACTGGCAGAAAAACAAAATTTGGAGAAAAGAAAACGAAAAAAGGTAAGTGAATACATTTTTCATTCCTGCCATTTACAGAAGCTTTTAAGCTTCTTGTTCCAGGAGTGACTTTAGAGTGGATATATCAAATATCTCTAAAAGGCTTATTTTGTACCACTTTTCAGGTAGTGGTTTGCCATTTGAAATTACTTTTACAATGTGTATTTGCTTTCCAAGTACTTTTACATCACTTCCACAAGTCGATCTTTGAATAAGTTTTCTAACCTCTTTAATTTTGGATAGAGTCTATGTCGTAGTTTCTATAGGGAGAAAGTGAATTTGCTGCAAACTGATGAAAGAGTATTTTATGTAGTTGTAGAAAACAACAGTTGTACATGCTCTCTCTGAAATTGAGACTTTAAATGGTGCATTTCTGGTTTGTGTGTGAGTAGACTTAAAGATAACTACTTTGGATCAGCTCACTTTAGACCTCCTGTTAATGAGCTCAGTTTAAAAATCATGAGACTTGTGAAGTGAAAGGTTTTATTTTATTTCATTTAGTTTATTTTTTTTAATTACCTCACATAGTTAAGATAAAGTAAAAAATTGTAAACACAACAACGGGTTTCCCTTCCTGCCGTGTTCTTACTGGAGCCAGTCCTGAGCAACAACAAACAGACCATGTGCAGCCATTTTTCTACCATCTCTTAAGCCTGGCTAGCTGTAGCTCAGTTCCTTGCTTGAGTTTCTCGGTCCTCACGTGAGGTCTAGGCTCCATACTGCAGCTCCAATGTTTGTCACATACTTCAGTCTTGCTGTCCTGCACAGACAGCTTTGATGGGATGCTCTAGTGCTTATTCTTTGCTTTTTAAAAGTCCTTTGAGGGTGCTCTGTAAAACATACGGTGATTTCATCTTAATACATCAACTTCAGTTCTGGGAGCTGCAAGAGATTTGAGCATAATGCTTTGTTGAATGTTGCCACTGTTCTAAAGAGTGAGGGAAAAGGGTTTTAATGCTTGGCAATTTTTATTCTTGGCACTGTTACGTACCCACAATCAGCCCAGGTATGTAATGAAGTGTTTGGAACTCAAGGTCTATAGTTGGTTGGAAAGGCAAGCACAGATTTCAAGGAAATACAGAGAAGACTCTCCTCTTGTGGCAAAGGAGAGATGTTCAGAAAGCACCCTGTTATGCTTATGTGGTCTTCCCAAGTTCTTAGTGGCTTCTTCACAAAAGAAGCTAATGAGAACCATGATTTCCGTGTAGAATTACAGATTTAGTCTTTGTGATCCTGCTCTGGCAGGGGGTTGGACTAGATGATCTTTCAAGGTCCCTTCCAACTCCTAATGTTCTGTGATTATTTGGTGAATAACACCAGTTTTGGGGGTCTGTTTAATTACGAATCTGGTGGCAGATAATAGTGCAAAACAACATGTTAACATTCTTTAATTACTGTTTTATAGAACATTTGCATAATTAAATTATTGAGGTGGGAGTATTGGATTTTTTTGTTGGGCTTTTTTGGTCATAGTTGAAATTTAATAGAAGGAAAAAAAAAGCTGGGAGGTATAATAATTGCATGCTTAATGTCTAATATCTTTAACATATGACTTTCCTTTCCAGATTCTTGTTCATCTGGGACTTTTGACAAAAGAATCTGGATTCAAGATTGCAGAAAACGCATTTAGCGGTGGCCCACTTGGTGAATTAGTCCAGTGGAGTGATTTAATTACATCTCTCTACTTACTGGGCCATGACATCAGGATTTCAGCTTCACTGGCAGAGCTCAAGGAGTAAGGAGATTACTTTCACTTCTGAAACTGGAATGCAAAAAAAATGAATTGTAAACTCTTGATGCTTTTATTAACACTCTATAATTTCTTGAAGCTTAAAATGAAAGTGATAATTCACTAAACAGACAATAAGATTATTTTCATGAGCTAAGTATATGTGCTGTGAAAAAGATAATGTGTTTTCATTGTAGCTTCAGGCTCCTGAGACTTCATAAATGAACGTTGTAATATTCAAACTAAGCAGCTTATACTTTAACATTCCAGGTGCTTTAACCAACTGCAATGGGAAGTGTTACAGACTAGCCTAGTTCTGTGTCATCTCCTTCAGTTTCTGCTATTCTTTACCCAGTTTCTGATTATTTTAAAATGAAGGTTTAAATCCTTTAAACACTTTCCTTTTGATGTACTTAATTGCCTGTGTTAGTTCAAACTGGTACCTCATCTTTGTCTTGCTCAGCATTAGGCATAAGTTGTGTTTTAAGCTTGGGCACATACACTTGTTCTGTAGCTTCCATTTTTCTATAACAAATATGACACAATTTTATGGGAAGCACTTATGTTGTAAAGCCATCAACAGAAGTCAGAACTTATTTCAGATAATTTCAAAGCACACTATATTTAAGCATTCATACTGTATTACTCTCTTAAACTATATGAGGATTTAGTAAAAATTAGCATTTTACTAATGTTTAAACAGATTTTTGCTAACTGCCAAGTATCTTTAGCATTTCAATGTTTTTACGCGTTTCCTGCTTTGAAAAAGATAAAAGTTTTTTGTAAGGGGAAATTATTGATATAAATAGCATTGCAGCATCTATTTAAGGCATTTGGAAAGTAATACTTTTCCACATTCCTCCTTTCTTTGTTTAGGATTATGAAGAAGGTTGTGGGTAACAGATCTGGCTGCCCTACCCAGGGGGACAAAGTTGTAGAGCTCATTTACATTGACATTGTGGGACTCACTCAGTTTAAGAAAACCCTTGGTCCATCATGGGTACATTACCAGTAAGTATTAACACTTATTTGACCTCTTAAGTGCTTGTTTAAAAAGTTTTGTTGAGTGGTATGTCAAAATACTGAGGTGAGCATACCTCTGTGAATTTCAATTTATCTAAAGAAAAAATGTGGGACTTTGTTATCTCTAACCCTTAGTAATAAAGGGACAATTACCTGTGTGTTGTGTACCATCTTTATTCCCTCCCCCACCCAGCAAGTTGGGATTCTTGGATTAAAATATTTTTTTTTAATCTTGAAGAATTGTATAATCTTGCTGACTCATCATCTTGGCTTTTCTTTCTCTCCCTTCTTTACACCTCCCTCCTTTTTGTTCTGTAAATTAGTAGATAAACCTTAAGACGCTGGGCAGAAAGTTGTCTTCAGGAGTAGTTCTAAAGAATAAACTTGCTGGTAACTGCATTTGTTGTTGCTTCTGTACTCTGTAAACATCTTTCCATTAGAAATGGAAGGTGACAGTCACAAGAAATTACTTGGTACAGCCTTACTGCGTTTCTTCTTGCCAGTAACTTGTGCAACGCAAGTGAGGCTTGCTGATTTAAAGTATGTATCAGCATGAACTCAGACTAAATCTAAGACACTGACTCTGATTTTTCTTTACCATACCAAATTAGCTGTGTTTCATGATCCATAAAGTTCAGTAAATCCTACTTGAAGGAAGGTATTGAAAGGTTTTCACTGTCAGCAGAATTGTTTCTCTCTACTTCAAGATTTTCTAGAGCATTGGGTCTTTGCAGTGTAATTTTAAATGAGAGTACTGTGATCAGTGTTGCAGATTAGATTAGTCTTAATCTCTTTTTTGAAGCAGAGAAGTAAATGGATATTCTGTTTTTTAGGAGCTTGCTAATAAAGATAATCCCATTTTCCACTGAGCTACAGTTGGTTGTCTGTCTGCCAGATACAATTTTCACTAGGCAATCACATGCAGTATTGTGGTCAGGATATAAAACTATACATACAAATTTAAAATGTTTTTTCCCTTTTATTTCCATATCCTATCTGATATGTTCTGTAACGGAGATACAGAAATACACCGTGACATTGAGATTATTAGATTAGCTCTTCAATTTTTCCTGCTTATTTCATGAATCGTTAAATCTTAAATTGTCAATCTGTCTTTCATTGATTCCTAATTTGTGGTAATGACTGACTTTTTCTGGTTTAGTAGAGTAGAATTAAATTTAACTCTAAATGAATGCCTTAGTATAGGAGTTTTGATAGGCTTTTGAAGAAGAAAAAACTTACTTGATACCTCTCTTCTACAGCATATCTAGTCCATGCCCTTCTGAAAAGTAGATTGGATGGATTTGTCATTCTTGGAGTATTCTTGCCTACCTTTTACTGGAGACTCCAAGAGATAACCCTAGCTATTGTTTTATAGTATTAAGTTTTTCTTTAAAGTGTTTTTATTGGCTTGATTTCTTGAAACTGTTACTCTTACTCTAGTAGGGTTCTGGGGAATTACTTCCTTAGCCTCTCTGCTGATTTTTTCCTTCATTTCTTTTCTTGAAAATGAGTTCATGGTTTTGAATGCTTTCTTATAATTCAGGTCTTGTGGAGCTTTCATCAAACTTTTTACATTTGTTGGGAATCTCTCTAATTGCTTGATACTGTTCCTCAAGTTCAGCGTACGAAATGAGGTCCAGAGTCTAGCAGAGACTACCAGAATTTATTAGATCAGCAAAATTAATTCATAGCTTTGTGCAAGATACCTTCTATTTGAGGATCTTCTTACAATCATTATTTTTTCTCTCACCATCATGAGTTACCTCACAAATTGTGACAGCAAAATATTTTTAGGTTAAAACTAGTAAGTCCAGTGTAACAGTGTAATTCACAGAATCAGAATGGTAGGGGTTGGAAGGGACCTTAAAAGATCATCTAGTCCAATTTACCTGCCAGAGCAGGATCACAAAACACAGGTAGGTCCACATCACATACAATTGGAGAAATATTTGGAGATTTGGTTTCAGTATTTCTTAAATGACATTTTCTAATATGTATCATTGTTTAATTCATTCCAGTAAAAGAAATGTCACAAATTAAGCTGCCTTACAGCCCTTGTTCTTTACAAACTTCACTTTCTCAGTTGTATTTAACAGCAGTAGGAATAATTCTTTGTCTTGAAAGTAGTGTTTTGCTTTATTCCATGTGCTTTTTCAGCAGATGTGCTGGTCAGCTCAGTCTGGTTCATGCAGACCAGACTCAAATACAAATAAATGACAACTTGTTTATTGACTTAAAATTGGAACAGTGTGTTAGAACACCACCTATGCTTTCAGAACAGTCTCTTGCTAAGAGTGGTGTTTATCATCTTTGAGTCAACTTGAGCCCTGAGGAGATGTTTGGTAATTGCAAATCAGGTTTCTAGAGCTGCTAGCTCAAAAGAATGACCCTGCTGCTCTGAGTATTTCTGAACGTCTGAAATAGTGTTCTGTACATCTGAGATCTCTGGCACCAATGACTCTTGGTAGTATGTGCTGTATCTGTAGTAGAATTGGTGCTGTAGATGGTGTGAATATAGCAAAACAGGTCTCATTTTTGAGTGCACCTTATTTTCAAGCGGAAGAATGCCTGGACATGCTGTGTTTTTCAGTTCTGAAGTCTGGATATCTGAATGCAGTTTATGTGCAATGAAGCAACATAAAAATTAGTAGCTTAATATAGTTTAAGGAATGGAACTCATTGCCTTTCTTAGCACCCGCATCCTCCATACAGCACATAAGAATCTGGTATTTTTTCATTTTTCTACAGTCTCTCTAGCAATGACTCATTCCCATATGCCAAAAATCCAACTGGCTTTATTCTTGAAATAAATTAACATGACAGCTACCCTGAAAAATGAGCAACTTTCCTGCTTCTTACACGTTCTCTAGAATACATCTGTTCTAGGAGGGTTATTTTCTGACTAAGTTATTACATTTTAAATGCAAGGACTGGGTGGCCTGAAAGTTGATGTGTATGTTTGAAAGGATTTCCATAGGCAGGTCTGAGCTGCTCATGGTCTGAGCTGGCCAGACATAAGCCAAAACAGTCTGGAGTCCGTGTGCCTGTGCTTGCAAGTTACTGTCTCTGAGTTCAGTGCATCCACAGAGCTTCCAAACCAGAACGGGTTGGGTTTTGACCAGCTTGCTCCCAGGAAGATGTCTGCAGCCACTGACATATACGTACACTTTATTTAGCAGTTTATGCTGGCGTGAGCACTAGCTGCTGACAGCAATGGGTACTGCTGGAAAGCATTGCTTGTTTAAACAAAGATGAAGCATATGTAAGCATATTATAACCTCAGGTGGAAGAAAGATAAATGTGTTTACGTTTTTTTACTAGGTCAGCCTAGCTAAAATTGTGCTTACATCCAATATTTATGGAAAACAGCTCACTTCAAAAATGGTGATAATACTGAGTTAGTTTTTTCTAAGCCCAAAAAAGAAGACTTTAATATGGATGCTTCTATAAGCAAGTGAGAGCAGAGTGAATAACTAAAGTTAAAATGACACTAAATTAACCTCCTTCTTTAAAATATATCCCTAATTAAAAAAATCCCAAACTGTTTTGCCGTTTTGAATATGAATTATTTCATGTTAGAAATGCTAAAATGTTGTATGCAAATTTCCACTTTTGACTTTAAAATAGTTCAATTGAAGGAGTTTCAAACCACCAAGTGAAACAAATGTGGAATATGGTACTTGGACAGACAACCAAGGCATTCCTACAAAGGTTAAAATATTGGTTGAGCATAAGTGACATTAATTATGTTCACTTCTAAATTTTCAATCTTTACCAGTCTGTCACAGTTTTGCGTGGCTGGGTTCTGGTAGAGAAGGAGGGGCTGCAGGGGTGGCTTCTGCAAGAAGCAGCCAGAAGCTCTCTGCAGGACCCAGAGAGTAAACATCGGCAGATTCAAGGCCAGAGTCATTGCTGACCAAGGCCGAGCCCATCAGTGACAGTCACAGTGCCTCTGGGAATCACATTTAGGAGGGAAAAAAAATGCAAGCAGCTGCATTTTGCCACCAGAGAAGGGAATGAGAAGATGTAAGAAACTCTGCAGACACCAAGGCCAGGGAAGAAGGAGGGGGCAGGGGGGATGAGGCGCTCCAGGTGCCAGAGAGAGAGAGAGAGAGAGAGATTCCCCTGCAGCCCATGGAGAAGACTATGGTGATGCAGGCTGTCTCCATGCAGATGGTATCCCCCTGATAATGATGGGCAGCAGAGATTCCATCTACAGTCTGTGAAGAGACCGACCCATGCTGCAGCAGGTTTGCTGGGGGACTTGTGACTCTGTGGGGGACCAGGTTGGAGCAGTCTGGGCCCAAAGGTCAGCACCCCATGGAAGTGGGCTGTGCTGAGGCACGTGGTGAGGATATCACGCCCCGACAGAAAGGACTCACAAGATGTTTGTGGGGGACTGTATCCTATGGGTGGGACCCCACAGTGCAGCAGGGGAAGGGTGTGCAGAATGCCCCCTGCCCCAGCTAAGAAGGGAAACAACTTGTGAGGAACTGACTGAAACCCCCATTTCCCCATTCCCTGCCCCTCCCTGCACTGCGATGTCGGGGGGAAGAAGGGAGCGAAATCATGACTAAAGTGAAGTCTGCTAAGAGGGGAGGGGTGGGGGGAGGTGCTTTAAAATCTGGTTGCACTTCTCATTATCCAACTCGGGTTTCACTGGGTGTGCAGGGCAGTGTCATGAATTAGTTTTCTTTCCTTTATTCGGTGTTGAGTCTGTTTTGTCCATGACACTAATTGTGGAGTGATCTCTCCCTGTCCTTATCTCCACTCCTGAGCCTCTCAATAGATATCTTCTCCCCCCTGTCCAGCTGAAAAGGGGAGTAATAGAGCAGCTTTGGTGGGTGTCTGGCCTCCAGTCAGGGCTAAACCACCACACAGTCCTTTCCTGCTGCATTTCAGTGATCAAGTTCACCACTTTAACCTTTGATCTCTCATACCATTTCTGCACACAATTGCACTTTCTCTCTTTGCCAACTTTATGCCCGAATCATAGGATTTTTTGGTTTGTTTCCGCTGCTTCCTGGCTCAGCTTAGTTTCCATTGCATCCCACATCCTGTCCTGCCTCAGAGACCCTGTGTGTATTTGGCATAGCGACACTGAACAGTTAATACATCTCAGTGCAGGAAAAAAGAGAGGAAACACAGCATTGAGATGATCACATGTGATATGGTTCTCCTTACTTATATAATTTGACAAATTCCAGTGATGTTGCATTTTTTCAGTAGCTTTCACCTATTTTTTTATTCCCCTGCACTCAAGTACCTGGCCAAAAGCTGTATATTTGATAAGAATTTTGTTTTAAGGCCTGCCAAGAAATAAAAGGGCTTTTATTACTGAATGATTCATCAGTGCAGAAGTTGTTTTGGTCCAGCTGGAGTATTTTGTGTGATGCAGAGATAATTGCCACTGTTGTAAAATATTTTCATTGAGAACAGTTGACATAAAGCACTGCACAGAAACTGATCTGTCAGCTTTGTGGTTTGGTGAATCATAATGTGTTGTGTATTTTGACTTTCTTATTGCTTGAAAGATCTCTGTGAAGATAGGGAGGGGGAAAAAAGTAAATTTGCTCTATTTGTACTTTAAAATACAAAGGTGACATTTCATATGAGAGTTTAGAAGTGGGGTTCTTTGTATTTTACAATTCAGTGGATGCTTTAGAGAAAGAAGCAACACGTAAGAAATGTGTAAATGTATTTTAGGGACTGAATTATTTCATCTTAGAAAGCTGAAAATGGAGCTAAGTTCTTTCACCTTTTGGAGGGCTAAATCCTGTCAGATTTTAAATCTCAAATCCTGATGTTTTACTGAACAGACTGTATATGGAATTGGGACATGGGAAATGTTGACGACTGTAAGAAATATAGACATTTTAAATGGCAATTTTTGCAGCTACCTCCCTTCTCTACCACTTGTGAAGTTGCATTTTTTCCTTGGCAGTGATACAGTGCACTGTGGTGAAAGTTCATGACTTTATAACATGGTGGCACATGATGTAGGAACACGTCCCATATCAGTCTTTTCCAAAAATTTTGTTTGTGGAGAACTGGCATATGGTAAGGTCAGCAGTTTTGGAGCTATACAATCCTGTTCATTTGCAGTGGAGTCAGTGGTCAGTATGATGGCCATAAAGTTCTGGTTTGGTGGGCTGCGTTTTGGAATTGTAACTTCTGGAATCTGTATGCTGGAATAGAATCATAGAGTCTTTAAGGTTGGAAAACACCTCTAAGATCATCAAGTCCAACTGTCAATGTGTGCCCTCTTCATACTTAGACTTCTGCCTTTCATGCATTGTGGGCTCTTTTTTGAAGGGACCTGCTTGTAAATGAAGTAATTTTCTCCAAGGAATTATTAGGACTTTAAAGGACTGAGGGTGAACCTTTTATCCCAGACCCTTTCTAATCTGATGCCAAGGTTCCTCTCAGTTGTAGAATGGCTGCTGCAGCTATATTGTTTCTTCAAAAATCTCTGACAAAATGTTTAATGATAAAACAACTAAATGACCTGTTTGACTGCAAACATTCAGTAAATTAAACTCTCTGCAGTGCTTCTCCAGTAAGTCTAATTAACCCGAAAGTCAGAACCTGGAGACTAAATACAATTGTCTAAAGACAAAGTACTATTCTGCTCTGATCTTCTTGACATGTTGCATTGGTTTTATAATAATGGGTGAGAACATTAGAAACTAGATGAAGAATCCTCTGTTCTTATGTCTAAATTCTACTTCAGAGCCCCGGGAATGTAGGTGACCACAGTACAATTCCTGTAAGCTTTACTTGGATGTTAAAGAACAAAGACTCCCTAAATAAGCTCTAGGGTTGGTTTTGTATGTCTGATATATCCTTGAAATTGTTGATTGTAAAGTGTTTGTGAATGTAATACGAACAGGAAAAATTTGTAATTAAAATGTGCCTTCAGTTTATAAACAAAAGTTGCAAACAAAAGCAAAACACATCCTAATTAGCTTTCCTAGATATATATACACACCTGCTTATATATACATATACCTGTGTGCCTACATTAATTTTAATTCTTTTTTAGGTGTATGCTAAGAGTTCTGGATTCCTTTGGAACTGAACCAGAGTTTAACCATGCCCATTATGCCCAGTCTAAAGGCCACAAGACACCGTGGGGAAAGTGGAACCTTAATCCCCAGCAGTTTTATACAATGTTCCGTAAGTATACTTCTGATTTCAAGTAAGTTGGAGCTTGTAGAGTTTTGCTTAGATATTTTCCTTTGGAGTACAGAATTTTTGTATTGAGGTCCTGGAGCATGTCCAGAGAAGAGCAGCGAAGCTGGTGAGGGGTCTTGAGCACAGCTCTCATGACGAGCAGCTGAGAGAACTGAGGTTGTTCAGCCTGGAGAGACAGAGGCTGAGGGGAGACCTTATTAGTCACTACAACTGCTTGAAAAGATGTCATAGCCAGATGGATGTCGTTCTCTTCTCCCAAGTAACAAGTGATAGGACAAAAGGACATAGCCCCAAGTTGAGCCAGGGACATATTAGGAAAAATTTCTTCACCAAAAGGGTTGTCAGGCATTGGAACAGGCTGTCCAGGGAACTGGGTGAATCACCACCCCTAAAGGTATTTAAAAGATGTGTGGTTGTGGTGCTTCAGGACATGGTTTATTGGTGGACTAGGCAGGGCTGGGTTAATGGTTAGACGTGTTGAGCTCAAAGGCCTTTTCCAACCTAAACTGTTCCATAAAAGAGAAGTTGATGGTGTTATAAAATGCAGCTGCTGAATGGGCAGAATTGTGTCAATAAGTCTCTGTAGGCTTTGCAAAAGCCCTATCATGTTTTCATCCAGCGATCAGAAAATTACAGGATTTATATCAACTTGATATAAATAATGGTAGGGAACTTTATTCCGAGGGCACCTGTGGAAAGCAGTGACTGGCATTTCCTTCAAGCATTTTTTAGTTTTGCCTTCTGAAATCCTGCTATGGAATCAAACTGAAGTTTGTGACTGTGGTGTTGTATTTCTGCTTTTTTTTTTCTCCCACAACTACTGAGATGCACAATTCCTTTGCTGTTTCTTTGCATTCAAGATTAATAAACTAACACTCCACAAAATTAGGGTTTTTGCCTCTACTTCTTTGTGGATTTCTTAAAATTTTCACCTAGCTTGTTTTCATGTTGTGAACATTCATCCTGAGGGGACCCAATGCACATTTATTTGCCAGCAGTGCACAAAGCTATTGAAAAACAAGTAGTAGATTCCAGCACTGCCTTAGTATGATTAAATATCTCGGGGAAAAAAACCAAAAACAAAACTAAAAAAAGAAACAACATAAAAGAATTTTGTATAAACTGAGTCAGATTACATTATTTCAGTGATCTACAACAGCCATAATCTTTGAATTTACAGCACTAAATTCTAGAATCAAAGTATCTTTCTCTTGTATGTTGTAGCATTAGTCTGGGTTTATCTTTGAAAGGTGCAAAAAGATTCATTCCTACCAGCGAGGCTGAGGGTGTGTGAGGCTTTGGAAAGAGGAAACTGCATGCTGTTGCATGCACAAACTTCTCAGTCCAAGTCTGTAAAGAAACACTCGGTAGCGACCTGCCTGACCTCCAAACTTTGGTGGTGGTCCCTGCTTGAGACTAAGGCTGGTGCATGCTCTGTTCACTCTCATCACACTTCATAGTCAAATCTTTCAAACTTTTCTGCTTTTCATAGCAGAATTATACATGCTGCTGCCTGGTTGACGTGCTTTTGATTTGAGTTGCCTTGTAAAATTCTTGAGAGGCATATTTTGTCTGTCAACAGTTGCTGTGCAAGTTGTTCCTCAGAAATATAAGTGAAGGTTGTTCAAAAGATAAAAGACTGCATTCACAGTTGTTTCCAAGCAAGTAACAAAATGCATGGTGGGGAAGTGTGACTTGGAAGTGGTTGCAGAGTTTGTGTCTTAGTAAGCGAAGCTTGTTCCACATCCACCTGGTTTGCTAATATTTATTGGTTTATGTCCTAAACAGAAAAGGAGCCAAAAGCTCCATCATGCTTTATTTAAGTAGCCCAGCTCTTGGGAAATTTGTGTGCAGTCCTGTTGAAGATAGCAGCAAGGGTGATGATGCACTTGAGGAAAACAGTTGTGTGAATACTTGTGGTGCAGCTGCATGCTGTGTGTCTGCACTCTTCAATCCCACTCCATGAATTGTAGAAGTAAATCTCTGTGGAGATGATGCCTGTTCTGGCAGCAAAAGCTGCTGCTACAGTCTCTTGTTCAGAGCGAATCACTTCATAATGAATTTGCAGAAGGCTATGACTATTGGAATTTCAATATATAGCCATTTCATATTTTTTACTGCTGGAGATGACTGTGGATTTTCCTTTGCAGGAAGAGTGGTAAATAAACTGCAAGCAAATTCATTTTGAAGCATGAATGATTCCAGTGCTATAGATTATTCAAGGATTTTGCTTCTTTTTGTACTAGGTGCAAAAATGTCAGCATGCTTTGCAACATTTAAAATTTACTTTTGTTTTTTGTTCTCTGCTACAGAGATAGCACTATCTTTATGGGGTTATGGCTAAAAGTGCATGTTATACATCAGTAAAGATTTTATGATGGATTGGAACTCTGGACATCTTCCCAAAATCCCCAGACTCTATTAATGTTTTAAGAACTCATGATTATAAGGGCAGAAAATTATTACTGAGCCACAAGCAAGCCATGCTCAAACTTGTGGCATAGTGCTAAATGCTTCACTGTTCTCTGAGCTTTCCAGAAGCATGAGAGGGGAGGGGGTTTCCCTTTTTTATTTTCTAATTTATATTTATGCAAAATAACTGCACTGGTAGTTTTAAAACTGTATGATCTTACTTAATCTCAGTGCTGTTTGAGGCACTGAATTCCACCAGTTCTTAAGTGCTAACTTCAACAAAGGTTTATTTTTCTTTTGAGTGTACTACTGCCTTGCCTCTCCTTTGAATGCAGTCAGTCAAAAATATGAAAGGATGGGAAAATGCCCCTTCTCAGGCATATTTGCAAGACGTGGTTTGCTGTGCTGAAGTCTAACAAGTCCTTGTGCTGAAGCGAGTGCCTGGCTGTTGCTGAGGCATTTGTTTTGCAGAAAAAGTCACTGTCATTTGAAAGACTAAACGTAATGGCAGAGGGAAGCGTATGCTGAGTGTGGTTTCTCTGTTCCACTGCATTATCCTGTTGGCTGATTGTTCAAGAATCAAAAAGTAAAACCTCATAATTGCAACAGATTTTGGGGTATTTGGTTTTTGTTTGTTTTAGAACTCCAGCTGTAGCCTTAGCATCACATGTATCTTAAGTGCTTAGGGCATTGTCTTTGGGATTTGGCTTTGTTTTTTAACTTTACACAGTGTGCTTTGTAAGAATTAGTCAGTTTGAGTGCCAGAATTTAAAAAGGAGGCTTGTAGAGGAGATCCTAGTGTTCATTGCAGCCTATTTCAACGTAGGCTTGGGAAGCTGTGATGCTTCTCAAAGGGATGCAAAAATGCTACACATCTGAGTAATTTTTATATGATAGGGATGTTTTTTTTTTTTACCTGGAGCCCTGAATGTTGGAGTCCATCCTGGAATTAAGAGAAAAAAAAAAACCCAAACCACCAAAAAACCACACAAAACAAAACAACAAAAAATCCCAGAAGTTTCAGTGAGCCTATAGGTCTCTGTCTTTATAAGAGGAAAACAGTGGCTGGTATTGCTGAGTGTCACTGTGGACAAAGACCAATAGAGGCTAAAAATGATGCAGAAAACCAGAAGTAAATTGCACATCCTTTGCATGAACTTTATTTGTCTGGGCACTGAATTAACATGACAATTTTTCTAACATCAGTTGTCACCGTTCAATATTCTATGACAGATATATCTAAGTGAATTAGCAGTGAGATCTGTTTTTTGATTGGCATAGTATGACTTTGTTGGCTAGTAATTAGCATGGATATGCAGTGAGTTGGCTGGTTGGTGTTAGCTCTTCCAATACAGGAGGTGAACCCAACACATTTACTAAAATTTGTTTATGTCATTGAGCAACAATCATCTTTGTTAACAGACACAAATCTGTTGGATTTTTTCAAATTTTTGGTCTTGCATCTCTGAGATTGTCAAGCTGGATTTCTTCTGGTTCTCTTATCTCTAACAGTAAAATAGAGCTCAGGACACACAAAATCATTCTCATTGGCCTCAGTCCAGCTACAGAATTGTTACTGCCAGAAAATACCTGCTTGCTTCAGTAGACCTAAGTGGCACAACTTAAAATTATTAAGAACTACTCTTGATAATAAAGCAAACAAATGTATCTCAGTATGAATGTGACGGAAGTGATCTGTGGAATACTATGTTCCTTAAACCTACTTTTCTGACAACGCTCACACTTGTGTTGCATTAAGTGTTGCTTCAAAAGGTTTTGAATATGCTCTGTTTCTTGCAGCTCACACTCCGGATAACAGCTTCCTTGGATTTGTGGTAGAGCAGCATCTGAATTCCAGTGACATTAAACACATTAATGACATCAAAAGGCAGAATCAATCTCTTGTTTACGGCAAAGTAGATAATTTCTGGAAGGTGAGTTTTATATACTCATACCCTTGAGGAAATTTATTTTTATCACTATAATAAAGCATTAACTCTGAATTTAAAATGTATCCCTTATCTTTAATTCTGTTTAGGTTTTTTTCCTAAAAATAAGCATATTTAAATAATTACATGGAATATTTTGAAGTCTTTCTGATGAGGAAGCTTCTGTGCCAGTTACAAACACCTTTTGCATAGAATAAAAAGCTTTTACAGTTCTGGCATTGCAATAACTTTGGAAAATGTAGGTGGTGTTAGAAGTAACAAGAAATTTAAGGTGACAGAGGCTTCATGAGCTTTAATCAGTCATAAGCAAACATGTATTTCAAATATTTATTTTCTTATATTTACAACTAAAAATGGTCTGCATTTTGAACTGGAAATTGTGTTTCACCAAAGCCCCTGGAAGTGTTCAATCTCATTTCATCTCCCTGTAATGATATCAGTGGGGTTTTTATTAAATATTACGATTACTGCTCTGCCTCCCATCTGCTGAATAACACCACCGAGGTTTGGTCATATTTTCCCCAGGCTTGGGGAAACAACTTAACTTGTTGTTAAGTTCACTGCGGTCTCAGCTTTTTGTCCACTGTCTTTTTCTAGAGCTCCTTCCAGGCTGCCACACCTGGCAGTGTCTCATGTGGTTTTCAAAGAAAAGTGATTACCTACTAATAACTGGATTTCCTCCAAGTTACCTCTAGCTCTGTGTGCCTGTGTACTCCGTACTGATCGGTACTTGCTGTGCTATGCTTGTGACCAAGCAATAGGACAGCATTGAGAGCACCTGTCTCTCACATTTTCTTTCCTTTTCTCTTCAGTGTCATAAGAATATCAGCCTTGCACAGTTTTCTGAACACAAAAGCAACATTTATTTTGATAATTGTGATTATATAGCATAAATTTTTCAGAAATTACTTACAAATTAGTGACCCATCTGTGGGACAAACCAAAAAATTAAAGAAATGGGAGAACATTGTCAGTGTTTATGGCAGCAGAAAGATAGAGCTGAATGCTTCTTGGCTTCTGTGCTGAGAAAAATATGTATATTGATTGTATTTTTGGTTGTGATCGCTCAGGTTTGTATCTGAGTGAGCTTACTGCACTAAGCCATGTTAATCTGTCTCATAAAAGGAAACTTCACATTGCATTGTAGCAAATACTGTGACAATTATTCTGTTTGGCTCAGGGTATAGAACGACTTGGTGTGACCCAGCTGCAGTCTCTTCTATCTGCAGAATGCTAGAGCAGAGATCCTTTCCTTAAAGTCTTCTAGGTGAGGCTCTTGTGCTTTTAGTCCACGATCTCATTATCAGTCTCTCAGGATCAGTTGTGTGCAATACTCATCTGTGCTTCCTGACCTGATTTGTAGGGCATATCAGCAGAACTTGGATTTAAGGAACAAGAGAGTTGCTTAGTCACCAGGGGTGGTTTTTTTTTCACTGACATATATATCTTTCTTGGTTTATTCAGTCTGCATGATTTCAGAAATAGGTATTAATGGCTTATATGCCCAGAGGGGAGATTTGTGACTGCCTAGTCTGATATTGTGTGTGACACACAGGATATTCATGGGCTGATTAAGACAAAATCATGACTTTCTGGAGAAGAACATCCAATCTGGATTATTATATAGCTCACGATGGAAATTCCACTACTTCCTATGGTAAAATCCCTGAGTTAATTGCCTTCTCCCTTAAGACTTTGCATTATTTCTAGTACAGATTTCCAAATGGTAGTTTCCAGTCTTAGTAGCAGTTATAGACTGTCTACTGGACTGATGATGTTTCTGTTCTGTTTCCCTGTAGGAATACATAGGTTGAGGTCAAAGTTAACACGTAGTTGTCTCCTGAAAAGCCTGTGAACTGCTGAACCAGTGAGAGCTTTGTGCTTTGTAATCCTTAAGTGTTCTCACGTGTCTGTTTTCTCTCAACCTCTTCCACATTGTTCAGATTCCTCTTGAAAAGTGTTAGCAAAGGGCACACAGCCATCCCAGCACCAAATCAAAGTGCAATACTATATGCACTATTATACGTGTCCCCTTTTCACCATTAGGAGCTTGTATTTAGATGACTTCTCGGCAAAAACACTTGTATCTTTTTTTATTTTATTATTTTTAGCCCTACAGCTTTTCAAGTCACCACTCCATTTCTATAGGTATTTCCTGTCCTGTATCTTCCAAAATGTATGATTTATGATTTAATACCTGGCCATATTAAAATGCTTACTGTATGCTTGCTACATCAGGCACATTAAAACTGTAATTTGCAGGCTGTAACTGCAGTCATGCACATGTGCACTGGTACATAAAGTGTAATCTCTGCAGACAGGTTTTGAATTGGTGACAGTGTAGGATGTCTTATCTAGAGTGATAAAATCCAATTCTTATGATAAACAGAAAGCCTGGACTAATCTTGTTTCTGTGTAATATGCTTATTTCATGTTTCCTTCATTTTCTCTGTTTGGATCTCTTTTCATCTGCCACCATGGCTTGTACTGAAACCAACTAATCTATTTATCCTGCTACTTTTCTGTATATTGAACATGGTCAATTAACAAAAAGTGTAAATCTCCACAGAATACATGCCACTGCTGGGTCTGATCAGTCCTTAGAGAAGGACAGTATGAAGAGGAGGGCATTCTGGTTCCAGACTGAGGTCCTTTTGGGAAATACCAGTTGCAAATAAATTAATTTTAAACCAGCCAGATTGAAACAGAACTGAAGTACACACAGGACCTTTTTCCCCTGTGGGTGGGACTAGAATAGCCAACTGCCATCATGGTTGAATATAGTCACGGGCATGCCAAACTACTTGTCATTTCATCTTTGGTAGAAATCACCATATTCCCAGCCCTGCTGCCTGGCTGAGCATTGTGGATGAGGCTAGCTCAGACAGCTCCCTTAAACTGCATGAACTGGGTTATTTTAGCTAAAGAGAATTATGGATTGCTTACAGACAATATTCTGTCTTCACACATCATTCAATGGGGCAAAACTCTGGTATGACTGTGAAGAGTAACAGTGGGAGGAATACAGGGATGATGTCTGTTAGCTCAGCTGGATACAGGAAAAAATGTCAGTCCATGGCCTGAGACCAGAGTAACAGTGGGAAAGTCTCAGTACATCTTGCTGGAGGTCAAGAAGGATATAAGCTGCAGAGACTGTAAGATACATTTTGTTACCTTCCCTCTGATAACTGAATCATTTTTAAGTAGGTTGAGGATTACAAATAGGAGTAGTATTTTTAGATAAATAATTTCACTACATTTCTAAAGGTTATCCTTAGAGGAAAGCTCTCAAGGGCAACATTTGCCAAGTTTTGGATGCTTGTTGTAATGCAAGGTTTGGGTTGTTGTCTGGGATTTTTGACAGGGCTAAATTTTAAAGTCCTATCTCTGCCAAAGTGAAAAATAAGGAGTGAATAAAATGTGAGTGAAACCCATAATGCTCTCCATTATCACAATTGGCTTTAATTACAGAATATTGCAATTAAAAGGGAATGTTTGAAGCCTTTCATGTCATCTTTTCCTTTGTTGTTCTTTCTGCAACTTTCTGTCATACTATTCCAACATTTATACCCTTAATCCTAGAAAGAAGAGTCAAGGATAATTTTACACTATTTGCTGGGTTTTTGTGGAGTGCTGTGAGGAAAGTCAGAATTTTGCTTGTGTCAGAAAATACCAATCAGTGCCTAACATACAATTCTGTGATGATTGCTTTAGTAGAATTTATTCTAGTTTATTGCAGTTGTCTTTAAAATATTTATATATTTAAAGACAAATTAATGTGTGAGTTTGTTAGTAATGCCACTTGACAAGATGGGCATTCTTCTTGAATGCATACTGTCTGCATAGCCAGTTTTAAGAATCAGAGATGGCAAGTGGTTGCATTTAACTTGTTCTCAATGGGAAAGTACATAACCAAGTCTGTTCTTACTCACTTCTCCCCTCTGACACACATGTGGTTTCCCTGTCATATACCCTATTGCGTGAAGTGGGAGGAAGAAAGTGGGGAGATGTCAGAGGCAATAATTATATTCTAAGAATATTTCTGTTCTGAGCAAAGATCAGTGTCTGGCTGTTGGCAGCATTTCCTTTCTCTTCTTTTTGTGCTTCACATTTGACAACAGACTTTGAACATTTCACTTCATTTTTTTTAAGCTAAACCAAACATCATGGGAGAAAAGATCCTTCTCAGCTCTTCTCTCCAATGTGGTCAGGGTACTCATGAACTTGTCTCATGGCGTTCTTGTCTTCCTCCAAATTTGCAGTGGCACTGTGGGCTTATCTATTGATAGAAGCCTACCCTGGTTGCTGTCACGAGGCATTGGGAGCACTGTCCTGCTTGGTGCCACATATTAAAATGAGCCAGACACTCTAGTTAACAACGTGTCTGATACTTACCATTTGCTTCTGAAAGAAGTATAGATCAAAAACAAAGTAAATCAAAGCAAATGAGCAACTAAGTGCACTAAGGAAGTATACGTGTGTACACGTTTGAAGGCTTATTCTTCAGCATTTGTATTACAAATTGAATTTCATTTATGAAGAAGGACAGAAAATGTTTTCCATGAATATTTAATGTTTCAGACATGTCAGTGATCCACTTCTCTTTTTGCAGAACTCTGCAGCTAGGAAATGAATTAGTGAGGTCTTAGAATACCGATTAACGCAGCCATCTACTAGTATTTGATTAGTACAAAACCAACATAACCTTTTCTTTTGGTGGTCTCACTTCCTATTTTATTCTGTACCCCTTCACTTTTCTGCTTCAGCACTTCCAGTGCACAGCATGTCTCATTGTTAGCTCTGGAATTTTTCATTCAAAGGACAAGAAATTCCTGCTTAGGTATTAGTGTGCGTTACATGACAATTAAATTGTCAAATCTGTCAAAAAAACCTCAGTGTAGGAAAAGGAGAAAACTTCATGGATAAGCATGAAGAACTAAGAAAAGATAAGGATAGGGAACTGATAGGATATCTGGCAGATCTTGAAGAACCCAGGTCTTTATTCTGATTTTTTATTTGTTCTTTGTGCAAAGATATGTGTGCAAATAAATAACATCTCTATATGTGCTACTGTGTATTTTATGCAGATAATGTGGTAGGCACCTAACAAAGAAGCCATAAATGGACATTCAAGGAAGAGCAAAAACATGGCAAAGTTGTCATGCTTCCTTAGCATATTCTCTTTTATTTACAGCTTTTTTCACCCCAAGGTATTTTCTAAATGTCTCTGTCTTGATAAACTGACTGTTGAGACACTCTTAAGATCTCAGCAAGAAGTAACTTCAAAGCACTTGTCTGATCATGAACCTATGCAGTCATTTTTGCTTCCATGGTGTTCTCTGTCATGGAATCCCTAAATCTGTTAGCTATTGTAATTTTGTTGGGTTTATATAGTTTGCACTTTATTAGTTTCAGATTACTTCTTCACGCTCATCATGAAACATGGAATCCTCTCCAGATCCCTTTATAAATTCAGTACTCTGCATTAAGTACTCCATGGCTAGCAGTTTGAAAGTTTCACATTTGAGATCCAAAAGACATCATCTCTTTGTTTTACCACTGTATTGGTTTAACCCCTGGAATATTGATGTACCTTCAGTTCTCCAGCATTTGGGCTGTCTTCTAGTTTCCTCAGTAGAAACTGGGATTTGGAGACAGCCATAGCTTCTCTGAGCAGCCTCTTCCAGGGCCTCACCGCCATCACAGAGAAGAATTTCTTCCTTACGTTTCATCTAAATCTCCTCTCCTTCAGCTTAAATCCATTCCCCCTTGTCCTATCACTCCCTGCCCTTGCAACCAGTCCCTCTCCAGCTTTCCTGTAGCCCTTTTAGGTACTGGAAGGCTGCTATAAGTTGTCCCTGGAGAATTCTCTAGGCTAAAAAACCCAACTTCAATCTGCCTCTTAGAAGATGTACTTTAGCCCTCTGAGCATCTTTGTGGCCTCCTCTGAACTTGATTCAGCAGTTCCATCTTTCTTGTATTGGGAACCCCAGACCTGAAAGCAATAAAAAGATCTTTCCTACTACTTATTTTTCTGCATTACATTTGTCCAAGCTTTATAAAATTGCTGTGTTCTGACTTATTCAATGTAAGAAGTGAGACTGGGGGTATAGGCTGGTTTAAATATGTGTCACAGTTTGAAATTTCAACTTGTAAATCTTTAGGGCTCCAATTCAAGCTTTTCTGTAAGGTAGTTGGCCTGCATTTCTGCATATATGGGGCTTAGTTTCATTCAGTGCCAAGTGTCTGGTGTTCTGTAAGGGCACCTGGATAGTCTAAAACTGCAAAACACTGACGTGTTGATGGCAGAGTTGTTAATTGCCACCATCTACCATACCAGAAAACTAAAAGCAGAGTGTAGTTCTTAATGCATCATGTTTCTAACGCGTTTTTGTAGCTTTTAGACTTAAATTTTTCACCCACCAAACTTAAATTTTCAACCCTTCAGACTGTGTCTTCTTGTCGACATTATCTTAGGGAAAGACTTATCAGACAGTTGTCATTTGGTTTTTTGATGAGAAAGGCCTTATGATGGTGCTTTTAGAAGTGGGTGGAAATAATTGAAGAGCAGTAATAACAGTTCTGTAGTCAATGATCAACAGAAAGTACTTTCTTGAATGGCATGTTTATTTTAGCTGCTGAAAATTGTTTCAAAAAAGGTTTGTATGACTGTTACTCACTGTTATTCTCCAATTTTGAATCTTAAAAGAAGTGATTTGGTATTTGTGGCTTTGGTTTGTTTTTTTCTGGGATTATCCTTCATGCTCCAAGTCTAGATTTGCAGTATGGACAGCAGGTGAATAACGCAGTCTGACCTAAACTCTGTAGAGAATGTTGATTTTGCATTACTAGCCAGCAGCTCATGGTCTGTTCTCTTTGAATTAATTTTGGAGAACGTAAAAATCTGGAGTTTAATGGCAAATTCATTCAGATAGAAGAGTATCTATATCTGCACCTGAGGAAGCAAACTCAGGAAGTGGATTAACAGTTGAAGGAATGTTGATATTTTGTTTGCTAATCACATTTCTTTATTTATACTTACTTTCTATTTATAAACGCATATTTATGCTCTCCGTTTCTAATTCAATGTTTTTAATAATTAGAATTGAGGTTTGTGTCAATTATTTTTGTGAAGTGGCTCATTACAGCATATACTGATCCAAAAATAATGCTTTTAACAAGGAATGTGGAAATTCAGGACTACTTAAGATGCAAAACAAGACAAATGTTAGAGTTCTATGCAAGGTGTAAAGTGCTAATGGTGTTTTTATGGTACTTTATAGATGATTATGAAAGCAGTTGCTTTTGATTCAAAGTGCATAAGGGAATAAAGGAGTGACAGTTTTGTGGATTGTGCTTTCTGAATTTTTGGGGGTGTTTTTTTGGTTTGCTTCCTTCAGAAATGCTGTTGGAAAAATTAAAAACAATTGCTTTATGTACAGAGAATAAAGCAAAGATGCTGCTCTCTGTTCCTATTGTTCTTCATTTGATTAAAAGGAGGGATGCCCCTTGTGGGATGAAAGACTTTCCCCAGTTTTTGTGTGTTGCTTTGTCATGTTTTTACTTTTGGGGTTTGAAAACTAATTAATAAAATTCTTACATAATGATCCCTTTACTTACGCTTATCTGTGAGGTTTCCTTTGTGAGGAAAAATGATTTCTATAGGCTCTGCAGCACAGTCTGCTGCAGTTACCCTTCTCATGGAGGTGAAAACCCAGTGATGCCATTTTAAAGTCCATGTTTTTTCTAAATAATGCTACTTGGCATACTAAATTTATTATCGGTGGTTTTAGACTCTGAACCAGGAAAAACATTAGTCACATACTTAAGTAATGTTCTGTACTAAGGTTATGGGTGGTTAATTTAATATTTCTTTGCACTTGCAGAGATGCCTAAAATGTGCTGATTTTATCACTATGTTTTTGCTTTGCTAGATCATATTGATTGGTTATATATTAATTTTAAATATAATTTTTCTGCTCAGTTAATTTGAATTTATTAGTAATACTTATTACATATTTCTGTAATTTCAAGGGTTTAAGTAAAAACAATCCTTGCTCTCTCCCCCTAAAAATACTTCTGTATACATACAGCATGGAAGCCTGTATATCCTTAGTATACTATTTTATTTTTTTTATAGAATGGGGGACGGGGGAGGGGGGTGTAGTGTAATTTTTTTTTCTTTTAAATCTGTACTCCCTACTTTTGTATTCATCAAGTCCTAGTATTTATATAGAGAACAGAACATAGATAGAAAAGGGAGATGATTTGGGGGATACTTCAGGCTAAATTCAAGACACATTGGATGTATCAGTGTTTCCAACTGAATTCAAGCAACAAACTTCACAGATGATTCTCAGAAGCTGACTAGATTTTTATTGGCATCACGTATAAAGAGGAGACACATGAAAACATTGTTTCCTTTGGTCAATTTTACATTCATCTTTGAAAATAAGTTTTAAAAGATAACGAGATGGCAGAAAGGCCAGTTCAGATCAAAGTCCAGTATTGTGACTCCAAAAATAGCCACAAAATTATGTGTAAGGAAGAAGGTGAAACTGTGTTTCACTGCCACCGATGACAAGTGGCTCATGGGCTTGCTGGGGCAAAAGTTGTGTCTCTGTGTTCAGTAATAATTCGTGTTTTTTTCTTCAGTAATTGCTTTTTGAACCTATGTACAATCTTCAACAATCTTAAAGCCAATACTGCAGTTTCTCAGGAACCATTAGAAAGATTGTCAAGACTAAATAATTTTAGTGTCACAGATTTTATTTTAGAGCAGCTAAATATTCTGTTACAGGTTTGTAAAATTTTCACCAAAATCTTGAAAATAAGTGCAATTTCAGGTAATCCTGATTTTGTTCTTCATAGCTGCTTGCTTCTATTTTTTTGAGTTAGAGCGCATTCATGTCTATCAGTTTCTGTGACAGGAGCTAGTAAAACCTGAGGTGCATTCATTAGTGTTCTAGGCAGATCATGGCAGTTGTACCTCTGCTTCATTGCCTTCTCCTCCCATTCAGAACCCTGGTGCCTGGCTTGTAGGCCCCGCTTGTTCCAGAAGAGAGGCAGGCAGGGCTGAGGCCTGCCTCTAGTGACAGGCCACTGCTGCACTCTGCAAACAAGTCCAGGCTGCTCCATTTCTATTTCCCCTGCACACTTACCAAGAAAAAGTTCTACAGTGGGTTTTCTTTAAACAAAATACGTGAACTTCTCACTATTTCTTAGTCACGCCGCTTTGCAGATAGCGGGAGGAATGCCTTTTCAAACTTGAAGTAAAAGGGAAAAATAAAAACCAGAGAAAGCCTTTAGGTGTTTTTTTTTTTAATACTTTGTGTTGATTAACAATAACAGCAACCATATCAAACAAGAAAGCACGTTTGTCTCCATTTGTTGGCTGGTTTATGTAATCCTTAGCCCAGGACATGGTCTGATTGGTGCAGCTTTGGCATAGCTACTTGGTACAGGGTGATTTACTAACAAGGCAGGCAACCCACTTCATCACATACAGTATCATCAGCAGAGCAAGCCAAAGCCAGAAGCCAGTTGTTACATGACATTAAATGCCCTGTGTATTCAAATGTATGCCAACAGCTAATTTAGCAAGGAAATTTTAAGAGCGGTTATAGGGTTCATTCAGCTAGGCCTGATAGCTTACTGCTCTTGTAAGGTTTGAAAAGACAGGATTTTCACCAGTCTGCTTGCCCTTTGAGTGAACTGCAGTAAAATTGTTGGCCAGCTTTTACACAAGCCTATGGAGGAACAGTGTACAAAATTTGCATGACAAAAACGGTGAGTGAAGGTGGAATTCTTAAACTCTCTTGCTGCCAAGGAGTACAGAAACGTGTTGCCTGATTTCAGAGCTATTACTAAGACTATGTGCAAATATTGAGAGAGAGTCTCTCTGATCTGTGCTGCATACTGGCTGTAAATAGAGTCTACAGCTAATTGCTTTTGGAATGCTACTAGTCTTTAAAACTCAAAAAACATATGGCATTGAAAATTAAAGTAATTCTTGTTTGCAAACTAGGATGGTGTACTATTTTTATTTTTTTTCAATGCAACACTTAAGCCACTCTTCTGTGGGCCTCTTCCAAAATACATTTAAAACTTTAGTAAAGGGGAATATTTGTAGATACCTCATGGGACGCAGATACTAGGTATTTATCAGTTATTCAGCTGGCAAGAGTGCATCTTACTAAGGTAAAATTAACCTTTTTCTTCACAAAGAAGATAAATAATCACTAATTATTTTGCATCTCTGACAGAGAGGGAAAATCTGATATATTAAAATGAGGGGTTTAGCATTTTTGTCCAAGTATTGTTCAGGCATGCTGATATTACAGCTATCTGATGGTGACCTGGCTTTTGTCCAATCAGAAATTAATAGGACCTTAGTATTGATTTATTTATACCTCTTACCTGAATAAAAAAAGCTGCAATTTTCTTCTAATCTAAGAGAAAACCAAACTAGTAACATAATGAAAGATCCAATGTTATTTAACTTGATAATACATGTTTTATGCCACAAGAGAAAAAAATAAAGACTTAAAATATGTTGTTTTTGATGTTATAGGATAAGAAGGCTTATTTGGACATCATCCACACCTATATGGAAGTCCATGGAACAGTTCATGGGACAAGCACTATTTATATTCCCGGCTACGTAAAAAACCATGGTATACTCAGTGGGCGAGATCTGCAGTTTCTACTCAGAGAAACCAAAGTAAGTTTGTCAAGAGGGAGTAGTGGCAAAAATAGCTACAGATAGTATCTGAAGTGCATGAATTTCACCTCCTACGAATGAGCTCCAAATTTAAAAGCATTGGAAAAATGTAAGACCAAATGTAAAGGAGATTAAATTGACTTCTGTATGCTAAGAATACGTTTCTCATCATGTCCATATTTTGTGGAGTGACAGCTATTATTAGAAAATTGTGATGACAACCTACAGTCACAGACACATTTAACAACCAGCTTGAGAAACATGGATAATGCATTTTTCATTTTCTTAGCTGTGATCTTTAGCTCAAGGAGATTATCAGCTGAGAATATGCTTTGTTTTACATCCCCGATGTGAAAGTTAGGTAGTTCTGAAAGCTGTACAATAGGCATACTTGCTCTGCCCTACCAATGACTTTAACCTAGAGTGACCCTGCTCTCTGGGGGAGAAAAGAAGAAAGGCAAGGACTTCATTCTCCATTCAGCTTCTTCCTCCGCTTCAGTTGTGCGGAGCGAATCAGCGAAAGAGAAAATGTGCTTTGCCTGTGGCCTCGTGGTCCAGGGAATTTAAGATAAGGGACAGTATATACATTGGAATAAATAAACTTTTGTCCCCATAGCTAGAATGCTTTGTGGGGTTTTCTGTGCCATTCTCATAATCTTTGTGGAACTTGGCAACATTAAAACGCTTTAGTATATTACATTTGAATAGGATGTTTAACTTTCAGTTGGTGAAAGCAATGGTTTGTGTGTTTAAAATTAGCAAAATGTGTGGAACTGCACCACTTACTCCCCGTTGTTGATAGTTTCTTGCTGTGCACTTCCACAGAAGAGTCTATTAAAAAAAGAAAAGAAAAAAGCAAGCACCTCCCAGTCTTCCCACACGACTGCAGAGATCTGCTTTTTGAAATATTTGGGGAAATGATGGTAATTTGACATCTCTGTGTGACAGCTGTTGGCAAATTATTACTTTTTAAAAGCAACCACTGTGTGTATGTATTTGATGCATACAGATACACATAATGTTGTGGATTAAAAAGTCAACATTTACGGTCGTCATAGATAATACTGAGATTACACAGCTTTAGCCTGTGTGGAGTATGAAATGGCTGTGTTAATCATAGTACTGACATAGGAAAAATACTGACTTTGCAATAACCCCAAGCATGAACAGTCATGTCTTTCTGGAGCAGAGAGAGGAAAAAAAAAAGTTTTATTCACTGGAATAATACAATAAGCTAATAGATTTCCTACAGAATTATAGAAGCCCTCATGATTTACAAAGTACAGTTCCTACAAATAGCTATGCTTGAGTAAGTCTTCCTCTAATTCTTTATCAACCTTCTTGCTTGTATTACACTAAAAATCTTGATTTTCAGTATTAAGTAGATAGGTCATCTAGTTGTTTGGACATATTGCAAGGACATAGTCAATTTAGGACAAATTTGAGTTGATAGATAGATATTATGCAGCTCAGCACAGTGCAGTTACGTGGGGTTTGTGACACAGGAAGTAGCCAGACTAGTTTCACTCAGGTTTTGACTAGTAATTGCAATATCAGATGGAAGATACTATCTTGTGATTGTGAAATATTACTGAGATCAGGCAGTTCCTTATTTTTACAAACACTCTTTTTGTGAAAAGCATGATACACTCTACAGTTTTCAGTATCCTGCAAGCATTTTACATTTTAATGGGTTTCTATAATATTATTTTGCACTGGTGTTTGGGTTGTTTTCTTCCTGGAGAAGAAATTGGAGAAAATCCTTTGAGAACTTGCATTTCTCAGTAGAAAGCACTGAGAAACACATCGCTGTTTCAGAATCCTGTATCAGGAAGCTAGTGCTTTTATCATATTATCTTTTTGATACAATCTTTATTAATAGTTGGTTTTTTTTAAGTCTGTAAGCAGTATTTTCATATGGCTCTTCTGAACATTTGTTAACAGATTTGCAAATGACAGCAGCTCTTTTCCTTTTAAGGAAATTATTTATTTATGATACAGCCAGACTAAGAAAACCTGATGACAAGCAGTTGCTTCTCCGAGCACTTATTGTCCGGCAAATGGCAGTGCAGTGTATTTCTGATGTTGCAACAACATTAAATGAAATATGGCTGTGTTATCAATTTTGGTTATTATTCCTGTCTAATATCTACTTGTTCCAATAGATCTCGTTTAACAGAAAAAGAAAAACAGCTCCATCCTGAGACTGGAAGTAGAAACTTAGATTTACTTTCTAATTTGTTTGGACTTTTTCAGTTGGAGGTGGATTTGAGTTGTGTTTTGTGTTGGGCTCTTTTCCTAGCTGGTGTTTTGTATCTCATTGGTACACTGGCTGCTCTGTGCTAGCATATGGTTGCCTCTCAGTGTTGAAGAAGAGATGTACTTCAGGTTCAGATTTTGATCTCCACTAAGAGACAATCCTTTAACACAGCATAAAACCCCACTCACCTGTCTCTGCTGGCCACCTGTGGCATGTGTAGGTCAATTGTGTTGATATCAGATGGATTGAATTGCTAAAATAAGTGCAGGTTTTCCACTAAAATCAAGTTGATTTGAATGGGAGCTTTGTGCCCTGAGGAGTCTCGTGTTATGTGTGCACATGCATCCAGTGATATTCAAGGACACTTTTTAATCATAATCACTTTAATCACTAGGCAACGTGATCAGAGACCCATAATGAATTTAGTTACGGGGTTTTGTCACTAGACAATCAGTGTGCTGAATGTCCGTGAACAATCAGAGCCGCCACTCGGGGATGTCATCGCCATCTGTGGGGACAATGTTCACTTGAACTATCTGGGCCCGTTGTTTGCTGTCTCCAAGGAGCAAACTTTGTCTTTAAGCTTCCAGAAACTTTTGGATTCTTCTTTTTCTAAGCATATGTTTTTAAACCCAGTGCCAAGGATTGTCTTTCATTGTTTGTGATTTCAGCATTGTGTTAGCAGGTTTTTGTTAGGTCAGCTGACAAACGATTCAGTTTTCAGAATTTAACAACTCACACAGTTCAGCAGCGTACTCAGAAGTGTCATTTTATGTGGCACTGCTCCATTTTGCCATTGAATACCAAAATACTGGTAGGTGACAGCTCAGTCCTGATTCTTGATCAGAGCTTTGCATTCCCAAAATGTACGTGGTCTCTCTGCAGTAGCTGGTGCAGGAATCAGTTATTCTCAAAAGCATGCAGCTGCCATTTCATTCCCAACGTGTTTCAGAAGTGCATTTTTCCAAGCAGGAGGGGGCTGTTTGGGATTCATCATGGCCAGTTCAGCTGTGTAGTGCATGACAAAAGCCGAGACATGTCACCAGTTCCTAATGAGAAGATGTAAAGCCATTCATCACGTCAGAGGAAAATAGGGTAGGCGAGCAGGCAGCCTTCCTGCCAACTTACGTGGCTTCTTGCCAAGTGGGCAGCTGGAGGACTTGGACCAGACTGTCTTGGAAGGAACCAGTACTGAATTCCTGAGAAATATTTGTCCTTTTGAGAAAGTTTCAGATGCAGCTTTTAACTTTGAGTCACTTTGAATTTGTGAGGGAAAACAAATTCTTTACCAAAGTGGCATTTACAGTTACTAAACGGCGATTAATAAAAGTAGGAACAACGCCCTGTTTAAATAGGTTGGGAAAAATCCTAATGCAGGGCTGGATAAGCAGAAATAGGAAAACAAACTTCTTTTATATTGCCTTTTATGAAGTGATACTTCCACATGCTTCACAAGATCAGCTGGAAAGACATTTAACTAGTGTTTCTATTCTAAAGTTGCTTCAATCACAAAAGGATTGAATTTCTCCAGAACATATTTTATATTCATGAGAAAAATATATCAAGATAGTTAACAACAGCCTTTGCTACAATTCTTTTTCTGTGGTTCAGAAAAGAAATATAAGTTCAGTAAGGCAGCATACAAAAGTGATGATAAACCTACCAGCCCGATGGGATAGATTAGATGGAGTGCAGTAATGTCAGAGAGGCGAGAAGAGATAAACACTTATTTAGTCTCTGAAATATGATATTTTTTTTTACCTCCTAAATATTCAGCTAGTCAGATTTACAGTCAGTGAAGTAAAACATGCACTCCTTATTTTATACTTTTGGCTGTCATTTAGAAAGACTGTTTATTCAAGTAATCATTTCAGTAGTAGTCTGATCTGGTGCTGTAAACGCCACAAATAAACTGCTTAGTGTCAACTAAATCAGAGGTTTCCAAAAAATAAAGCAACCCCCCCAAGCTTTTTTCACAGGAGTGGTTGTGAAGCATGTTTCATGTCAGAGAGGTTTCCACTTAGCTCCTAGAGCATGAAAGGACTGCCTGCATTATAGTCAGGAAAGAATGGTGTCTTGGCTGGTCTGATGCTGGGTGGCCAACTCGAAAGGCTGAAATTCCAAACCAGGGGTTCAGTTCACTGCAGAGACAGAAAAGGAGCCTGAGGAGCCTTTCTTCTGAAAATCAAAGTATTCCTGCTTAGGGGTTTCAACACCTGCTTTACCCAATTTGGGCAAGTGAGATTGCAGATATCAATCCCCCTGCTTGATTCATGCAGCCCTATAGGCACAGGCACACCTGGGTAGAAGAACTGGTGTGTTGTGGGGTTTTTTTTAAAAAAAAAAAAAAAGCAAACCAAAACCAAAAAACCCACACATTGCTGTTACCGTGAACATTTTACATCTGTATTTGCTGTTATCTCCTTTAGATAAACTTTTATACTGCAGACTTCTCCTAGCAATCATCTTATTAGATGGGGCGTTAGCATACAGAGCCTGCTGTGGTGTGTCCCTACTTAAAGCACTGTATGAAAAATAACAGTTCTGGCTTTCAAAAACATTTGAAAGGTGAGAAAAATGCTGACATACAGAAAATGGAATGGTTTCAAACACTAATCAAGCAGCAAAGCATAAAGGAATTCTAGTCTGCATAGCAATTCTGCTGTAGCTAACAAAGCAAGATCAGGCCTAACACTTCTGAACCATGTGTATCCTTAGGTAAATTGCCACCTTTGTCAAATTTGGAGGTTTGCATTCTAGATCTTCAGCCTTAGGGTGAAAGCAGCTGCCCACAGTGAACTGTGTTACCAGGCACAGCATCCAGTAAGAGAGTACCCGAAGAGCCATAATCAGCAACCTTATGTGGAGGCAACAGCATGTGTTTGTATCACAAAACAGTCTGTTGTAAATTTTTATTGTTTTGTGGGAAGGAGCCTTGTCTTCCACAACAGCCTCAACTGTACTGAAGATGGATGCTTGCTTCAGTGGTACCTTAAAATTGTTGCCTATTATTTCTACATTTTCCTTTTTGTTTCTTCCCCCTTCACTTCTTTTTTCAATAAATGACTCACAGCACTTGTTGCATACTTTTAGGAAGCACCTTGACAGATTGTTTTAGCCTTTCTGGAAAATAACAAGCTGCATGTAAGTCAGAGGATTAGCAAATTAGAGCATTGTAAGAACCAGTTACAGAAATGACCTGTGTTCTCTGTTTGCTTCTTCCATCATCATGAATGTGACTTTCTTGAGGCAATGAAAATATTGCTCAGTTTTGCTCTTTATACCATAGAAAAAAACTAGCTCCTTAACCAGGAGGGAGCAACTTTCAGGAGCAGGGTTTAGATTCAGTTTAGGAATTTCAGCTGACCTGATGACAATATGATGGAGAGCAATAGAAGATTTTGATGGTTGAAAGAAGGAGGTGTGGGGGGCTACAGGCAGCTGTGAGCCCAGCTGGAACCTCAGGCCAACAGGCAGCACACACACATCCACCTCTCTAGCAACCAGACACATCCTGCTCGCTTTCTTTCTTCAAAGGTACGGTGCTGTGGAGAGGTAAGGTTGGAAAATGGATGCGAAACAGGTGGTAAGCTATTTATTATAGATTAAGTGTTGACAGTGTGCTCTGTGCTGTCAAAACATAAAACCATGTTTCTTTCCCCACGGAGCTCCCTCTGAAACAAACGGACCAGTCAGACACAGAACCGCTCGGCACCGCACAGCGGCAGTTTATTAGAAAAGTGAAAAATGAAGCAAACAAACCAGCACTCTCTACATAAGACAGACGCAGGATCATAGGAGAATTGATACTTCAGATGATTTTAATTGCTGGTTCTCAGCTGGTTTTCTGCCAGAACTAAGGAGTAGTTTAAATAAATAAGGTTACGTGTGCAGATTGCGTGAAATGCTTTCATGTCCCCAGTTCATTATTTTCAAGAGATTACCTTTCTTTAAAATAAACCTCTTTTGAGATGAAATTTAGGACAGGTTTGGTTTTTTTCTGACTGAAAGGTAACATATGCCATATATAAACTCCAAATTTAGATAATCTAGCCCCTAGTAGAGATAGTCTTCCAGATATTTATTCTTTTATTACCCACTGGAGTGTTTCCTGTAAGATTTAAATCTACAAGATGGCTGAGAAACTTTTTGCAAGTAGGTGACTCTTTAACCTTAAAATTGAAAACTGAAATAAAAGTATTCAGCTCCATGCAGGGAAAATTGTCCTCAACTATGCTGAGAAGTGTTCGCTTTCTTTTTTTAAATGAGCCAACTCTGAATTCGTTCTGTTGTTGCCATGGGTCAGAGAGGATTGATGCTGCAGTGTCTGTGCACGACAACACTGACTACAGATTTATGCATCAATGTTAATATCAGTTCCTAGAAAGCACCTTCAGTTTTGAATCTTCTGCTACTAGGATTTACTTCTGCGTTGCAGAAAATGTAATGCAGAATAGTATAACTTGACCTCTTTGAATAAGTCCATCCTGAATACATGATCCTAATAGCTATGAAGATTGCTTTTCTTCCCTTGAAAAGAGCAGTGGCTATATCTATACACACACTTGGCAGTGCTGAGAAATCGCTGCTACAAATCAGAGCTTGTAATTCTCCCATGATACACACACTTTCAAATAAAGATGAAGAATCCTATATTTAATTCAGACTTTTTTGCCTGAATTTTATCTGGCCAGGAAAGGGGTAAAGATCCAAATAAAAGCCAGGCAACTCTGGAGAAAAATAGTAAATTTCTTTACATGGGAGACAAACACTGCCTTTCACAGAGCACCTGTAATCTCGGCTGATACAAGAATAGCTTCGTGTTGCATTTTTCCTCCTTCAGTTTACCTTGGAGGCATTGAAGCCTCTTAATCCCTCCTGGAGCTCTTGCTGCCTCGGTGCAGTGCCTTCAGCTGCTGTTTGCTGCCATCTACCGTTTTAATTAGAAGGGTTAATCAGTTTGGCAGCAGCATGTTGGCAAAACCAGCAGGTTAGCTGGTGTGGGAGAGGGACGGAAAACAGTTATGTAGCTGTTCTGTGAGGTTGCCGCAGTAAAACCTGCAAGAGACTCCCAGCGGTTTCATTACAAAACCAATCAAACCACCAGATGACTTTTTTTAATTATTTCTCCCCTGAAAAAATAAGTGAAAGGGTCTGTTGTTGTCTCAGCTCTGTGAAAAACCACCTCAGCTCGTTACAGAAGATTATTGTCAAATGTGTTTTACAGGACACTCCCTTGCTGCCTGTGTAGGAGGGAGTGAGCTGCTGAATTTCAACCATTTTCTTTTTAATGTTACTCTTTATTCTTAGGCTGGTACATTTTAAATGCTTTGTTTTTCTTTTTTTTAAGTTAGCTCTTAGATTTTAGTTTATCTAAATGACAAAAATTAAGACCATTGTTGTTTCCATTTTTCAGCTGTTCGTTGGTCTTGGATTTCCATATGAAGGGCCAGCTCCTTTAGAGGCTATTGCTAATGGATGTGCATTTCTAAATTTAAGATTTAACCCACCAAAAAGTAGCAAAAACACCGAATTTTTCAAAGGCAAACCTACGCTTCGAGAGGTAAGCTCTAGCAGTCTTGGTAATTTCCTTATCAAAAATGATTGTGGAATTCTTTTTAGTAGCACAATATGGGAAAGAAGCACATAGCTGTTCACACTTTATTGCAAAACGTCAGCTGTCATTTTCTTTAGTCATTGGTGGGGTTAACCCTCCTCATTTTTATAGGGTAATCAAAATTTTTCATTAACATTCTGTTAAGCTTTGCCTCTAGATGTGCTTGCATGTACGTTCTGCTAACACTTATATATCATCATTAACTGAAGTTTCGCTTGAATGCCTGATGTTCTGCTCAGAAACAGATCATATCATCTGATACACGATCTTTCACTTGAAAGCAGTTTTATTTGTTGAAGAAACAAATGTTGCTCTGTACTGTGCAGGAAATAAATAGGCATTTAAGGAAATTATAAGAATGGCATTTGTGGGAGGTTGTGTGTGTGTTGGAATATGTTGTTTTTCTCCAGAAAAGACCTGTTCAGGGCTCTGTTGTGCTAAGGTATACAGGTCACAGCCCACCGTGCTTGTGGTTAAACACTGAAGATATTTGGAGAACTGACTCTTCAAGAGAACAGGAAAGCCAAACCTCAGGCTTTGAAAACAGCCAGTGTGTTTAGTAGAGACAGAGGAGGCACAGTAAAGCAGCCCCTCATCCTGGCACTGACTTTGGAATATTTTTCTTCGTCGGTGTAGGTAAAATTCCGCCTGTCCCACTTGTAAGCCTGCAGCCATTGCTGATACTAGCACTTTTGCTTGTACCCATGGCTTGCTCAGAGATGCATTTTCTTCACAAGCTTATCTGAAGGGAAAGCTCTCTGATAGTAATAGGGGGAAATAGCCCATTTAAACTTTCTCCTTGGGCTTGGCACCTTCCAAAGCTTTTCTGCTGTGTGTCACTTGACTGTCTTGTTTCCAGTCGTTCTGTGCCCAGATGCTGTAACTGGTCAGTGTCAGTAAATGCTCTGGAATAACCAAACTTTTCAGTAGGGATTTTAACACTCGGAGTGCTGTGCTAAGTCCTGCTGGCGTTTCTTGGCACAAACAGAAATACTCTGCACCTGATTTGGACAGAAAAATAATCCCCGTTGACTGCTTTAGTACAGAACAATATGATGGACACTCATCACGAATATTGCTGTGTTCACATGCTCTGCTGACTGGTCATAAGAGTAACCTTTTCTCTAACTGGTTTTCATAACTGTGTTTAGATCCGATTGCCAGTAATCCATGTGCTGGTTCTTTGGGATTAAGAAAGTCCTTAAATCCTTCTCTTAGTTTTTTCAAGTGTTGAAGGAGAACCAAAAAAGCTTTTGTAGTTCAGCAAACTGATTCTCCATAGACAAGTCTGAAGGTAAAGTCAGTATTTTGTAAAGTAACCATTGCAAGTTGCTATTTCTTTCTTCTTCCACATAGAATTTCTTCGGGCATGAAACTGTTTCCCCTCTACCCCCAAGATGGGGTTCTGTAGTGAAGATTCTGTTCAAAATGTGGAAGTGATAATGAAAATTTTCATGTTTTATTTTGGGGCGTGATTTTCCTAGGAAAAAAAAATTCACCTTCAAGCAGTTTGTTTTGTACCAATATTTGTACTCTACATCCCACCCCACCCAAGAATGAAAATGTTTTATTCTAAATCTGGATGAACTGCGTGCTTGGTGGATGTGGTTTCTTTCATTTCCTGCTTTTAGGGAGGAAGGGGGAAGGAAAAAAAGAAAAAGACCTGAAATTAGAAATAAATTCCAAATCTACCTAAGAATTACTATAGATATCTAAGGTAATCTAAGAATTGCTAGAGTTATTAATTATGTGCATGGGGGTATTTCCTAAATACATAAACCAATAAACCTTGGCTAACTAAAACACTCCAGTATTAGGAAATAGTCTTAATATTTTTTGAGTATAGATGTAGAAAAACTGGTGCTATGAGAACGTTACTTTTAATACTTAAAACAGCTACTGAGAAATGTCGTTGTTCGCCTTCCAGATGAGATCTGGTTTTAATATTGCTCTCTGAGACGGTAGAGAAAGAGAGGTCCAAGGCCTAATTCCTAAAGCTTTGTGGAATTTAAAACACTGTTTTATGATCATATTTTTAAAGGTGCAGTAGAAGAGATTTTGTTGTTTCTGAAAGGAGTAGGAATGTAGCTATAGCTGTCTGAAGTCCAGGCTTCAGTGGCCAGGGAACTCAGCCTTGGTAACCCAAATTTTTGAAGTAGGTTGTTTTAGTGGCAGTAGAAATACTACTGAAATAAGGTTAAAGTATATCAGCCTTCAAGAAGGCCTGGACTTTCTAGAAGAACCTAAGATGTGCCAATTGGAACAGAAGTGCAGTGGGCTGCAGGTGAGTGCAGGCAGCTTGGGAAGCCCTCTGTGTGCAGAGGCAGCCCCAGTGACCAGCCCCAGGCTCCCAGGCAGCTCACCCGCCCTCACCACCACACTGCCCTGCAGCCAAGGGTGGGAGCCGGCAGCCCCGCAGCGTTGGTCTGGAGCACAGATCCAGTATGTGATTAGCAGACTGGCTTCTCCTGTCCACAAGCAGAATGCAGTAGGCTAAACAATATTTTAATGATTCCCTGCATTTGCTTGAGGAAGAAAGCTAGTATGGTGTATGCCCTGTGTGGGAGCAGGTTCTGTTTCCTACTTCACAGGTTTTGCACTGACTGGATTTTTCTTTGTATCATGCATAAAGAGGCAGCTGTATCAAAATTGTAAAAAATCTATCCTGCAGGGGATTTTTTGGTATTTATTTAAAAAGCAATTTTCTTCTGAGGCCGTTGTGAGACACTCCCTTCTCTTCAGCAGTTTTTGCTTCCTCTCCCAGCATTCATTTGCATGTTCCTCTCAGTCTTGTGCAACCTGTCACAAAAATGACTTTTAGTGCTGTCCTAGTTTTGAAAGTAATCTCTAATATGACTTTTCTTAGTTATCCACTTGGGTATTTATTGAATTTGTTTTCTGACACAGTGGTGAGCGAAACACCAGTTGAGGTCAAATCACCCTTGTATTCTCAGCAGTGAGAGTCAGAATTCATCTAACCCGTGTAATTGATTCTTTATTCACTACTACTCAGAGTAGCTTGGAAATATTTGAAATTTGAAGGAGAGACAGGGTGAGGATGTTGTCTGAAGATGAAATGGGGCAAGGAAGCCAGTCATGCAGGTCTAACCGGGACTGGTGGTAATTACAGGTTCTGAAAACACGGGGCTACTCTGTGAAGGAGCTGTGGGGAAGCAGGATCACATCATAGAAGTGATTTCAGTAACCATCCCCTCTTCTGCAGTGTGGGTCATTATGAGGATCAAAGCTACAAACGAGAGGTGCTCAAGTGCTGCTGAGAGGTGCATTATTACGATTTTCATTTTTCCAGCTACATTCACTCTAAACTCAAACTGGGGAAATCTGAAAGGTAACTCGAAGGAGTGACAGCAGCTGGTGTCATCCTAGTTCATTTCACCCAAAAAGTCAGATGAAGAGAAGGAAAGGTATCTTGATGCACTCATTTTAACCAGTATCATTTCCTCCTTTCAGTTGACATCTCAGCATCCCTATGCTGAAGTTTACATTGGGAAGCCCCATGTCTGGACTGTAGACATCAATGATCTCTCTGAAGTTGAGAAGGCTGTGAAATCAATTTTGAATCAAAAGGTGAGAAACGTATTCTCTGTGTCATCAGTGCTCAGGGTGTATTGTGTACTGCAAGTAGAGTGCTTCCTAATGTTAGTCTAATTAAAGCAGAGTGCTGCACTTTGGCGGGCTGTTGGGGGAAAAATTATTATTACATCTCTGTGGTGTCTGATTATTGTGTTTTAGTACTGGGGATGTCAGGTTTTTACCTGAAAAAATTGAACATGAGAGAATTTCTATTTGTGAGTTTCATATTTAAATGATACGGCAATCTCTATTTTCTGTGCATTCAGTGAGGAAGTTTCCTTCTGGGTTCTGAAAGCATTGCAGGCTGTCCAAATACACGTTCAACTCTTTTGATTGATTTGTAGCCTTGACGTAACGGCCACTGAAGTGTTCATGCACTTCCAGGGTGTAACAAGGCCACTTCATGGGGGGCAGGAGGGGAAGGAGGAAGAAGTTGGAGGTAGTTTTCTAAGGTATCACACTCTTATTTTGTCATAATGTTTTCTTTTTCACTTCAACTCCGGAGCTGAATTTAGTTAAGCCAGGAGCTCTGGAATCCCGTAGGGTTACTGTCTCAGGCTAGCTTTATATCTATCACTTTGCAGCATTCCCTGAGTTTCCTTAAAGATAAAGACTTAGCAACCTTTACTGCAATAACAAAGGAGCAAAAATCTGCTTCAACCACTGATGGTTTTGTGAAACTGCATTTTGTTAATGAGTTTATTTGCATTTATTGTTGCTACTTAAGGTATAATGTAGTATTTGGAATGCAAGCTGGTACCACACCACGCACTGCAAATTCATTTAAACAAAAAACCTTGCAAACCTAACACACTCTGTTTCCACAGATTGACCCTTATTTGCCCTATGAATTTACCTGTGAGGGGATGCTTCAGAGGATGAATGCGTTCATTGAAAGACAGGTATGTACTTTTATTGTGGATGGATCTTTTGTTTTATGTCAGAAAGGGAGGACTCTCTTTCAAAGCTCCTCAGTGTGGCTGCTGATGAAGTAGAAATAGTAGCTGTGCAGTCCTCAGCGTTATATCAAAGCAGAAAGATAAAGCTATTTTTCAGTGTATATGTGATGTCTTTATGTACACACAAAAAGTCTTTGGATCATGAAGTATCACATAAATATAGAGATAGTTTTGTGGTGGAATTGCACTCAGGCTAAAGCCTCTGGGTGGATTTTTCAAGAATTTAGTTTTAATTGATAAAGCTTCAAATGGTTTGGAAAGCAGTTACTTAAAGGACTTCTGGTCCCCATGCATTACTGCCAGCTGAGAGCAGCAGATGTATTGAGTCAGAGTAATAAACTGCAGAGATTTACGTGGGATCCTGGTTTCTAGAAAAGGTATTTGGCTCAGACTTCTGCCCAAGGCCAGATCTGTTCCAGTGGCAGCTCTGCCTTTTGTTCTGGCTGCTGCAGAAGAGAGATAGGAATAACGTGTGTATCTGTTACGCCAGTTAACTCCCAGGATTTCTTTCAAAAGCACTGCACTTGCCCCTGTACCTGTAGTTCTGAAAGAGGGCAGTATTACAGACAGTGATAGACTAACACAGCCTCAGATCTGAAGAGTAGCCAACATCACATAGGTACTTCCAGCTTCCTGCCAATAAACCCTTCCTGCTTTCTCTGCCCATATTGATGGCACAGCCTGTAAAAGTGTCTCTGCTGCTTTCAATTCTTCTGCTGGCGTTCAGTGTAATTGAGAGGTTTTGTCAATACAGGAATAAACAGAGCTCAGTGTAAGGGAGAAAAAGAGACAATCCAGAAACAGCATCTGTGGGGCAAAACTGTCTCTCCCCTCTGGACCTCCCCCAAGAGCTAAGCCCTGGCCTGTACTGCATGCTTCTCAGAAGTAAATAGAGCATTGTAATTTTGTTCATTGCTTTGACTGACTGTCAAAAGCCATTATTGTTTCACAGTCCCCAGGATGCTTAAGCGTCATTATTAGCTGCGTGTGCTTAGCACTGTGCCTGATTAACATGTCAGATGAAGCAAAAATAAAGATTGAGGCCTTATTTGGAAGAGTTGGTGGTGGGAGGCAGGCAGAACAGAGAAAGCAATACAAGCTTCGAACAGGAACAAAGATGTGTGGTTTAAAGGCTGTGGGGTGCATTAACCACGAGATTATGGCCTTTAGGGAATGTTTGAATATGAAGAGGATGAGGCCAGCTATACTCACCCACAAGTCAGCCTATGGAGAAGTGAGACTGTAGGATTTTATAGGCGTTCCCTGGAGTTCCCCTTTTGGTGCCTTGGCCCCAAAGCAGGGGGTGCGCAGTGTTTCCAAGAGAGGTTTAGTGAATTCCCTCTGAAGTAAGGAGTTACTGTGAGCTCTGGTTTTACATGTAGCGGTGCCACCTTCAGCTGGATTAGAAGAGTTTTTGCTCCAAGCTGCTCCTTCCTGCCAGCACACTGTCCCTGCCAGCAGCCCCATGTGGCTGTTAGGTGTCTCTGTGCCATCTGCTGAGTCCATCCCTCGAACCTGTTTGCTCTGTGGCTGCACAAACAGTTAGGTCAGCTCTGCACAGTGGTAGTGCAGGGTGGGAACCAAAGGGTGTGACTGCTTAAATTGGCGCTGCCATCAAAGGAGCGGCCAGGCAACTGCAGCCGGAGCAGCTGCAGGATTCCCTCTTGCAAACTTGGGAGCTGTTGGATGAGGTGGGCTGAGCTGGTGGAACAGACGTGCTGATTTTGAAAGATGTGGTGGAGCGGAATACTTGGTAACCCAGCAGAAAATGTTTTTGGCAGGGCTCTACTAGTTTAACAAAGAGACTTGGCTCAGGAGAGGGTCAGCTGAGCACCAGAGCTTGGCGAAGGGAGTGAGTGAGGACATTCATCCAAGAGCAGGAAAAGCCAGAGGGAGGAGGACACCTCCTTTGACAGCAGAGCTAAGCCTGTCTCGCCTTAAAATTCGTGGTTATAGGTAAAGCAAACATAAATGCTGTCTCTGGTGAGGCTTGATCTTCTAGATTGCATATTTTCTTTATTTTACCCTTATGCATGTAGGATTGTGGGGCAAGATAGACTGGGGCGAAGGTACTGAAGAGAAAACCCACCAAACTGATACTGAGAACTGGTAAATGGTTTGGGCTCTTCGCTTCATTAAAATTGTAGATAGCTCAGCCTTTCTAAGCTCCGTGTCACAGTGTGGGACCTGCTCATACAAGTATTAGTTTTGTCAGGAGAAAGCAAACCATGATGGACTGGGACCACATGTTTTGATTACCTTTTGATGAGAATTGCCAAATGTTAAAATAATGGCTGGTACCATGGCATGGTATATAAAACCAGCCATTAACATTTTCTCTTTGCTTTTTTTTTTCTCATTTTAAATGTCAAGACCGTAAGACCTTGTCTCAGAATAGTTTTCACTAGCAGGTGTGTTTAGATACTGTTTCTTCCTTCCCTCCTTCTGCTGTGGTGACACCTCACCACATGCATCATTTATAGCCAATCTTTTCCAGTGTTGAGGGAGCACTTGTACTAGCAGTTCAACCAAGAGCAGTAAACAGACTGTTTGAGTGCTGGCTGCTTTATAGAAATCTTCAAGCTTTGATGAGTTCAGCTCACTCCATAGTGCTGGGAGCCCCATGGCTCTCCACAGGGGCCACTTGAGACATTTCTCACCTAGAAGATAGCCAGCCTCTGGAATTCTCCTACCACAACTTCCTCCTGATATTTGTGTTTTAAAAAAGTAGCTGTGCTAGTGCTGAGGTAGTGAAGCAAGAAGTCACCGAGAAAGCCAAAATGGGTTGGGTATGTGAAAGCAGAGACCAGCTAGAGCTGCTTATGATAAGTTTAAAAAGGTAAAGGTAGAGAAGAAGCTTCTTCAAGAAGAATGACACGACCATATTTCCAGTAGCAATCAAGGGTGATAATTCCCTTATGCTAAAAAAAAATAAAATATTTTTAAATGTGCTTCAATCATTGATTTTAATAAAACAGAAATGAGCTGCACAATGAGTGTGATAACCACTTATTTTACTAATGGGGAAAATTGCTGTCAAGGCACTGGATGCATCATAATAAGACATGATCTGTCTGTCACTGCAGGATTTCTGTCATGGGCAGGTGATGTGGCCCCCGTTAAGTGCCCTTCAAGTAAAGATTGCTGAACCTGGGAAATCCTGTAAACAAGTCTGTCAGGAAAGCCAGCTCATCTGTGAGCCTTCCTTCTTCCAGCATCTTAACAAGGACAAAGCTCTGCTTAGGTAAGTACTTCAGAACACAAAGATAGTATTTGGTCTCTTTGTATTGTACCAGTTTGTGCCACACCTGAAGTTTAATGTACAAGTTCTGTGGAAGGGAATGTGGGGAGAGAAGTACAGTCTGGCTGTAGCAAGCTGTGTGGTTGGCTGTCTGTCCTTTGTAGCTGTGGCTGTAGGAGTTACTGCTGTGCTGAGAGCACCATTCCACATAGCGTGTTTTTGCAATGAGGAGTACAGCACCAAGGCCAAAAATTTACATCTCCTCCCTCCCCCACCGCCCCCCATCTGCTATGTCTGTGCCCTTTGATGTTGGGCTGCTTGCAATGAGCAAAGGTGCTCGTGCTGCAGGGACTGCAGATGCCAGGACTGTAATTGGGCTTGGCTGGCCCTTTCGCAGCCCTGGCTGAGCAGGTGCTCTGCTCCATAGCCTCCGCCATATCCTTGCGAGGCAGTGAGCTTGTGGGGCTCTGAGCACTAACCCAGCCTGTGCTCACTCGGCTGGGGCAGAAACCAAACAGTTTTGTCACCATAAATAGAGCTCTGCAGACACTGAGCAATTCCTCTCAGTTGGTCACACAATGTTAATACAGCACTTCCAAAGCATTGCTGGTATTGATTGAGGTCCCTCTTTAACATCCAGATTGAAACATCTATATTCATTGGCACTTGGCAATTACTGTCCAGCAAACCTTTTGTCAGCAGTGTCCTAGGTAAAGAATTCTAAACCCTTGCACATTAGGAGTTGTTAGTACCGATTTATGAAGTACACCAGCTATGTATTAAGGAAATTAACATTGCTTTCAGGTGCTGTCTCTTTGGGAGTGTGTCTGTGTTCCAGAATGAAAACAAAGCACTCAAAGCTGGGCTGCAGCACACAGCTGCTAGGGAACCTGCGTCCTAGGTTTTATAGTTCCAGTTTTTGCTAAATTAAATTGTAGAAGGTTTTTGTGTTGGTATTTTGTTTGAAAAGTTATGATTTCCAGTGGAGTTCAGAAGCAATTCAAGAACAGAACTTTGTCAAGCTCCTTTTCTAGCTGTCTAGACAAAATTCTAATTCTGTGGGGGAAAAAAAGTAAATCTGTTGAATTCTGAAAGCTACCAGTGTTTCCAGAATAAGTGAAAAACAAGCCTCTGCTGGAATTGCTACCCTCATGCTTCAGCTCTGTGGTCAGAAAATGGCAACTGGAATTTTTCCTTCTCCAGCTAGCACTAGCTGTTTCTGGGAGTGGTGGATCCTGCTCTGACCAGCTTCTGCTGTGACAGCGGCATCACCCACCACATCCTACCCTCAGTTTGGCTGAGTGACCTCCAGGTACCCAGGGCTGCCTGGCACAGTGTGGCTTGTCTGGGGGAAGGAGATCCCTGCTGTAATCAATGAGAGCATCTCCTGATTCCAAAATTTTTGGGTTTGCCCTATTAGAAACCCACAGTGTGTTTAAATATTACGCTTTAGGGAACAAACAAGGTTGGGGTTTTTTTTCCTTTTTAACTTACTAATCGTTAGGAAAGGGAGTGAAGCTGACAAAGGCTGTACTGCCCTCTGCAGAATCTGCACTGGAAGGAAATGCGAGTTGTGTTCTGGGAAGTCTGCAGTTCCACATGTACTCGATTTAGGGTGTAATGCAGCGTGTGATTGTTAGAGGAAGGATGAACACTGTACCGAACTCCTGTGGTTGAGATGGTGTGCTTTGCTTTTTAGGCATAATATCGAATGTCTCACCATGGAATCTGCAAATGATATCCTGGTCCCCTCTTTCGATGGAAGAAGGAAGCACTGTGTCTTCCAAGGTGACCTCTTATTGTTCAGCTGCGCCGGATCCCACCCAACCCACAGAAGAATCTGCCCCTGCAGAGACTATATTAAGGGGCAGGTTGCGCTTTGTAAGGACTGCCTATAGCAGCAGCAGAGCTGCTTTTGAGTTGAGGACAAAAAGTAAGTAGTTTGGAGAGGAGCTACTTATTACTTCCTGCACTTTTGTCCAGGTTTTTTGCTGCGGGCAGAGCTATCATTGCTGGGCAGAATTACCTACTAAGAGAGGAGGGATTCATAACCAACAGCTAACTGATTTTTTTCCTGTAAGAACACTTGCAGTGTAACTCTTCAGATTCCTTCATCTGTTTGCAAAGAGAAATGAGTTTCATGTTCTACGGTGATTTGAAGAAGACTGCACAGAATTGTTTGTAGAAAATACCCAGACCCATCAAACTACTTTTTTTTTTTTCTTTTTGTTGTTTGGGTGAAGTGTTTTCTATTTTTTTACTGAGTTAGGACATTGGACATCCCCCATCATGGTTAGCTAAAGGATCTCAACTTCATTCCAGTAGAAAACTGAAACAAATGTGCTTGAGGGTGCAGGGGAGGAAGGACTAACATTTTATTCTAGGTGCACTGTTCTGGGTACTGCTTTAGCTTGTATGGCTATAAAGTGGTTTACTTCACAAGAACTCAGAATCACAGGAGAGCTCTGTACCCTGTTATTGGGTTATCTGGGCCCAGGTCTTTTTCTTTTCTTTTCCTTTTTGGTTTTTTGGGGTTTTTTTTTTTTTTTTAAATCTTTGTACACAGCAAGGTATTGTCTGCATCACCGCTGCTGCATCAGAGCAGTCTAAACAGAGAGTACCATGAAGGAGCAAACAGGCGGTTGCCAGCGTGTGACACATCATCTTGGTGACTCGACAACTGACGCAGGTTGTGGCATTCTTCAGTGTGGAGCAGCTACAGAAACATACTGCCATTTTCAGAATGGACCTGTTGCAGTTTACTAGTCCCATTTGGAGAATAATCCTTGGAATTTGCCCATGCTTCTGTTGTAGTCTGTCTACTAGAAATACTGTGTGAAGCAAAAAGTATTCAGCATCATTGGAGCAATATTATCGTTAGAGCCTCAGTTTGCTACAGCTTCCAGTAGTTAAAGTGTTGCTGAATGACATAGAAAGGTTAAACTAAGCTAACTATAATTATTGTATGGTAGAAATGTAAAATGTCTTCATAACTAGCTAGGTTTTTAAAGAGAAATTTTTTCTGAGAGGAGACAACTGCGAAGAAAAGCATTGATCAATCTCGTGGGTCCTTTGATAGTTTTTCTGTTTTGGGGAGTGTTTGTTGTTTTTTTTTCTCTCTTCTTTTCTCTCTTTTTTTCTTTTTTTTTTTTTTCCAGGCACACCAGGTACAGATTTAGAATGAAATAATTTGGGAGTTTGGAATTCCAATCAAATTTCATTTTTTTTAGAGCAGCAAGTTGAATCTTCTAACCCACCTTCTTTTCATAAAGGTAATTTCTGTTATTTTCAGCAGGAGGTGGCATGTGTGACAGCACCATTTGTAGTCAGGAAACACCGTGCTCAGATTAGTGAGGAACAACCTGCAGTGCATTTTGAAAGCACTCTTAGTCTGCAGGTTTACAGCTGGGACGTGCTCTGATCATAGTGGGGAAAAAACCTCAAATCCCCATGAAGGTTTTTTTCATAAAGACCAACCAACATGACCAGGTGATAGTTCAAAGCAGAAATAGTGTAAATTTTCCTTTCTTGGATGTATCTGGTTGGTTCAGATTGTTCTTTTAACTGGCATTCCTTATCTGTGTGTGAATATTGATGTATCTCTTGACCTACCAAAGACCAAGTAAGGGAAACACCATTTAATCGTGGATAAATTCTCAGAACAGGAGAACAGAACAGCATATGTTTCAAGTTCCAATTTAGAAGCAACGGATTAGCTTTTTCAAGGTTTTTATTTCCTGCCTCTGCACTCCTGACTGCGTTACCCTGTAACACTCCACACCGTGGCTGTGGACTATACAGGAACTCAATCCCGAGGGACTGTTGAGTATCCAAAAAGGATCTGTGGGACCTGTTGAACTGCAGGGTCACCAGTACCTGGGATGTGATGGCGATAAAATCTGCTGTGTTTTAGAGTAACTTTCCAGAAGCAGAACAGCCGGCTCTGTAATGGGGGGAAAACTTTTGTATGGAAAGAAAAGAGAGTCTAGAGTGAAAATCCTTACTGTTACCAGAGCCTGGCATGTGCTTCAGTCAGCACGAGCAGAGATTGCAATAGTTTAAATGCCCTGGAAAAGCTGGGGGAGGAGGCTGGCAAGGGGTCTGAGCAGGTGCAACAACTCATTTGCTGTTATGTAAAATGTTCCCTGCATCCCTGTGCGTCCTGGTGCAACTGGGAAATCCTACACGCTGAGGGAAGTATCTACTGCTGCCTGGTGCTGAAAGTAAAGGCAGCCACCGGTCTTGTCTTTACCCGCTCAGCTTGAGGTTCCTCAAGCAGGAACTTAGTTTGGAATGAGGTATCTCAGAATTACACAGAAACAGGTTTGTGTGTGTGCACTGAATGCAAAACACACATAGGTTTTGCTGTAGTGTAATTCTTTGCTGTAAATATGTATTTGCTTGTTTCCCACCCCCCACTTCCACCCCCACACCCCCCCCCACCTCCCCCGCCACTGTATGGTCCTCATGGCATATACTGCATTTTATTTTGCCTCTGAACCTTTAAATTTAAAGATTGGGAGGGGTTTGGTATTTGTTGTTATACGATCTTCCTGAGCTGCTGCTTTGCTTAATGCTAAGTTTGCCTTTACCACAGCAGGCAGAGTCTGCTACAAGCTCTGGGCTTTTTTTCATGCTGTAGCACTGCTGCTTTCGAGGCTGCGGAAGGGAGTTACTGCAGGCTGGCAAAGGTGAAACTGCAAACAGCAGTGCCACTGGCCGTTCAGGCAGGGACAGGCCATCTGAATTGGCTTCAGAATCAGTCGTGTCCAGTGAAACCTATAAAGACTCGTTAAGGAAAAAAGAATCAAGGTGTATGATTTGATAGGCCTCTATTATCCATTGTAAACATATTTTTTTTTCTGAAGAAATATGAAATACAGCTTTAATCTAAATTTCTGTGAAAGGAGACTGTGGTGTGAGAAGTGTCAGTGCATAAACTTTATCAGCATTTCTCATAAAGCCGATACAGCACACAGCAGTGTTTGTCTGTCCGTTGGTCAGTACGTGAGTGAGCAGTGAATCCTCCTGCAGACAGGCACTCAGGCAGATCATGCAGGACTATTTAAAAATTTGAATGATTTACTGAGGAGTGTAATATATATCTCCACATTTCAGGATACAGGGCAGCCTTCTGTCCAAGTTCCAGAGCTATCTTCCTTTGTAATTAAAGAATAAAGATGTAGTCCAATTGTTGCACTTGAACAGGGGTGTTAGAGGTGGGACTGTGCTGCTGCTGTTCAGTCTGACAGTAAAGTTTGCAGCTTCCTTTACTCAGAAATCAGGTTTTTGCATGACTTGCATTTGAATATATTGATCAGAGATTGACGGGAAAAAAAATGTCAAAAGTTGAATATAAAAACATTTTACAAGCTTTTAAACATATCTCTCATATTAAGACATTCTTTGTTTTAAAATTTTGTATTTTTGTATGTGACCTAGTTGGGTTTTTTTTTTTTCAAAAAATCTTGTTCCTACGAGATTAGGAAACTTGAGAGAAGCATTTACATATTTATTAAAATAAACATACAAGGCTTGCCTTTGAAAGGTAAGGTTGGTAAATACACACTGTTTAAAAATGCCAATAAAAACCTCATTTATTTCATATATGCAAGTTGATTTGCACATGTATAAATAGAGTTGCTTTTTGCATTTTTTGCTTAGTTTCTATGTTCCTTTTTGTAATTTATAGTTGCAGCTGTGTGTTTGCTTGTTTATATCAGATTGTTTCTCCTACAAATATTTAATGTTTATGTGCCTTTTATTTTTCACTTTAGGGTTTGGATGGGTGTTTGGATTAAGGACACTGTCTGAACAAGTATAATGGAACACTAATTACAGGTTAAAGCAGTGCTTGATGCCTCTACAGCTTAGCAGCATGAATTTCAAAGTGTTTTAAGTAGTGAAGAAATGTGTTCTGAAACCGTAGAGTAAGGGTTAATAAGAGAAAACTATCCTTTTAATAGTTCTTGCAAAGCATTGCTTCTGCAAGCAAAATATCCTTCACTAAATATTGACGTGAGTGCTCCTGCTGGGATGGGACCAGGGAGCATCTGAAGCCCTTGGGAGACAGCGCTGACAGGAACCTCCAGAACAGCTGTGCCTGATGTGCTCAGCAGGAGCCTTGACAATCCACAGGAACGTGTCCAAGGGGTTGGCTTTCCAGATAGAGGCGTCTGTATGTGGATGTACCTGGGATGCTTCCTGGAGCTACCAGGATGACGATGATCCTTTTACCATACCTGAGTTTACAGCTCTCAGTGGGGAGGGAACTCTGGATATTCAGCTTACTGCAGACGGTTTTCTTTCTTTCTAATGCTCCACTTTCCTCCAAGAGTATTTTGCAGAATAGCTGCTGACCAGGTTTCAGCTGGACAGGGCAGAATGGGGCTGAGGACAGAGCCAGGACTCTGCGTCTTCCTTGCTCAGCCCTGCTCCAAGCTCCTTGTGCTGCCTTTGGCACCTTGCATGGTGACCAGCACATGGACTTGCTGAAAGTTTTTGGCAGTATCTGCCACAGATCAGATTGTTAGCCCATGTCTTCTCACTTAAATATGTTGTACTGCTGTCTTTAATAGCCTCACCAATGTCCTTAGGTTATCCTTGATATGAAAGACATGCCCTCCCCTCTCAAAAATGAGTGGCACGTCTAAATTACAAAGGTGATTTACGAGTTTGCAGCACTTTCCACATAAACAAAATCCAAATTGCTTTCTCAGGTACATGTTTTGCTCACAGTGCATTTCAGGACCAGATTTTGCTAGTAAAATAAATTAAATGGGATGAATCAGGCTGGATACAATCTCATCCAAGTCTAATTAACTTCATTACTCCCACTGGCTTCACTGATAGCAGAACTCCTCCAGTAATTTTTCTTCAAATTAAAAAAGCAGCTCTCCCTTTTTAATAAAGCTCTGTATCTTACAAGATAAAGACCCAAAGCTTGCAGGTAATGTTGTAGCCCTGTCAGCAGCCCCTGCTGCTCACTGTTACAGCCTATATCATCTCTAACGGTGTTACTTGGTATCAGTGCAAAACTCGATTAAGGTAGCTGTTCAGTCTAGGGTGTGGAGTTGGAGGGGTGGGGTGTTTGTTTTGTTGTTTGAGCTTGTTTTATTTAAGAGACTATTAGTTACCAGTTCCCAATCTCAGTCTCTTTTCCAGGGGTGCTAGCTTTCGGCGTGGCTGTTTGTTTGTGGTGTTTGCCCTACAGCTGCTTTGCCTCTTTTGGACTTGTGATCTCTTTCCATTTGTAGTTCTCCTTCGGCCCCATCATTTTAGGGACTGCTGTAAAGTCAAGGAGAGTAATGCACTGACCGGTGTTTGCCTTAGTTCAGGCTGAAGAGGCCTGGGACAGGCAGTTTCATTGAGAGATACTTTAATAATATCGCTGTAAATGTAACATCAAAGCAAATTGTTTATAGGCAGCCACTTAAACCTCATCTTCATAATTATAAGCAACTCTATGGGTTGTTTTTCTTAAATTAGCTTGTGATTTCTGACTATTATATTTAAATGGAATGTGTAAACAGCAAACTCTGTGTATCAAGTGTAAGATGTTTACTGTAGGAACGTGTTGAAAATGCCAGAGGCTGAACCCCAGAACGCCTCAGGCGTGAGGCATCGCTCCCTTTCTTCCCTCCTGGGAAAAATGACCGAGTGCAGCCATTGCCAACACATCTTGCTTTTACAGGGTTAACCCTTTACACATTCACAGATTGAATCCGACAGTGTGTGTAGTTCAGCCTGTTTATTAAATGGGTCAACACCATCGGGTCCTCCCAGCTTTGGAAACACGAGTAATAACGTCATGTTGCCTGCCCAGAAACTGCTTTAAAACAGTTCAGTGTATCAAGGGAGCAGCGCCCCCTCTCCGCTGGGAGGAGCAGTGCAGGTGCTAAGCTGGGCTATACCTGGGAGCCGAATCTGTTGCCGTGTCTAAGAGCAGAAGCACCATGGACCCCGCTGTCCTCTCGTTCCCCGCCAAGGATCACACGCGGCTGCTTCTCCGCACAGGACATAGGTCAGTATCAGGCCGCGCTGCTGTCCCGGCACACACTAACCCTGGGTCAGTGCTCACTGGTGACCAGCCGTGCAGTTGATGCTTGGTCCTGCCTCTCAATCCTCAGCTTCAGGAGAGCATGTAAATAACACCGTGGCATTTACTGGAGCCATCCAGGACTTGGCAATGTGCACTCAACGCAGCCTGGTGCAGATTCCAGCAGCTGCAAAGTAGTTTGAAGTATGAGCTAGGTAGAGGATAAATCAAGTTAAATTGCTGTCTGAAGGCTGCTACTTCTAACAGGGAATACCCAGAGCTAGTCCATTACGTTCGCTAACGGGCCTCTTGCAGTACGGTGACAGCAAAAAGCCGTTTTTAAGAAGTCATGATTTTATTTGGGTTTTACCAGGGAGCACGGCGCAGGAAGCAGCAGGTGTTACCAAAGGCAAAAGAATCATTTGATGAGAAAAGTTACCCTGAAGCTTCTGAGAGGTGAAAGACAGACATGAGGGAATATTTACAGAGGTAACTTAAGCATGCAGAAGGGGGTCACCCTGAGTTTGCTTGGCCACTTGGTGCAGGGAGATCCTCCAGAAGGGAATTTGGGGCAGCTCTGTGGTTTCTGATCTGGATTACTCCTTGGAGGAGTCTTTCTCCATGGCTGAAGAGAGTTGTCTGAATAATCCCTGTGGCACTATAAGCTGAAAACAATCCTACTGAAATCTGTAGAAATAGAAGAGATTGTTGCTTTCTGCAGATGGTAGTTTGGAGTCAATGAGAGTTTTTACATGTATGTGAGAACTTCAGGGTCAGGCTGGTACCGTGTGTTTGGCTTGAATTCTCTCCTAAAAGGTTGATCCTTTGTTTTATTTAAATGGTTGTGTTCCACTATATTACGTTCAAGCAGTTACACTCCAAAAGGACAGAACACAGTGGTTCAGATACTGTCAAGTTACTGGGGTTCAACAGGATGCGTTCTCTTTAATTTTTTTTTAATTTTTATTTTGTTTTTAGAAAAGTAACTGTCTGTACTTTAATGGTATAGAAAAATGCTTTGTTTTCACTGTTGTAGAAAAAAACCTAGGGAGAACTTTATTTTTCAATAAACCTTTTTCTTGTGTGATTTGAATTTGATTGCTTTGTGCTTCAGCAGGAAGTCTGTGAGCTGCTGTTTATCCAAAGTCACGTTTGTGTGACTTACCCCTGCAGTCCTGCTGCTGGCCCACCCCTTCCCAGGGGAGCATGAGCAGCCCCGCCAACCCACACCTGAGCTATAGGAACAGCAGGCAAGTAATAGTCTTTTTACTGTTTCAGTTTACACGCAGGTTGGATGATGGGTGAACTCAAGATTGATTTTAGGAGGGCAGTTTTGCTCCAGCAGTAGTTAGGAATTTGTGGCTTCCTAGAAATTTCTGGCACATGAGGACTGCAGAATTACCCAGTAGCACATGGGATCTACACGACTTACTGGTGCAATATACTGTGGGGTTCAGAAAGCAAAGTTACATCATAGTAAAACAGCAGGTTTAGGGAGTGTTTGGCCTTCATGATCCAGGCTTAAACATGGAGAGCTCGGATGGCTTACAAACTACATATGGAACACGAGATGAAGCGTGAAACTCGGTACTACATGTCTGCACTGCTTCAGCCAGCATCGCTCCCGCACCGCGGTGAGGATTCTGCAGCTGACAGCAGCTGGTGCTGCAGGAGCCACCAGCTGAGCGGGGCCCCAGAAGGTCTCTGCCAAAACCACCCTAGAGATGCAAGTACTGTGGTGTGGGGGGAGCGGAGCGTGCATTCAGCACACCGTGTTACATCACCTCAGAGGCTGCAAACAGACACACCGAAGAGATGTAAATATAAATGTACAGAGAGGGAAAATTCTTACACAAAAGGTCAGTTGATTTCTGTCGCAGCTGTTTCTGCCTCCCCTCAGTTTTAGCTCATCTGAGGCTGAGGGGAAGCTCCTCTGGTGCCAGCTTCCACTAGGAATGGCGAGAGGTGTCAGGGGAGGTGTCCAAGGGCAGTAGAACAATCAGTGTGGGAGCAGGATGCAGTAGTAAAATGAATAGTAAAAAATAGTGAAGTGTGCAGGTGAAACACCCACGGGCTGGGAGAGGGCTGGGGCCTTGGGGCTGGAGATCCATTTGCACAAGCTGTTTCCTGGCCAGGATTAGGGACCTGAGGGCACTATGGCTACATGTGATGTGTTTCTGCTGCACAAGGCAGACAGTAGTAAAAGGCCCTCACAGACACACTATTTCAGTGAGGTGAAGCACCTGAATATCCCTCACCAGCTGCCCTTTTTTACAGGTATTTTCTTGGCACGCCTCACCTCTGATGAAAATGGGTGACAGTTTTGTTGGTTCTGCATTGCTCTTCAACATCCCGCAATTCCCATGTTTCCTAACAGCAGAATGAATTCTTGGAGGACACTGCTCAGTCAGTGCCCTTATTCTGGTTATTTTTGGAAACCTTTTCCTTCCTGTTTCATTCTTCTAATTATTGCTCAGCTTTGACATTATAAGGAGACATCTGTAAAATGGGGAGCAGCTCAAGTCAGATGTGGGCTGCGTTAGTGTCACATAATGGAAAAAAAGTATGAAAACTGGAACTTGGAGTAAAAGCTATGCATACCTTGCAGCTGTAGTGTGAAGAGCATTGGGGAGCTTGAATTATGGAATCCTTCATCTCACACACACTAAGACTGGGTTAAAATGCCAGTAGAGTCCACAGATGGAAGCACTTTGCTGGGACTTTGCACATTCTCAAAAGCCTCACCTCACACCAACACTTCCTCTTCTGTGTGCAGGAGGCAGAGCACCCTGGTTTATTGCTGCACCTTGCCCTGTGTTAATGTTTATGCATGTCAGGATCTGCATATTTTAATATTTTGCTGGTTATGGAGCTTGTCCTTAACTAAAATCCTAGCAGTAAAGCTTTGGTGCCAAAAAAAATAATTAATATTGCTTGCCCTGAACGAATTCCAGCTGTTCAAGTCCCTGTGTATGTCCTACTTCATCGTGTGGACCCTTGGCTTGGAGGTCTTTCCTCTCAGGAGGCTTGGGGCATGACCTCAGAGTACTGGCTGGCTGGAGGCATCTGCCTGAGCATGTTTCTGAGCTCGTTTGTGAGGAGGGAAGCTTCAAAGTGGAATGTTCTGGACAAGAGTGCCAAAAGGGTAACACCACCTCTAAAGCAATCATACCAAGGTATGAGGTGCTGCTCTTTCAGCAAGTAACAGCTGTTGCTTGCAACTTAAGTAATAGGTACAGAGCTCTTGGAATGGCTGCTCATCCCCCTCAGCTGTTTCCTCTCTGCCTCTGTAGGAGAAAGGAATCTGTGTTTTATGCCCAAGGCCACTCTGCACACTAGGGGATGGGTTTTCTGGGATGGGTCAGCCCCTGTTAAAAGGAGGTCAGCATTTCTTGCCACTTAGCCATTTTAGAGCAGATGTCACCTTTACTCCACTCCTTGCTCTGTGGTGAGGTGAAGGGTGAGACAAGCCGGTCAGGGCTGTCAACAAGGAGGTGAGCTCAGAACAGAGTTAGCATGTTAGATGACAAAATGTTTCCTGGTTACTTGCCAAACTACTATAGAAGGGAGCAGCCCTTCTCTGCAAGTGAAGTAGTTTCAGGCTCCTGGCTCTGTGAGTGCCTGTGCGTGTCACTCCTGGAGCTGCAGGCCAGGGTTCTCCTGCTCTGCCCTCACATATTCCCAGTGAGCGGGCTGGAGGCTGCTGGAGGAGCAGCTGTGCTGACAGGAACACATCCACTCCCAAAGCACAAGGAGACCAGGAGGAAAGATCTGTGAGTTGACTTGGTTAAACTCACAGATCTCACGATTGCGTAAGGCCGGCCTACCAGCCAGGCCACAGGAATGTGTTTCTGTTACTGGCCCTCTGTAAACGGGCTCAGGGCTGCGTTTTGTCACAGCATGCTCAAGGGCACTGGCAACGGGCTCTTCAGAGCTGGGGGTCAGAAACTCTGGGTGCTGCAAGCCCAGCAAAGTGCTTCCCAGCTCGGCCTGTGACAGCCCCAGCAGCCCTGGGGCCAGCTCTGCCCACATAGCACCTTGGTGCTGGGGCGGGCTGCCTGCTTCACACAACATCCGTGATGTCAGAGGAGAAGGGGCAGTACAGGCATTGCTCCAGTATAAATCTCCCTTATACAAACATACATAGAGCTGAATTTGCCTACATCTGCAAAGCTTCGTGTTTGGGGTCTCATCTGCTTCAGGACCAGTTCTGGAACATCATTTTCAGCAAAGCTGAAATGTTTGTTTGAGGCTCTATTTTTCCACAGTGGTTGGATTGTGCTTATTTATGGCTGGCTTACTAGTGCTAGGAGGAAACAGGATGATAGTCTAGCTCGATGACAGTCTGGGTTCAAAAACAGCAATCTGGCTTTTAGCTAGCACTGGAACATTCTTATTATTGGTTATTAAAATATACTTCATGGCTACCTGGTGTATATTCAAGAGTGCAGGTGGTGTAATCCTTACTGCACGAGGTTTGGGCAGCTTGCTTCTCTGCTGAACAATGTGGCCAAATTCAAAGCATCTGCTCAGTGACTACGACTGTCAGGAATCGATTTGCAATTCTGAGTTTGGCCAGACTATAATAAGCATCAGTTTGCAGTCTCTGTACTGGCCAGTGCTGTTCCTTGTCCAAACACTGAAGCCTTCACCAAACAAACTATTATGTTGGTGTCAGGCAATTAGCACGGGTGATTTTGAGCTAGCTCACCTTCTGAAAACCCACCTTCCCTTAGCTGGAAGCACACTGGTCTCCAGTGCAAAAATTCACCTGGCAGAGACGTTTAATACAGAAAAGTAACCCAGAGCATTACCTTTGAGGATGGCTGGCTAGAGCACAGGATTTTGGTAAACAGGGTGGTGCACAGGTATTTTCTTTCCTATCATCATCACGTACCGCAACATCTCCTGCTGGCAGCTGGCTTCATCAGCATGTCTTTGCTCCATTTCCAAGTGTCCTTAGTTCCTGTTCTTTTTCCTTTAAGGAAAGCTATTTTCTTGTATTTATCTGCTAGTACCAGAACTGCTTTGAAGCACCTGTGGTAACTGGAAAGTTGGGGCAACTGGTGTAAATTAATTGAATTTTTTAAAAGTATTATTAACTTGTTTAACCACATGTCCTTGTCAAAGGCTACAGAGCTGGAGTCTGTACTTACAAACATCCCCTCAGAGCATTGTGGAGTTCCAGAAAGACATGTGAAACTTCATTTACTCCATGCTTAGCTTTGCTCCATGCATGTACACATCTGTGTAGTCCTGGGCTCCTATTTACACTCAGCATTTTACCAGAATTATTTCATGGTTGAGTGGTGTCTTGGTTTGAAGTCCTACATGCTTTCACTGGTCTCATGGTTACATCAGGAGTTAGTACCCTTCCACAACCAATTACACATCCTCCCCTTCCCTCAGAAGCTGGTAGCTCTGCCCTCTGCTACCACCACGTTGCTGATGCACAGGGCCCTGCAGAGCAGCACGTGTAGTAGTTCCCAAGTGTCACTAACTAGCAATGGAGCTGAAGAGGGAGAGGAGGGTAACAGCACTAATACAGCTGACACCTGCAATGTCTAATAGAAGTGGGTGCTCTGACCCTGAGGCTGAAGATACCTGACCAAAGGTAGTTAAGCAGTGGGGAGAGCTCTGCTCCAGTGTCAAGACTAAGCAAATGCATAAATTAGGCACTTGTGGGAGAAAGGGTCTTGGGGTGGTGTACAATATTTAAAAATCCACCTGTAATGTGGACAGTGACAGCTCCTGCACTTCACAGTCTCTATGGAGTGTCTGCAGAATGCATTTATGAAGTAGGTCCTTTGTCTCTCAAGCACTGTACTTACTTTCACCTTACTGCTGAGTGACATCAGGAGCTTCAACATCACCCTGTGACAGCAAGGCACAAGCAGCAACAGTGTTATCAAGTCTGCACACAAATGTTTGTACAAACCTAACTGATCCCAAACAGGCATAATAAAGTACAGCAGCAAAACAAAATTAATTTTGCCCTAAAGAATTTTCTGTGTCAGGCAGAACCGACTCATCTCTCCAATACTGCCCACCTCCTCTAGGTACCCTCAGGTCAGCAGACCCTTTGGGTGGTCTCTTCCTACACATCTATTATTGGGAGATGGCTCTTACTAAAGATCCCTGAGGACCTGGCTGAGACCTCACCAGGGTCTCATGATGTGAAATACAGTTTTAGCATCACTAAGGCACCAGTTAAAAAAAAAAAAAAAAAAAATAAATCAATGTCCCCACTGTCCATCACTCACTGAACTCTCTAATTGCACATCTACTCTGCTTTATGTGGTGTATTGTCATGGCCTTGGCTACTTACCATGGTCCTATTTCAAAGTCTACAGTGGACTGTCTATCTTTTTCTCCACCTGTAATAAACAGAAGCAGCGATACTGGTTCTGTGTTCTGAAAACAACATATAAATACATATTTTATATACACACATTGGAATCTATAAAATAAAGAGAGAATAGATCTAGCCAGAGAATCCAGTTTAATAGGCTGCTATACAGGAAGACTTTGTTCTATGATACATTCTGGAAATAGTTTTCAAATGTTACTTACAGATACCGTAGAAAATAGATACCGGTTTTATTGATTATACATCAAGATTCTTCAATAATTTAACCTGCTATTAAGTACTATGTGTGATGGAAGGTGAGTGACACTTTACAGCACAATCTAAATCTAATGAATAGATCTGTATCTCACCACCGGGTCGAGCCACTGCTGCGCCATCGTCAGACTACAGAGCAACCACGTCACACACGCCGGTACAGCTGCGCATAGCGTAATAGAAGATGAAAATCCCATCCCTCAAGCAGCAACTCTTCCTTGCCCAAGGTTTTGGCTTTGGTCTGTACAGTAATACTGGGTGTGCTTGTTTTGGTCCATGCAAAGCTATGAACAGTGTCTCGTTAAGAAAAAAAATAGAATTTAAATTCAAGAGGTATAGTTTCAGTTAACTGAGGATTAAACTGAAGTGTCTCTCTGATCACAGAAAGGTTTGTACCTGCTCTTTCTGTGCGTCTATTCGAACGGGACGAGGGGCGGGGGAGGAAGGAAGTAGCTACTTAAGTGTTTGAAGCAACACAGGTCTCGGTGTCCAGACTCTACACAGGATACTCTGTTAGCTGAAGAGGTTAGCAAGGACTGTACTTCTGTTACAGCACAGTGTTGGGAAAATACAGGCTGGGGGTTGGGAGGATAAAAACCAAGATCTGAAACTGGCACTTCTTTACCCACAGGCTTATCATTATCACACCATTGAGAACACTTTCACTCTGGAATATACAACATGGCTGCTGGGTTAAAACTGCAAACTGCATGTTTTCTATTATCACAGGAATCAATAGCATACTCTGAAAAAAAGAACGCCGCTGTTGCACTGAATTGCAAGCAGTGTGCACATATGCCAGTTTTACAGAGAGATTTCCCATTAAAACAAACTTCAACAAAACCAGACCACGGGGAAACAAACTGCATATTTAGTAAAATACCGTTGGCACCACTTGCCAAAATGTATGATGCTGTAGTTTTACAGTCCTTACAGAGGAGAGGACGTGAGCTTCACTCAAACATTTCATAGTGGCGCGTTTGCCTTACACGGGGTACCATATCGATGAGTAACCTGCAGAGGAAAGCACAGGGGTGTTGATGCAGTGACACAGGAACGCCCTGCAACTGGGTGTTCTCTTTACTTACAAGTTCAGAACTCAGATGTACTAACAAACAGTGTTATCTTGCTTTCTCCTGATCAGAATTACTTCCACCCTACAATTAATCGCGCCCCGAAGGGAGTAGGAAGCAAACTGGAGGAAGCGTGGATGCACAGCCGCACCGAGAACCTGAACAGCACGGCAGCAGCTGCTTCTGGCTGGAGAAGCCATGGAGGATCAGTGGTACAGAGAAGGTTGCAGCAACTTGTTTCACACCAGGCTGCTCTAAGGGGAGAACTGTAGTAGTTGCACAAACTGTAAAATGGGGTAGTTGCCAAAACAGATTTTAGTTTTTTCTTTCATTAGCCTTCACCATCTCTTGGTGAGACACTGGCTGAGCACACTGTCGAGCAGACTCATGGCAGGGATGTAGCATGAGTTTCAGTGGCTGTACAAAAGTTTCTGAAGCTGTTTGGTATGTTTAAATAAATAGTTTTGTACAGGTTTGCCTCTACACTTTTCCAGAACAGTTAGTTTTACAATGGAAATAGTGACTATAGTGATTTTTCCAAGAATGGTATTCCCCATTAAAATGTTAATTTAATTTTCCAAGTTTAATAAAAAAAACACACAGCTTACAGATGACAGCCTATGCAGGTCTGCTTCTCAACAGGCACGATCCCAGCTTGCTAAGGTGCTACGTCTCCCCATTCTGTTATGGCAGAAAGGGGGATAAAAAGCAAACCCCTCAGTCAGATTCCATGCAGCCACAGGAAATTGTGGCAGTATTGAAGTGCATGGCAAAGCTTCGCTCGATTTTATTCTGCTTCTGGTGTTGTGATCAAGAAAGCATCTTCAAACTCAGTAGAAAGATTTGAAACACAACTGGATAACCTTCAGTTCAGAAGTTGATATAGGGGAGGGCTAGGCTGGAAATTGCTAGCAAGACCATTCTTTACACTTGAACACCTTACCTTTAACCTAGACTTTCTCTGGAAAAAACAGTGCTTAGAAAAATGCTGTAAAAGCAACAGGGACTGATTTTTACCTGAGATTTGTGGCAATTTTCCCAATATTTCAAACCTTCTTTTTCCAAATTCAGGTATACAAACGCCTTCTAAAATTACTCTAATTTCTTTTTAAGTCCTGGCTTCTTTATAACTGATGACACACACACACAATCTTTTATCCCTTTCCACACACACTGCTCCAGTATTGGCAGCCAGTCTAATAAATTCCAGTGACTGATTTTACTGGAGTTACAGAAGCCTTTAAGAGCTATGGCTTATTACATTAAACAGACAGCCCGTGTGCTGCACGTACCAAAATACCTGCGAGTGGGGGATACTCACTTGATTCCATAGGCAGATATTGTAAGTCCAATTAAAACTCCTATACTGCCATCCAGATACCAGACAGAAGAATTGTGCTTAAAAACTTCTGCACTAAGAAGGATGGAAAATCCCATTATTCCACCCACAAGAGAGTTGAAACCTAGAAGAGGGACAAAAAACCAAAAAAAAGAGTAGTTAAAGAAAGAACTGATTCTCAAGGAATTTGCTTTAACCATCTCACCTAAGAGGAGGGAATCTGTAGGGAGACAGGGCAAAGTTACACCTGTCCCACCAGAAAGGGTGCAGACCCTCCAGAGATGTCACTCAGCAGTGCCTCTGTTCATTCTGTTTGATGTGGGGTTGGATCGGGGGTTGGACCCAATGATCTCTCCAGGTCCCTTCCAACCCCTACCATTCTATGATTCTATGTTTGTTTCATACACCTTTCACCTCTTGATACTAATTTTCCCAACAGCAAATACTCCTCCAAAATACCAGACCTGCTCCATGTTGACAGCCAAGCACTTGTCTCTCTTGTAGGTTATCATCACAAATGAGATATCTCAGAGCTGTAAAGTAGGAGCTGGCTGGCTGCAGCCCTGCGCATGACTGCTGTAGCCCAGCTCTCTTCCAAAGAACATCTTCAAAACCTAGGTACCACTGATGTGTGTGCAAATATCCCTACTTAGGACTTCAAGGGCTGCTTCATAAGGTACCCAAAGGGTCTGTGTTTCTCTGAAAAAGAGCAAACTGGAGGCCAGCATACCCACAGAGCTCATGAACAGGAAAATGGTTTTACACAGCAACGGTTCAAAGACATTTTCTTGAAACTTTTTACCTGTGCCAGGTATTAATGTACATGTGTTTGGCACCACAGCTTATAGCTGCATACACTGCTGAATGCATCAGGGGAGAAGAGAAACAGGATGGTTTTAGGGTTATTTTCTATTTATGCCTCTATGCCTTAGGTATATCACAGGTGCTTCCTATCTATTATTCACAATTTTTATGAACATCATTTTGGATTTCTCTTTCATTTTTAAACCCTTTCTCTTTGCCTCCGTGATGGTCTCTTCAAAATTCTCTCACAGCGTTTGACATAATTAATGCCATTTTCCTCCAACCCTTGTCTGACTGGGTCATGGTTTGGGTTTTTTTAAAGCAATCCTTGTATTAATTTTTCCCCCAATTCCCTTTTTTCTTCCCTCCTCCCCTTCAATAACCCAAAAGACATCACTGCTACAAACCCAAGTGCCCCTGATAATCTATTCATTTGGTAGACACATGCAGCATTTAACCTAGTTAACAAATGAAAAAAACCACCAAACTTCAAATGTCCTGTATGGTTTGGTGAGTCAATTCTAGGCAGCTGCTGCTTACAGTAGCCAGTTTTTCTCCCAATTCCCCATGCCCACCACCAACATCACACATGACACTGAACTTCACACATTCATGAACTTCACTCCAGTCCTCGCACAGCCACTCCTTACCTAAATCATATTAAGTCTTCCTGAAAGACATGGCTAAAAATTGACCTTTCCTCAGTATCCCTACAGCTGAAATACTTGTATAAACCATCCATGTTATGATTAAGATTCACCAGGCCCCTGTCAGGAGGTACTTCAATGCAAAGGAAACCCTGGCACAGAGAAGCATGAGTTACTTAGCAAGTCTGTGGCAGAACAGGGCACACAAATGTTTTGGAGCTTCCAGCCCTGCAAAAAAAAGGGGCTAGGGAATTATTTTGGACTTTAGGAGTGCATTCTACAATTGGTATTGTAGGGATTACATGTAAATTCCTGATTATTGGATGAATTATGCCATGAGACAATTACTCTGTCAACACTCTAGTCTAGAAGAATCTTTACCCTTTTTTATTCCCTGGGAATATAACTTATACTGCTAATGAAACATAGTGTGTGTGTGTATCAAGAATATTTAATTAATTTATACTTAATATTCTTATTTAATTAATTTATACTTAATATTCTCTAACTATAAATTGAAACCAATGTTACTTCCCCTGCTCCAGCTTAAGGCAGAATCAATCAGCATGATATGCAAAAGGCAAGAATAATACATTTTTTACCATTATTGACTGATAGTTCCAAATGATCTAAAAGCTACTTACAAAGGAAACTGTTTTCTCTTCCTGACTGTCATTCAGCCAAACCTTTCTTTGCTGGCATGCCAGGAAATCATGTCATGGCTGCAGGTATTAATCCAGCCACCACACTCCGTGCATAAGGCTGGGACAGGAAAAAACAGGTGGCTAAATCTGGGAAGGAAACAGGTACATAAAACCTACAGGAAATCTGGCTGACATCTCCTAACTATCACATATCTGCACTTGTCCTCAAAGATGTTATCAAAATTCAGGGTAGGAAAAGGCTGGGTTTAGTATCCAGGCCATGAGCTTTGGCTATGAACAAATTGTACAAGTAACATTTTGCATTATTAGGATTCACACATTTAGGCTTTGAAGAGACAGTGTTGTCAAGTCCTACTCTAAGCCAAAGTTACTCTTTAAAATAACATTAATAGAGATTGACATCTATGAGGGAGAATTTGCTGTTTTGAAAATAAACCTACATTTCAGGAAGAAAAATGTATGGCTTTGTTACTCAAAAGAGTTTGTTGCTCTTACAAAGCAGTGATCACAGGGGGTAAATTAGCAGGAAACAGAAAACACTAAAAAAAGATATGCAAGGGAGTGCTAAATCTATCTTAGCTCCTGAATCACATTGTCTCCTCCTGGTTGTTAATAAATCAAGTATAAATGTAAATATATCTTGTGAAAGAAGATATTTTACCACACACGGTAAGATCAGCCTCTTACGTTTTCTAAACAAGTTCTGAGGGAGAGAAAACAGAGATAAAAAGCAGCTCCAGGTAATTGTATACTTTATTTCCTAATTTTTTTTAATCAAAGAATGAGCAGTCTCCAGCTCAGAAGCAATACAATTAGCACAAGGATGTAATTATGGGGGAAGAGATTTCTGCATCATGCAGGAGACCGATTCAGGGCTAGAGTGATTCAGGAATTTTTCAGCTAATATTTTGTCTGAAAAAACCTCTCTGATTTGAAAACAAGCTACATGGGTGGGTTTTTTTTTTAAAGGGACTGTTCCTCATTTGTCTACCTAGGCACCAGTTCTGAAACGCTCAACACATCCCACTTACACTCTGACAGAAGTCATACTCCCTGGCCTGCAGTTCCCAGGATCCTTCCAGCAAGTTGGAGATCTTTCAGTTTCAAAGTATCTAGGGTGGCAGAGTCCATAGAAAGAGTAAGATTACTGAACAGTGTGGTCTGTTCAGAGAGAGTCACAAATGCTGGGAGGGAGTAGCTTAGTCGTAGCCTCTGCACGCTGTTTTGATCCTTTTTTTACTTATTTTGTGCTTACAATATAAATACTCATTAAGCATTTATATAAAAGGTGTGATATAAAATATACATACTCATAATATGTAGTATTGCAAGTCACAAAAATTTTTATATTGTTTACCTTAAATTAAAGCAGTTGTACGTATTCCTAGAGTAAGCAGAAAATAGAACTTCCTTATAGTGAAATCTTAGCAGAGCACAATAACTTATGTACCACAATCCATGAGTCATTAGCGCCCTACAGTGTCTGCTGACCAAGCGTTTCAACCTGTCCCACGCTTACAGATAAAGTCTGGCAGAGACCTGTAGGGCAGGGTGAAGTCTCTGCCATCACTGTGGCCTCACTTGTTTGCAGAGCAGTTCCCCATGGCTTTGTAAAGGTTTACAAGCTTGAGCCTTGTTAGCAAGAGGTGTATCTAGACCTACTGTTAAAGAGCACCTTTAAGCATACCTTTAAAAACCAACACCTGAGCCAACACAGTAGTGGCAGTGAGGTCTTCTAAGGACCTAGTAGATGAGATTCACCTTGCGACAAGGCCAGAGGAACATGGGGCAGGAGGCAGGCAAACGCTTGTGGCACACACACAATGCTCCACCAGCTCTACTGAGTGTCAGGAACAGCACTGTGGTGGCAAATTACATCTACAGAGGTTATGTATGAATGATGGCTATGAGTCCTGCTCAAGGCAGAGGTTTCTGCAACAGACTTGCTTTGGTACCAGAGAATGTTTATCAATATGGTGATAGGCGCAATATAAATATGTGAAAATATATATAACTGTAGGGATGAAATGTAGATAATTATATATATAAATATAGATGTAACTGTAGGGATGAAACTGTTTACCAGGCACAGGCAGCAAGGATTGGTATGACTTCACTGAAGCTATATAAACTGGTGTCCTATCTCCCTTCTGTAGGAACCTCTAATACACACCTTATTTATTATATGCTCTACCTCTAACTCTCTATTATTGCTTACTATCCAAAATTAGCTGTTTGACTTCCACCAGACACCCATTTCAGCTGAAGTATGTAGGAAAGAGGTCGGTGGTACCACAGGCTAGGGTTTTGGGGGTCTTTTCCCAACATTTCCTAGTGGTATTTTTATTCCACAGTTGTCATTGTGCAGGGGTCACGCATATCTCCTGTGTGTCTACAACATTCCCTGGAAGAGCCTATAAATGCAACAGGATGAACTTCACACTCACCATCAGTTATCAGTGCTCTGCTTGTGAGGACCTTTCCCAGCATAAATTTGATTACTGCCAAGACAGTGCAAAGGATTCCACTTAAAACGGAGACGCTATACAGAAAGTCATCCTGAAAGGAAAGATGTCAGACATTAGTATGCCTTCTGGTCCTGGTCTATATAATAAATGACAAATAGTAGTATTTATTGTGTAATTACTGGTGTCACTGAAGTACACAATCTGAGAAAAAGGCTTCCTGAGTTATGGCATCGACAGCTGGTGCTTATTTCGCTTATGTTGCCATCAGTAGCTGCTTTTGCAAGCATAACTGATGGCAGTTCCAAGCAACCAATTTTGAATTGACCCAAACTGCTCAGAACCAGCAGGTTATATACCTGCGGGCTGACTGCAGACTGTAGTCTGCCTCGTGCAACCAGTAATGAAATCCCCACATGCAGGATAAAGGCTTGAAAGCAGAAACCCACTTACCAGACCTTTGTTGATCTTTTTGTGTGAGAAGTAACCATTTAATACTGTTTCTGATTCTGCACTTGCTTTAGTTTTGTTCCATTACCTTCTTCTAAAGTAAAGTCTGGTCCAAGCTACATCCATAAGAGTTTTGATGCTGATGTGCAAAGTCAGGTTCAGGTTTTCCTTAGGAAGGAATTTTTCCACTAACTTTCATTCCACAGCTACAGAGAAATCCCCATTGCTTAATTTCAACCTATAACGTGGGCTCCCTAGGCTCCCCCACTAGAAAGCTGAATGTCTATGTAGGGTAAATAAGGGCAAATAACTAATTATTGCTTAACACGTGTTTTTGCAAAGGTTATCTGAAGGCACCTACCTCTGTCTGCAGACTATCTGGTGTTTGGCTGGGGTGGGAGGAAACACTCCTGGGCACTGAAACACCACTTTATAGGCACTGGAATAAGGTGCCTATAAAGGGAGTCCCCGTGCCTTGCCCCCTCTGGAAGTACATCAGCTACACAGAGAAACCCAAGAGGGCTCTGAAGTCAGTTTGCCTGCCATCTAACTGCAGAGCTTTGAAACAGATTCATTCGTTACTCATAATAGAAACTTTAACTTAAGCTGTTGCATCATCTGTACAAATAAAGGAAACAGCAAGAATTTTTATTTACTTTTATCTGTGGGTCTAAGTCGGCCAGTGCCACTGGGACCCTGTTACTGATTAAAACAGTATGGCAAAAAAAATCATCCCCACTGATAATGAACATTGTCACAATGATTCATCATCAGCTCCATCCATTTTCATTATTTTCACAGCAATTCAAAACCCAAAGAAATCAAAAAAATTGTTTTGAGAGCTGCTTAGGAAGATACTGGGAATTAGATTATTGGTACAATGTACTCACATCCAAAATAAATCATTCGATGTATTTTTATACTATTTTTTAATGTCATATAATTTTCATTCTCTCTAGTCCTGGTACAATATTAAATATTAAGACAAAAAGCACTTAAGGAAAGAGTAAAATACAAGCAGTGAGAACAGAACTCAAGCACTGGGTAAAGGTAGGATAAAAAGCACTTGGAAAATTATTCTAACAAATAATTACTCTAACTTAAGAGTCTGACAAATTCTGATTGTTCTTGAGATTTTACTTAATCTCATCTAACATTTTATTAGATGTTTTACCTGATACTTAATATGCCACATGTGTAAGACCTCAGAAGCAGAATGATATGCTCCACCAACCTCGTGATCACCATGCCAGGCTGCGGAGTGCTATTCCCACAGTCATACAGAATGTGAGCTTCCCGTAGATGCACAGGCTTGGTTTTCACTTTAATTATTTGTAACAAGAAGTGTGATAAGCAAACCTCCCCCTCTCACTGCATGGTGAGTGAGGAGGGGGTGGAAAGAGCAATGCAAAGGGTTGGGCAAACTTGATGTGCTCTGAGCCGTGCACAGGCCAGTGTCAAGCCCCAGCTTTCCACAGGCAACGTGCGTTGGGTGAGCACTCGATGGAGTAGCTGACAGTTCAACACCGCATTTCTCCCACCTCTCACCTGCCAATGCTCAATGACTACATGAGATCTCTTATTTCATCATTGCTCCACAGAGTCTCCAAAAGCTTACTGAAGGCTCCTAGGCATCCCTACATCTTGTCTTTGTTGTTCTCTTAGCAAAGTTCAAGCACTGTCATTAGCACAGAACCAAACATTGTATACCCAGTGACGGTGACAGTATCACTTTGCTATCAAAAGTTATCCTACGCTCAGCCTTGGGCTGACAAAAAGGCAGTTTTCCTACACCTATGAGCTTCTTGGGATGGACCTGCACACAGGTACAACTTCGCATAGTCTGGGAAAAAAATATGAATCTCAATATGAACAATTGTGAAAATTATTGATAGAGATGCTCAAAAGTCCAAGTATTTAATTCAGAACCTTGAACATTTTACACTTTATTCCCTGTGCTATAATACAAGAATTCATCCAGTGCATTGTACATTATTTTTAGCTTGTTTCATTTTTTCTTGTCATGGCACATACTACAGATCTTTGGAATTAGTTCAGACTTTTTCCTGCATATGTCACTAAACCCATAGTAGAAATGCATCTTGCTATTTGCTCGGTTATCAAAATTAGTCTAGCTGCTTTACTGGAATCCAAGCATGACTTAAATGTGATAAAGATTTCTGAATCAACTCAAAGCAGATTAATGAACAAGAAATTATTTCATGGAAGATTCAGGATCTAGACATTCTTCCTAAGTTTGGTGTTTTTTTCCCAGAATCATAGGCACAATCATTTTATTGCTATTACTAATGCAATAACCACTATTAACACAGAAGACCTGACAAACCACAGCTCCTTTGTTACCACAGTGTACGCAGAAAGGGAAGAAACTAAACAGCCTTGCTCTTCATGCAAACGCCTCTGCCGTTCCTTGCCCTGCGCTGTGCCGAGAGACCCCCGGGAAGAGAACAGTCCTTGCTGAGGCTCTAAGCCTCCGAGGGGACACCGCACCTCCCGCATCCCGCCCGCTGCGTGCAGCTCCTCCCGCAGACACCGGGAGGCGGCAGACACCGCCGAACTGAGCCAGAAGACAAACCAGTGTGGGGAGGGGGGAAAGGGAAAAAAAAAATCTTTTAAATTCACTTTCCTCAGTACTTTGCTATGCTTTCTGGGCTTACAGGCAGGCAACAGCTGGAGGAAGGCGACTGGGGCTCCTCGCTACAAACAAGGTTTTGCGGCTCTGAGGTGAGCCCAAAACACAGAGGAAAGCCCAGCAGCCTGGACAGAATTGTGCTCAAAATGCTGCCTCAGCGCGGCCTTGGTCCAACGATCAGAAGCTGGAACCAGCTCAGGACAGCGGCTGGCTGCACTGGTACGCTACAAGTGAGAACATCGTGGTAGGAAGTGCCTGCAAAGAGGGATTCAACGAATTGCCTGAGGTAAGGCTGCTGTGGGCTAACCCCCAGGCTGGAGCTGGGGCCTCCAGGACTGACACATGCACTTTGCTGCAGTGCTAGGGGCTTTGAAGGGTTAAACACGTCATACTGTGGCTGTGAAATGATTCCCATTTAACTAACTCATCCTTTGGAGAAATGAAGAAAAGAGAAGCCATAATGGAGATCTAAATTAATAAAATAAGCCTGGCCATCTGGCACCATCTCCCTCCGGATCTTCCCGCAGTCCTGCCCTCTCTGTACCCCTTGCCTTACCATCTGACAGTCATTAGGAGCACGAAATGCATCTAGCCAGATTCACTGTACACTGCCTTGGTGTTATTTTAATTAAGGCAGCAGCAAATTGTGACAGATGATAAAAATTTAAATTCTGATAATTTCCATATGATAAAGGCTTTCTCAGCATGGCAAATAAAGCTCTTTCCTTCTCTATTTCTTTTCATCATGTTCCCTCATTACTACTGTGCTGTACATGAGACCTTCATTAAAGGACAGTTATATTTTATTAGATGGCTTTGTGTTTATAACAGCACTTTACATAAAGTAAGGTGCCCATCCTGGACTGCCACCTCATTACACAGCACTCTAACAGCTACCATGTTCCCATTTAAGGTTTATTTTATGCAAAATTTTATGCTGTGACCATTTCCCAAAAGCAAGCTTTCCTGGGATGCTCTTTTCTTTCAGTCCCAGAAAAGGAGTATCAGAAGTCAGCAGGCAGCCTTCCTACACTTCATCCAAATGCTTGTCCTCGCCAGCACAGCTAAGAGGGATCTTAAAAATGCAACAACAGTTCTGTCCCTGCTCTCAGAGATTTCACCAAAAGAAGATCTATTGCAGGGGAAAAAATAAAAGCATACCACAGGGAATGCTTCGGTACTTGGCTTATTAGGTGGAGATATTTTAACCCAATTCCCTGCCAGTAACTACATTTCTGCTAATTTGGCTCCTTATCTTTTCCTAGAATGCAGCTCACTAATTCTGACCCTAAAGCTTTGCCCTGCTTTCACATATTATTTCTACCAACTCCCTTCTCATCCTCTTCTTAACTACAGCCCTTTCACTTCTACTTTTGGGATGTAAGAATGTTCTCATTTTACCCAAAGTGTGCAGTGTGGAGAAAAAAGGAATTCAGTGATACAGGAGGAAGCAGTCATGTTCAGTGTTCCTCCCCAGTGGTCACAAATCATACAATACTATGATTAAAATCTATGTATGATCCTACTCAGTGGTCCTCCTTGGTAGCTCATTCTAGTGTGACCCCAAAACAAGCTACTTCTGCTGCCCAGGTCAGCTGCAAGTCTCCATTCTTCTGCCTTCCCCCAGCTTCATCTGTGAACTGCCCAAAGGCTGACCCACTTCCCCAAGTCTGCAGGAGCTGGGAATTACTAGTACTACCTTTTTCATGCCGGTTTTACTCCTTCTCAGAGAAGCCAGTGTCTCATGGTGTTACACCTCTTCTCTGCTGAGCCCAGCTCATCTTGGCTGAGGAGGCAGGGATGCATTACTGGAACACTACAGATGCAGTTGGCAGGAGTGAGGTCATGGCTAGCACAAACTGAGCTCAGTTTGTGTTGATAAACGCTAATTTTGCCAGTCTCTGCAGCTCAGCATTTGTCCCACAGGTTCTAAGAATGACCATTCTTCAGTCCACATGACTGGTCACTCACCATTCTCTCTCCAGCACCCATCAAGTCCTGCTACCAGCTTGTTCCTCATCCCCACCTCCACGCAAGTTCCACTGCCTCCTGCTCCTCCAGTTCCCTCTGCCACTCAGACATCATCTAGGCATGCTTCCTGTCAGATCATTAAAAGCCCCCCTGTGCAGCATGGTACTTAATCAAAAAGGGCTGGTTTCCCCCCACTTTCCCCTGAAAGACTTTGTGTATAGATGGTAATGGAGATGTTCCTAATACAAACACTTTTTTTTTTTTAAAAAAAAAAAAGGTCTAGATCTCTATCACACTTTCTCCCAAGTAATAAATAGTTTATGCAATCAGTCTAGAGGGAGCTTCTGGGAAGCTGGAGGGTCTTTCTTGCCAACTAACTTAAAAGGGGCAAGAGTTTTAATTGCACTTCACTGTCAAAAAACAAACCAACAACCCTGTGTCTGACTCAAGCAGGAGACAGTCTCTTCACATGGTGATATAAAGGCCTATTATTAGTACCAAAAAATATGAATGTTTAAACTTGTATCTTTGGTGCTGACATGCTGTGACAAAGCAATTCCACAGTGCAGAGCACTTCTTCAAGAAACAGATAACAAAGACAGGGGTGCACTGACTGCTGCGTCAGGGGCACAGGAACCAACAACTGAATTCAGAGAACTACCTTAGGTGACTTTAGGACTCCTGCAGAGGGTCTGCTTGAACCCCTGAGATCACTTTTGCTTCATATTTTGCCAGAATTCACCAACATTGCTTTAGCATCAAACAGCTATACACCCTAATTGAAACTGGTATTTGCCTGCCCTCAGATGTGCCTCTAGTGAGACTGCTGTTTCTCCCGTCAGCAGGGACTGAGACCAGCCATACACTTCACATAACCTACCAAGTGGCTAGCACTTACCAACTTTTATTTCTTATCACTGCGTGGTAAAGCCTGAAAATGAGACTTTCCACCAATCCCTTGAACAATGACTGGAGTGTAGTTGATATGTTTTTCCTATCCCTGGCTTACTAACTAGTTCATGTATCCACAACATTCTCACCCACCTGTGAAAAGCAAAAGTGTTAAATTCACTGTATGGCAAACTATACATAACAGGTAACAATTCTAAAATGGGATTCTAATGTATAATTAATCTATATGCTACTTTGATTTGAACTGCTAAACAATAAATTATATATATATATAGGAGAGATCAGAAATTTATAGGGAAGTATATGTAAGGACATATGTGTATATTATTTGCTATACTGCTATTGAACTATAATTCAGATGTTAGAATTGTTAAATATATTTTGATATATTTATTATATACAATTAAATTAGTAAATAAATCAGAACTCATAAAAGCTACACTGCGTGATCCCTAGCTTCCCGTCTCAGCTCTAATCAATAGCATATGATAGAATTACATGCAGCCTAATCCTTCATGTGAATTCATTTATAAAAGCATTGGAGGGGCCACGTCAGATGGGCTGCACATCTTTTGTACACAAACTGATTACTTTTTTCCTTCTTTGTTCTGCAGGAAATGTCAGAAATATGGCATGATGCTTGCTTACTCTTGCAAAAAAGTGTCCTTTGCCATACTAATGAGGACAAATGCCAAACTGCATTGACATTACATGTGTTATACTATTACCTAGGGAAATGCAAGCAGTAACTGAATAGTAAATGGATATTGATTTACAACCCCAGGTGAAATTAAAACAGTCATTTTCACTGTGGCTGGGTTGGGCTTTTTTAGCCTTCTTTAATAAACAAGAAAAGGTCTGTGGCAAGAGTCAAAATAAAATACACCATTTACACTTAAATTATGTTTATACTATCCAAGAATATACAGTCATTGACACAAAGAAGGTAAAGGTGCAAATGAGAAAGGATTTTTATCAGAGGATGGCAAGCATTAACTCTAGCAATGCAAATGCAAGACAATGGTCAAAACCTAGGCTTAATTTGCATTTTAAATGCCCTTCTCAATATATTTTTTTTTTTAAATCACTAATGTACACACAGAAGTTCAAGCATGAATACTATGCAATATCACTATTCCTTTCCATTTGTAATGAAATGTGTGCATACCAAATCCTCAGGTCAGCAGTTGTTGTGGATATAGCTCTCTGAAGCACCAATAAAGGAATTGCCATTCCTTTTCCTAGTGAGAATTATCTTATTATGGCTAAAATCAGTTGGAGAACAAATGCTGCAAGTAACAATAGGGGAAGTATTCTGAATCTGATAGCTAGGGGGAAAACAACCTAGTAAATCATTTTTTTAGCCAACAAGAAATGATTCTATTTTGGGTTCAACTTGTAGAAGAAAACGGAGTGTTTTATATTCCAAAGACAATAAGTATTTGACAAGTCAGGTGTATTGAAAAACAGCTAAAATTATCAGAAATCTTCATTCCAAACTCCCCAGAAAGAAGAGCAGCTGGCCTACTTCTAACACTTCCAGTAAGTGTATTAGGAACAAAGAAAAGGGATGGAAGTGGGGGGGGGGTGGGGGGGGGGGCGGTGTGAAGAGAAAGATCTGATCAGTGAAAAACATTTCCTTAGGGGTCGATGCTATGAAACTGAAATAATAACTGCAGCATGCCATGCTGAAGCAGACCCTCAAAGAATAAAGATTCACAGCTATGTAAGAAATTCACAGCTAGGTAAAAAAAGAGAACAGCACAGATAGAAGTGGTATTTGTAGCTGTGTTCCCACACATTAATGGCACATCTCTCTTTCCTTTAAAAAAAAAAAAAAATTAAAACTTGTTTTCTTTGGATTTTGTGATTTTTTCCTCTTTTTTTGTTTTGCTGGTGTACAATAGCAGGTTCACTGCTACTCCTAATTGCAAGCATACACATAGGTGCTTAGGCAGATCCACTGTAGATCACAAGCAAGTGTGACTCAAGATGTTGGGAAGGGCTGGGGATGCTGTATGGGCTCTCTAAAGCACGCGTACACACCTACATGTTACAGGACACCTTACCAAATACATAACATTTCTAAATTCATAAATTAAGAAATCTTTAATTAAAATATTTTGTGGCAAATAAGAATGGAGGTCATAGCTTGATAAAGAAAGTGACTTGTGAGTAAGCGTTGCTGCATGCAGAAACTGCGTCTACATACACACCCCCACACCAATTGGCCTCCAAAGGAAAATGAAGCACCTTTGCAAATTCAAAGTAAGGTTAGATGACAGACAGATCTCTCTGGAAGGGAAATGAAAGATGTATTCTCATCAATTACTCCTCCATACAGAAATCAGATGCCTGACTCTCACTAAAATTAATGTCCAAAGCTTAGAAAACCTGGGAGAAAAAAATCCTTTATTCTTCTCACTGCCTATATTCCAGACTGGGAGCTTCCAGACTTCTTGGACAAACAGATCCCATCAATTGCAATATTTCTCCTGTGTCTTATCACCAACTCTGTAGTTCTCAACTTTATTAATTAAATTAATTAAAACCACAATAAGCAATACAATTCTATGGATCAGTTGTTGGAAAACACTGCTCTGCATCGCAAATATTGAAAATGCTAGTACAAGGGGTTGTGTCTTGAAACCCTGAGGATTAATACATGTATCAATTTTGTGAAAAGAAGCTTTTCCCCATGACAGTAAGTATTCTGTATTAATATAAATACAGAATTATACAGTAAGAGTATAATTAATTCACTGTCCAACTCTCCTGACACAGGATGTCATTTTTCAGGGCAGGCTTCTTTTTAATTATTAGAGTACTGTGCACAGGAAAAACCCCAAGTTTACCTAATAGGGACAATTTCTGAACTTGCTATTAACTGTATGAGATAGAATCTACAGTTAAAGTGCTGCAAAAATATCAACTCGGTGCTCAATAGTAATTTGAAAAAAAGGGACATATTGTATAAATCCCTGGTGACCCCTCTACTTGGAATCCTGTACGCTCTTGAGGCTTCCCCATCTGAAAATGGAGATGGAACAAAAAGCCACCCCAACAAAACAAACCAAAAAAAGCCCCAATACACCACACAAAAGGCACAAAGACAGTCAGTGACTACAAAATCTAGGCCTTTAGACCAAAGCAGCATGGCCACGGTTGCCGTTGCGTATACAACACAGGTACTACCAGGAGTCAAATTTACAAATAATTACCATTAAAATCATCCGTATTTTAAACCAACTGTCTAATCATTTGCAGTCAGCCTTACAGGCTATTTCAAAGGAAACTACAATCCTTGGCATAGCAAGCAAGGTAACTAAAAGGAGAAATATACTATTCTCTGTTTCCCAAGGTTTTGAAGTATTTAAAAGGATTACAGAAAACACTGCCTGTGCCCAAAGCAGGTTTAGTGACATACACTACCTAATAATTATTTTTATTTAACACAGACAAAGAGGTAAACCAAACAAAAGCAGAAGAGAATGGCAGAAGCAGCATTAAGAAATACAGAAAGTCAGGAGCTCTAATTGCCCTCCCTGCCAGTGCAGATCAGGAGCGCTGCCATTCACAGTGTTTCAATGAAATTACATTCAGCATGGAATCACCATACAAGAGAATTCAAACAGCTGACTGAAAAAAGCCTGATTGAGCTAAACCTGAGCTCCTGTCCTGTAAATTCAGTAGCTCCTCTCTGCAGTCTAACAAGAAACTGTGAACATTTAAGTCCCTTACAGGATGGGGTACTCAAGGTGGAAATGCCATTAACCTGTAAACATGTCACACTCGGTTCTCTGAATCCTGGTGAGGACTGTCAGACCTGGGCTGAAATCATCACATGAAATGTCCAAAAAAACACCCCACTGCAGACTCCTGTTTCTAAATGACCGAATAAGCAAAATAAAATCTGTATTCAAAACATTTGAAAAAGCATTACAAATGATTCCTTACTTGCATTAATTTTATATCTTATCTCATCAGCAGTATTTTCATGACAACGACTCTAGTGAGTTCCACTTCAAGGACAACAGAATCTCCACAATGATCACACAAATCCTTTCCAAAGAAGTATTTTTCTTGCTATATTTAGACAGTAACCAATGTATTTTATATGCAACAAGAAATATAATGAACTTTGTATAATTGATCCAGAATGATTCAGAAGCAGCTGACTACACTTTTAGATTTTAAATCGTAGCACCTCACAATTAACACAGGCACTTAATTGCTTGCCCTGTTTCATTTTTTAAGTGAAAATTGCTCATATCATACTATTTTCTCCAAAACTTAGAGAAATTAAAATGAACTCAGAGAAATTATAACTGGTCCAAATTTTCAATTATGACAAAGCCTCTGAAGTTCACCACACATGGATCTGAGAACATTGCAGTCTAACATCACACTCATCTTGAATCCCTCCAAACAGTAGAGCAAACCGTTTCTGTCTTCAAGACTGACAATACTAGCTTTGTGTTCAGCATCTGAATACCAAGAGCAGTATTTTCCAGTTGGGTTTTAGCTACGTTATCTACCCTAAAATTGAAGTCATACATCTAAAATGTCACAAGAAACTTTGAAAAAGTACCCACAATTTCAACAAGCTTTGCATCAAGAAAGACTAATAAAGATGTAAACTGTACTGGAAAAAAAATCATGCAATTGTGGTTCTTCACCCTAGTTTTATGCCAGTTTGTGACACTGTTGGAATTAGACTGTTTCCTTGGTATGTTCTTGCTCACACCATCAGGATACTTACTTGGCATCAGCATAGCACACTAATATGAAATCTCTAACACAGAAGTCATCATCAGAACACATTTCAGGTCACTATTTTGATGCAGAACTCTGTTACTTCACTGCTATGCAAAACCCCATTAGCAAAAAATGCTATTCTATTATTTTTCTCAGGATGTCCATTAATGATAGCTAAATTATATGATAAGGTATTACAGTAATTAGTTCTATCAGCAATTAGTTCAATGGTGGTGCAAGAAGTCAGCAGCTTAGATAAAAGAGTAGAGGCAGAAACTTCTCTGCCTTACTGATTTAATATGAGCAGATTTCCACCCTTCTAAGAGGCTAATAGTACCGCCTTGGCAGCTGCAGATTAGCTGAGAACATACTCTATCAGCAAAGACCCAAACAACTATGAAGAATGACTATTTCTGATGAGACACTGAGCAGCTACTGGAGCATTACACAAACAGAAAATCAGCATCAAATTCAGGCAGAGCAAGAGCAACTGAAAAGCTTTCTATTAATCAATGTCCTTTTCCCCCAACTGTTTTTAATGTGGCAACTCACTGGCCATGACCTGCAGCAGCAGTGCTCTTCTCTTGATCTCCACATTTTTCAGTGTTACTCTTAGTTTACTCAGAGATATTTCACCTGTCATGCAACCCTCACTGAACCAGTTTTTCCCACAGGGAGATGCCCTCAAAATGAGAAACCTTGCCATGTCATCTAAGAGACACTGAGCAGAAGTGCCATCTTCTTTTCACCCCTTATTCTGAGCTATTTTCCAGGCAGAATTGCAAGGTATGAAACTCCTTTACATGTGTGCATGCGGCTTTCAGCCTGCCACCAGCCAGCCTGATACATCTTGTTCATTTAGGCAATCAGCAGTTTGAAAGAACACTCAGCCTAATGTCCCAGAACAAGATTATCTATTTATTCTGATACCATGTCAAATGTAAGAAGCATTCACCCTAAATTTACCTGCTTGGCACAGCTTTAGTGAGAAGTCTGAATACAAGGCAATCCTAGACAAAGTGAATTTGTACAAGTTACTCTTACAGGACACTTGAAAGGTAATGGGATTTTCTCTTCAGAGATACCCTTCTGGAGGTCTGATTTAATACTTTATCCTGTTGTAAATGCATTTCAAAAATTAAAAAAAAAAAAAAAAAGAAAAACAAGTACTACATGTCTGCAAGTCATGAATAACATCTATGCTGCAGTAGGACAGTAGGAGAGAGACATTTCTGCCCAGTAAGAAAAAGAGCATCTACCTGCAATGATGGAAGAATGAGATACAGATGACACACCTTTTACATTTTTGTTGCTGCTACTGGAGTTATTAGGGCATTTCCTCACAATGAGTTAGACTGAGACATGAATATTAATCTGATCTACACTACCATAAATTCACCAAGTGGGTGTTTTAATTATTGTTGTAACCTCCCATCTTATTCGACTTCTGTTTCACAGTCAACTTTTCTTTTTTTTTTTTTTTTTTATTAAACAAGAGTAAAACTGTAGCTGGATTGTCTGATTGGGTAATGCCAAGTTAGGAGGTTTTCTTTTACCTGGCCATCACTGCAGGGTTTCCCCTCACCCCTAGCAGGATCTCCTTCAGCATTACTGCTCAATGTCCATACTCACTCCCTGGCCCAGTTTTGTCAAAATGTTTTAGTTGAGTTTAAGAACTGACTATTCAACGTGTTTAAGCTAACCTAGATCATTTTGACAGAACCAGGCTGGTGAACAACAACATGTGCTGTTATGCTGGCAGAGGTGAGGGGGCGGTAAAGTATGAAGACTGGAAAAGAAGAAAAGTAAATTGGAAAGAGAACGTGACCTGTGGTCAAACGATGCACCTGGCTGCAGTTCAGTAATGCTTTAGTTTATGGACTTTTGCTATTCTATTCACTTGGCCCAAATTTTGCTAGGCTACTGTAAATAAGTTTCTGTAGTTGCCTAGCTTCTTGGAAGTTTCCATGGGAGCACACGACTCCGTAGGTCACCTGCACTGCTAACAGTGGGCAACAAGTTGAAATTCCATTTTGGCTTGTTTTTTCCAGCTCTGCCTCCATCTCCTGGTTGAAAACAAGGATTGTGGGTTTCTCTAGTGATGTGTTGAGAGTGGTACTTGGCAGGGTGAAGCCCAACGTGAAAATCTGCCTGCACTTACAAACAGACCAAACTTCAAGAAGGCTGAACAGAAGAGGTCTGAGTCAGGTTGTATATACAGTAACTGAACTGAAGCCTCGTTTTGTTTCAGAAAGTTTGCAAGATTCTTCTGAGAGTGGAATCATTGCCAAATGGCTCTCCCAGTGAGTAGCTGGTTTGGATGAGTAGAGCTCAGGGAAGTCAATACCCAGTATTGAAAGGAAGCAAGCAGGACAGGACAGAGCAGAGCTGAGAGAAAGGCTGCTGGGGAGAGCTATAGGCCAGATAGGGGCTGGCTTTCATAACCAAAAGAAAGCAGAGAGCAGGAGAAAAGCCCTTTGTGATGCTCCATGGTGAGCCAGTCCTTTCACCCAGCATGCTCCCCTCACCTGTTTTATTCCTGCTACTGGCGCATGGCTCTGGTATTGGAGGCAAGAGCTGGAAAACAAAAAAAATATAATCCAAAACCAGAATTTTCCACATTCAAAATAAAGCCATTGGAACAGTTAAATGTGGAAACATTCTTCTCATAAAGTTCTGCTACTTTCATCAAGCCCTGAGGGACCTCTCTGTAAGTGAGCTCTTGTATAAAAGCTCTGAGTGATTATGTTGAGAAGGATTTTGCCCATAAAGGTAACCATGGAGAAGAAGAGATGGGTTCAAGCCTATAAAACCCCATAAAGTCTAGACTACATCACATAAGGAAAAAGTACTGTCTGAAAACTAGGTGCATTCTCCTACAGCTTTGCCCAGTTCAACTGGGCTTTTTGGAAGGAGGCGCTGGCCTTTCTCAGTCTCACTGGCAGTGTAGGGAATAAAGAGAACACTTTAAAGAACATGAATCACCTTACCACTTCTGGAAGCACCTTCTTCGCAAGATCATGGATGGCTTTGATCACAATACATATAGATGACAGGAGGAATATGATACCCAAGATAACACAAGCTCTGGGAGGAGAAAAAAAGAAAAATAAACGTTAAAAACATATTTGGAGTTATCAATTTTCACGCTGCTGAAGGATAACACACAACAGAATGTTAATAATAAAAAAAGCTTAAGGAGCTAAAGATAGAAACTTGAATTAAAGAAGACAATGAAAAGTCCAGGTCCTTCCCAGTTTTTAAAACCCAGGCAATGTGAGAAAACAGGGCAGACCAGATGATGTTTCAAAGCCAGAGAGAAAGATGCCTCTCTTCTGCCCCTGATGATTTATCACAGAGTCCTCTAGAGGTCTGATTCTCTCTGTTTATTTGTTTTGTTAGGTTCTCACATTAGAAATAATCAAGGGAACTTCATTCTCTTTACCAAACCAGGACAGATGTTTGTTAAATCTGATCAGTAGCATAAGAGAACCTGAAACATCTGTTTCCTCCCCAAATCTCCAAGAAAAAAGATTTTTAAGTGCAGATAGTAAAAAGAGAGAGAGAGAGAGAAGTGTTGGTAGGTGTATCACTTCATAGGCTGTCCAAGGGTCTCTCAAAACCTAAATAAAGATCAGAATCTTATCAGAATCAGGTGCTGTGCAGAATTAGATTCTCCATACCTGCTCTACAGAGCTTACAACCCAGTCTTTTAACAAGCAAACAAATGGGTTGATGAAGAGAAGTAACAGAATAGTTAAATTTTGTATAGGACACAGGCACAAGACGACAGTAAGCAAATAATGCATACCCAGAACCTCACAGTAAAAAACAACACTCTTGCTTTTGTTCAAACATATGGGCTTTTGCCATAACATACAATGGGATATAAGGCTTTGATTTCCCCTACACAAACAGTAACAGTCTACTACAGTATTAATATAACCATAACTTTTGAAATAATAGCTGTTCATATAAAACTTTTTTACTAATGATCTACAGTAAGAGTAATTTTAATGTTTAAAGTATGATAGTTAAGAAGAATCACTCATATCTTTTTCTTCAAAAGCCCTACATCCTTTGTTATTCATTATTTGATACCTATTTGCTAGTTCAGTTTACAGATGCTATAATTATTCTGGTACCATGCTACTATTTTCAACAACTCAGACATCAGGCCATCTGGTGGTTGGCAGTACATGTAACGCTCACATCAAGCTCAATCTACAGACTGTATTTGAACTGGCATTGCTCTGCCTAGGTCAGAAGACGCAGCTGCAGCAGTGGCACAGGCAAGTAGCTGGTCATTTTATTCCCCAACTCAAGCAAACACTAAACTACAGTGTGGGAGAGCCACATAATCCTACAGACAAGTTCTCAGTAAAGGGGATACCCTTCTACAGAAGAGTAGAGACAACATTAGGCTAGTATTCTTCCTAGGAATGTAGAGCTATTCTAGATGAGCTACTCATCTCAGGTAGGCGAACCTCTGCCACACCAATTTCAAAAGATGTTTAATTCCCCTGTGGTAAATTGCAACACAGCCCTCACTTTTGTTAAACATAACCTGTGCTCAAAAGTAGGCCTGTGACAGTCTGATTACCCCAGAGTCCTTCCCCTAGACTCAAACCACAGGAATAAAAATCTGGCTCATCATCTGTGATAGAGGAAGGATTCTGTGAAGCCCATATCAAGAGGTGATCATTAAAGGGTAATACAGATGGGAGAAGGTTCATCTCCAAAAAAAGTAAAATTGAAAATTAGAGGTCTTTCCATTTTCCCTTGCATACTTGTAAACAGGTCCCTGTTCTGCAATAGATTCTTTTCAGAGACTGGCGGGTTCACTCTATCAGAATGGATGACTCCACAGAGACCTGTCCAGAGCCTCTTGACCTACTTCTGTCAAACTCAAAACTTCTCAGTACAACCTTTATGTATTACTTCTGTAGCATTTAGCACTGCCATAACCTAAGAAACTTAAACTGCACAACTCTTCACAATAGTATGTTGTAATTTTTTATTTCTTAAAATGAGGTACAGAAATATATACTAAAAGTTCTGCTCGTGTACCTGGGGTAAATGCAAGCATTAGGTAACTTGAACACAGAACTGGTCCACAAAAGTTGGCAGACTTGCCTAAGGCTATTTGCTGAGCCAGTGACAGGTTGACTTAAGATACATACGCTTCATCCAACAATATGCTGATGTTTCATCTGAAAGCAATGCTGACAGACAAGATTTTCTGTCATTCCCAGCAGGCTTAAACCAACATAATCACAATTCTGTGAGTTGAACACAATGGATTAAACTTCCTAGTGCTAATACGTGTGCTGAATACCAAGAATATGGGAAAGAGAAGACAGCAAAGCACTGTCACCTTCCCTAAGCACACCTCCTATTCCCTGCACACATCTTCTGAGGAAGACCAGCAAGGCTGACAGGAGCCTTGCTGGCACAAGCCTAATGCGTCCAGGGAACCAGCACTTGGTCTGGCCACTGGCTGGAGTCAGTTCTCCAATCTGAACAACGTTATGTTGGAGAGTTTGGAGTTATCTCTAATCTCTGCAACCACCCAAGCCTAACAGCAAATATTTTGCATCTTTGCCTATGTCAGCAGATAAGTAATGACTTCAGCAGTCTTGAGCTGCTTCTCTTACTCCCCAGATCAGTTTTACTGTGTCAAAAGAATTCCCAAACACCTACTTAACCAGAAATAGCTAAAAGTAGAAAGAAAAAAGGAAGATGTTAATAACAGTGACAAGGGTATTAATAGCAGACAGAAATGCAGTCTGAGGTTTGAATCAGCATTCAGTCATCCTATTTAGCAAGCCTACCTTCTCCTGTATATGCTGGCTTTCAGAATCCACAGCCATGCAAAATTCATGAGTAATGGCATAGTACTTTAAGTAAAAAATATGTGTTTCTTGTCTTCTTGAGTGTATCACTTTATCTGAAAAACCACTAGAACAAGATACTGCATAGTGTCTTCTTTCAAACTCATTTGCCTGAAAAACAATGTCTACCTAGACCGCATATCATGCAAAATTCAACCACAAATGTACAAAATAAGAAGCCTCCAAAAATTAATCTGAAATTTTAACTGTAGCACATAATGGACAAACTGTGATTGGTTATTGTAAGCTTGGTTTATTTTCAAGCCATCAGACAATGAAAATTTTAATACAAGCCTGCTAACTTCCATCTGCTGACAATTACTCAACTGGTTTGTAACTAGTGTTTCCAACTGCACATGAAGGGTGTTAATGCCAAGGTTGTTGGCAAATGCAATTTCATTAATAACATTCCATTAAATTAGATGAGCCAACTGCCAAATCTAAACAAGTTCAAGTCAGCTCAGAAGTACCCATAAAAATTAATGAAAGAGTTTTACAGACATAAGGTTTGACTGAAAACCCAGTGAAGATTTTACAGATACACTATGGTGATTCTAAGCTGGGGAAATAAATTCTCCTCAATGTCAAAGTTCCTCCATGATGACTGTCTGCAGTACAGGCACTCTGGAGTAACTGGTGGTCAACCTAACACTCTCATATTCTAAAACATTGGTATCTTCTTGCTAAGAGGGTACTCTCTGTCCAGTGACACCCATGACGAACTTATTTCCATGTATCATATGCTACCAGTACAGTTTACTTACTACTCCAGCACTTACTAGAGATAGTGTACTCATTTTACAGGCATTGCTTCCTAAATTAGTGTAAGAGCTTCCCTCTAAATAGCTCCAACATCATTAGAGATATAATTGGTCTATAATGTGAAATAATTGATCACTACAGGTTTGACAGAATAGATCTTATGAAGAATGCATGAATATGAAATTTCCTTCAGTTCCATGTAATATATTGCTTCTAAAAAGAAAGAGGAACAGAGAAAATTTAGACAAAACATTTTGAAACGTAATGGAAAGCCATGATTTTATTTTCTGAAACAGTAAGATTTCTGGAATCTTTTAGAATGCAGTGTAGTTTAAGGAATAATAAACTAATCCAGAAAGGACAAGGGAGGAGCATCTCTCTGACATCCAGGCAATAACCAACTCCTAGGTGAACTTAATCTCAAACTTCCAAAGATTATTTTCTTAGACCAATGGCAATAGGAATGCAATTGTAATTTGAGCTGCCAGTAAAGAAAACTTAGCATTACAATTTTAATGGTGAAGCCACCAAGTCTTCTTTAGTTTGCTGTAGTTCACATTAACAGATCACAATCTGCTGGAGATACTTCCTGATGAGTTTTTGATGCAGTATTTCTATCTGAAAATCCAGAAGATATTAACAACCCATATACAACCCATTTATAACTTATAACCCTTTTATAACCTGTAAATACCTATTTTGCATTACACCAGTCCTGGATATTTGCACACACATCCATGAAAATAAGATCAGTGTAACTGTATTACATGACATGCAGCTCTCACCTCATCTTTTTCATAAGGCATTCCCTGTACACATGTCAAATAGATGCAATTTCTCATTTTGATGACAAATTCTCACAACTCTTAAAGAAACAAGGAAAGGAAATCTATCACTGTAAACACATGATAGTACAAGTCAAAAAGTTGTTGCTTTGCATAAGTACTTGCTTTTAAGCAAGTAGCTTTGAAAAACAGTGAGATTGAGAGGCCTCAGACCCCACAAACTGTCAATTTTCAAGCTTCTATCATTAAGTTAACAATTTTTTCCCTCTTTTTATTACAAATTTAATTTCCTAAGGAGAAAAAGTCCAACTACTCAATTCATTTACATCTAGCAGACACAGCAAAAAAGCTTTGTAATTCAGGGGTTTATCCTTAATTCTGCCCTACATTTGTAATTGTTTATTATGATTACCTATAGTTAGTAATAAGACTGAAATTCTATAGTATTTCCATCATAGAACTAAAGACTAATCTCACCCAGATGCTGATTAATCTTCAACATAATAAAGCAATTTTACCTTTAGCATGGCTCTTGCCACACTGACTGCTCACTGACCCGTTCCAGCCTAAGGGACTGCTCTTTCATGTAAGCAGCAGTCAGCTTGAAGGCTGCAGATTTAAGACTCTCAGCTACTTGTTTTCTAACATTTTGTAAAAAATAAATAGATAATACTAATAAAGTTACAAATACACCCCCAGTGACAAGCTCTGCTATATAATACCTAAAAATAGATGTGGGATAAGGTACGCAAGGGTGACTGGTAAGCTTTCCTACCTTTCTGGCAAATGGAATAGAGTGGTACAGTACCAACAAGGGTTTGTAATGAAGCTCTTGATAATTATTCCTCCCAGGTGAATCGGTACTCATGTGCAGCAAAGGTGGTACAACAGAATCAAGGAATCAGAAAAAAAATAGGAATACAAATACAGTCTGAAAAAATGTGTTAACTTTCTGTTCGCAGCTCCAAGAGACAGTTATTTTGGGGCAGTGGAGAGGGAAAGGGTCTCATGTACTTGGTAGTATGTCTGTTACAACCTGGAACCTATTTCATCATCACATTTCAACTTCGTTAAAACAGTCCCTGAAACGTGATGACACTGTGTGGAATAAAACCAGGTTTTCAGTGGCAGTATAATAACTTCCCAGTTTTGTTAGCATATGATAGGCCTAAAATGCAGTATTAAAACCCTAACCTCCTTGTCTAATACTGTGCTATCCTCCCACCTTTTTGATTCATCTCCATATCTCTGATTACTTGATCTTTTTGGATTGAGTTATTTAACTTTTTTATCACTTTTACAAGTGTAAAGAACCTCACACAACCATAAAACAGCCCAGGTTGGAAGGGACCTCAAAAGATAATCTTGCCCAACCTCCATGGGAAAGGGACCCCAGATGAGATTATGTAGCACCCAGTCCAATCTCATTTTGAAAACCACCTGCAATGGGATTTCTACCATGCCCCCAGGGAGGTTGCTCCAGCTATTGATTGCTCTCATTGTAAAAAAATTTTCTTTCTTGTACCAAGATTACTTACCTTTTTATTTGAAAACAATTCCTTACCTTATTAATATGAATATTTTAATAATTTCAGCAGAGCTACAGAGATAAACATGAAAAAGAGAACTGTGAGAAAAGATATTACAAATTACTAGAATTTCTATTAATATTCTTGACGTAGAACATGTATTCTCACGTTTGCAAAGCTGCCATCAAAACAAGCTTCAGTTTATCATCCAATTCTCTGGCAGCTACAATACTATAAATAAAAGACAATCCTCCTAATTCCTACATACAATTCTGTTCCTTTCCAAGAGACAGTTGACCATAGGTTATTTTAATTCTGTATTTTCTTCATTGTTAAGAATCTCACCATGGTATATTTTGCTAAGAGAAATTAGTTTTCTGCCATAGGTGTAGTGGAACATCCTGCCCAGAGAGGTTGGAGAGGTTGCAGAATCTCCATCCTTGGAAGTTTTCAAAACCTGACTGGATAAAGCTCTGAGTAACTATTCTGTTCTCATAGCTAACTCTGCTTTGAGCAAGAGCCTGGGCTAGAGACCTCCGGAGGCACCTTCCACCCTGACTTATCCTATGATCCTACAGATTTTTATTCACAAAAGTCTTTATCTCTGCAGGCTCTGTCAAGTTCTTTCAGTACTAATGGCTCCTAATAGGCCACAGAAAAGGAAATGTTAAAATCTCCACAGGCTGTTTTCATCACTGGAGTGAAGAGGTAGTGTTAAAACTATTACTTTGTAAGGAGTTATAACTTAGCATTAAAATGAGCTGCAGGCCAATGAGAGCAGTATGAGCTCTAAGCCTAGGAGTAATGTGAGCTTTTTTGGCAAAGCTAAGCAAATCAGTTTTTTGATGGATACAGGATTTAACGTCTGAATAAACCCACTAATGAAATCTCTGGAGTTTAAGGAAGAAAAAATATAAACAATAAAAGTAACTACTTTAATAAAAACTATAAATGTACTAATTCCTGTTTCCCTATGATTTGAAATGATTTTATTATTAGTGGGTGACAGAGTGAATACCACGTATGGAATCATTCAGGGGAATCACATGGCACAACACACAAGGCAACTGCCCAAGGAATTTTTGCTATGTCAGGAGTTAGGAAGATATTTTTAAGCCTACACTATTTATTCACTATCTAATTCTGTATCTCTCTGTACATTTTTCTCAATAATCTTCTGGGTCTAGCCACGTCACAGGAACCCTTTTCTCTCTCAGCTTTGCTGGTCCTCTTGTTTTCATTCTTTGTTCCCATTAAAAAAATAAAAATTATATTCTGTGAATGCTCCTTCACCAGCAACTTGGAGCTTACAATAATCACCTTCCAGATGAGAGGCAGTCAGCCTGTTTAAAGAAAAGTTGGCCCTACTTTTGTTTAATATTTGTATTATGGAAGCTCTTACAGTTTGATGACAGTAGCCAAATACAAAATTCCAGTCACAGCCAGCCCAAGATTTCTCAAGAGTGGGCAAAATTGAATGCTGCTGCTCAAAGGGTGAGAACTTGGGAGGAAAGAACTCAGTTTTTAGTCACCAAAAAAATTATTTTCTCATGGAAAACCAGTGGGTTCTAGACAATGGGGATGAAGAGGAACAGGGTAAAGAAAATGGAAGAGGACTCAGAACTAAGTAGACAAAGACAATGGGAAGGGAAAACATGAGAAGATATTTCACAGAAAAGGGGTCAAAAGTGTTTGTACTGGTTTGCCATCATTTGGGGTGCCAAGGGCTGGCTTTCTCTTCCCTTGTTCTTAACTGCAATCCATGCTCTCCCAAGACCCACAGCTTTTTTCCTCCTCACATCTACCTTCTCATCCACAGCAGCCTCTCTGTTTGCTATCTACACATCCTCATCTGCTGTCACACAAGTGAGAAACAGGAGTAATTGAGCAAGGACCATCCCTGCCACCAAGGAAGAGTACATACAGAAACAGAGGAGCAGTAGACCTAAGCAGCTATGCTAAGCAACAGCCACCCCAGCCTACACCCCAGGCACAGCAGGAGCAGGTGATGGTGAAGTCTTTATGGCTGGCTACCACACCTTCATGCAGGAAAGGGCCTGTTCAGATGCCCTTTCAGATCCCAAGCACAGCTCAGCCCCTTTAAAAAGGGGCATTAAAATTACAGTGCAGCTGTCCAGTAACATTTGTACCTTGCTACCCACTCTGTAATATTGCTGAGATAATTCTAGCCACATGTTTCATTAGGATGACACCCATAACTGTGAAGACTGTAAAATCTGCCTCTCAAATCCATCAAAGAGCTTACCCTAAAAAGAACAATTCCTAGCCACTGTGGCATATTGCTCTTACATGCAGGCAAAAGATGCAATATCAGCATCAGTCTTGAGATTCCTGCTTCTCTGTCATGCTCCACTGATAATCTGAAGCTTCTTTGTGTCCAAATACAGTTGCATTGCTTGTTTATGTTTGTGGTGTAGCTTATCTGTTACCAGGTTTATTTACTTTGGAAGTCTTAAACACTGAACTACAGAGCACCACAGATATTCAGAATATTTACATCTGCCTGTTGCTGGGTGAAGAGGGAATAATTTTAAAATGCACTTTACAAACAATGAAGTGAGTTCAATGTTTATCACACAGGTCTATAATCTACCTCCAACTGACAGAATCTGGATCAGCTACTCCTTTTTCTTATCACCAAAAAAAAAACAAAAAAGGAAGATCAAAAGAAAACCCCAAACAGAATTCAAGTAACAGTCCAAATTATCATTGAAACCCAATTTCTCAATTATTATACTAAAAAAAAATACACTGTGTTATTACATGGCCTTAACCTCTTCTTAAAAAAAGCATGCAGGGGAAATATTGTTCATACTTGAGAGAGATTAGCTATGCTAGAGATCCCTTTCATGTTGAAAATGTTACAGGCCTTCTAAAACTTTTATTATCCCCGGGAGTTCAACTAGTCACTGCAGAACAGGGTATTTAAAATCATGCAGCTGAACTGGGGCAACAGTTCCATAAATAATTTGATTTTCTAGCTATTAAATATCTACCAATAAAAGCTAACAGAGATTTCTACAACTCAGAGATTCTGAAAACTCTTACGACCTGTTTTCCTGGTTGTGAAGAGCTCATTGCTTCCCCTAGCCTTGTAGCAGGTGATTGGATATTCTGTCATTCCCCTGAAGCTGGAAATGAAAGCTTTGTGAGAATTTCTGTAAGTCATTTTTATGGTGATCGTCAAATTCTGGTACAGACCACCACCATATCTCTGATAGATAGGTATGAGGCTATGAATCCTAGACAATATACACAAATCCTGCCTAATCAAGTACCAGTGAAGTAAAAGGAAAGGCTTTTGTAAATAAAATAGATTTCAGATCTAGCTTCACTAAAATCATTGCCAAGTCTACAGATGCCACACTTTTAGAAACAGATTTTAGACTGTATAAATATATACATTTGCTATTTCATATTTAATATAAATTCTATGTGTGAGGATTTTTTTGTGTGTGTATAAATGTATGTATACATGTATTTTGCCTGGGTAAGAGCAAAGTTGACAATTGCTTCACTTTTGCTTGAATATGGGATGATGTATTTATGAAGAAACCATACATTTTAATAAGTTAAAGAAACATGTCTAAAATTTGTGTCTAGCACTGTACCTGGATGTAGTATTTTGACTAAATACTTCAGAATGGTTTACAATTTTTCAGTGTGGTTAAAAAGAAACTCTATTTCTCCTCCTATAGAGCAGATATCCAAGCATAGGAGAACACTTACTTTGCCAACTCCACACTCTGTTCCACTGGGTAGAAGAGATTAGTACGTGCCACATGAGGACCAATTCATGGAGGCTGAGAACTAAACAAGACTTGCAGAGGGATGCTATTAGCTATATAGCTATTTGCAGTTTGTAGGCTATCTCCATGCATTCAACACTTTTCCAGATCACTTAGCTATTCCCTTCAGTCATCACAAAAGAGTTTTTTCCTCCAGCCACAGAGGTTTGCCCTGAACTGTGGGTAGGTGTGGATTTTGCCATCTGTGCTTCAAGTCTCTTTCGTATATATGGCACAGATAAAATTATCCACAGTTTTTTCAATGTGACTGATATGTTGGGTCTGCATTGAGAGGATTATTTTCATTCAACATTACCTAAATAGACAGTGCTCATTTAGTTGGGCTAACCAGTACAGCAAAGCCAATCCAAACAAGAACATTTAAATACAGTACTAATACTGAAAATTAGGGGATTTTAATTCTGTGAACCAAGAGAGAATATACCCTGCAACCATACAGATCAGTATGCCCTCTTATTTTCATCAGAGGAAAAAAAGAAGAGCCAGACCTAACCTGGCAGAATGACAGCCATTTCCTCCTATGAACGGTGGTTTCTAATTCTTTCAAGCTTTTTGGGTGCAAGAGTGGGATACATCACTGTCTCCATACTCCAGGCCTAATGGTAATACACATATATGTAATCTAACTTCAGTAAGATTCCCCATGACCAAACTCTGTGGTAAATATTCTCATTTGAACACAAGCATGAGAGAAAAAGGGGCTTTGATCACTTTGGAGGGAGAGGCTCATCCTGGCTTAGAGTCCAAACTGTCATCACATTTTCTCAGTAAGAAAGAAGTCTTCATGCAAATTCCCCCAGGTACCCAACAGTCACACAGACATGCCCACTTCTTTTATCAGCAGACATGGCTCCAATGGAGGTAGCAATGGTGATGGCTCTTTGCAGAATCAGCACAGGGCAGCAATAAAGGGCAATTCCAATGATCCTCTTCAAAGCAAAAACCACTGGCAGGATGAAAGACACTGGAATGCTCTGTACCAGGCCAGCCATAAGTAACTGGACAAGAGACTACAGAGCAGAAGTAGACTTGCAATTCAAAGAAATAATGTGGTGCAGAGCAGTAAGATATCATTTAATGAAGCCATACAGCACTTCTCTCTAGCAACTGAGGAAGAATACCTTGTACATACCCGATTTTCCCCCATCTTCCACAAATTAACTGCACCAGAAAGTAAAAAGCAAGAGGAGTATTTTTTCCAGAAAATACCCATGATGAGGACAGTTCCTTCAGGCATACATAACACAGAGTGCTTGTCTACTTACCATACAGAGAGATGTACAAATTATTTTATTACTGCTCTTCACTTAAGTTTAAATTCCAGATAGAAAGTAACTAAGCAACCAGTAAGAGTTTCTAATCACTTCACTAGGCTTCTGCAAAGGTCACAGGCCTAAGAAGATGTAAGGTTATAAAAGCAAAACTCTTCTAAGCTGTATCCTTCTGCTCGATAAACATCCACAGATTTGTGGCAGTATTTGAAACCACTAATATGCCTGTTTGCTGCACTGCCCCATTTACCTGCAGAAGTTACTTATAATCAAAACCTGACTGCAAGGCAAATCTTGTGAAAAAATAGCTGACACAGTATGAACCCAGGAACATCCAAGGAAAGGGATGGGCACACTGGTAATTTTGCAGTTACTGGATATTCTAAAAAGACTGTTGATGTTATTAGGTTTTGTAAAATGTTTTTGAATATCCTAATTCCCATCTCACACAGTTACATAGCTGTAAGTTTCACTCCTAGTGGTAAAAGTCCTAGGAAAGGGTCAGAATATCCTTGTTCCCTTCCTTCCCCACTTCATTACATATCCCTATGTAATGGATAAGCCATACGTATCGATATTCACAGAATGGATTCCTAGAGTTCTCTGACATCTGAAAACCCCAGTGAACCACCAAGTTCTTTCATCTGACAGAAAAAAAAGACACAACAGTGCTGAGCATTTATAAACTGAGGATACATATACACATATATATATATATTCACACACACACAGATTAGAACTAAGATGTACTTTGTCACTGGGTAGTGAAAAATACAGGAAATTTTCTAATTGTTGCATCCAGCATGCTCATTATCAGTCAGGTTTCTTACTCTGTCCCTCAGGAGCATTCAAATACCTTTCTTAGAGACTGCTTTTAGCTGAAACTAAGGTAGAAAGTCTTGCACTAAGCTCTTACAGTTGTGTTTCTCTGGACGTGAAAGTAGGTTCATTCTCCCCATAATTATAGAACCCATTAAGGATCAAAGCCTCAGGGCAGGTATTTTTCATTGGCCAATGGGTTAGGTACTAGAACAGTATCAAATCCAGCTACTACAGATGAGGTTTCATGTATGGACATCAAAGTGGAGTTATTGACACACAGCAATGTTTGTAGATATTGACTAATTGCAAAGCTGCAAAGGCTGCAAGACCTTCCCAATTCTTGATGCATTGTTTTTAAACCTAACATCAAGTAAGAAAAGATATGCAAAATAAATTAAGAAACAAAGACAACTGATGCCACCTACAGTTCCAGGTAAAGTGTCATCCTAGCCACAAAGAAAGAGCATTCCAGAATCATACGCTGCCCACCAAGACCAGGAATGACTATTTCTCCCAGCAGAGGTGATACCTGCACCCCCATCTGCCACCAGGTAATTCTTCTTATTTTAATATTACTGTCAAAGTTTTGGAGGACAGCTTCACCAATATTTAACAACAAACAAACAAAAAACCACAACAGACAGACAGATACATCTGCATTCATTATATCATAAGAACACAGAGTACTACAAGGTCATTAGAAATAATTTTCCACAATTTCATTTTCTTATTAAAATAATAAAGGAAAGATAGCTGGAGTCTGACATATGCAATACCAAAAAAAATCCCAAACCTCAACAGTGAAAATAATGTGAGCTTTCTGCTCTTGGCTTTATCCAGCTTGCTCATTATGAGTAAGGTTTCCTATTTACTCTGGCACTGGGTTAAGAAAGATGTTGACAGACTGGTTCTTGGGAAACACAGAATTTAACTTGGTACCATCAACAAAATAATATATAATAAACACCAGCTGCAATTGTCAAGAATCACTATGTTAAGTATGCTGCACAGAGATAGTTTTTGAAATACCAAACATACAAGCTCAAACAAAACCCATTAGCCAAAAAAAAAAAAAAAAGGGGGGGGGAAAGAGAAAAAGAGATGTAATGTAATGCAACCATAAGGATGTTGCTTTATAGCCCATGAAGTAGCACTACTCCCTTTAACCTGAGCAGGCTGCCAACTTACTCAATTTACCATGAGCAAGGTACTGTTTTCCTGAGCAGAAGGAATCAAACAAGAGATTTTTCCTACATCCACATAGAAGCTTCCAGCATTTTAACTTGCCTCCCAGCAGATCATGCTGAGCAATTAAGCTCTTGTGAACTATGTACTGTGACTCTCCTTCTAGATCTCTGTGGTCCTTCCCAATTTTTTGATTTCCTCAAGACCCACAATTCCTTCTACCACTCTTCTAAAAATAAGTGAAAACGTAGTAGCCTGGTTTTACCCTCTTTTATTTGGCTGCCAAGAGAGAAAGATGGCGAAGTGTGAAACTATCCAAGAAGTACCAGTAACAAACACATCAAATTCAGCCCACTCCTACATACTCCTTCATTAACGAGCCAGCTGGGAAGAATCAAGCAGTGCCTCATACAGCCTACAATCTTACAGTGCTTGATGAACATACATTATCTTTTCAAAGACACTTGGTATATTTAAAAATAAAGCAATAAACATTTCAGCATAATTTAAGACATACCTTGAACACAACCAGATATACTTTCTCACAATGATAAGAAAAGTTCCTATCAACAAGTAGCCTGGCAACTTTAGCTTCTCAGAGCATCATTATAAAATTATTTTGAAGAAGGGTGGATTGCAGAGGCAAGTTAAAATATATTTTGCAGTTACTGCATCTAAACCATCATGAGAATCAACAAAGACATACATTGTATAACTTAGTTCACATGTACACTGAAAAAGTACCTTCTCACCTTGCCTCAGAAAATGAGAAAAAACAAGCTACTAAAAATGAAAGCTGTTAAACTCAGCAGGACAAATTTTCATGATGGTTCAGCACTACAGTTCCCCTGAAGTAAAAAGGAAATGCATTGGTTCAGCTTAGCAGAATTTGGCACAGCAAATAGTTTTGTTCTGTTCATTTGGAGTATTAGCTCATGAAATGTTGCATCTCTAACTTCCATATGGCTACATCTTAAAGTAAGATTACACAGTTCTTTTACATCTTTGCATTTTAGTCTAAGTGTTTAATCCATACCACCTCATGAGTCAGGCTGTATTCTCTGTCTTTTTCTAGGGGGGTTGTTTTCTGTTCTATCTTTATGTTCTCTCTCAACAACTGCCAATGGTTAGCACTAGATCTAGTGCTGCCCTTCCATGAAAGGCTTTCCACCCATGTCAACAGATTCTGTGTCAGTCTCTTGCTGTCAAGTTAGAGAAACAGGGATTTTGTGATAATATCTGGCAATCCCATGGCCTTTTGTCAAGGTCCTCTTGTTACTTTCAGATTTGTTAGGATACCCAGACAAATGTCATGTTTAAGTCAAAAGGCATACCCACAGATAAAGAACTAAACTCAAATCACTCTGACAGACCTTACTCTGCTAAACAGTTGTAATGCTTTTGCAGAGTTTGCACAAGCTTCTACACTAAGGCAAAGTGTAGCTAGGCACACAGAAACAGGAGTAACACAGACCATGACCTAAGAACCTACAGGAGTTCGTCCAGGTTTCTGAGAGCAGCCTTACCCCCTGAGACACTGGCACACAGAAAGCAAGGACTGTGAAAGACCAGGTGAAGTTACAGCACGTACAATGCAAATATTATTTAAAAGGTAAAAAAGCAGCCAACAGGAGTCGTGCAACAGTTTCCCAGCATGGAGGAAAAATAATGATGTGCAGTCTTTCCAGCAAGATATTGATTAAACACAACAGGAAATTAGAAATGTGTCTCCCTCAAAAAATCAGACACAGTAAGAATTGCCTTAAGAGATACAACCATCACGTCCCTTGTCGGTACTGGTACTGTGATGATTCTCCTGTCAATTTCAGACAAGTAGGGATAACCAGACTGCTTATCCAGTGATTCATATTCCCAGCATATGGTAACATTCTTTCACTCAGTACTGATCACATCATGTAATCTTAGTTGTCTTTAACTAGAGGGCATGGCAAGTAATTCATTGACTTAATTTAGCCTTATGTAAAGCAGAGGGATTATATGAAAGCAAATTAAAAATGAGCATAAAAAGCAGAAAAAATATGTTTTCTACTTTACTTGTTCACTTTGCTGGCTTAGCCATAGGGATATGTTGATTCTCCTTTTGTATTGGGATTTATTTTCTCTATAAAGCACTTTATAAGGTTCACTTGAAAAAGCTCAGCAGAAGGAGATTTCAAAAATATGTTAATTGAATGTTGACAGGAATCTCTGTGGACGCCCACAAAAGCAAGATACTCAGGAAATGTCTGGTAAGATCTCCAAATTTGTGCAGGAAGACTAATTTTAATCACATATTTCTGGATTTATTTTTATGAATCAATGCCACATCAATCTTCCATGGCCTTTTATTCCAAACTGTTATGTATGGAGCCCTGCCAGAAAGAAACTCACAGCACTGGCAAGCTGTTGCATGAGCCTGAGTTAATGCATGCAAAAATACTGCTTAATCTTTTCTTAGTTTTCAGGAAAGGACTGTGAAGACAAGTTATAGTCCTCTCTGTGTGGCTCTCGTTTTTAAAAAAAAAAAAAACAAAAACCAAACCTTAATCCTACCAGTTATGTAAAAGCTCAGTTTCCTCAGGCTTCCCTTCTTGTAGAAGGGACTTCATCAGAAGTGCTTCAGAATGAAAGCTACCTTACCTCCCCCATATTCTAAAACTGTAGTCCATTCCAAGGGACAACTGAACTATCTTCAAACAAGCCAGATGGGACACTGCTAGCAATGGCAGCACAGAGCAAAACCAAAGCAGGTGATATCCTGCAATTCTTCATCTAGACGTATCTAAAATCTGAGTAGGAAGTTAAAGACATCTTTACACACTAGCTAGAACAATTCTTGAGCCAACCTCCACCTGATCTTCTCAGCTACCACACACATTGCAAACAGAAACGCACAATGATGCAGAAAATTTCCACTGTAATCAATACTGCACAGCAAATTAAAGATGTTTTTAGCCCTAGAATCCATATAGCCATCATTAACTATACTTACTTTGCAAGCGTACACTTTTTTCCATAAAGACAACATGCAAGTATGGATATATTCTTACTTACCAAAACATCAATATCTCTGCAATAAAAAGGGCATCTCTTTTTGTACAGCAGTTACAATAAACTGTGCCACCCTACTATCATGTCACTGATACAAGCTCAAACTTAACAGACTTCTAATAACATCACTGGCAGTTGAAGTACCTTACGTTCAAAGAGAAGGGGTTCATATTCCAATCTTGCTAAAGGAAGCACAAATATAATACAAGCATCAATTTTAAAATCAAACTCTAGGAAGAATAATGGAATAAGGGGCAAAATAAAATATTTACAAATCCCTTGCAGACTGCAAATACAGCTCATTTGATACAGGCACCACAAAGAGAGGGGGGGAAAAAAACGACCCTGAAAGCCACAACAATTACTATTTTGGCTAAAAAGAAACTGAAAATCACACTCACATGGAGTCTTGCCTAAGGAAAGGCTATATATTTGGGACCAAACAGTAAGTTGGCAGAAGGAAGGAATACTTGCTGACATGACAAAATGGTTTTTGTCAAAGCTCTGGAATCTGTAGCATCACAGCTTGACAGCAAATGCTCTGCAGGCCTCTATCAAAGCCAAAAGTAATTAAGTGTACTTACATGTACTCCCTGTGTGCAGAATGCACAGCAGCTGCGTTGCTGTAACGCCACAAAACTATCGCTGATGACAAAACATCCAGGGTAGCATCAAACTGAAAGAGACACAGAGTCAATTGGTTTGTGGGCCATTAAATGTGCCCTGTACCCACAGTAATGCATTTACTGTCCTGCTGCACGGGCAAAAAGCAGCTTCAAATAAACCATTTTAATGAAAGCAGGATTTACTTTTATTAAATTGATCTTCTTTTTGCCATGTATTATTGCACAATGATACAATTCAGAGCTCAGTAAATCAATCAAAGGATTAAAACTTTTTTATTTGTAATCCATTGCCTGCTGAGAAGTAAAAAACAAAACCAAACCTAACACAAAGTCAGCCACTATGGCATGACATAAGTTAAAATACTAATCTGATTCTAATGCAAAGACTCTAAAAAAAGCAGAGTGTTTGAAAATGCCTGTCAAGCATTCCTTTTTTCTTCAAACTCACTAATTTTCTGCCATATAAGGTTTTGTTTCAAAGCAAGAAAATATTAACTTTTTTCAACATCCCACTGTATCCAGATTTCATATTCTCTATCACCAGCAAGTCTACCATGTTTGTATTTCCAGTAAATCAAGGTTTGTTAGGTAACACCAAAACACAGGCTTGTCCCACTATAAGAGCTTGCATCTTCAAGTCAAACTTTCTACAGAGCCAATCTAACCTTCAAATTTGAAAGCAAAAGCCAATTTATTGGAAATTTGTTATGGGTTTGTCATTAGAAATTATTTTTTTTTGCTCTGCCCCTAGTTAGGAAATTCACAGCAACTGCTAGAAAAGAAAGTTGTCATCCCAAAGTCAATAGGAGTTCTACTATAGATTTCAATAGGAAAAGGGTCACAGAAAGTTCAGAAGGAAACATCAGAATTTGGCTCAAGTTCAACAACAGAACAGATTAAGCTGAGAGATTTTGTAGGAGAAAACCGTATCTGGAGGACAGTATCAATGACAAGACATAAGTATTAATATTAACACTAGTATAAGACTTTAGACAGAAACTGAAAAAATATAATGAAAATATCTTTATTATCCTTTCCTAAGTTATTCTTTTCAAATCCATCATTGACTTTGCCCACCCTGGCATGAACTTATAGTGAGAAAAAAAAAATACAGTATTTCATGTTCAGAAAAAGTCCATTAAAAATGGTAGAGAATATTGAAATTGTATCTCTACTTACAGCAAATCCAAATGATGATGCACTGTATCTCATTACGGAGACAGCTGAAGGAAAGAAAATATTATTTAGAATCACTTCAGATCTTTTTTGCATCCTTTCTTCTTCTCCTGCCCAAGCACTACAAAACTAATTTCAATACATGGGTTGAACAGCAAGATTGACACTTTAAAAAGGTCTAGAAGAAAGGGCTTGTGCTGCAGGAAATGGTTTGGCACTTGAGAGATGCTTTTCTTTCTTCCAAAACCATACTGGAACAGATCTTACCATAGCAATCAGAAACAGTCTATGAAACACGCTGCGTTGCAGATACAGTTTAGAGTAAAAATATGTTGAAGTCACAACCTCCACCTTGAGACAGGAATGAACCAAACTGCAACTCTCCCAGCAGCTAACAGCACCACTGTGGCTATGTCAGGCTCCCAAGCATTGAGCAGCAATAACCTTGCCGTGTTTTGTAGCCTGTCAATTAAGAACAGGACTAACTGAACCTGTGCTGCCTGACTAAAATGCACGGCGCTCTAGTTCCAATATTGAAAGCTCAGAATAAGGCCTAGAAGGATTCATTTTGCTACCCTTTTATAATCAGATATCAGCTAACTTACTAAGTAAAACATGTTTTTGTAAAAATAACAATACTTGAACTAAAACCAAAAATCCATACTCATCAACAACTTTGTCAATCTTGGGCTGACAAATGCAGTATCTAATTTTCAGTATTCCAGTATTCATTAGAACAGCTTGGCAAAACAGAGCCACTATGCTTTGACTGTTCTTTTCAGTAACAGCAAGCTGTAGTTCCATGGCACTTATCTGGATAAACAGAAAATTAAACCTTGGGAAAAAAAACCCAACCCTTTTCTCATTGATCTAAGACTTAGTTGTGGTCACAAGCATGCCAGATATCACAAATATTTGGACTTTATCATTACAGTTGGCCAAAACTCAAGGCAAAGTCTTCAAGTTCACAGATTCCCATTTTTTTTAATTCTCACCTTCTACTCCACCCTTGTAAGATCTCCACCTACAGTAATGCACCTAGCTCTGGGGTCCTCTGTACCTGTTGGAGTAGGTCCAGAGGAGGGCCCCAAAAACGATCAAAGAGATGGAACACCTATCCTGTGAAGACAGGCTGAGAGAGTTGGGGTTGTTTAGCCTGGAGAAGAGAATGCTCCAGGGAGACCTTATTGCAGCTTTTCAGTACTTTTAAGGGGGCAAAGAAAGATGGGGATCAACTTAGCAGGGCCTGTTTCAAAAGGACAAGAGGTAAAGGTTTTAAACTAAAGGAGGGTAGATTTAGACTAGGTACAAGGAAGATTTTTTTTTTTTTTTTTTTTACAGTGAAGGTGGTGAAACACTGGAAATGATTGCCCAAAGAGCCAGTAGATGCCCCATCCTGGAAACGTTCAGTGTCAGATCATATGGGGCTCTGAGAAACCTGATCTACTTGCAGGAGAGGCTGGGTTAGATGACCTTTAAAGATTCCTTCCAACCCAAACTATGATTCATCTCCTAGGTGAAAAAAAGAGGCCATGTTTCTTGGTCAGACATGCCAGGGAAGACTTATACTTGAAAACCTAATGCTGACTCACAGCGATCCAGCTGCAAGTTTGACACTTCACTGCGTAATCATCTATTACCTATCAATTTTTCATTGTATGCCTCTAAGGAGGCAGACAGCTTCAAAAACTGCAGAAGTGCATAAAAAAAATATGGGCATTCACAGGTACACACAAGCTTGCAATGTTCCTGTCGTTGCTGCTTTCATATGATGCAGTTCAAAGGCACACTTTTACTCCTACTTCTATTTCTAGCCTGCCTCTGTAGTGGAATTAGCTTCTCAGTTTTTATGAAATTGCCAGCTTTTTTCCATGCTATAATCCAGTCCTAAATCAAATTAACTCTATGGTTCCCTTAGAAAGGGAATATAATTTCTACAGGTGATGAAGGGCATACAGATAGCCACACTTTAAGAATGCTTATAGGGGCATATTTGGTGTATTTAAAGCATAAGGTCTTTAGCATGAGAACTGTCTGTATTTTTATGTATTCTACCACAGTGAATATCCACAGCACTAACACACAATCTGTTTGGCTTGAGATATCTAAAACAGTAATGGAAAACATGTATTAACTAAGAGTGTCACAAGCCTGCTCAAGCATTTTTTCTAGCTGGTGAATACAACTGGAGGAATGACTTTCCCTGCAATACTAACTTGTAGTGGTAAAAGACCATAATAAAAGTAGTAGTGACTGGAGATACATATTTTGATAGTATTTATTTACATATGGGTTTTCTAATGGGAAAAACCATCCATTTGTCTTTCAGATTCCATTAACAATGTTAAAGCACCTTCAGCCCCAACTTGAGCACATTATTAGTCCTAGCTAGCAATTACAGTCATAAAGCTCCCTAGTGAGTCACCCCAGTTTAAACAGGATGCTTGTCCATGGGTCTGGGCTTTATGGCAGAGAAAGCAACTCTAATATTGGCTTTCAGGGTACAGGTTGCTACAGAAAGACCACATCCTCTAAAGACAATTGCTTCCCATTCTAGGCACTGAAGCTGAAAGGATATTTAGGGAGGTACTTAGCATCCAAGAATTTAAGACCCCTGGGCAAAGGAATAACCAGTGGTCCTTATGCCTCCAGTACCACTGCTGTGCTCCAGGAGCAACGTACTGCACTGCAGGGATAGATCACTGAGCTTTTACTGAAGCCTCACCTTCCTTCTTCTCCATACACATTTTCAGTCATTCCCAGGTGACCCTCCAGTGTAAAAAATTCCCAGATTCCTAAACTCCATATTGAATCATTAGAATGGTGGGAAACAAGGAAGGAGGAAAGAACAGAATGGGTAATTTAATAACCCTATGGAGCCACCATATACATTTAGCAGCTACCCTGCCATGCCTGTGGGAGCCTGCTTTTAGTTATTTTACTGGCTCAATCAGATATTTTATTACCTCTCCAATAAAGCAGGTAAACCTAATGCATTTCCCTGACATTTGTAAATGGAACTTGCAAGCAGTCAGCAACTAAAAATAGAGCCAACACTGTAAGCCACACATCTACCACTGCCTCCACCTGCACAGCAACATCAATTTGTGAAGTTTGCCAACCCACAGGTCAGATTTTGCTGTAATTCCTTCACCTCCTCCAAAGTGATTCCAAATAAAGAAAAATACCCCATTTCCCACACATTCTACCCTCAAGAAAATCAATTTCCATGTACCTCAAAAATATTGTAACTAGAGGCCCTAACCCTACAATACCATTCCAATTTCACTCTTCAGCCATCTAGTCTCTCACCAGCCTTTGCCAGGTTTAATCCACCTAAAATGTGTTGCTAGAGAGCTGAGACTCTGCAGTGACCCCAGGCCTCTCACTTCCTTCTCTATGTTGGGAGAGAACCCGTTTTGCACAAACGTAGGAGGCAAGAAATAGGACAGGGAATTAACTCTGCCTCCAGTTCACCAAAACTGAAATCTTTGGGATGAGTCTGGCTACAAATGAGAGAAGGTACAGAGAAACAGCTACTCTGTCACAAAGTCTTTTCTTACTCTGGGTAAATTATTTTTAGGAAGCTCTTCTTGATGGACAATTGGTCCATCATGTTTGCTTTGAAATTAGCGTTTTTGAAAGGCACATCTGGATGTCAGTACATACAATGTCACAGCTTCAAAGCACACAGCCTGCACTTAGCAGAAATCAGGTAGACAATTTTAACATCACTGAAAGCACTGAATTTATTTCTGTACATATGACTGTACAACCTGCAAAATATGCACAAAGTCACAAGCAATAAGAACTGGAAGCTGTACTGAATCAGAAGTGAAGATGAAATGTCTGTTTTCATCACCCTAGTGTTGCTAAAACATCAGATAACAGTGTTACAATAAGTATTTTGACATAAATCTATTCCAAGCACAGAACATCAAAATGAATAATACTTTTTAAAACCTACCAAAAAAATCCCTCACAATGACAGAAAGCAAAGAACAGACATGACTCTGATGCCATTAATACTTGTAATGAACTGAACTGACCTACACCAACAGGTACACATACATTTGCTCAGGCAACTTCACCTCACAGAAAAATGTTGGTAGAGCAAGGTTTAAGGCTCTTTATGCACATGCCCAGAATTTCTGCTATCAGTGCAGTAGCTACAAATGGCCACTAAACATCCAATATTTCAAATCTAATCTACACAGGCAGATCTAGTGCCATCAATATCATGTTCCTCCACTCATATTTCTATCCCAAAAATGAACCAAGCCTATCTGTACAAAATCAGTTCAATACCACCATGTTGATGTAATTATAGGGGAAAATACCCCTGTTTCTTTTCTAGCTTTTTCTTTTTTCCAATTTCTGATTGTTTTATGTACCAGTTATATACACTTTGGAACAGCTGCTGCATCTCCCAGTCTCCCATCACCTGGACTGTATGCAGGGATGAATCTTCTGGGTTCTAAATGCGTACAAAAGCAATAAAACTAAGGAATATAGGATTTAGTACTTACTCCCTTCAAAAAGAAAGCAAAGTCCTCAGAAAAGTATTAATCAATCAGCTTTACCATCTCCTTCTTTTATATAGATTATAGCTTTTGTTTGTTTGTAACTATTGCAATGGTCAAATCCTTAGCAGCTGCAAACTTCTATAATTTCATTTTACTCAGCGAACTACAACAGTGTATATCAGTTGAAGATTTTCCCATTTCTTACTATAGAAACAGTAAAATTGCATAGTTCTGTGCAAAATTTTCCTTCATGTTTAATCCAAACAATTCTTTCTGGTTTGCTGACACATTAGCAAAAAAAGTAAGTTATCATCTCTGACTCAAGCCTTTTCTATCTTAAATAGTTTGTTTTTTCTATTTCAGATCTTTTTTTTAAAAAAAAAACAACCCAAAACCCTATATTCATGGTTTTTGCAAAGTTATTTGCAAGATATCCAAGAATTAAATATCAGTTCTCCTTTCATTCGCTTTTGTTCACAAGTTTTTTTTGATATATCTTGTGGCTGCATCGGTGCCTCATGGTAAAAGATCAGAAGGCTTCCATTTCAAGGGTTAAATATTTGCAGTATTGGCTTTCATAAAGGCAGCCTGGATGCAGATTTCCCAGGCTGTGGGTAAATTATAGGGTGGTGCTCACCAATCACAGCAATCTCACAGAACAGCAAAGCAGAGCAGTCCTAAAGTTTATTTAGTCTCCTGACTCTCTTCTGTTTAACTTGCTTTCATCTTCCCATTTACTACCAAAAGATTACCCAGAACTGAACAGCCCAAGCAGGACTTCTCAGTGCTGAACTATGAAATAATCCTACCAGAACAAACTAACAAAAAAAACCCAACAACAGAAGTATTACTGATTGAATGATGAAAAATAGTTAGACGTGGAGAAAACAGTGAACCATCTTTCTCTACAACACACAGTAGACAGTCCCTAAGAGTGTACCAGTAATACAAAAAAATCCAAGCAAACAGTGATGGAGACACATACACACCCCAAGGGTAAATCTGTTCCTGATTTGAGAAAAAATAACACCCAGGCTCTCATTTAACAGCTGCTGAAATAACTTGTATATGCAACAAACTTGCCACCCTTAATGAGCATACAACAGCCAAATACACCAAAGCAGTCAATTTTGTGTATCACTCTCTCCCTTGTAGCTAGAGATGACCTTGAGAAACTATTTGTTCAGGGAAAGCTTTTGGAAAAAACAGAAAGAAGGCAACTCTGATAAGAGCTCAGAGCAATTTCCAGGATTGTTCACAAGTCCATGCAGGGCTAACATTAGGGTATGTAAGTTCTGTGCTGAGCACAGCACTGCAGGGCCGGTTCTGGGAGAAAGCAGGACCCCTCCTGTCCAGCATCCCACTGCTTCACACGCTCCTGTGCTTCCTTTCTCAGGTGCCAACCTTCTGTTTTCAAACAAGATCATCTCAAAAAAAGAACACAAATAAATCCAAAAAAAAGGAGGAACAGTATTTTTGTTTAGTTTTGGCTTTCCAGGGGGCAGGAACTAAAAGAGGGCCCATATGTTATAGCTCCAGTTGAGCTTTATCAGGATGCTAAATGCATACGTGTGCATTTAAGAACAGGAATAAAAACACTTGAAGGTCTGTAAGTAATGCACTATTTTTTCTTCCAGACACAGGGTGCAAATTCTCTGCAGTTGAATATACTGGTGCATAGTTTAACCTGTTGTATTTCAAATGGGGTTATTTGAATTACCCAAAATAACTCAGTGCAGTGACATTAAAGCACACTGTCTTTTAATGAATCTATTATTGATGCCCCAACTCCAAATATAACAACCAAAATGGTCTAGAATGTTGCAAATGTGCTTACCTGCACATTTACCAAGGAAGCTTTTACAGCTTATACCTAAAATCCACAGGCCTTGTAATTTCAAGCACAAAACTAGCTTCCAAAACCAATGGAACAGGGAGACAGGGACAAGGAATGAGTAGTATGTTGTCTAAAAATAGCCACAAATGACCAGAAATGTTGAGTGATATCAGACATACAAGCCAGCAGTTTCTAAAGCCCTGTGGCCAAGATTTGTAACTTGCTGTATTCCAGATATAATGACCTAGGAGACTCTCCAAAGGCAACATTTCCCTCATCTTTTGTGTTTTACTGGCTGGAGGCAAAGTTAGCAAAGAAGCATTCAGATTCTACAAAGCAAAAAGGAATTTATTCTTGGGAGTTTGGTCAGCTGATTTAAAGCAAGTTTTACCCAAGCTAACAATAAGCCAGAAGATTGAGCTGAAGGTTTGTAAATGCTTATCTGACTTAACTGGGTTTCCAGAAGAGTCACAGAGATTCCATGAGCTCATATTTTATCCATGTATCCCCAAACCTAGAACAGCTTGGACATTGGCTAAGCGATTTTACCAGTCATTGAAGGTTTTGAATTCTTAATAAAAGAGCTGAAATACTGCTGTTATTCCTGTGGTCACATTGGAAAGACAGGGAGATCCTTTCAAAAAGATAAATATCATACACAAGCTACAGCTCAGATATACTGCCAGAGAATTCACATGCAATGATTCAGGCTAACTGCAGCACAACTCACAACAAATAAATTAATATTGCTGGTTGTGCTATGCATTGGTGTCTATATAAAAAAAATATTGCTAATCAGCTTTTATTTAGAACATAATCATAAGAACACACCAGTGAGAACTACATCCCCCAATCCTCCATTATTTGTCCCTGCTACTGTAAAGACAACTAGTGGTTTAATTTTAAAGACATGCTTAACTTGAAGGTTGCCAAATTTAGACTAAATGAAATATATCTGAAACTCCAAATGCCAAACCTCCAGATTCAGCACACTGTTTAATTTATTTTTTCCTTGCTACTATTTCAAACTTGACTTGATTGTTAATTGTCTTTTCAACAGTTTTGGCACATCAGGCATTAAAAACATTAAAAAAAATCATTGCTGCTGTTAAAAAACTATGCAAGTCTAATTTAAAAGTACTTCTAAGATACATTAACAATCATCCAACTTTCCCCACACCATCAGACAAACATAACACAGCTTTAAACACCTGGAATCACACTACAGTATAACCTCTGCTCCATATAAATTGGCTGACTGGTGTGCAACACAAAGGATTAAGATTAGGAGAGGATTTAGTTAGCTTTGCCCCATGTTGTATTTCTTCTAGAAGTATTCCAACTATCTTGTACCTTAGATAGAGTTCTTAAAATAAGATAAGGGGGAAAACCCCAACAATCTATCTGTGGTATGAGTCTACAAATCGGATTCTTCCTGGCCTTCTTGGAACTTGGAGAAAAGAAACCCATTTTAGCTGTGGTATTTAAAAAAAGTCCACAAAAGCACTGGGTAAGTTCCCACTCTCCCACATTAACTGCAAGAACCCTTTCTTAGCATCTGCTATCCACAACACAACACAGGTAAAGTTTCTAGTTACAACATCGTTATCATAAACTTTTTACTGGAGTTGCATGTGGATGTCAATATACAAATTTTTTGGTTAAAGATCTTTTTCCCTAGAATTTCAGTAAAACTTTAGTCAGCTCCATGGATGCAGCAATGAAAAGCAAAATTTTGCATTTACCATAGAGTGTTTTCCAAATAAATTACAATCTACTTCCTTTATTTGATGGATTTTAACTCTTTAATTTGGCATGTCTGTGGAGAGTGTTATATATTTTAGGTCTTTATAGACATATATTTGTAACTACCTCAAAGAATAAATCAAACCAAATAATTAGTCCACCTATTTCATGAATTGGGAAACAGAACTGGATCAGGGATCTTTAGGAGATATTTCAGTATCAGGGATGTATAATATGTTTAATAGCTAGAACAACTAGACATTGAAGAGGAAGCATAATTGTTTTAAAAAGCAGCTAGGTCCACGCAGTTGGCAGTCTCACACATCATACTGTCTTATTAAGTAACTGTCAACAAAAACCTTAAGCATTCCCTTTTTAGGGTTGTTATCTATAAAATGGAACAAAAGCATTTCCACACTTCAGGATGTTATACACAGGAAAAATCAATTTACCATATGGAAGCATCAAGCACCATGATTATCTTACCTATTTGAATAAATTGTTTAGTATTGTGATTTGCCTTTTATGATATTTGATATACTCAAAGCACTGCTTTAACTTTTAGTAATGCAAACTTTACTGAAAACTGTAACCCAATTAGAAGTGATCAGCATAATTTTTATGGCATTCCCCTAACTTAACAGTTGTAAGATAATCTATTTTTATACTAGAAGTATTTCAACAGACTTCTGAAAATCAGAGCAGGTGTTCTTTTATACAGAAATGTAGCAGTACTTCAGAAGTGTATCAAGTGCTGGAAAAAGAGTCATATTAAAAATAATTTTGTATTGCCCTTTAACTTGCATTAGTATAATGTAATTATAATTATTGAAACTGATGTGACTAGTGCACACCCATCAATGGGTTATTACAGACCCTGCTGAAACACAAATGCAGTGAGACCCACAAATGCCAAGGTGACTACTTTAAGCATCTTTTGCTTTAGATACCTTTGAAAGGTTTTGGATTTGGAACACAGAAAAATGGGTCCACACAAAAAATTGTCAGTTGGACACACAATAATGGAGACAGCCAAAATAATTATTAAAATCTACTTTAAAATTCAGGTAAATGAGAACACATAGATAGGCTCAGACTTTAAAAACAAAACAAAACCAAAACACGATTTCTAGTGTAATGATTTATCTGTGTTCTATTTTTTTTCTTTTTGCAAGAATCACACAATTGCAACAGGAAATCTGTCAGAAGGAATGAAGGTAAAATAAGATACTTGCTTGTCACTTTCCTTGGTATTTTTGTCTGGTTCCTCCCTCAGCTAACAGGTGGTTAAGTCCTGCAATTCTGTTCTTGAGTAAGATAAACAGAAATAGAACAAATCATTTACACATACCCATTTGGGATTTAGAAATGTGAGACCCTGGCTGGAGCCCTTCTGTTATTCACCCAGATTCAGTGAATCCCAGGTCAAGGAATGGTCACTACCCTGGACGTCAGGGCACAGAACAGATCTACCCCACTTTTCTCTGTAAGGGGATCTGTGCCACCAGCTAAGGACCCATGGCACAACTGAATCCATCTATTGTCTGTGAGAACAACACAAGAGGAGTGTCACAATGGAAAGACTGATAGGTTTTCCTATCCTATTCCTATTCCAATAGGATTATTCCTATTCTAATAGGATATTTCCTATCCTATTTCCTATTGATAGGTTGTCATAATAAAATAAATAAAATTTTAAAATACTAAATTAAAAAAAAAAAAGGAGGCATATAATTATTTCTCTATGTAGAGGTTTCCTGCACATGCAAAGAATGAAACATGGTATGTGAAGACAAGACCAGAAGAAATTCTCGTTTGTGACATTTAGTCTCACAGTAAATATTTGGTTTCTGAGCATTTTAATGATCTTAGAAATATTAAAACCAGCAGAGATTTGAACTGAAAAGCTTTGGTTATTGAAAAACAATTATTCATTTTCACAGCCTTTTCATCATCCCTATCAATTTTGGAGATAAGTCACATATCATGGTACCTCCCCATTTTAATTAGATGGCTCACAAATTGCTCCAGAACCAAAACAAGCTGCCAAATACAATTAAGCAGGCTGCCAGAACAAAGCACAAAATTACAGAGATTCTCTTTTCACAAAGTGAGAGTAAGAATGCAAACCATTCCAGACATTTCAGTGAATTCGCAGAGAAGCTTTTAACCCTGGCTTTACATACATGTTAGAAAAAAACAGAAGTTCAATTTAAAGTTGCATTTTGGTTCAAAACGTTTTTAAATACCTGACCACAGGAGAGGACATTGATTAGACTTCTCCAGCTGTAGACATACAGCCTGTTTCAGTATGTAGGAATCTGAAGGTCCATTCTCAGAGGTGAAGATGTTAAGCACAGAGCACATCATGCAAAGGACACCTCTAGGTACTACTTGACAGGAAATAAGCTACTCCATACCCCATTAAATCTTTCCATTTAATCTCCAGTTTTAACAATTGAAGCTTTCAATTCCTGCCATTTAACACCTTACACTTCCCAGACTCACACAGCAGCAATCCCACACTTCAAGAACCTGCAGCTTAAAAAATGCAAAATCACTTGCAGTCCTTTTCCTGGTCTGAATGTTCAACAATTGTTGTATGTGGCATATTTAACAAATCATCACAGCTCAAACATAGAAGAGCTATTTTGGGATAAAGTAATATTTATTTTGGAACGAGACGTAATTCAGAAAACTGTCACAATTTTACAGAATTGCAGAAACTGGTTAAATAGTTCAGGTAACTGCAAGTAAAACGTACTTGATCAAGAAGGGAGAGAACTGGAAGCTTATATATCGCTATTCACCGTGTATGAGAACTGGTGAACATACTGACTTCAGCCCAAGGGTTGTGAGGGACAAAATAATGATGAAACTAGGATTTAATATGTATAAATCCATTTATTGGAGTTCTCTAAGCACAGAGGAAATTACGTTTCCTGATTGCTTCTTAATGAAGGCCATTTTGTAAGCCCAAAAAAGAAGGTAGGAAGCCATATCAGTATAAATCTTTAAGACAGGCACTCTCTGTGATTGTTATGCTACAAAAGCTATCCAACGTTTAGTTTTATTTTAGCATTGTCTTCACTAGAAATCATGTTGGTTCATTCTTGTATAATAACTTTACTCTTTGTGCGATACCAGAAGATTGCTTCTTTGCTGGACCTTCTTTGTACATGCTTCTTTTTAACTAAAAGATATTTTGTGTGTGGTGTTAGTAGGATTTCAGCCCAACAACTAACATACAGAAGGCCCTCGCTTTGCTTCTTTTCTTTATTCACAGATGGTGGAAAGTAAAGAAATCAAAGTTTGAGCTGGATTATTAATGCTCCTTTAATACAGGTCACCAAGCAATGAAAAAAATCACCCTTTATATACCAACTCAATTTAACATCCAAGTTCTGGACACAGACAATTCTGCTAAATAAATCAGAAGTCAGGAAGAAAAAGAGAAAGAGAAGGAATAATTTGTGTTACCTTTTTTTATCTTTCTAGGCCAGAATATAAACAAACCATCTGGGAGAGAAGCAACTGCCTGATGTGTCTCTGTTGAATTTAACTGTAGGAAGGAACTGCAAACCTTCAGACAAATCTCTTCCTCAGACAATGCACTAATCTTAACAATCTATTGCTAAGGGCTGCAATAAAAAAGGCTGTCATCAATCCTGCTTCAGTGATGCAATATTGAGATGCTCTGCTAGCAAGAATGACAGAGGCACAATGCACACACAAAATGGCACTGCATTCAGGGTTAGTACACAAGCTGAGAGCAAACCCAGTCTATTAACTATGGGTTCTAAGCCACTGAGTAAAAACTACAACAAAATATATAGTTTTAATAACAACTATTCCTTGCACTGTGGTTTTTAATTAAGCTTTGGTAGTAACTTTTTAATACATGGAAACATCTAATGCTGATTTTCTAACAAGAATATTTTAAAACTATTACAGAATTCTTCCAGTTGCAGAGTCTTGACAACAGGTAGCAGCAAAAAATCCTACTCAGCAATTCACAGGACCAGGAAGATTGTAAGAGCTTCCCTGAAAGATGCAAAGGTCTCAAACTAAAAGAAAATGATCAACACTACTTGGTACCTCTCCAATTTCAGAGTAACTGGCTTGACACGTCTACTGCTAATTCTGATTAAGTAACTGAGAACTTCCAATCCTGTATCTATGAGATGAGCTGGATTTATTACCCAGGTAACATCAGAAAAAATGTGATGACATGAGGATATTACAAAGTTGCCATTTACAACATGTAAGCAAGCATGGCAATAAAAGTACATCAATTACTGTTAGGGTACCATGTATATATACTCTGAGGGACAAGGCCTTGAAGCATTAGAGACATAGTCCCCTATACAGCAACCAGCACAAACCTCTTCTTTTAACATACAAAGGGCTTTTACTGTTACTTTTTTTGTGGTGTTTTTCTGTTGTTTTGTGGGGGGGGGTTGATGAAACAGCATCAAAACTACAAAGAAACATTTCAATATACGGGGAATGTTTAAAGTGGACCTGACATGTACCTGGCTAGCAGTCAAAATGATTTTTCAGTGGAAGACCCTAAGCACCAACAATCCATGGAGTTATGTAAATTCTCCTGCCTTAATTTCTCTAAAATGATAAGCAAAGTCCCTGAAAGTCCAGTCTCAGGTTTTCTGCCAGGAGCAGGAGCTAACATTAAAAGGGTTAATATGCCTTCTACAGTCACAACACTGACAGTTCTAAAACTTTTTGCTGGCAATGGTATATTTTTCCAAACAGTTTTTCAGATTATTGAAAGGGAAAACACACACACATATTTTTATCATTCTTAGAACCTCATCTGCTCTGATATTAGAGAACAGCCAGTCATTCACTTGTTCCATGCATCAACCAATGATACTTTTTTCCGTTTGTAAATCATGTTGAGAATACTTGTTTAACTATAAAAGGAGAAACCTGGAATCACTAATACCAGAATGCTGGATTTTTACTTCAAAAAATCCATTAATTTTAATATGTAGTCACCAACTCTGATCCTTCAGTCTAAGACAATGCCTGAGAACTCTTAACATTGTTGTAGCATTCCACATTGGCCAACCATGTTATGCTCACTACTCTGTCTGTGCAGAACTTACCGCTTCCCTTCTTGGTGAAGAAAGGCTTTGAACTTTCTTGGCCTGATGCACCAGTGCAGCTTCAGTCCAATTCCCTCAATGACGCAAACACCACTGCCCCTGGTGATTTGAGCTGCCTGCGGCCTGATGAAGAAAAGATGTTCCTTTTGCAAAGCCTTCCAAACCAGAATAGGAATTTCATATTCCATTATAGCTCCAACTATGTTAACTTAGTGCTTCTGATGACCTCTCAGCCTCCCTCCAAGGTAAGACACCCTTTTAAGTTCACAAATTATTGTATTGTTTTCTCTGTACTGCTCTTAATCATCTCTTCTTTCCAGCCATACTACAATGTTAAGCATGCTTTGCAGACAACAGAAAAGAAACTACTAACAAGCCAAGCAAGCCACTTTAAGAAAAAAATTAAGAATAAAATTAGCAGTGTGAAATTAATGTAAGTGATCTGAAGTTAATATGTAGAATTTAGATCTCTTTGTAGAAGCATGATAGAAGACTAAAAATATTTTGCCTCTACCTCCAAGAAGGTCAAGTCTCAAGTCAGAAGATACTGCAACATTCAAACAAGCAAACTTTATTACTACATTAAATAATATCATATAGGAAAAAAGTCACTGGCTTTTGGGAAGTGGAAAGAAGAAACTACTTCTTATTGCTTGTGCAAAATAATAATAAAAAAAATTACTGTGAGTTCTGGAGCATTACAACTCCACCTCACAGTATATTTCATGGTAACTTGACTGCATGCATAGGAGATGAGTGCAAAGTGTCAGACTGTGCAAATTCACATCATGTTCTTCAGATATGCTTATTTATACTACATGATTATGTAGCCTTTGTATACTTGACTGTGTCTGTCACTCAGCCTAAGTTTACAAATTTCCAGTTCTGAATGGAGTGTGGTAAAAAAAGTCTAAAAATTTCCAGGGAAATTACAGAGATAATTTGATTAATGATACTATTGGATAAAAGAATACTTATAATTGAAAACACATATAGTATAGACAGTTAGCCCTAATCGTATTTGTAAAATGAATTCACAGTATCTAAAGGCAAATAAAAATCTCCTCAGCCAGAAAGCCTTTATGATCCAGGAGCCAATCTTTATGCTATATGTATATACTTATAAGCTCATATTTTCAAAGAAAATCATTACTTATTCTGGACTTCTTAGCATCTTTTATAAATACATGACAGAAAAAGAAGAGTTGTGGTTCAGGACCAGTTACCAGGTGGACTACAACAAGTACACTTTGATTGCCGTGGCACTTGTTACGACACCATACACTCAGTCATCAGGCACAAGACCATACAAAACACCCAAGAGGAATCTCAGGGTACAACTCACCCAGTCGTGTTATCTAAAGGTTTGGCATATGAATTACCTCCTGGAATATCATCATTCCAACCTGATGTAATGAAAATCATGTAAATGATCTGAGTTACAACATTGACAATTTAGAGAGAGGAAAGGACAAAAAGTCTAAATCATAAATTCTAAATAATTAATTTATTGCCTTCTTTGCTAATTCACTTTTAAAGGTAGTTCACAACAAAGCTCTAAGGTTGAAGGTCCTCAAAGAAAATGTCCTATTTTTGAAACAAATCTACTCTAACAAAATTAATGCACTTATGTTCTGTCAATGTTACCAAAGCCCTATGTAAGCCCTGGTATTTCAATAATTTTTCCACAAGAATTTGAGAACATTTTCAGTTCCTTATCAAATTAGAAAAATGGTGATTCATAAGCAAAATAAGTCAAAGCACTTCAGAAAGGTACTGATTCATCCTTAAAGAGATACTCAAGAATCTACCTAAAAGTTTATTACACCTAGGATAATGACAATATCCTTGCTTTCTTAACGAAACACTAATGCAGCTTGAAGAACAATATGTAACTATCTTTTATTTTGCAACCAGACAGAAATGTTGGCTAGGTAAACAAAGATACCTTGCATAATGTTATTGCTCAGACCTCCATATAGATTATTTTAAAACTTAAGACAAATGTCCTCATAGCAAGTCCTGTAGTCCAAATTTCTTAAATAATATGGTGAATTAATACCCTTTATGTTACTTTACATATGCAGTATTTAAATACTTCTCTTTATTCTATATTTTAGTGGAATACATTCTTGTGACACATAAGGGCATTATTAGGACATGAAACATATACAAGCATGTATTCTTATTTTTCCTTTGCTTTTTGGAACTACTGCAGAACAAAGCTGCTCAAGTGATGAAAAGCATGATAAAAGCAGCTGGTCAAAGCCAATCCCTCAGCCCCTATCTGTTACTAAGAATTCAAGAAGCTGCAGTGAAATACAACAAAGAATAATTCACACTGAATCAAACCAAATCCAAACTAGTCGTTTGCACACATCTTCCAGTTAAACAAAAGGGATGGTTTAGCACAACAAAGCTAAATATGCCTCTAAGTGTTTTCTGTGAACATGTAGGTACAAATACACAAGCATTGGGAGGAAGGAAAGTAAACCAAACTGAGCTGACAGCTATAGCAGTGTACTGCTCCATCATTAGAAACACAGAACTGTACTGAGCTAGTCTGTGAGATAAGCCAGAGAAATACAGTTGGCTTACAAAAGCACGAAACAATAGCCAGACTTGTCAACATCCATCACCAGCAGATTCCTCATCAGGTCCTGGCCTTGTGTCATCAGCAGAAAACACTTCAAGTGGGAGAATGCAAAGGGAATTGTACACAGGCTTAAACAAAGTCTTCAAGCTCGAACACCCAAAGCCAGCCTCCTTTTTCTATCTAACATGATATATGTTGCCAAAGCAAAAGGAGAGAAGCAGCATTCAGCTCATTAGGTTGCAGGTTCAAAACAATAGATGAGGTGTTGGCTTCAGCTTGGACAAGCCTAAGACTTCTGCTTCATCCATTTATGATACATCTTCAGTTGTTGCCATGACAACACTGACATCTCCCCATGCTGCAAAGTGCTCTTAGTTTAAATATTGTATAAATGAACATAAATCTTTCATACATCTCATGCAGCTATTGTTTGTAAAATGGGGGCAGTATTATTCTTCTCAGTTTTATCAGAGGAAGAAATATTAGACAAATCAGTCATAACATTACTCACTGAACACTGAAAAATTTTAATATTCCCACCTAGCATACCAATATATTTTACAAAAAGCAGCATAGTGAGGCTCTCTATATCTTAAGTACAGAAAGGACAAATTTTCTGTCCTGAAAAAGATGACTGCAATAGCTTATTTTCCATGTAGAAACTTAAGTAAAAGAATTTCTGTATATGTTTCTGTAGCGAGTGTTTTTAACAGATTTCCAATTAAGAGGGTTTTTTATATTTTTAGTTTTTAATTTCTTTTGGATATTATTCATAAAAGTTGAAAATCTTATTAGAATAACACCACTCCCATCTATCTCTTGCCAAGTTTCAAAGCACAAAACATGATGTCATGCTTTCTCTCAGGGCATTCTGCACTCAAAAAAAATCAGTAAAAACCCTGATAAATAGGGTATAGCTTCTATTATCACATACATGTAAACCTGTAACAGTGATTCCATTATTTTCAATTATTAATTGCATTCATAAAAATATTTGGGAAAAACCTAGAAATAAAATATATCTTCCCAAGCTTTCAATTTCATTAAACAGATTTTAAACAAACACTAAGAAAAAAGATCAGTCAGCCTTTCAAAAAAAACCCCAGTACTCTTCCAGTGCAAAGGCCCGTGAAGACATTCATGTAGGTATTATAATGTAAAACTGCACCCAGTTCATACATTGTTATCACTTTACATCACTTCTTTTGATACTGATCAGACGTTTTAGTAGGGTCATTTTCTAGGAGAAAGACATACATCTTTGAAGGTACAGCTGATAATTTCCATCCACATTGGTACAAAACTAGGATGAGTTTACTTAGGACTCAGTGTAGCTCATAGAATTGGGAGCACACATACTGCAGCAGACACTGTTCACATTCGGAACAGCGTGACCTGAACACCCTGATAAAGCCACGTTCCTCAGTTCATTTGCCCACAATGGAAATCAATCTGTGTGAGCTCTCTATCTTGTACCTTTATTTCCACACAGTGAAAACGGGGCTTCTACTGATGTCTCATAACATATATGCAAATTTTCTATTTCTTACATACAGAATGACATTGGGGAGCAGGGTATTTTTGTTTGCAAATACACAGCAATGCTGTAATGACCTATAAGGTAATGCATGAGATATGATCAGGCTCATCTTTAATGACTCCCTGTATCTTCTTTATAGAGAAGGCAGGAAGATAGACAGATATTTCACCTTCTCATTTTTCTTTTCAGCTCACTTTTTGTGGCTGCTGTAGCATTTAAATAGAGTTAATCAGTTTCCTCCAGAGCAAAGGCAAATACTATAAACAGAGCTGTATGGCTCAAGGGATGTTCCATAAACGTGTTCAATCAACACTTGCTCCTTCAGGAATAAAGAGGATGTGCCTTTGCATCAGATTTAGCCCTTGTCTGCTGTTTGAATAGTGTGAATAGTGCCATAATATGATTTGCATTGAGGGGAGAAGGTCATAGGGTTATTTTAAAACTGTACCACCACTCCTGATTCTCACCTAATGATGATTATCTAATTTACATCTGAAAATCTGTTCCTAGTGCAAACGTGCAAGTTACAAAAGAAGCCACATGCAGGGCTCGGAGCTGCTGGTGGAAAGGCAGGTTTAAACTTACTCTGCTAGGACTCTTATTCTATATGTTAATTATTACCACTAGAATAAAAGTTTTATTAAGCAAATGGATAAAATCTTGAATCACATTATCATCCTTTTTGCTGATGAATGTCCACACCTCAAAGTTATTTCTAATTGCAAATGACAAGCTTACAACTATAGCATGTCCTAGCACAGAAGATGGTGTGCTGCTTCAAAAGGTGGTGATAGGCAAGTCACTTAGTCACAATTTGCGTTAGAGAAAGGATCCTTATGAATGTCATCAATACAGATGTACCAAATAGTAGTCCTGATTCTGTAAATCCCCAAAGAAACTGGCAATTTCAGTCATGTTTAATGGCTTTAAACTTATAAGGTTATCCAAGTTCCCTTATGTAACACATTGTTTTAATAGATTTTAGGTTAAATATGCAAAGATCTGGAGCCTTCCTGACCTATGACTTTACATCCCTGAAATACACTAAAGAATGACAACACAGGGTCACCGCTGCATACAGACACATAGGTTCCTTTTATCTCTACCGCCAAGTTGTATGACTCCAATTTCCCATTACTTAGGTAACTTTCACAAAATTATTTGCTAATTATCCTCAGTAGGATTTCACCATACAAAAAGAACACACAAGAAAAAAAAAACACAGAGACATCTCTAAGAAACCTGGCATGCTATATGGAGCACAATATGGGGGAATACACCAAAGATGCTTAGGGATCCTTCAATCATGGCATTCCAGGGATAACAATCTAGTTGTGTTAATTGCTCCTGGGTAGCAGAGTACCCAAGGCTCTATTATACTTCAAAATCATCTAACACCAGGCAGGACTCTGAAATAAGATTATGTTACTAAAGAAGCACGTTTAAGCAACTATTTGACAGATTTGGAAACAGACACAAAAACTAAGTGTAATATCTAATAGCTGCATATCATTCATTAGGTACAGGAGTTCCCTTCTTTTTCCTTCTACCAGCAGAACTGAAGACAGGCACAGGAGAGAATTTTGCACTTATAATGACCAAACAGAAAATTCTTGGTTGTGTGGGAATCTGGTAACTGTCCCTACTAAGAACTCCTTAATTCCTCAGTTTTTACTGTAATGTCTAATTCTGACAGAAAATTCAATCAAGAAACTTACTTACTAATGAAATACTATTTGTGTCAGTCTCACTTTTAGCTCTCTGATGCTTTTGAAACATGCAGCCCTGTCTGCCAGACCTAAAAGTACTAACATGTGGTTAATATATTCATATGATGCAAACATGATTCATTCTGCCAGAACAGCTGAAGTCCTGGTATATAATATGTATTTTGAGAACACTTCTGTTAGTGCCACTAAGACGTGCACCTTACTATTGGCTTAGGATCAAAACTATCTGTGACAGATGAATTAAAATTTGAGGATTCCAATATATTTGGGCAAGGTTACAACTTTATCACTGGGATGTAGAGAGCATGAGTTTCAATGCACTGTTGCTACCTATAAGGTTTTTGTAATAGCACATAAATAAAGGTAGTAAGATGACTCAATATGCTGGCCAAATAAGCTGAAAAAAGAAATCTTGAACTGCTGCTTCTATCAGAGATGAACACATGGTAATAAGCAATCACTCTCAGGCAATATGTGCTTGAAGAATAATTTTTTCAGCCATTAAAATTACACATTCCTTACAGACTTTCTTTTCACAGTCCTTCACTTTCCTTAAAAAGTTAAAACCACAGCTGCCTGATACTCATGTGACCAGACGAAAAAAAAAAGTCTAGTTGCGTCTTTAAGTTAATCCATGACCAACAAATGCTAGAGATTGCACCTATAACCCCTAAATCTCTCCCAAACTGTTAATCAACAAATTAGACATTTGTAACCAGGAGGAATGTAACAGGAAGAGAGAGCTGTCAGACTTGCCCTTGCAGTAGGAGAGTTTATTCCTTCACCTCCTCCCAGCTAACCAAACTATGGCACAGAGTTTTGGCTGCTGCTGTCCTTGACTGTTGCGACTTGCTGCTGCCTCCTCCATTATTTCCAAGGCATAGCAATGACTTCTGTTCCCAAAAATCTGAGCAGCAATGTACAGTAACGTGACTAGATGTAACTCAGACAAGCAAAATGATACCTCAGCCAACTATCCAGTAGCCAGAAAAAACACATACATCAATGCTGGCAGCTGCACACCGCAGTCTTATTCACTGCTGAGCAAGCATTCACAGCACATTTGACAGCAGCAGACATAGCCAAGTGTGTTTAAGTTCTAGCAGCGTGGAAGCATTCTGCCAGAAACTCCAGAGCCACAAACAATCCTAATGAAGACATCATCTAAGTTCATTAGCCTCCAAGTACTTACAAGATGTGAACTTTGGGCACTGAAGTCAAGAGAGCTACTCAGACAAAGTCAAGCATTGTTTATGGAGTTGCAGAACTTGAGTATTTGTCAAAAAGAAAGAAAAAATAGAAGTGTTGTGTACACTTCTATACATGAAAAAATAGCTAACTTTCCTTTAATCACCAGAAGAGGTAAAAATCCTTACCTATAATGGATTCATAAAAACTTACGATGCATTTCTGGGGTAATGTGCTGATGTTTTTCTATTAATTCAATTTACTCAAGAAGATAAATAGAACTGTCCTGTGGCACTTCCATATAGCATTCTCATGCTGAGAGAAAAAGACTATTTTTTTAGAGGGGAAAAAAAAGCAAAGAAAATAAATGTACAAACTTCTCAACAAGAGCTGATGGTTTACCAGTAAAGATGACTTTCTTTAGAAAGACTTTGGAAACATCCTGATTAAATGTGCACCTCACAGTCCTATCTATACTTCCTTAAGAGACTGCTTTTGTAAATAAGTAAGGCACCTAAATTTGAAGTTTAAGTAATGAAATAAAAGATAGTCCAGTCATCTCTTTTTTAAATTATCAAGGAAGTAAACCTGTCAAAATGTGTTCTATTTCAAAAGTGTTGTTTTTAAACTTACGTAATATTTTGAAACCAACCACTGAAGAGTCATAAATATTATTTAGCACATCAGTCCTCATGGTAACATTTAGAAATCCAAGGAATATTTTGCTGTTGTTATAAACTTCATGGTTATAAAGATACAGTAAATAGATTATTCTTACTATACCCCACTGAAGATTTCTGAGCACAGATATTCTTATTCCCACACAGCAAAGGTTAAGGAATTTAGTCTTCAAAAAAGGAAAAGTAATCATTGCCACACATATTTAATGCACATCTGGCAGCTCAACACCAAATACTGGCAATTGCTCTTTCTTCAGTAAATGCTTTTACATTGATTCATCCATGTTGTCATGCATGTGTTCTGAAAGCAGGACACTAACACCATGCTACTTGCCTCGCTCCCTTAATGCCTCCCAAGAAAGGCAAAGACATTTTGCTCAGAAAAGGAAAAGATGTTACACTACATAACATGAAATTGTCACACTGCCTGTGGCATATAAATGAAAGGATGATGAGTAAATATGGTGGGGATTCTGCAGATGTTACAGATGTGGTCAGTAGACTGGCACATTCACAGAATTCTCAGATCAAGCAGAGTGAACAGGGAAAGGGATATTCAAAACAAAGCCATCTGGACAGTACATTTAGCAAAATAATGTCCCACATTAATGAATGTGCAACTACAGGCTCAGCTACTCTTCTCTCTCAGCACTGCTAAGGTTCAAGAGGAGAATACATCACTAATCTCTACATTAAAATTATGAGAAACATTTTTATTTTCAATTCTCTGCTATATGCATTTGCTACCAAAATTGTCTCCCCTTAGACTTATTCACCAAGTACAAATGTAGTGAAGTTTCAGACTCACTTCTGGACAGTATAAAGAACTGCATCTAGTGTGTACCTGTACATAGTTATTACATTTTTATTGGCATCAAATTGCAACAAAATTTTGAGTTCTTTAGTTGTACCACACAAAGACTGCTGGCATTTAAACTTAAAGAACATTTCCTTTTTTCCTTTCTTTTATTATTATTGTATTCAAATGCCTATTGAAAAAAAAAAAAAAAAAAAAAAATAGGTACAAAGTTTCATATGTATAACAAGCATCCCTGGAACAGAATTTTTCATTTTCCCTGCCAAACTTCTTATTAAGAATGCAGACCTTGAAACACAAATATTAATGTCAACAAGAAGAGTAATCTGTGGGCAAAACAGATGCACTTAATGACACAAACCATGGCACTAAAGTCTATCATAACTAGAAAATTATATAAAGACTAACCTTATAAGTAGAGGGGTTTTTTTAAAGACTCATTACAATCCTCAAAAAGAATATTGGATGTTCCCGTATTTTTAGAACCACTAGTATTATTGTGGTCAGTTCTTTCCCAAAAATAAGACTTAGAAGTACAATATACAGAAAGAGATTGCTCAAATCAAAGCTAAAAGTCTCTATAGAGTGTTTAGAATTAAATTCTACTTACATGATGCCAGTTCTGTTTATCCAAGCAAAAAAGAGCAAACATCAAGCAAAAAGAGCAACTGTGTATGTTCAAATAGATCAGATAATATTTTACATTAAAAAAAAAAAAAATATCAAAGCACACAAACAAAAAACCCCACACAAAGCCCCAGAGAAAAATTTCCACTTGAGTGCAAAACCATACTGCTCTGCTATAGTGTAATATCAGGTTTGCTACTGAAAATGCTTCTGAACACGCCAAGTTCCTAGAAACTTACTTTCTTCAACTCTTATTGAGCAATCACATGCAAACCTTCATACAACTTACAACGTGCAGGTTAAAGTCATCCTGGAGATGACTAACACAATTTGGCTGAAAATAAGAAGAGAATTCCATCATGAATTAAAATTCAATTCAAGCCTTAGCACATGCACTGGGGCAGTCCCATTTATGTCAAGTGGTATTCAAATATAAACTAGTTCAAATAAATAAACGTAAATAAATATGTATAACACAGGTGCTTATTCTGAAACTTTCTCCCTATCCTTTCCCTTGCTCCCACCACAAAAAAAACCCAAACCCAACAGTTAAACCTGTTATGAGTAAGGTTCCTTTCTACCACTATACCAAATTTTCATGATCACCATATGAATCTGATGAACTGTCTTCTTACTTTCTGTTTTTATATGCATTACCTTTGTGGTATAACAGACTGATGAAATAGAGGACTGACAACTGTCATAATAAAGAGCTATTCCTAAGATGAGTTCTAAGTATTTTATCGTAAGCCAAAGCTGTCTGGGGTGGCTCAAAGTTCAGAATCTCCTATGTCTGATTTTCAGCTGCTGAAATCCTGAGTTCGACAAGCAGTAGCTGTTGCTTTTTATTCTGTGGAATGGGGTGCATTACACAGACATCTGCCTACAAAATACCTGAAGTAAAACTGCCTCCTGGTGCTCACAGAATTAACACTTGGTTATTACTGGTACAAGGGTGACCCATTAGTACTTCTGTTCTTTAGACAACTATGGTCAGTACAGTTCAACACAATCTATTAAAATATGTAACAAGTAGAGGAAGTTGAATTTAACACAACAGCCGTTCGCTATTCCTCTGCCAAAAACAGAGCCTCAAAGGATTCCTGATATGGAAAATCTGAGTAAGAGGTGATAAGAAAATAAATTGACTTGGAACCATTAATCTTCAGTGCAGGACCTTTACTGGTCAATACTTAGAGCAGCTGATGACAGCAGTAGGCATTGTACTACAAATTGAAAATGAAATCCTGTCTCCAAAGTCCATGCCAAATTCCAACAGTACTTTTGAGAAATTCTTAGCCTTTCTGACTCAGATTTTGAACTGTCAGTTGAGTGGGAGGTGTGAATTGAGGAAATGTTTTCATGAGATTCCTCATTTAGACATTTTTCCATAACATACATTGGCAGAGCTCAGAGGAAGAAAAAAAACCAACCCCACTCTGCAGACTGTTCACTGTTTTCTGAGTGAATTACTCAGCTTTTTAGCTAAGCCAACGCTTACACCTCCCAGAGTTTCCAGAAATGCTGAAGGCTGCAATTCTTACTCCTCAACACAAAGAACCAAAGCCCAGGAACAATACCCTTTCTACAATCATATTTTTTGTAGGTCCCTCATCATACAGATATCCACATGGGACCTACTGAAAAACTGCTTGAAGACTTTAATGGAAAGAAGCATGGATGCATATGAAATATTAAGTATTGCCACATCTTGAACCTATCATAGCTTTAGCTTCAGAAAAACTCAAGCTGTTTTGGGTACATAGGAATTCCAGAATAAGAAGAGAGAGATGCCTCTCCCTATCACTTAAGCCACAAACTGTCAGTTCTGATCTCTGGGGTCCCATTTCCAGCTCTGCTAGTGTCTGATTCTGTACCTTTAGAGTAGGATACAAAATGTAAAATGTAGTGATCCCTGTAGGGCCCAACCAGCTTGGTAAATTTTGGCCTTCCTGTATGAATCCATAACAGAGAGAATAAGAAATATCCATCTTTGAAATGCATAATTGAAAGGGGAAGAACCTTCACTCCTTGTCTGAGAGGACAAAATGTCCAGGATTCAAGTCATCACTAAAGCTTGGGGTGAAGACATGAAAAGAGCATCTGCCCAAAGCTGACTACGCTAAAGAAGATGACATAAAGGGAAATATGAAGAAACTTTTAAAACAAAGAAACATAACCGCATGTAATAGCGGGTAGGCAGTGGTGGAAACAGCAGTAATCAAACCAGGTCTGGCACTACCAGAAGTCACCCCACCAGCATTACAACCTCTGCCTAGGAGCTCCAGAGCAGTCTCCTCGACAGACCATGTGAGGAGCCAGCACTCAAAGCCACAAGGCAATAGAGTATGGGGTACAGCATGTAGGGACTGTGCACACATACCACCTTGTGGGGTTCCCAAAGGTATAGATAAAGTAAGAACACCCACATCTCCAACAGGCAGGGTGTACAACAGGCCTAGCACATGCCCAGAGATGATGGTCTCATACCCCTTTCTTTCTGTAATGAGGGGATCAGGGGGTGTGTTGTGTATATATATATATATATATATATATATATATATACACACACAAATTTTTAAATGCTATAACTAACTCTGGTACCCCAAGGGGTTTTTTTATATATATATATATATAATATATATATATAATATATATATATAAAAATATATATATAATATATATAATATGTCTATATCTTTCTATAAAATATATCTATTATATATTCATATCTGACTATATATTATATGTAATATAATATATATTATATCTATATTTATATAGAGATATGTCTATATAAACATATATACTATATAATATATAGTGTATATATTATATAATATTTTTAATATATATTTATAGATAAAACCTTGGGGTAGGAGAGTTAGTTATAGTATTTAAAAATTTGCCATTGCATATAAATGTTCTTTAAGTTCTATTGTGGAGGCTTATCTATTGCCTTGCTGATATTGATCCTCAATGTACTATATATTGATTGCCAGTTAATTACAAGTCATTAATAAGTCAATAAACCACATAGATCTTTGATTTAATCTATGTTAACCGAGTAGTCTGTCCCTCCAACCAGCATTCAAATCAAGTGCCACTGTACTAAATAATGACCTGGATGTCCCCAGTAAAAAAAAAAATCCTTTGTGTGTCAAAACATACATGAAGAGCTCCAGCACAGGCAGCATTTCCAGGCAGAACAGCAGTGCTCTCCAGATCCACTATAGCTCCCTGCTCACATAAATCCAGACTATCATTGCATTGCTGTATGCCATTATGCATGCAAGCTATGTGAATGGAGCACGGAAAGACAGAAGCCTTTCAAGAGTATTTTGCAATGGTTGGCAGAGAGCCCATCCTCTAATAAATAAAACTAAATTTTGTTGCATTTGTCATTGTGAAAAGTGCATTTTAAGTACAATGTACCACCAAGAATCCCTGGGATCTCCTCAGTTTGAGACAATATTGCTTTGCATAGCAACAGCCATTATGCACAGAGTCTGCAGAAGTGTATTTCAATGGATCTCTAAGCCTATTACATTATTTTATTTAAAATATAGCAACAGTTAAATTAGCAGGGAGATAAAAAAATAGAAAAAATTCAAATGCATTTAAACATAATCCTTTCCAATGGATCAAATTACTTATCTTTTCCATGCCTACTATTATGAGAGCAGTTTTCAGTTATGCTGGTTTACTAATTGTCAATCTCCCCACAAAATGTTGACAAAACAAAACTGAAACAGTAGAATACACAGCACTGGTTTCTCAAGGGACCCATATACATGTTGATGCATGACTGCAACATGAATAATTCACAATCTTCCTATCTGAAAACAATTTTTACATAACTAAGGTCTAAAACCCTTTACATTCCTTAAGAAAGATTAATAGCAGCAACTGCAAATTCTGGCATTTCTTATTGTCATTAGACTTAATGGTTAGAATGTGAGTTTTATACAGGCAAGGAACAAGGATCTCCTGTCCATGGTCTGCATCTTCTGAATAAATCATTCAACAGCTTTTCCTTAAAATGCATTTTAATGCTATTGATCACTCAGGTGTGTCACATTAAAAATGCACCATTTAAAATACTGTTAGGGTAAACAACTGAATAAAAAGGAAGCTTCTAATAAGCAACAGTCATTTTGTGTCATATCACTGATGAATCTGAGCAAATGAGGTATATACTACACACTTCTCGGGGATTCACTCTGACATAAAATAAAATCCTTAGCAGGAAGGAGGAAAGGCAGTGGATCCTACAACATCCACCATCTAATCTACTGGGGAAAGACATTCCAGTTCTCTGCTTTTTGAAGCCATTAGTAGACAGCATACATTAGCAAGTCCTAGAGTGACTTTTATTTATGCCAGGGCACTAACAATTATCGCAAGGATGCTGAACTTGGAACAGGGGTGGGGAGCAAAGCAAGAGAGAAAGTGTTCCAGGCTACCATTTTTGTGGTGCCCTGAGTCCAATTAACTGTGTTGCATGCGGTTCAAGCAGACACCAGCAAAGCCCCAGAAACTTCTCTAGTATATTCTGTCACGTGAGTGTTAGCAAAGGATGGGATCACCAATTATTACTTATCTTTAAACATTTTTTGAAGAAAATGTGTTAATGTATTTATAATTCCAAAGAGCATCCTCTTCCAAGAAAAGCGAAGCACCAAACCGTAAATGAAATATCCTATAACCTTTTATAAGTGATCCCTCTAATATTAAATGAGCCTCACTAAAATGATTCCATTGACATACTTACGTTTTCTATTTGTGCCTCTCATGTTCCTCTGCAGAGCCCACTAATAACAATAGGGCAATTCAATATACATGCATTACTTGTTACTATCCCATTAGCAAAAATATAAAGCCCATCTTTTCTCTGATGGTTGTGATCCTTAAACTGTATACCAACAATCTAAGGGCTGCCTATATGACTCCATCTGACTTTGAAGGGTTTTACTACATTAGAAGAGCAAATACTGAAAAGTACTCCGGTTCCTCATGCCAGATTGATTGTTACAGACCTCTAAGCCCATAGCCTAGGTTTTAACTCATAACTACTTCAGAAATGGTGTGCACACTCATCAACAACTTACATCTGCTTAGTTCTTTAAAGAACATTCTGTAAAAGGAAAAACATTTTAGATATTTTCACTTACATTTCTAATACATTCCTGAGTTTTGCTGAAGACATGTCTGGAGAACAGGTGTTGTCCTAACAGACCTCTGAGATTAAAACTACAGTTTTAATCCTTAAACATACACAAAACACCTCTTTCTGTGGATGTATAGTGGGACCTGCATGAGCAAATAGACGTCAAAGAGCTGAAATGCATTTGCTCATAAACCTAAATAAAACGTGTGATCAGCTCAACAGATCTACTCAGAAGGTTTCTTTTTCCAATGACGCTTTGAGTGTAAGGTGCAGTTCAACTGCTGTGGCTTACAGCCAGCCACCCAGCTGAGAGAAGGGCCACTGTTTTAATAAGAGGCATGAATGGTGAATGTCCAAAGGGACAAAATAAGCAGGAAGCCAGAGAACTGAGACAAGGTAGCTGAGCAGCAAGGAAGACCACTTTCCCATGCCATTTGCCATTTCATTGCTTCCTTCAGTACCTTTGGTCCAGGTCTGCACAAAGTAAGCCCACAGGCCAGATATAGCTTGCAGCCACCAGTAAGACTATACTGTATTATATTATAAGTGATATTTCAAGAACACTGAATAATTTATATCAAGTATCACTTGTACTTCCAAATGCTAAGACATCAGAAGGCACTATTCCAGGGTAGGAAATAATCACTGCATAAGTTGTGAGGAACTGTTCCCCTTAGGCAAAATATTAGCTACCAAAAATATAAGTGAGATTTTCAAGTTCCTCCAAATGTTTCCAACTTGCAAACTCAGAACCAGAAAAGCTCATGCTATGAAGTCACTAGTGCAGCAAAGCACACAGTTCAACCATTCCCTTCAGGTACAGTATTTAATTGGCCTTCAAAGACTATATATGATGATAAAAAGTTAGAATTCGGAAACAAACACAAGAACTGGGGCTAACAAAGTTATCCAGTAAAAAAACTACATCTGGGAGACAAAAGAGACAGAATTCATTACAGAGGAAAACATGCTCATATAAAGTATGGGAAATATGGTCTATTCTTGGATATAGATACTTTAGACTGTATCCAACCAGTATCAAGATTATAAAATATTCTTCAATAAGGGGGGATGTATTGAAGTCCAATATTTCTGCAAGAATGACCACTTTACTTTGTATGGAACTATACAGTAGGCTTTGATTTAGCTCAAAACATATTTCCTCTCTAATGAAACAAGATGTTTTAAAGAATAGAACTTTTAAATGAAATTCTCTAGTGGAAAGTCCTATGCCAGACATTTGAACCACTGATGACAGCATGACAGTTTTAAGTTCCTCCACAATTCTCTCCTGGAGTTTCTTGCCACTTTGAAAAATTCTACACCATTTCTTTCAGTAATCTTTCTCATTCTAGGTCCATGAACAACTTTTTTGTTGATACAGGCAATTTTAAGGATCAAGAAAGTACCAGCAGAAAAATCTATTTCCACATAAGCTCTTCATTTCCAACATTGCCTTAACCAAACCTTTTCACATGAATGGTTCATTGCATAATTACTATTTAATTATCAGATGAAACAGATCAGACACCTCAAAGGCACTTCCTTTGATAATCTCATTGTTTAAATAGCAATACGACCTACCTAACTGACATGTGACATGTGAAAGCTGATAGTGTAGAACTCCACAGTGGTAGCACCTTCAGGTTCTGGCATAAACATAGCTTTAATCTATTCATTTATACAGCACACATCTTGTTAAAATAACTTGGTGTTTTGAGTTGGTATAAATTTAACTTGTGGTGTAATTTTTAAAATTACAATTTCCCCCAGTAGATTGCTTCAAAGCAGAGCTGTAAATTTATAGATTCCTTCTGAACCCTTGCAGTAATAAAATAAATATTTCATTGGAAATAATTTTGCTGTTTTTTCCTCTTTTCAAAAATCAATGCACATTTAGGACCAGTATTGAGTGAACTCCATTATATTTATTATTGGAAGTACCCATGAGGACTATTACCAACTTCTGCTTTCTTTCTAATAATTATAGTGTTGTTACACATGGAAAATCAACACAGGCCCAAATCAGAGTGCAGGTCAGATGCTGACTATACATAAATATTTGTTACTAACTCATTAATATACCTCCCAGTTACACAACAAGCTTTTCATCTTTGGTTCTAATGAAACATGCTTCAACTAACATTTTGTGTTTCCCAAAGACATTTGTTGCAAAAACATGCCTCACAAACAGTTATTAAACAATCTTTTCATTAGTGTTCACAGGCTTCCTACTGAAGTTCTGAATGCTTACTGAGCATTGACTCAAACTTCAAAACCTGACTTCGTAAGTTTTTTTTAAAATCCTGTTAACACAGGGCACACCATGACAAAAACAGTGTGAAACTTCACTGTTCTGAAATCCTGAGTTGCCAATACCCAAGACACAATGGGTTAGATTTTGAAAACAAGAAACCTTATGGAAGATCACTGTCCTGGTCTTTGAAATTAATAAACATAAATATTATTATTAACAAGCATATGATAACAAACTTCTCTTAAAATTGAGGCAAGGAAAAAAGTTGCATTGTTTCTATACCAACTCAAACAGTTTCAGAAAAACACTGTGTAATGCAAAACTATCCACTGGGAGAACACTAAAAGAGGTGATCTGAGATACTAAGAGTCAAAATTAGGCCTCTGAAATCAGTATTCAAATGATTCTTCTTCAATGTAACCTTCCCAGTGGCACTGAATCATAAATGTGATCCAATTCACAGGCATGAAGTTGCTAGTGATAAAAAAAAACCCCAACAACATAACATACTGCAACATAGTCAGATTCAGGATCTAAGACTGTAGTTCTGAGGCAGGATCAAGACAACAGCCAAGTTAGGTCTAGGGCAACCACAGACACAAAGATGACCTGGTTAAAACCCCCGTGAAACCACACAGCAAGGTTATCAATGGTAATGTTTTTCAAAGCCAGGTTAACAGCCTAAGAACAGATACCTGCCCCTTAAGAATGATAATGATGTCATGTAAAGTATATGGTTCAGCGATCAGAATGGTTTGAAATGTGCTGTTTAGGCACTGGGACAAAGCATGGCTTGAAATCCAAAACAAATGGGCACTCAGGGAAATAAGAGAGACAAACAAAAACACAAACACACACACAACTCCCACACAAATAACCAACCTGGAAAAAGGGGACAGGAGATAATAGGCAGTTCTTTTACATTTTATAAATTCTAAAATAGTATCTTAAATTATTAGGCATGTCATATAATTCTAATGGAATTTTTATTCTAAAGTTTATTTCTTCAGAAGAGAAAGACTTTTCACTGTGTTTCAGAAAATGTATATGCACATCAAATAAATAAATAAATAAAATACTAAATTATTATCAGAAGGAATAAATTATCCATTGATTTGTATCCCAACAACCCGCTGCATACACCAGATTTGACTCTGAATTTGTATTCATCTTCCTTTCAGAATTAGTAGCCCAACAGATAAGTGGAGTTTGGGCCACATCTGTTCCCTTATTATCCCTGTCTGGGAGAGAAGAACAGAAGCATACTACTTTACTTCTTCAGATGCTGAAATACAGGCAAATACAATTCCTGACTTTCTTAGGACTGTCAATCTCTCACTCAACAAACAGCATTTAGGGTAACATTTTTTTCCAGAATAAGATTGCCTCTCTTTCTCCAACCATTCATTTTCAATTTTAAACCTCAATTACAAAACAATTGCTTTATCAAGTACTTCTGGAAAACCTAATTTTTTTAAGATGACAAGCTATTCAGTTGCTAGGGACTGAAAGCCATTCTCACAAATGTCAACTGCTTTGAGGACCACTATGTACAAGGCTGACCTAACTCCAGCTAAAGGCAATTAACTGTGTGAACTACATCAGCCAGACTCATACCATGAAACATCAGAAATATCAACCATTCTTTGTACAGCGAGCACAAGAGAGGTGGTTGCTTAATATTCTTAATTTGCTAGATAAATTATTTATCTTTCAATTAAAAAAAAAAGCTAAGAAAGGTTTCTGATTTGAAAATGGGTTTCATCCAATAACTGAGTGGTAACACAAGAACTCATGTCTCCAGGTTCTGTTGCTTTCACACCACCCCTTAAAGCTAAATTCTGCCATTCTATATTCCAACCAAATCACAGGAGAAAGAAAAAAAATTGTCAATTAATTTTGGACTTGCAAACTTGACAGTTGTTCAAAGCAACTACTCCTGCTATTTTTACTAATCTCAAAATTCAACATGCGCTGTGTGCAGCGCTATGAATCACTATGTTATTTTCTAAACCAGCTCAGATTTAATCATCGTTTCACAAAACAGAAAAGTAACACGATGTTCTGGTTACTTCATCAGTATCTGTAGAAGTGGGCATGGCACTAGAGGCAGACACTGTGTATAAGCTTTAAAGTGTGATTCAGGATCACAACCTCTGTGAAATAGAGTAGAGTACAGTAGCCCTTGCCAACAAGAAGGTGAATGAAAAATTGAGAAGAATAATAGCTGTCAATGACCAAACTTTGTCACCTTTATCTGTCAAGGAGACAAAAGTTTGTCTCGGTATGGAGTCAGAAATCAAGAAATCAGGCTTGCCACATCTCTGTACTGCTGTTACCCACCAAAACCAGCATCCAACAGTACTTTTAGGCTTAGATTTTCAAACAGCCTACGAAAATGGATCCAGGGAGCATAAAGAATACATCCAGTACACCCCTAAATACCGTAAATAAAACTCTAACTAAAGCATTGCCATTTCCTTTATCTGTATATTTCAACTCATATATTGTGCTCTGAAGTAACTATTTTCATATGGGAAACAGACTAAATGATACTCATAGAAAAATGCTTGTCTCATGCCAGATTTCCTACTATCACAAAACAATAAGTAAAACTTTGAAAGTGATTAAGTACTGAAGGTAAACAGACCTCATGGTTTTTAACCAGAATAATATGATTAGTTTAATAAAAAAGTTAAATTCCAGAATGGCAGACTTTTTCCAGGAGAAGACACCTTTAAAAACACCAGTCCTAACTTTCACTTTTCAGGAAATGAAACCTATTTTAAGTGTAAAGGAAAGTTGTGTACCACACGCCAAGGCATACACAGCAAAACAGACCACCTTCTTAATTCTCAGCACAGACCCCCAAACAAGTAGTCTTCAGAGAAAGCTAATATTTCAGACATGTCATCAGAAGAGTAACTGCACTCCAGGTTATGCTAGCCTCTTCTCTCAGCATTTTACATGCACTGATCCACACTGCTTTAACAGCAATTTGCCTAAATGTGATGAGGGAAGAGCAAAGATAGAATGACCTGTATAGCAGTGCAGTGTTCTCCTTTAGCCTGTGATCTGAAGCATTTTTCTTACCAGGCAGTGCTAACACAGTTTAGTAAGATACTCTTTCTGAAACAGAAATAAAACATTGTTATTTCCATTTACTACAGGAAAAAGCAACAGAGGGTCTGAAAATTTGGCCTAGAAAGCAATGCATGCTGGCATACAACATAGAACTGAAACACGATGCTTCTTTCTATAGCTAAGAAAGTCAGCCATACTGTGTACAAAAAAAGAAAGAGGGCTTGTTTCTATTGTTCTCTCTGTAAAAAAATTAAACTGAAGAGCTGTATCTTCAACAGTGCCTACTGCTTCTTCTCTGGTTCTCAGTAAACACCGTTATATATCAAGGATTATCAGCCTTTTAAATCAGACCTAAAATTGCACTTAGAAACCCCAAAACCTAAAATCAAAGGTTGTTTCTCTCATTTTCTCCTCAGTCCCCGTTGCCTCACAGGAAGAGTTCACTCTGTATCATTAGCTCTTCCATGAAAAAATAATATACATTTAAATTTTAGACATCCCATGAATTCACAGCCCGTTCTAAAACACAGAAATTCACTTGAATTTCAGTCTGAATTTGACTTTTCAGGGTTTTTTTAAAACCTATGCTTCCGGACACTTTAACACAATAGAATTGCTCTTGTACTAATCTACAACCTTTTGTCCTTCCAGAGAGCAAGAAGGAAAACAAAGCAGAATGTTTTTGTAACTAGCCATTAAATTTCTCCTAAAATAAAAATGGGAGCAGAGGAAGCAATAGAGACATAAAGCACTAAAGCATTGTTAAATATACCTGTGGGACATGAAGCTTTAGGTCCCTTCCACTTTGAGTTGAACTCCAACACTGAATTAGAACACAAGACTAACAAATTACTCATGAACAGAAAACTATATTCAAGTTACAGATTTCATCGTAACAACCAAGACAGAACATATTCCAAAACAGCCATAAAAGCCAAGGGAATGTTTTTCATGGGGAAAACAAATACTCTCTGTAATTCTTAATACTGTTAGCAAATGGCATTCTGGACGTATTGAAGAAAGCAAGCAAGCTTCCTTGGGGGCAGGGTTCTCATCCCTACCTCAGATTGTACAGTGATATACTTGTGGGTGACGTGGAAGCATAAAGTTTTGATCCCATCCCACCTAACCTCATTAGGAGGACTGAAGATCATCAAAAAGACAGTATTAGAACTCTGAAAAGTTGTGAATTTTTAATAGATGAAGCCAAAAGGACAAAAAAAAAATCTCAATAAAACCATAAGCAACTACATTTAAACCTGCTTGAAGATCTTCTGTATTTCTGGGATTTCTATAAGTATCCTAGCACTGTCAGTTTTCCTAGAACTCGTGGAATTCTATACTATGTTCTACACTATACCAACACTCCAAAAAAGATATTCTTTCCCTAAAATCTCAAAGCCTAAAACCACAATCTTACTTAGGCTTATGAATATCATTTGAATAAACACAGTGAAAACAAAGCAAATAATTGCATCAGTCATTTAAAATACTAACTTCTGCTTACTTCCTAATTCTTTGTGTTAAATTAGATTGAGGACTGCACTCAATTCTAAGTCATTCTAAGTGCAATGTGGTGACAGAAAAATTGTGACCTACCAGCACCAAAATTAGAAACTGAATTTAGATTTCCTTGAGCCTATCATTTGCCTAAACTAAAATTAAATTACACTGAAGAAAAATCTGGACTTTACAAGGAAGTAAATGAAGCACAGGTAGTAAATTAACACTATGCCCCACTAACACCATTGTAGAGGCAGTACTTCTGCAAAGGGACAGAGGAAACATTTGAAGGCACTTTACTGATAACTTCCTAAACCACAGTAGCAAGATTTACAGAGTTTGATTGCTTCATTGAAAATCCCACCTCTAAAGCATGATCAAGTTCTTGATGGAAGTCTGTCTTTGAAGCAGACTGACTCTGAGGTTTATTAGTCTGCTGTTTCCAAACAGCTACAGTCCTGAGGGCATAGTGCTTGGTTTACCCCACATGCTTACTGGGTTCCCAGAATCACAGAAGAGAGTTGGAAGGGACCTCGAAAGATCATCTAGTCCAACCCCCTGCCAAAGCAGGATCACCCAGACTAAATCACACAGGAACACGAGCAGGTTTTCAATGTCTCCAGAGAAGGAGACTCCACAATCTCTCCGGGTAGCCTGTCCCAGGGCTCTGTCACCCTCACAATGAAAAAGTTTCCCCTTAAGTTCACATGGAGCTTCCTCTGCTCCAGCTTGCACCCGTCGTTCTTTGTCCTACCACTGCCATCACTGAGAAGAGCCTGGCTCCATCCTCCTGACTCTCACCCTTTACATATTTATAAACATTCATTTCCTTTGTGACACCTATGCAACAGTGAATTGGGAACATAACATAACTACATTTTTGTATCTTTTTATTCTTTCCATGTCATGGACTGTTTTGCAAAATCAAATGTTCCCAGCTACTGATGTCACCTTATGTCAAAGGATTTCTATTGATTGCAGTGAAGATAATGAATACCAAGTATCTCCCAAACAGAACCCCTTTATCAACATCGCCTGCTGGCCCAGGTGTTGACTTTCCTTAAATTTTTCAGTATCACAAGACACATACCATAGTACACAAATGTAAAAATCAATTCTGATTAAAATCATGCGAGTGAAGCCAAGGTAGATCCATTACTGTGAGTAGAGGAGCTACACATCATCATTAATGGGATACATTCTATTAACATGCCTGCACCTTACCTGATCTCCTAGTGACATTATATAAACACACAAAAAGTTAGGACATAGAAAACAAATTGTAAATGTCGAGGTCTAAATGGTGTTACACCATGTAGTAAGAAAGACTTTTTGCAGTTCCAGATCACTGCAGATGTGAAGTCCAGGCCACCAGGAAAGGAAAAGCATACTATTTGCATTCATTCCTAACTGGACCCCAGAGGTGGGCATATTCAAACTGAAGATCTAATCTGCTGCCATTTGGAATAAAACTAATGTATAATTGCAAGACAGCCTGTAAAACACAGATAGCAGTATCACTTCTTAAACTACAGTTAACTGTGAAATGTATCACTTGGGTGATAGTTAAAGAGATTCAATACAAGCACAGGTCAGGTCCTCATGTGTCCTCTCCTTCTGATGAATAACCTATTTATACTTGCATGAGAAATTCTGAATTCTTTAAGAAAAAAACCAAAACAAACAAAAAAACCCCAAACCAAACAACCCAGAACCAACCAACCGAAACACAGACATAGCATCAGCAAAAGCAAGTCTTTACCTTTTTCTCTTAAGATTTCCGTGTGTTTCAAAAACTGACAGTCTGGGGTGTTCTCCTTCTGAATTAAATCAGCTTTGTATGATTATCTGCCATAAACAAACTTGCCCACTGTGCCAAGCAGCAAGGGAATTAACTGTAGTGCAGGAGAGTACAAGCCTGGTTTTATAACCCTTGTCCCTTAGCTGCCTTAACTCCCTTGAGAGCTTATTTCATCTGAAACTGAGAATGCTTTTTTAGAAACGCTGCATCCAAACAATGTAGTTCCTTATCACACAGTACTTAGCAATATACCAGTTTGTGCTCTTCAAGCCACAGCATCTCCATTCCTATGTTTATACATTCACATTAGATTTCCAAACTGATTATAGCTCCTTTGTAACCCAACTGTGCAATTTAATTTCATGTGTACTCTCTATCTGTGACAAGATGACTGAGTATCACGTCCCTGTTTATGAAGTGGTGTGCTGCCAAGTTTGGTTTACCCTGGATGATCCATTTAGGAGTTCATTTCCACCTGTGTTCAGCATTGGCGTTATGGGATTCCATCCCTCCTTCCCAACCAGAAGCACATCTGCTTTCTTGAATTACGTGGCAATCATGGAAATTCTCAGGTCCACCTACATTTATAAGACTGTCATTAAAACAAAGGCTGATTGTGCTCACCTCTACAGAGTCTTACAATAAAACCAAGAATAACCAAGGGAAAAAAAAGAAAAAAAAACCCAAAACACATCTTTATTAGCACTCAAGTCATCTGCCCATATGATGATTAGACAAGCCTTTGGCTGTTTCTGATTCCAGGGATACCGAGCATTGCTAGTGTAAACCAGAACAGTGAAGACATAGGGACTCAAAGGAGCTCTGTAAATAAAGTCCGTTTCAAACACTTGACAAACAGAACTTGTGACACACAAGACACCAAAACCTTCTCAGGACTAACCTGCAGATCCAGAAGATTCACTGTTAGCACATGATCTTCTATCTCTAAGAACTCCTCTGTATGTCTTCCAGAATTCCTATCTGCATCCTCAAATGTGAGACTACATGCAATAGTTGGGAAGATCAGGCAGTTCTTTTGTAGCTCTTCCTCAAACCATCTATCCAAAGCTCCTCTCCATGCCAGGCATTGACATGACAAGGCTAACAGGACCAAAAAGAATGTATCATCACAGAAATGCCTACCTCAAACATTTAATAAGTGATGTGCTTTTCATTATGAAAATTTTTAAACAAACTTTACATACTATTTGGGATGTTTTTTCTGTTTTGTTTTAAATCTGTACCATACTTAGCAGACCTTTTTTTTCCTGTACTGCAGAAGTTTGTGTATTATCTTGGTTTGCTTTTGGAAGAGCAAAATGTAGCAAGGATATTTTCTGCTGAACAGAAAGCTGCATTGCAGCAGTAAGCCTATGCTTAAAATGCATACAGTACATCGCAAGAGCAACAAATCACCAACTCCACTGAACTACAGCATGCCTAACAGTCACTGCAAAACAGCATTTGTTTCACAGTGAACTCTATGCATACCAAGAGGAAATATGAAGTACAACTTTATATGCAGAAAGTGGTTTATTATGGTTCTATGAAAACATGGCAAGACTGTCTTCTCCATTCTAGAAAGGGGATATATGAGCTTTCCATCACCTAAGAGAACCATTAAGGACATTATTCTGGTGGACAGTATCAATGTTTATGTTGGTAGACTTTCCTTAGCCATCATAAATCCTTGCTTACTTTTTCAGCCACAATGGGGACACATCCTCTAGCACTATAGCAATCTTCACAGGTATCTATGCTGTAGCTAGTCTGACCCATTTCAGTTCCTTCTGTCACACCTTGAAAATTTTTTTCAACTCAATTACAAATTATCAGCAGATCTTACAGAGAAGTAAATGCAGTGCCCAATCTGTCTATATATTCTATGAAAGATGTAACTTACCTACTTTTAGGAGGCCACCCCTGAGCCAGCCAAACCTCAAATGCCTGCTCAACTCCTAGCAAGAATTTAAAAAGTGAAGAAAGGAATAAAGGAGAAAACATTCTGGTAACCTCATGGAATCCAACTGCACTTTTGATCCAGCTTTCAAACCTTACTTTTGAACTGTGGACTGCTGAGCTTTGTTACAAAAATTTCCTACTTTCAAAACATCAAGCTCCAATTTAAAAAAAAAAAAAAGGTACTTGCAACAAACTTAGCATAGCCCTGCAAAAAATAACATCAGGCTTGTGCTGACATGAAAAGTTACACTGAACATCAGGTCAAACATACAACTGAAAAAATAGGTTCTTTCTTAAAAGGCCTCAGTAATGTGTTGCTGACCGATTGTTAATGCTTAAAGCCATCTTACTTGCTGCTTAAAGAGACTTTAAAAAAAATGTTAACTGCCATCCTCCATAAGGATCTCTTTCTTGATCTCAGAAATTTCATGCACTCAGAATTCAAGGCAGGTTATTTCCTAGTGTTTTTCTGTCTTCTTTTATTTCTGAATGGTACTCATTTTAGAGCAGTTTTAAGTTGTAGTCAGTTCTTTCCAAAATCTATTTGGCAAGTGTAAATGGTCACTCAAAGAAACGGCAGGAACCGAAAAACAAATGTTAAGCATTGACCTTTCTCTACCATCTACCAAAGGGAGGGGAAAAAAAGGAAAAAAAAGGAAACAAAGAAAAAGGTCCAAGTTCATAAGTCCTTCACTTCATGAACTGTGAGAGGCACTGCACAACATGAAGCTCTTCCACCAACAGTGACCACCCTGCACAATCCCATCCTCTTGCTCTTAATTGTCTAGCAGGGCTTTTATCTTGTTCCAGGTCAGCAGCAAGTGGACTAACTGCACCACCAAAACACCAACAAGAATGACACCATGTTCCTCAAAACCCACCAACCCAAAACACATTACTCAACTGTAAAGTTACTAGTGCCCAAGCAACAAGAAGCCAAATACATCAAAACACGTATCACAAGCATCACAGCACTAAATATTCTGACTTTGAAAGAGCTTTCACAAGGTGAACAACAACAAGTGATGGAAATTATTCTACATATCTGTAGGTCTAGCACTGATAGCAGGCTGCAATACCTGCCTAGAACTGCACATATAAATTCAGAGCCTATTGTCACTGTGGAAGACTTAGGATACACACAAACACATCTACTACAGTCTAATATTTTTGTTAAAAATTAGTTATTTCTTCATGTATCAAAACCTGATGTGTACAGATGGAGAACAAGCTTACGGCAGTAAAATCGTTTTCCCAAGGCTACAAAGAAAACTTGGGCTATGCCCAGGATTAGAATAGTCCCTGGAGAAAATTCTTGGCCCGGTCTCTGAACCTAGTAGGATTTGAGTTAGCATTAATTCACCTCTTTTCCTCAGCGTTTAAAAAGGCTTGTGGAAGTTTAAACAGGCTGCCTTAAGCAAATTCTGTCTCACAAAATGAGACAAAAGTAACTATCAAAAAACCCAAGAAAACGCTGAAAGGAGATGTAAGTCTGAAAACCCCTCATGCTAGGAATTGCCAGAAGCTTTAAAACCAGATGCTTATATGTTTCAAATTGAAATTCTAAAACCCATGGAAGTCAACATATCTATGTACCCCAACACTGAAGATCTGTCCCCACAGATTACTTTTGTATGTCAGGGATTTCAGCCTAAACATCCCATAAGCCATCAAACATCACTTGCAATGTTATCCATTAAATCCAATTCTTGTTTTCATCCACCAAATGCTTCTCAGCAGGGAAATGAACACACAATAACCTCTTAGTAGGAGAGTAGCAGGAAGTCTCCCATTGCTTGGCCTTACTTGGGTGTTCACCAGAACACAAAATATCTCAATATCAGACTTTCTGGGGGGTTTGTGTTGGGGGGGGTGGGAGGGTGGGGATTGGTTGGAGGGAGGGGCAGTGTCAGGTTTTTGTGTTTGGTTTATGGGTTCATTTTGTTGAGGGTTTTTTAAACAGATGCACAAACAATAACTAAGGGTTTCCCACAATTGGAACTCGCATGGTAAAAGGCACTTAAGTATCCATTTTACCTCCTTAACTAACAATCTGTACAAATGAGTTTCCTGACCTGTTTTTTTCACAGCTAGAGAGAATTGTTAAATAAGCTCTCCTTTTTTTTTTTTTTGTTGCAGCTAATTGCACAGAGAAATATCAAGTCATGATAAATAAAAAGGAGACACCATTTATTATTAGTTTATAACACGCCACAAAGATGAGCAAATGAATTGGCTCTTTTGGGTACTATTAGTTCCACATAGTTAGACATTATGGTCTCATACGGTAGCTGCAGCAGCAAGTCAGAGAATAGTGATGTCTGTCAAGTTGGGAGTTAAACAATAATCCTCCAGGCATACATATAGCCCTCATTTGCTCTCTTACAAAACAACAAGCTAAGACTGATGCCTTTCATCCTCTTTTCCATGTCCCCAGCAGCATGCACTTACACACATACAAATTGATCAACATAAAGCAATGCTAGTATGGGTGGGTTTTTTTCTTTTTTTCCTTTTTTTTTTGGTGCTGTTTAGCAGTTTTATTATAGAACCCTTACCCACATAGTTAGGAAGTGATCTGCTACCACTGCAGTTACTAGCAATTTTGTATCCAGCTTCCAGAATGCTAGCCAGGTCTTATGCTGGTTACTTGACTCTGCCCTATGTTTTACATGGAACTGTTGGAACTGGCTTTCCTGGATTAACTCAATCAACATTAAATGTGAGTTTAACCATTCCAAACACCACAAATCTGTTATTCTATATCTGAATCCATTTGTTCTTTTTATACAGAAGGATCTCAAATAATTCTTTTGATCAAAGTAAAGTTACATGGTTTCTACAAACCACTATTTCTAAGTAACTTTCTAATTCAGACTCATTTCAAATATACTTTTAACCTGTCTATGAGGCCCACCAGAATGGGAATGCATGGAACTGCTTTTCCCCAGCTACACATCTTGGATGACACTGCAGAATGCATTTCCATTCTATTAAACCTCTCACTGAACAATCATAAAACTTTCCATTAAAATTTGAGACTTTTCTTTTCATAGTCTGGGGAAACACTGTCATTTTTTGGCCACTGATATGTTTCATTAGAAATGTAATCCAAGGACAATGCACTTAGAGGTCTATTTTCCTCACCTTGATATACTGAAAATATACATTATACTTAACAGTTCCTTGATGCATAATCCTTAATAACAGAAGATAAACAGTCTTCACATCTGATGAGAAACCTTCATTTAGGATTCAGCTGAGGATCCTGTCCTGCAGTAGGTCTTACTCATGTTTTCAGCATTGCATCTAGCATAAAAATGGACTGGAGATCTCTCCAGAAAGGCAGAGTTTGTGGTGCAAGACACTTACTCTGCAGCAGTTCCTGGAAGGCAGATGCCTCTTGTCTAACTATTTTTACAGTACTTTTTCAGACTATCCCCCTTCCTCTCCAGTTTTTCTGTCTAGCAAAAATACCAGCTGGTTATTTCTGGTCACTCTTCTTTTGACTAAACACTGACTAATTTGCTGCTCCTAACTCTGAAGCTAAGCTTTTACATGCCTTTTTATGCACTTCCAGGGGAAAAAGGAATGGTGATGGGTCACACACAAAAATCAGAAGACATAGTTAGGAGCTCTTTACAGTTTTTCTGGAGAAGGCTGGTTTGCAAATTCACATCTATTCACAGTTATCTTGTCTTCCCCAGTCTCCAGACTTTTGGGTTCAGTCTTTAGCAAAGATTTATGCTAATCCTTACTTCAACAAAACTGAGTTCAACAGGTTGTGCTTCCCTTTTAATACAATGTATCAAAGTTTTCCAATCTTTCAACCTAAAAGACTTGCCCAGCTGACACAGTTGCTTGATAGAATATCAAAATCTAGGAATGAAAAACAGAGATCATAACAACTGTAGATCCTTATCATCCAAATACTATCCCCTCAATGAAAAAAAGCCTCAAAACAAACCCCAAACCCAACACCACCAAATTACCCAGCCCCACAGTATTTTTACCTAATTTTAGACTAATATTTGTGTAATATTTTCAGTAAGGTACAATAACAGATTGATCAAACTACACACAAGCACCATTTTACAATGTGCCAGAAATGCTGACCAAAACAGTGGACAAGCACTGCTGTTTAATGGAGCAGCATGTTGTTCTATTACAGTTTATTACCCACAGTGATTACCTCCGTATATACGCCCAGTCTCTCAGATGCCCCTATTTCTCATCTAGCACAACCGTTAGTTCACCAGAGTTGGCAACAGGGAAGCATGCGTCTCAACCAACTCAAAGTATGTTCTCCTGCAAAAGAAGTATTAAAATCTAACAAGCTTCAACTTTCAGTGAAACCAACTCAAAATTCATTACTGAAAAAAACACAACCACAAAGTGCCAAGAAGAGCCAAGCATTATCCATCTCCTTAGTAAAGAAAAATACTTATGTTATCAAAAATTTTAAATAATGAAGAAGTTTACATTTTGTTGTCTACTAAGTTAAAACACATGAATATTTTAGCAGAAGAAAACCTATGGAAAAGAAAGCTGCATTCTGCCTTTCATCAGTTTCACAACTGTGCAAGAGGTTTGTTTTAATTCAGCAGTAATTTACAACCTCATAAACTTCAGTTTGTGATACTGTACAATGAATATTAAACATCCATTTTCTTTCGTTAGTCTTGATTTTCAAAGAATTGCAAGTTAATCTTTGCCAAAAAGAAAAGTGTGTTTTTAAAATGAGAGAGCAGAGAAAGTATCTCATGACCTATGAAAATCAAATTCTACTGGTGTATCAGTTAACAGTAACTGTGTTACACGTTCGTGCCTTTGAACAAGGTAAGCCTGCAACAGCTGAGGTACTACTTTGCTGAACTGATAATACACCCATTGATTGAAAATACATTTGACTTTTAGGACTGCAGTCACATTCCTTCAAATGGCAGGTGCACAACCACTTACCTATGCAATATACCAAATACAGCAAGAGCAGTTCCAACATGTACTAGAGGACCACTAAAACTCAATCTTATACATGAAAAAGTCAAGCAGATTTTTATGGACAACAGTTAATACCAATCACATGCAATATACCTAATATTCCTTTTCTATTTTTGTTTCCTTTTAGCCAAGATACACATTTTTCACACAATACAGGCCAGGGATGGCTGCAGAGCACATCAATCCCACACTGCTCAGTTCTCGCCAAACGGCATGTCGAAACTCCTCCCCATTAAGCATTCAGATCTTCTTTTCCCATATGCAAAATGCAGCCTCTACCCACACCTACCTCCAACAGCACAGATAATTCTCTGGGATACAAATAGGATCCCAGACATCAGCCCAATTACTTAACACTGCCAAGTTACCTACCTTACTTACTTCTATATTGTTCGTTACTACACAACTATACCCTCCTAGTTGAAAACACCAAAGCATGAAACACAAAGTTGCCTTTAATGGAATCCTAGCAGAGACCTGATAGCAAAACTGAAGACCAAGTTTTGAGTGGCCAAAATCTCCTGATACAAAAAAAAAAAAAAAAAAAAAGGTATGAATTATGTAATATAAAATTAATGTACTGATTATAATTCATTCACATAAAGGGCATTACAGTTCTTACTGGTCTAGTCATTGCACAGACTTATTTCCAACTCTTGCATAAAACCAATACAATCTCAGAAGGGAAAAATAAGGCAATAAAGGGAAGAATTATGAGTTCCACACTTACTAGCCAAGGCTTAAGATATTTGCATGTTCCTCATTCTTTATGAAGTGATGTTACAGTACTAGTTTTCCCTCAATATCAGCATCCCATTTAAATTTCAAAATTCTTTGAGATGATCTTCTCTCATCAGGAAGGAATCAGTACTTCACACAAGGAATTATTAAATCACAATTTTCTAATGCAAAAATACAAAAGGCTTGTATGCTTTGAAGGTTAGCATTTAAACCCAAATGCAGTAGTTTTAATAATCTTCTATCACAGCAATAATTTTTTAAAACTGTTTACTGTTCAAATACATAGACAGAGATCATCATTACATAGCCTGTTCTAGATTTCACAGACTTCCATCACCATTTAGCCTGCCAGCTAAGGAAAAGATTTCATGACGTGTGAAGCACTGCAGATTTTAGACCTATACTTCTGTTCAACAGCTATCAGTCTTGAACTTGACATCCATATGCTATTTTCTCCTCCCAAGAAAGTCACTTAGTTTTGTATGTCTAAAAAAAGACAGGCCCTTACTGGCCTCTCATTTTATTTTCAGAGAATGAAAATTGAATTTTGCTGTTACTAAATACAGACTGACCTATACGAAAGGCTATCTCTTGCCAGTGCTGCACAGGCAATGGATTTTTCTGTCCTTTAGATCTTATGTATAATATGGTTAGGACCAAACCATTTTCAACTGTAGTGATGCAGCTATAATTAGGGCAATGGTGTTGCACAAGTGTCACCAATATCAGACCTCTACCTTGGGAATTAAATTTCTGTATTTCATTAGCACTTTTGTGAGACTACAGCCCGGAAGCATCTGTCTTTATGTGATGTAATTAAATGCCCTGAGAAATATGTAAAATGAAGGATATGGATACAGCTGTATTTAGCTTTTCCTTAGTTTTAAGCATCTGCATGGTATCATGACTTGGAATGTAACTTTCTGGAAAAAAATTTAGTATGCTCTAACGAAGAAAAAAAAACCTAAAAAACACCCCCACACCAACACCAAAACCACCTGCCAGGTATTTAGGAGTGAGAAATGCAATTCTGTATAGTCTCTAGAAGAGAGAACACAAAGACACAAAGATCAAGACTTTTCATGTGGTAGTGATGCTGGAGAATTCTCTTTAGGAACCCAGCTGAGACTCTTCAAAATAGGCCTGACTTCCAAATGCCCATCACTTGTCTGGAATTCAGTGACCTTTAAAGAATGTTGAATTGGATATCAAAATTAAAAGCCTCAGAACCATGAACTTTCACCTACATTCTTTATTAGCAGTACCAATATTAGCATTATTAATCACAGCTGTGCCCAGGGTATACTAAGTATTGTGCAAACATAAGGTAAAGCCCACATATATTTAATTTTTCCACAAGAATAGGAATGGGTCACTGGGAAAATGATATATTCACCAATAAATTAATATAGTCACTCCCCAACTTATCTGTCCGAGTAGTATGCCTGAGATGAGGAGTGACAGATTACATCAATACATCCACATCTGAGCATCCAGAGGGTAACACCTTCAATTGCTCAACGTTTGTCCTGTGCAACTCCATTTGCAGTGCACCACAGTAGCAGAGGAAAATCAGCAGTCATGTCCTACAGTGATGGTGAGATTTTATGGCTCAGTTTTGAAATTCCAATGAAGAAAGTGGACCTGGGTCCATACTCTCTAAGGTTTGTTGGCATTTGAATCTGTCAGTGTATGAACTAGAATGAAGCTTTAATCTCATAGCAAGCTCTACCCTGAAATTTCTAAGCACATAGATCATGCATTTCAAACAAAACTCTAATCCTAGAATGTGGAAGGTCCTGTTAATAAATCATTTGTCAGTATTCGCTTAGAAACGCAGATGATTTTGTATACAAAATCAGAATGCTTCTTTTCTATCTTCTAAGATACTATTTGTGGTATCTTATCCATGGGCCAGTAGCTAATCCTACAAAACATTCCCACTTACATAATTATATCTACTAAGTTTCCATCTAAAATACTACACAGATTAATAGAACTCACCTGCTCAAAATACAAATGCATAGTTACTACACCAGACTAAACACTTCACAGGAGAGGACCTCAAACCACAGACCTTTTAATTGCACTCACGTTTTCAGATATTCCTATAAAGCTAACCCGTCAAATCATCTATGGCAACCTGAAAGGAGTAATGTCCAAAGCAACCATGAGGACAAATTTCACAACCTGCTTGCTATTTCCCCAGCATTTTCCAAACATCCTCAGTCGATGACGCATTAGCACGCAGGGCCCATTCAGCCATGCTCTGACCACCCTAGGACAGGCTGTCTACAAGTTCTTTCTCAACCGTTGCCTCATGAAAGCCCTTTACAAAGCTTACATTTACAAAGGCATACATTCTAAATCTTTACTCAATCTCTGCCCACAAAGAGAGCCTTTAGTGCAGAATTTGGTCTATACATTGTTTTGATATATTGATATGACTACTCCATTCACTGTGGAACAATTTTAGCTAATCAAATCAGGAAGATGAATGAACAGACTACATTCTGTGAATCACAAGTCTACACTGGACAAGAAACACCAGACAGAATGAGAATTTGTTTTCTGCTTTGACAGTACTATCAGAGATTAGTTGCTTGAGCAGAAATTAACAAGAAAAGCTTATTTTTCAAAATTATGTTTTAGAACCAAAGAATGTCAAGAAACTAAGAAAGATGGGCTTCAGAACACCAAAGTTCTCTTCCACTTGTAACAGTCTTTTGTCTTCTATTATGATTCTGAAACTAGGTTCAATAAGAGCCTAGCATACTGTAGCGAGAGAAAGAAGTTATTGTTATTATGAAATTATTCAGACTGCAGGCTTATGCTACACATACATATGTTGCAAAGAAAAACATGTTCATATTGTTTTCATTCTTCTGCTATTGTAAAACAGAAAGAAGTTATTAAAATTATTATTCCAGTACTTACAGTGCTATGGAATAAAATAATATTAATTTTAGTAATTTTTATCATGCCCAGTCTCAGTCTATTACTATATATTAATACAATGTAAATCCATTCTCAATGAGAATTCTACAAGCATGCATATTTCAGGCAGCACTGAAATGAACTTATTCATCAGGCATGCTCAATATCTGACCATAAGATACATAACCAAATGTCAGAAGATGCATAACTGATTCTAAGTGAGCCTAACCTTCAATCACTAAAGATGAGACCATAGGTCTCCCCTAACCTCAGGGATCTACAAATTTAAGTATATAAAAGTTTTACTGAAGCTTCATGCAACTATATACAGAACATCAACACCTTCAACAGCACCCAGAGCCAATGAGACCACAATAGTTAACACACAGCGCAGGAGTTGTACTTAGAGACAGCAGCTGAAGCTTCCAAATAGCCTTTTACAAGGACAGCACTTCTGTAGTAAAATTAAGTGTATTAAGCACCTGATAGTGATCTGTTCTTTTAGCTATAGGAAAAAGCTGTTTTTTATGGTCTGTGTAAGTCCTATTTCTCAATATTAATGAAAAAGAAGACAATTTCTTTTTCCTCTAAGCAGCCATTATGGTCCATATCTAGACTAGCCTGCTTCAGCTTTCCAAAGCTAAGGAAATCAAACACATTTTGATGCGTACGCCAGCATTTCATCTTCTGTGTTCTGGTATTTTAGGCCACAAAACAGCCCATCACACAGAGAATACATACCATACACCTGTTACATAACATGTAAATTACACATATACAGGTATTTTATAATTTGAATTTAAACTCCTTTACAATACACTATACACTGGTTCTTTTTAATAGTATGTCTAACACAGAGTTCAGATCAATGGATCTCATGCCTCGTGTGTCACAGATACTAACCTAATAAATAAACCACTTTATGTATTCAGAACAACATTCAGGTTAACCAATCTTTTTCAAATATACCAAGTGAAAGATCAGAGTTCAGATAGAGCATCATCATAATTCCACCAACACAAAACACCTCATACCAGTCTATATAAACCATTTCAATTTACTCTCATGCTAGAAAAGCATAGCTTTGGAAGCAGACAGACTAGTCTTGAAATGGAGGATGGTGATCATGCTGCTGCACTCCAGGAAGGGAGCAGGACATAAAATAGGGAAGGACGTCTAGTTACAAACATTTGATTGGAAAAGAAGGCTCCTGAACCACTTCCCTGCTCACAGGTATCATTCCATTTAGTATTTTTCTTACACCCCATGCCCTCCATTCCTTAAACCACAGTTACCAAGTAATGTCAGCCCCCTGGTCTAAGTGTCTTTACTGTATCATAGGCTGTTATAAAGCAGCAGCATAAAATAGACTTGCAAGGAAATATTTTGAAGCATATAAGAAGATAGACCAGAAATGGATAGAAAGAATCTATAGGGGCATCAGAAAGAGTAGCAATAATACAGTTGGTGTAGCTGGAAGATTAACACAGCAGGTCCCCATTTGTCACTGAAATGATACATTAGGGCTGTATTGCTCACACTTTACCATTACAGACAAAAGGTAAAAAGGATGCTTTAAATAGCACGTGTTTGCAAAGTATTGGCAGTGTCAGACACCCCAAAGTGACACCTAGTCATTTATAACCAACAGACAGCAAACTCTGGTCACCTGGCATGTCTCCCAACTCATGGATTGGCTAGCAGAACCTGCTAAAAGGACAGCACAAAGGAAAAGAGCAGCCAATGTGAGATGATAAACTGAGCAGAAGTGCTGAAATCGCAGGGAGGAACAAAGAGATTCTAGAAGAATCATTGTATTTTCCTCAAAGATTAAAAAGTTTTAATACTAAGTATATCAAAAGCTTATGGCAATGTTTTTGTGGCATGTAAGTTAACTGTCTGTTAAGAGTTCCATACAGATTTAATATGTATCTGCATACTGATTCCTCTTCCATTCTCCAAAATTTCAGCCATTTCGAACCACAGATACATCCCATAAACATACAGTCTACTACTAACAACCAATTTCAGTATTTCAATGCAAATCCACTCCAGCTGAGTACACAGCCACAGTATATCCAGGCAGGGACTACCTTCCCTAATATTTCTTTTGGCAGAGTGGTGCAAAAAAAAAAAAAAAAGGAAAAAAAGAAATAGGAGCTTTCAGATAGCCTAATTAATCTTAGAGGGTTTTTTTTAAAAAAGGCATTTTAAAAGAAACAGAGCGTTGAATTATCCATCTTATACTTACATCTTGCAACTTTAACAAACAAAAACGTAAAAAGAAATCATTTCTCAATATTGCCTAAAATTATATTAACAGGTTACAAAGTTATTTCCCAGTAGAGTATTTAAATTTCTGTTGCTTCAGTAACAAACACGGATTATTTCTTTTCCATAAAGCAAAATAAAAATGGAAACTCAGATGTCCAGCTTTCTTGTTAACATTCAAATTCTTTAGTGTTAGATTCTGCTTTTAAGCGTTCCTTCCCTTTTCTTTTTGAATCAAATTATTGTACCTGTGCTTCTATATACATCGCTCCCAGTAATATATGTTGAGTTTTCAGAGACCATTTGGTCAGATTCTAATAATGTCTCCTGGGACCTGACACCAACTTCCAGCAGCAGGTCGCACACTGCAGATTAGAATAATAAAACACATGCTGCTGCGGCTTCGGGGGAAAAAAATTGCAGGTCTGTCTTTATCAAGCTGAAGAATGATGTTTTCAGACATCTTAGATGGTTTGTCTCCTAGAAAGAGCTTTCCTTTTGTTTATATAAACATGTACATCCAGTCTTTTCTGGTTTTTCCTTCTTTTAAACAGAGAATGTGCCATTGCAAAGACTTTGTTCCAGATTCCACATTTGGTTTTGTCTTTACAGTAGCAAGTGTTAATACCAAGATAGAAAGGTGGTATTTTACAAATCTGCACTGAATTGAAATATATCTTTATTTACACCCTGTAGCATTCTTTCCTGTTTTGAAATAGAAGAAACACGTTTCATTTTTTCCTACATAAAAGTAATTTCTTGGGGGTTTTGTTGTCTTTTTTTTCTCCTTAAATTCTTTGTGTACAAGCAAACTAGACAAATGTCTCTAAACTTAAAGAAAAAACACTAGTTTAAAAAGAAACTGGCACTTCTCCAGATTAGCATTGTTTTACAGTATCTATCAGTGTAATACAGATAAATTTTATATTTTTCCCTTACAATTCACCATTCTTTATTATAGCATTCCCACTACAAATCCTATGTGGATTAAGACTTGTCATATTTGACCTCTTTGGTTAAAGGCAATCCACTGCATAATGATTTTTACACTACTCTGTAAAATGTACACTTTCACATGCATAATGCTAAGAGGAAATCAACATCTCCTGTTTCTTTCTCCGACCTTCAACAACCCTATCCTCTGCAGAAAAAAACAACAGTTTTACTAATTAATAAGCACCATGCAGACACAGGCAGTCTAGAGAAAAACCTCTTTAAGAGCTGAGAAGGAAAAAAAAAGCACAAGAAGGCTTCCACAAAGAGAAATTCAGATCACCCAAAAGAAAAAAAAAAAGAAAAAAAGAAAAAAAAAAAAGAAAAAAAAAAAGAAAAAAAAAAGAAAAAAAAGAGAAAAAAAAAAAGAAAAAAAAAGAGGTGTGAAATTTAAAGTATTCCCAATACTCACTGAAAGCAGCCACTGCAAGAGCCAGTGTGACAATAATGGAGACCCAGGAAACCCACAATGCCTTCTTTCTGTAGCTTTGAGCTTCATGAGGTTTTAGCCTTGTACTGCTTTCTAGTAAACCTGATAAGCAATAAGCAAAGAGGGTATGAACAATACATTGCTCCTTTTAAAAACACAGTTGTGCTAGTTCAGACCTAGATCACATATTTACATTTTATATTACATATAGAATCAATACAGAACCAAATCCTGCTCACATTCTTAAGGTTAAGCAAATGAAGCCACCAGAAACAAATGTGTAAGGAAGGAGAGCACACACAGGTTGTGTTGATGTCACATAGAAAGACCCACACATTAAAAAAAGAGCAAAGCCATTCTAAGGCAGTTACAGAAATTCACATCTCCTACATTTTTCACCTGTATTTCTACGTAGGAAAGTACTAACTCAGATCAGAACTTGCTTCAGCACTTCAGGATCCTGAACATAATTAACATAGGAGAAAAACTCATGCTCACCAGTCTCTGCACAATAACTTACTAACACACAGGAGCATACCACATATATTGAGTATCAAAGCAGAAGCAAGCCTACTTTACAATTAAAACTATGAGTTATAAAATCCTCTGGAAGCATAATGTCCTTCATGTGAGATAAGAATACATCCCCAACTAGAACTAACTGAAGAACTAATTCTGTCATCACTGCAATCAGCATGGATGTCTGTTGCACACAAGGAAATGGGATTGCTTTCTTTTTTGATGCTTTCATTTGTAGTAGTCTTTTGTCCACTCATGTAAAAACAGAGAGGAATTCAGGTTAAAAACAAAGAAAATAACAATGTTCTTAGGCTTTCGTTCTTCCAGACTGAGTCTTAAGCCACTTTTAAAGTGCATTCATAATTTAAGATACTTACCTTTTGTTTATCCCATCCAGATTCTTTTGTGCTTAATACATGCACCTAATTTGAGGCAACCATTCTTTTTCCCCAGCAAGTTCCAGCTCAAATCTGCTTAACTGGAAAGAACACCTGACTTGATGACTTAACTCTCTTAATTAATTACTCCAAAAGATGTGGGCAGTTCCTCTTAGATGATGATCACTTTTCAGAGGGACTTGCCTGCACTGAATGCATAGGATTGGTGTGCAGGTTTAATAGCACAACCTTGCAGCAGCTGGACTAATGTCTTAAACAAAGAGTTGAAACCAGGCGCTCTGGCCGTTTAGCAGATTAAACCAACAACTGAAACAGTTACTATCCTCACCTTGCCCAGTTTTCTCACTGATGACTATTGCCACTTTCAAGGCAGGGACACCTGATCTGGGTATCAGTGTACTCCTGAACACACACCATGTTTAACCAAGTTTATTAACGTTAACAGATATTCATTTCAACTGACTGTAATATACTGGCTGAAAACTGCAATGGTTTTGGAACCAGTTCAGAAGTGAATCAGACATCTCTGCCTCCGGGGTGGCAATGTGTCAGCAGAGGGCCAGGCATCCAGGGGTGGTAACAATTCAAGCAACCAGATTTTATTCAGCCATTTGAAGCCTGTCAAAATTATGAGTTCCAATCCTGGCATAAATGGTGGGATTCATGCCCTCTTGAAAAAATTCTTAATGTTTGTTTCACCTCAATTATGATGAAGCAGAGTGACTTTATGGTAGTTCAGAAAACCACTATGAGAATTTCATGCTTGTACTTTGTTTTTCGAAAATTTAAAATAGTACCTCACTTTTGCATTACATGCTCCCCTCTCTGAAGCAAATTGGCAAACTGGCATGCAGGAGAATTACTGGGCCCTATATGTTTGTTTCTTATTTTGCCCATTCTTTGTCTAATACATGAAAACTACCAGATGCCCATTCTTTATCTAATACATGAAAACTACCAGATGACAACTCTGAAAGGTTTGAGTCTATTACTGATAGTACTGCACAGCTATTTCTCACATAACCTACTTCCATTTGTGTGAATAATTTTTTTCCTCCCAATGTTTGGCCTATCCTCTGCCACTACATATAATGTTGCAGTTTAATTACTGACTGATATGAGGTAATTTAATAATACATCTTGAAATATAGGAGAGATTTCTACTAATATAACCCTAAAAAACCTACATCTCACATTTTCTGTGTCCACTCCTCCTGCCTCCTCCCCAAACCAAGGGCTTTAAATTACAACCCAAATCTTGTTGGAATGTAAAGCCAAGTATATTTTCTTAGCCAATTTTAATTCTTAATATTTCAAACGTCAAAGAAGCATGGATCAGAATGCCAGATATCCTCACCTGTTTCTTTCTTCAGACATCCTGTAATTCATGGCTACAGCTCACTATTACCTGGGAAGTCCAACATACACAGTTGATACTTACAAATCAAGTAATATCCTAATTAAATTGAAAAATGAACAATAAGTCCCACAGCTAGTGCAGCACTGCTGATTACTACTCAAATGTCAAGCATATGTCCAGTATGACAGAGATTGCAATCCTTATTAGAACTGAACCACTTCTGCTGCATATGTGTGTGTGTGTCTTTCTCTCAAAATGGCTGGCATATTCTAGCTGTCAGAAACATGATCCCTTTCTTCCTAAAATAATTCAAATAAATTTTCTCTATTCCCATTTTTCACCGCTGAGAAAGACCATATTATTCTTATGAGTGTCCTAGGGGACAGCACACAAAAACACAAACTCATTCACTTGACTACCCAGCCCATAGCATGAAAATTATTTAGAAGCAACAATAGCTCATTAATTTAAACACAGTAACACAATTCACAAGGTAAACCTCCATATTTTTTCCACTGACCATAAGAAAACAAGTTTTAAGCATCCACAGGATGCTAAAAGATAATATTTCACTATGACCTGCATTGCTACAAAAATAAAAAACTAGTATCTGCTGATAAAATTCTGATGCCCTAAAATTAACATACTGAATAATTTTATTGCCATGAATTTATTTAACACACAGATATCCTTAAGGTAAAGAAAAGGATAAATCCACTGGATTTTTACTTTCATCTTTCAGTACCTTCATATATTAACAGATTTTCTTCCCACAAAAAAATCAGAAGGAGAAAAAAACCTGCCTAACAGTTGCAGAACACAAGCTTGGCATATTTGTGAAGTGATTCTAGGATATTCTTTACCATATGCTGACTTACCAGAAGTACTTTTCTATTTGGCTAAGGGATCATTTTTAAATGTCAAGTTGGAATTTGTGGAAGAGATAAGACTAATAGAAAAACTGTTCATCAAAGATGTTAATTTAAGGACCCCATCCACAAAATTATCACTGATTTTGGATCTGGCTCTTAAAGAGCAAGTATCTTGTTCCACTATTTAGGGTTAGTTTTTATTTTTAGCAGACATGGAAGTATCATCTCTATAACCGGATCTGCTATGATTCATTGGAAAGGATGATAAGAAAAAATACAATCTAAAAGGACAGACTGTAAGAATTTCAACAGGGACAACCTGCAAAAACCAGATCCCATTTTCCTCTACAATGGCTGGGAATTATCCAGCTACATAGTCAGTGGCTGTAGGAAAGGCTAAAAGAAATATACTGCAAGGGCCATAGAAAGCCTGTGGAGGAAGAGAAGGAAATAAAATCTGCAGCTTTAATCTCATCTCCCTCCTAGAAAGAGATAAAGTTAGGTACAAAAGACACTCTCCATTTCTGGAATTACCCTTAATACCAAAAGGGATAGCTTTCATCTTTGGCTCTGTCATACTGGGAACAAATTAAACATTTCTGCAAAATTCCAGGTTTAAACCATATTCAAAATTCCCAGTTCCTGTTACTTGAAACAGAACTGAAGCCTCAAATTGCTGTCAGTCATAATGTCTGTCATCTGCCACTAGCAGTGAGAGTACCCATTGAAAAAGGACTATGCCCAGCCCCAACACGACCAAAACCTGTCAGGGAAGATGGTGACTGCTCTTCCCCGTTACTTCTGTACTTTATGCCTATGATTTGTGAGCAGGGAAAAGCATTTGGAAAGCTGGGGAAAGAATGGGAGATACAAGGGCTACATGCAGAATGGGACAAAGACCAAGAACACAAAAAGGATCCTGAAAGCAAAACCAGAAAGGAAAAAAGACAAGAGGCTAAGGAAATCCTATATGTGAAACAAAAAATGGAGACAAGTTGTGTGGAAGAGGAGCCTAGAGACGTTGCAGAGATCAGGGAAACAGAGAGGGTTAAAATGGCAGCTGCCTTTATGGGCAGCAGGTGAGTGCCTCACACACCATTAACAGATGCCCGTATTGGGTGTGCTTCACATTAAAGAGTATCGACGTTTGGAAGTGTGTAGCTTTCAATCCCCGGCAAATATTTAAAAATTAGTTATGTAGGTGTTCATTGTACTGTAGGGGAAGGGAGACAAGGAGTAAGATAAGCGCCCTGACTTCGCTACCCAACCTGGGCTGTAGCGGAGCACCACAGGAACGCCCTCGTTGAGCCCCCTGCTCGGAAGGCGGCAGCCACAAGCCCCAGCGGCAGGTTACCTTAGCGGCCTCCCCTTGCTTTTCAGCGGCGATTTAACCTCCGGCACTGGCACTGCCTGCTCCTCCTGAAAGCCTCCTGAGCCCTTGCCGCCACCTGCGCCCCTCAGCCCGGGCTCTCCCTCTCGCCTGTGGAGGGGGAGCGTCGCCATGTGCCGCCGGCACCCGTTCCCTCACCAGGCAGGCAAGTTTTTGGGCGAGGTGGGAACAGCCACGAATAGAGTTTATAAAAATATTTCAAAGCTGTCGCGGGGTGCTCGCACGGGAACTAAAAAGGGGGAAAGCTTCGAGGGCGGAGCGTGGGGGAGGAAAGTTAACGAGTGCCAGCAGCGGGTTCAGGGGAAGCGATCGGAGGGTGCAGAGGCGGTGGTAGGTGCAGGGCGGGAGCGGGGCCTGCAGGCCCGCACACCGCGGGAGCCCAGGGCTGTGGCGAGGTGTACGGAACCGGGGTGGGGGAAGAGAAAGAGAGTCCAGAGTATACTGGGGCTCTGAGAAGCAGGGCGGGCAGCTGAGAGCAGAGAGCTTCTGGTGGACATAGTTAGGAGGGCAGGAGTCCGTGTGAGGCTGCCAGGGCTGAAGAAGAGTGGGCAGGAAGGGCTGCTCTGGCGGAATGAGGAGGAGGCGGGGGTCCAGGAGAGCGAGGCGTGAGGGTGCTGCAGGGAGGACGTAGAAAAGCTGTCGGGGATGGGAGTCGGGCTTCTCCGAACAGAGGGGAGGTGATGGGGCATGCCACAGAAGAGGGCAGCGTGCAGGGAGGCAGGTGCGGGATGAGGGACGGGCAGGTGCTCACCTCTGTCCTCCAGCCCCTCGCTGAACTGCCCGCTCTCCCCGATCCGTAGCTGCTCCTGCTGCTGTTCCCGCGGGGGCACCGGCGCGCTGGCCCCGGGGGGTTGCACGATGGCAGGGTCCGGAGTGGTGTCCAGAGGGGCAGCAGACGGCTCCATTTCTTGTGGGGCGGCGGGAAGCGGCTGGCGACTGTGGTAGCGAAGCGAGAAACGAGCGGAGCATCCAGCCCGGGTGCGAGCCCGGGGAGAGGAGGAGACTCCGGCTCAGAGCATCAGGGAGATGGGGAGAGGAAGCAAACAAACTCCTCCGGCTGCTCCCCGCCAGCCGCTCCTCGCGGCCGCCTCATCACTAACATCGCCGGCGGCGGGAGGAGGAAGGGGGGGCAGGTGGGAGAATGGTGCCGCCTCCCCGCGCTGCCCTTCCCCTCCCCGCCCCGGGGAGCACCTCCGGCGGCGGGAGCGGCGCCCGGCTCCGCAGCGGGGCGGGGGCGGGAGCCGGGTCTGGGCGGCAGCTCGCCCCCGTGCGGAGCGACGTGTGGGGGCAGGAGAGGTGGCGGGAAGGGCTCTGATGGGTCGCTTCAGGCGCTCTTCTCCCTAGAGAGCCGGCGGGCGCCTGCCGAAGGTGCGGCTGGATCTTGGGCTTAAAGTAAGTCCCCGGAGCTGGCCGAGGAAGCGGGAGGCCTCTCGATCTCCCATCGCCATGACGGGCTCAGCTTTCCTCCTCTGTCGGTACCGGCTCTCTCAGGGGGAAGAGTTGCCCAGTGACTGTCCAAACCTGGAGCCCTTGTGCAACAGAGCGTGAGGCAAACACCTCGTGCCACTGCTGAGGGCTGTGAGTGCTGGACCTGTGAAAAGAAGCCCCCTCCACCTCCCCTCCTCCCCTCCCTCACACAGGTAAAAACCCAGTGGTCCCCTTTGCTGGGGGACTTGCTCATTCTCCTTACACTGAAGCCCTTTTTGAGAAGCAGGGCTGAATCCCCACACACATGTGTGCCTCTCAGACCCTTCAGCACTGATGTTTCATTACGCCAACAGCTGGTTTTACCAATACGAACCTACAAGCTCTCCAAGAACATATAGCAGACTAGTGTTGAAGCATGGGATGAGAGCTGGAGAATTGCTGTTGTCCAGGACCATTGTCGGTTAGCTCACCTGCTGTTCCTAGGGCTGCAGAAGAATGTAGGGAGAAAAACCTAAAACCTGAGAACAGAAAGGGGTGTGTGTGTGTGTATTTTACTAATGGATCTATGCCACAGCTGCTTTCTTCTTCTCTGCTGGTTTCTAATGACTAGATAGCAAGATGCAAATAAGCAAAAGCATTTTCTGTGCCGGCACAGTCTCACAGTTCCATGCTCACTAGCATGCAGATAAATTTTGAAACTGTATGGTGTTTTGTCTAGGAAAATATTAGAAGACAATTGGACATTGCAGCTCAGGTCCTCAGCTATGAATGCAGATAATCCCCATTTAAGATATATGACGATCAGGTCGCCTTTCTCTTCTGACAAATTAGCAAATTTGGGAAGTATAGAAAGGCCAGCAGAAAATTAATATTTATGCTAGCACAGGGACATGGTTTTATAAACGAACACAATCTTGTTGATGTCAGCTTTAAAAAAAGTTTTGCAGTAGTTTAGTAGTATCTATTTGGGAATGGTTAGTGAAACATCACTATAAAGATGTTTTCATTTTAAAAATTGTCTTTTAATGTGAAATGCTAATCTAAACCTTTTCATCTGTATTTTAAAGAATTAATTATTTGAAAAAGTGCATGTAAGTGAATATGAAGGTAAGTGACACAAAATTTTGTTTTAGAAACTTGTTGTCATTCTGACAGCCCTGTGGAATGGAGATGGTTGTTGTGGGGTGAGGGATTTGTGTTTGCTTTTTACCTAATCTTATGATTTCTTTGTGTATAATCCGCTTATTATATGAAATGTGTTTTGAAGTCATCTTGTCTCTCACCTAAATTTCACCTTCATCTTTAGCTACCCTATCCTGATTTGTGATACCAGAGCTCTTACTCTTCCAGTGGGATCAGCATTAATATGAATACAAGCAATGTCCAAAGTATTTTCCTTTCCCTCATGTAATGGATACTAAATTACAGACTCCCTATTTGGTGTTACTGTCAAAAGAGGTTCTCATGTGCATAATCTAACAAAAGAGTTCTTTTGAGGGAAGTGTTATTCTGGGGATTTGAGCAGAGGTAGGGAGGGATGGAAAACAGTAACTTCTTTATGGACTGTTAAGCTCTGGTGACCTTGAACCTGGGAGAAGCAAGAGATCCATATGTGTATGTGTGTGAGATGAATGAAAAATAGAAGACTTGGCTTTTGTTACTTGCCATGTTCTCTCACTAAAAATGTGTTTTTAAAGTGAAAATCTTTGAATGAGTAGAAGCAGATTTTTAACCTGGTTAGAGATGAGATTGGGGCCAAATCACTTTCTGGGACTTGGCAGGGATAGAGAAACCTTTGGTGAGTAAGTTTGAGGATAGGCATTCCAATGGAGAGTGCATCCACTACAAGCCATGAAGAGTCACTTGAAACTGCTGCAATGGATAGAACACTCTCTAATGCAATCATTGCGGGATCCTTCCTCCTTTAGGGAGAGAAGTCTGTATCTCATCCATTCCAGGAGGAACTTGGTTATTTCTTGCATAAATGAAGAATTCACTAGTGACTCTCACTGGACAGTATCTCCTTTCTGTAAGTGTCTCTAAGATATTTTGGTATTCTTACAACTTCCTGAAGTTAACCCAAGAGGAAAATGCCTGGAGATTGCTAATTCCAGTTATTTAAAAAGTGGTACATTTCCAAATGATTTGGAGCAATACAGGAACTAGGAACACCAAACCACAAGTTTCAAACTTTAATATGTTCCATTTTTCTTTTTTCTTTCTTTTTTTTTTTTTTCCCCAGTTCTCATTGCTGTTCTTACATGAAGCTGTGTCTGGCAGGGGCTGCAGCTGTCTCTATTTGTATAAAAGCTATAGTGTTCAGGCTATAGAGAAGAATACAAGGCTTGCAGAGAGTATTATAGTTTCTTTTGAATTACTCTCTTCAGTGCTTTCAAACATGAGCTCATGTGAGAAGGAATATACTCTCCATTTAGCAAATACAAATTCAAAATATTAAGCAGATCTAGAATGAAGATCCTTTCAGATCATTTATACAAGCTAGCTACTAACAAGCAGAAAGACTGCCATATCACAGCAGCTGGAAACTGCTTTCCAGAATTGCCTCTTACTTCTCATGACACCTTGTTGCAGTTTGCTGTAGCTGTGCTGCTTAGATGGCTTTTGCAAAGAAGCAGTTACAGTTTGTTGTGAGTTCCCAACAGTAAACAAGAGCTAATTCAAGGCCAAAGTCACTTTTGACCAATCCCAGAAGGATTCATAGTGCCTCTGGGAATCACATATTGGAGAAAAAAACCTCCTGGCTGGTGCACTTTGCCACCAGAACACAGAGTGGGAAGATGTGACCAGCTGCACCGATAGCCAAGGCCAGGCCCAGAAGGAGGAGGGGGAAAGAAATGTGGAAAGAAAGTTTCCCCTGCAGCTCGTGGAGAAGACCATGGTGAAGTGGGATGTCCCCTCGCAGCCCATGGATGAGGATGGGGAGCAAAGACATCTACACCCTGTGAAGAGATTGATCCACGCCTCAGCAGACTTGCTGGGAGACTTGTGACCTTTGCAGGGAGCCAGGCCGGGGGAGCCCGGGCCCAAATGTCGGAACCCTATGGAAGGAAGTCCTGCTGAGAGGCCTGTGGTGAGGAGATGACTCCCCGATGGAAAGGACTCATGCTGCAGAAGTTCGTGGATACAACTCTCGCGTGGGTGGGACCCCACGGCGCCATAAGGGAAGTGTGTGTGTGTGTGTGGAATGCCCGCCCCTCTCCCCAGCTGAGACAGAAGACAGCTCAGGAGGAACGGACTGAAATCCCCCCACTCCCCATTCCCTGCCCCTCCTGATGCTGTGATGGGAGGGAAGAAGGGAGCGAAATTGATGATTAAAGTTAAGGGTGCTAAGAGGCGAGGGGTGGGGGGAAGTAGAAGTGTTAAGATCTGGGGAAGGAAAGCAACTGGTACCGCCGGAACCTCACTCCCCATTCCCTGCCCCTCCCCACGCCATGTTGGGGGGAAGAAGGGAGTAAAACCGTGATGAAGTTTAAGTTTGCTAAGAAGGGGAAGGGTGGGGGGAAGGCGCTTTAAGACCTGGCCGCTTCTTACTCTTATCTCATCCCGGTTCACTGGGTGTATTAATCGTAGTTGCAATAAATCACTGTTCTTTATTCTGTGCCGAGTCTGTTTTGCCCATTGCAATAATTGGAGAGTGATCCCTCTGTCCATATCTCAGGGCCTGAGTCTCCAAAATTGTATTGTCTCCCCTTTTCGGCTGAAGGGGGAGTGAGCGAATGGCTTGGTGGGCATTTGGCCTCTGGCCGGGGCCAAACCACCACACACCTCTTTCACCCAAAGAATATTCCACTGTGTAAATCCAGAGGGCTAGGGTGTTAAAGACTTGCATCCTATTTTCCAGCCTTGTTGGACTTCTTGTGTAGGAAGCCTGTAGGCAAAGTGCATGAAGAGAAAAAGGCCTGACCCTAATAGCTGTATTATTATGTGATTTTTATTTCTTGGCCACTCAAACCTTCTTTTATTGGACATGAATTAGGACAAGCCAAGATCAATATAAAAAAAAAAGAAAAGAAAAAGCCACCAACTCTGGTGTCATAAACTGACACCATCCCATAGTCTATAGCTGCACAAGATTAATACACGCTTGCAGAACTTTGTTCCCAGCTGCAACTGGCTGTAATTTCTATAGTATTTTGACTTTCAGAGAAAGGTTATTCCAAACAGGATGGAGGTCTCCAGCACCACAGCAACCATCAACAACTAACAGAACTTCTCTTAGTTTTCTTCACCTGGATTTTCCGTGGTCTGCTTTTGTTGTGGTTATTTGTGGTGGTTCTTTCTTTCTTTCTACCCTTCCTTCTTCTTTTTATTGAATACATGAGAAATATCAGTCAGATTTGAGGTTCTTCCTCCACAAGCCCACCTCAACTCTCAGCAACGAGAGTTATTATATGAATACAGAGCATTTGTTATTCCTCTTCAGTCTCTGCAGAACTTAAATAAATTTGTTTTCATTCTATGCAAGTTTGGATATGCTAGCATATGTATATTCACTTGTCATTCTAAAAATGATAGCTGGGTATATTCTGGACTTTCTGGTTTTCCCTTTCTTTTTAGTGCTACTGACTGTTTTCACCTGAATTAGCAGAATACAGCTGTGCATTCAGAGGCTCCTGAGAAGGAATTTTGCTTGATTTCATTGATGTTAACTAGTCAATGTTCCATTTTGGCCATCATCTTAAGTGCAGCACTTAAAGTAAGAGCACTCTTGCATGTTTGGAAAGAGTTGGTCAGCTGACCCAGTGATTTTTAGGGGTTTTTTTCTCTTTGGTATTTTAAAGGCCTAAAAGCAAGATAATGACACTATCACCATTCACCATTTTGTTTGCAGGGTTGCGTTTCATGCATATACTAAACACAAACCTGCCTTTTCCTACTGTCTTTTTCTAAATTTGTCACTGGCATTGTATCGAAATATCAGGGAGTACCAGTGTGTTAAGTCAGGGTGGTTTATTAGTTTAGTCATCGATGTCTCATTCCTGATACTAAAATAACTTTATAAAATTCAAATACTCGCTTCTTGCTTTCATCAATATGACTTACATGGAACTACAGCAGGAGGTAATGGTGTCCCCATTCAGTTTTACAGAAGACACATCTAAAACAAAACCAACTACCAACCCAATTCGAAATGGACAAGCAGATGTTGGTCCTGTACAGGTCATTATTATAGGTGATCTTCAGTGTTACATCTCTAGGACCAAAGTCTGAGACTGATTTGTCCTGATAATTCTGAAAGAGAGATCTTCAGGAAGTGTTCATGCTGTTTAAAAGCTTGGATAGTTTGCACAACAGCTGCCATTTTGTGCCTCTTGTGTGGATGAGATGGCAGGATACTTCGGATCATTCTTTGCCATTTAGCCACATCCTCTGCTGAAATGAATAGATTAAGTCTTTTTAGTGATGAAAGTCTCTAGATTCTGTATTTCAGTGCCTTCTTTCATGAACCTAATATTTTATTTTAATAGTCCCTTGATCATCTTGGGTTTGCTGTCGTTTAATAGATCACCTGCAGTCACAAATTGTGCCAGGGGCTAACAGGATGAGAAATTCTACTTTAGGCTCTTTTAACTTGGTCTTGACACCTCTCAACCTAGTATTAGTCAACCTTTTTCTTTTATTTTAAAAGAAAACAATAATGATGATAGTGCAACAGTTGTACATTAATTTTTAAACTGCAGAGCACACTTTAATTATTATCCAATGTATGTAGGTCATTTACTGTTTTTCTCTTGCACTGGGCTAAATAGAGTTTAAATTGAAATAATCTCTCTTCTTGGCACTTTTAGACTGAATATTAAGTTGGGTCAAAAATAATAAGAATGTTATTTTGAAAAAAGAATATGATAATTTGGTATCTTATCCTCCAGGCTATGAAAGAGTGCATATAATGATTCCCAGAGAATACAGCATGTGGTGACCTTGGTAAGTAATTGATGACACCTCACATAAGCACCTACTCTTCCTCTATAAGATGTTGTTGCAGGATCATATTTGCAAAAAATGCCAAAGCTAGCAAGAGCCATGAGTATTAATGAAGTCCATTGTGGCAACAAAGGAGGAATAAAAACAGAATGCCGAATATGTCATCCTAAAGTGAGCAGATGATCTTGGAAAATATTCTTCACAGTAAGAATTTTCCACCTTGAAGCTGTTTAAAAAGCTGATTTTAATTAGAGATTGCTGTGTGAATAGGGAAACCAAAGGTTTACCCACAAAAACTAAACTTACTGTTTTGTTCAGAGGAGTATTAAGCAGTCATGCAAGATGACATGTCTCTATTTCAAACAATGTTATTTCTTTATATCACTGAAGACATTTTGTTCTTCATTTTATGTAACTGAGTAAAACTGACTTATTTGACTGTGGCTTTATTTTATTGGTAATATTCTCAAGTACTGAAGAGGAACGGAGGGGGACATGAATTTTAAAGCGGTAGCAACCTGTTACTTAAGTAATAATGCTCTCGTCCCACACAATGTGGAGAGATCTTTCTTCTTCCAGTGAGACTCTAACCATAGCCTAATAGATGATGTGAATACAAGCAGCTGAGATTTCATTTGTGCATCGAAGAATAGAAAAAAAGAAAGATAGAAAATTCCTAGGAAGCAACAGTCAATATAATTTTGTAATAAACTTACCCACTTATTTATGATTACTTGAAGATAATTCCTATGCAGAAGCATCTTAATGACTAAACACTTCCAGCATATTTGCATAATAAATAAGCCAGTGCCCATTCCTCCCAATGCACATGTCTAGCAAAGCTGTTTCCCACCATATCAGACCTAAGTTTTGTTAAAACTGTGTGCAAGGGTAGACATATGTTTGTTTCCTAGTCAGGTTAGACTTAGGCATTTATGAAATCTTTATAGTTTATAAATTTAACCTTATGCATTAAAAACCCCACAAGAATCATAATCCTCTATCTTGAAGGTAAGGATTTAACGAGAAAAAGGAATAGCTGTGTTGTATTTGCCAGAGCTAAGCCACATTTTTTTGAGAGTTGGCAAAGAACATCTTATCCTTTTCTTATGCAAAGTGAATTGTAACTAGGGTTCTGAACATTCCCCCTTGAGTATTTTACTACGATGATTATAGAAAGTGTTTGGAAAAAGAATGTCTGCCACAGCCAAAATGAATATTTTTACAAAACATGTTCTTCATTCTATTGTGTGCCATGTTTTTGTTTTGTTTAACATCTACTCAAGCAGATGTTTGACATCTAAAATCTAGCTGTAGAATGTAGAGTGTTAAAGACATTTAACCTATGGTTGTCTTCTTCAGCAACCAGTAAAATTCAAATTTAAAGGCAGTTGAAGTTTGGAGTTTGAAATGTCAGTAAAATTTTGAATCTCTGCTGCAATAAAATTGCCCTATAACCAAAAAGGAAGAGATAGATATCAGTTATGTAATTTAATCAGATGATGATAAAATTCAATTTTTTCCTCTTTCAAATTTTCTCTAAAGCTGTTGATGGTGCCTAAAAATAACCAAGGGACAGGCAGTCACACAGTAATCAAAACAAAATAGCTTCCTTTCCACCATCAAGGCTATATGTATTTCAGTATCAGGGTTCAGGGATGCTTACGAAGATGATTAAGGGCCTGGAGCATCTCCCCTATGAGGAAAGGCTGAGTAAGTTGGGACTGTTCCGCTTTGAGAAGAGAAGACTAAGGGGGGACCTAATTAATGTTTATAATTATCTTAAGCAGGGGATGCAGGGGGAATCAGCCAGCCCCTTTTCAGTGTCTGTGGAGACAGGACAAGGAGCAATGGCTGCAAGTTGGAGCATAGGAAGTTCCACACCAACATGGGGAAGAACTTTTCCCCAGTGAGGGTGAGGGAGCCCTGGGACAGGCTGCCCAGGGGGTGTGGAGTCTCCTTCTCTGGAGAGATTCAAGACCCGTCTGGATGCCGACCTGTGCAATATGAGCTGGGGAGCTGCTTTGGCAGGGGGTTGGACCCGATGGTCTCTCGAGGTCCCTTCCAACCCCTACGATTCTATGATTCAATAGCCATGGAAGTTTCAATGAATTTTCACTTTTTTATTAGAAAACATGTATTTTAAGAGGTTTTATTTTACTGATAAAATTTACCTACTTGTATTTATTTTATTTTATCCATTGACTATAACAGCTGTCACTGGTCTGTATAAATTAGGTATAGATGTACTTAAATTTAGGCAAACTGAGGCAACAACTCTCAAAAGAAAAGTAATTATGCTTTATTAAACCAACTGGTTTGATTAATTTCCAAATAATATGCTCAGGTGTAGCTTGGTATACAGTCTTTACAGTTTCAGGAAGGGTTTGTTTGTCCAGAAGTGTCTGCTTTTTTTACCTGTTGGCTTAATTAAAAAAAACCAAGATCTATAGATTTTGTCTTATCCTACTACCAAAGTGTTTTCATTCCATATGTCTGGGTTTTGTCATATTTAGAATGTCCATGTATAATTTGTTAGCAGGAGATACATTATAAATTAACTTTTCAGTTGCATCATCTATGAGCCATATTTGGCTCAGATAGGATTGATTTTTGTGTGTCACAAGGAAAATAATTTATTTCTATCAAGTCTGAAAGTCTGTCATGGTCAGCTCACAGAAGGGAGAAAAAAAAAAGGAAGAACACTGAACTTTGGGTTTTATTTCAGTTCCCAGAATCATCTCAGTTTCACCTTACTGAAATTCTACCAAAAGTAATTCTTCATTTGAGACTCAACTCTTTGCTGACAAAGAAACATGTAGCTGCTGCCTTGATAATGGAATGTACCAGCACTGTAATTTGTCCTGTTTGGTGAATCATAGATTGGCCTGGCATTCGTGGGGCTCCTGACTGGGTTAACCAAGGCAGTATGCTTTGAGTGCAGGAAACAGACTTGGCTGTAGGGCAGTACTGCTCGGTGCTGCAGTTGCCTGAGGTTCAGGCTCGGTGTATGAGGCTTGACAGTTCTGCCTGGCACTGCAGGAGGATGTATGATAGATATTCTGTGTCACTTCTAGTGGTCATTATCAGTCACTGATTTTAACAGCTAGAACTGATGCTCCTGATGTCAGAGCTCAGTTACAGGTTTTGGTAGCTCAAGTCTGGAACCGTAGTAGAGTGCCTGTACCTTGCCCACATCATTATGCCATCCATGTCAGCAGCTGCTCAGATAAAGGTGAGAGAAAGATGCAAGGTGGGAAGGATATGGTTTTTTTAATTAGCTAGACTTTTAACAAGTAGGCTAATATTCTAGCACAGACATGAAGAGGATTAAGGCCTCACTCTGCCAATTCCAGCCTCAAAATGCCTTTACAGACCCACTACAGCATAGTAAGAATGGATAGCCTGAGCCAGTAGTAATGAACTGTGTCTTGAGAGGCTCAGATAGGACATAGAAAAATATTCTTCACTATGATGTTAGTGCAGCACTGGAAGACATTACTGAGAGAGGTGGTAGAAACTTTCCTCCTTGGAGCATTTCTAAATTCAGCTGGGAAAAAAGCCAGCAGTAACCACAGCTCACCAGGTGTATTACAGCATTTCCCAGAGAAGAGAGTCTTACTAAATGATCTCCATTGGGTCCTTCAGGTCTACACTTGTATGATTCAACCAATATGGGCATTGGGGGTATGTAACTGTAAGGTTTTACCCCGTAAATGATGATAAATTAAGTAATATCAAAATAGGTTGACACAAAATGTGCAGAGATTTAGAGACAGTGCTAATTCACACCTAAAAGCAAGTTAATTCATCAATAAAGGACAAGCGTTATGTTTTTATGAAGGATAAAATTCTGATGACTTACTCCTCTTAGATTGTTCCTTTTTCTGTTGATTTAAGAAGGACTATTAAAGGAGTACATTACTTACTCAATCAGTCTCTCTAGGACCCTTATTCTACCCAAATCTTTTTACGACAAGCCTATTTCCTTGACCTTGTATGACTTCAATTTTTAGGCTCTTTTTTTCTGCTGTTTTCTTTTTTATCTATGGACCTAGAAAAGTGACCTCATAGTTATAAAGATAAAGATCATTAATTCTGAAACTCTCTGGAATTACAGGTTGCTTTGGCTGATGTATTAGTAAACTACTTTGAATTGTCTCTTTTATTGTATTGGAAGTGTGTGCAATTCTGTTGACCAAAAATAAAGGAATTAAATTAGGAAATAAAATCAAGGGCCTTTCAAGTTCTGTCTTACATCATACAATCATTATAAATACAAGTTCACCAAGATTGTTTTGCATATCTTAACTTTGAGCATAAAATATCTTTGGAAGATATTTAAATTTTTCACTATCTTTTTCATGGAGGTTTTGAAAAGTAAGTTATAGTTCCTTTGCTTTAAATTTAGTATTAAAACTGTCAAGTGGTTGCAGCACTAATTATATTCATATAGCCTGGGATATCTAAAGACTTGTTGCGTCTATACTTGTTGATTTTTCCACTAGATGGCATTATGCATTAACTGCAAGTTAATTTATGAGCTTAACTGTAATACTGCATGCTAAAGATTCAAAAAGTGAGAAATGATCTATTGTGTTTCTTCTTATTCTATGCACGAGTAAAAGAACTGTGGCTTAAAAGTCACTTGACCTACTTCTACCTAACAGTAACCCAATCCACCCTTAATGCATCAAATATGGATTTACTCAAAGCAATAAAGGAAGTCAGCCATGGCAACAATATCTGATCCTGTGTGCAATGCACCTTTTGGAACAAAACCCTTCCACCATTTTCTGCATTTAACGTTTAAAGTGACTTCAGTGCTGCAAATTGCTTCCTTTCTGACTACACAGCTTCAGCTGAAGTGATATCCTAAGTAAAGCTGCCGTGCTGAAGACTGCTTTTAAATAAAGAGCCTCATGTTTTTATTTAGTAGCTAATTCAGAACAGATTATCAGAATAATTTATCACTGCAAGTTTTAAATAGATACACGCTGTTGTTTCCTCCACCTGGATGAAATGAACTATTAGCAATCCCTTACAAAATTACATGGTGATCAAGCATGAAATTTCTAGAACTTAAGGTCCTGACCAATGAAGCACCATCTGATATGGGGTGAAGTCTAATACATTCAAAATAACTGACTAGTGGGGTTTTTGTTTTAATCCCAAGATTACCAGCGACTAGACATGGAGAAATCAGCAGTCCCAGCAACAAGGAGATGGCAAGGACTTGATATGTGAGAAGCAAGGAAGCAGCACTAGTGGTCTGAGGGGTGAAGAGGAGGAAGAGAAATGGGAGCAGATAGCAAAGCCAGAGGTGCAGGTAAAGAGGAACCACAGAGGGAGAAGAACATGGTGATGGGACAGCCCAAATTTTTCGTGCCAAACATGTCAATATTTTATGCATGCTTGTGTATGTAGGTACATGGGTATTAATTTTAAATCTGTATTCTGGGAGAGAAGAGGTGGTCCCTTATTTTAAATTTGTCTTCCAGAACTAGAGATAATATTCACAAAAGAGTGCTCATCAAATTACTGATCAAATGAATGTTATCCAGGGTACATTTCCCTGCATATTCTGAGCTGGCTTTTTTTTCATGAGTCTTTATGTGGAATGTAAGGGGCTTCAGGCTGGAAAGGAGTAATCTGGTATAATGTTCAGCTGTAAGAATATAAGCTGGATGAACCAGTTCAGCTAGTCTGGACCAATAATGGAAAAGCGTTAAGGCAAGAAAATAGGTATATATTAGCTTAGTATTAAACAGATCATTTAAATTCTCATGGTGGTCAAACATGTAATAGATAAGTAGTTAAACTTGTGGTTAAGTTTGTCTCTGAATCAGGCTTTTGTGAAGAGGACATACCAATGCCACTTCTGAAAACTTACCAAAAATTTTGACATGAACGTAGGCTGTTAAACTATTTCTGGGGGGATTTTTTAACTATTTCACTTGTGCTACTCCTCTAAGCTTTAACAAACTCTAATTTTAATTGTCCTATGCAGTGCATGGCTGTAGATAATAACATATGACAACTTTGTGTTTGCCTATGATGGTCAACATGATCCAACTTTTTTGTAACACTGATATAAAAAATGTCATAATACCTGCCTTGTGCCACAATGCTACTAAACTTTGTGGAATCTTAGGTCAGTAGGGTGGGCATCAAGGAATTTTGGACAAGCATACATCTTTACACACTAACTTCTCCTTTCTTAATCCTTCAGCTCATGTTGCAGAGGCCAGAATCTTCACAGGTGCCTCGCTGTTGGATGGAGACTGCAGTGCAAGTTAACACTGGTGGTAAGACCTGTCACCTCCTGTCATGCTGAGGTACGGGACCATTTACTTATTCCAACCAGCTCAGGCTCACTCTCTGCTCTTGTGAGATGCATTTATGCCAGGGGCTTTGCTCTTCTACATTTTTTGCTATGAACAGAGGGAGATATCACCAACTAAGGAGAAGGGTGCAATGCAGGTCAGGTCCTCTGTCTGCCCTACTCTGAAGATAGATACACAAGGGCACCAGTGGTGCAGGGTGGGGAAAAAGGCTAGCATTGTGCATCTCACCAATGTCATAGTGCTTATGCTGCCTAGTTATTCTGATTATATTTGCTTTTGCATGTGTTTGGAATTGCAGTAGCATCCTGCTGTAGTATCTTTACTTTTAAGTGATCAATGCTGTGAAGGAGGGAAAAGGCAGGAGCAAATACTTGGCAACTGGCTCAGTAGGAGATCCTGTTGCCTTCCAGGCAGTGCAGGCCTTGGCAAACTTGTGATTCCACTGGACCTAACTATAGACCTCCAGACATTGATGCCTGAACGTTATTTCTGGGTCTCAAAGGGTAAAACACATTTGCAGTGTGCACAACTTTTATGTTAGGGGGAAAAAAAAGGGGGGAGGGGGCTGAAGAAAAATTACCAACAAAACCCCCAAGAAACCAATAAAAGAATTAAATATGAAGTCTCCATGGGCACACAGCAGAGGGTCCATCTTGCTGTGGTAACCCTCCTTTGCTATTTCCTGGCCAGTTCCCTAGCAAGCAGGTGAGAGTCTGAAAGATGTAGTATACACACAGTAAGTGATAAATACAGGTAAGAATGAAACAAATTCTGAGATTTAGAATGAAGTACAGAGAACCACATAAAACAGACTAATTGAAGAAGTCACTATATTGGAATACAATATAAATGTATTCCAGTTATATTGTTGAAGAGCCTACAAACTGCAAGTATAGCCTAGGATATAGTTTCACTGAATTAGAGCAACTGGTTTCCTTTTGTCACTTGAGATGAAGAGATTGAGTGTAGGTTTTTGTTGGTTAATAGTATTAGAAATTAATTATTGTTAATAGTATTATTGGTTAATTTCTAGAAGTACATGAAGAAATGTGCACTTTCTTGGTCACAGCTACAGCCAGGACTGTGCTGCAGATACATCAGAAAATCATAGAATGGTCAGTGGTGGAAGAGACCCCAAGGATCATAGAGTTCCAACCCCCCTGCCACAGAGGCAGGGCCACCAACCTCCAGGCATGGATCTACACAAGGTTGCCCAGGGCCCCAGCCAACTTGGCCTTGAACACCTCCAGGGATGGGGCACCCACCACCTCTCTGGGCAGTCTGTTCCAGCCCCTCCCCACTCTCTCTGTAAAAAACTTCCCCCTAATATGTAATCTAAACCTTCCCTCCTTTAGCTTTAATCCATCCCCCTTGTCCTGCCATTGTCTACTCTTCTAAAAAGTTGATTCCTCTTCTGTTTATAAACTCCCTTCAGGTACTGAAAGGATGCAATGAGGTGTTCACTTCTGAGTGTGAAGGCCATAAACAAAGCTACTTCTCAAATAAGATGTATTTTTCTCTTAAGGACATTGCCACCCATCTCAACCTAGTATTTCATGTTAACTTTTTAATGATCTAAAAATATTGCAGGTGTTTTAGAAGTATAATTAATCATTTTGAACCCAAAAGAAAGTCCACTCAAGTCCCCAGGAAATCCAGTTGTTTCAGAAGAGGTTTATTAAGCTATGGTTCAAAAAGTAGTTTTAAGCTACTGAAAAGATGGACCAATTTAAATGAGGAATTGCAGGTAAACTTTGCCTAGGGTTTAGTAACTAAATGCAAGGCAGTTTAGTGTGCTGGTTTTGGATTATCTTTGATTGCTCATGTCAGTATGGTACTTAAAAAAACAAAACAAACATAAACCCTAAAACCATCCCCAACTGCATTATAAAATCATAAATTTGTTGATAAAGCTGGTGCAGCCTCACTGAATACTACAGGTTGCAATTTGTAGTGCATTAAGTGGAGCACCAAACCGTGACTGCAACACACACATAGAGCACTTACTCCACATTGACTGGAATGGATTTTGCCTGTGGTAAGTGACACGAGCTTGCACTGTCTGATTTTGTGGCTGATGTTACAATGTCAAAGTACAACTGGGTTGAACTGCTGCCAAGTATGGAGGATTTGTAATGAATATTTCACACATATAATTCGTGGTTTGATGAATGGGTCTTTTAAAATTCCTTTGTCTCTTCTAATACAATATTTTTAGGAACAGAAAGAAAATACATGCTTCCAAATACCTATTTTTCTAACATTCTTGATCATCTCTGCTCTATATTGTTAACAGAAATGTCTGTATTAAAATCTGAGGGCATGGAGCACTACCTTTTGGATCACAATGTAGAATACATACTTCAAATACTAGGGTTTGAATGTTGGCTTTCAGCAAATACTTACCACTTAGCAAATAAAGGAAATTCTTGTCACTAGCCTTTTTCATATGAAAATTTGCTAACTAGTGACAAGACTTGATACCATATTTGAAGCTATCAAGTTTTGCATCTTAATAATAAAAAGACAGTACCTGCCTTTTCCTGAGAGGAAAAATTAATTATGGCAGTTGAGAAAATAATTCAAGAAGCAGTAAGCAGTTGCATTGGATTGAAGTCTTTTTTTCTGGATTTTGTATGACACAAATTGTAATTGTTTGGCACTTTTAATGGATAACATGACTGTTCAGCTGTAATGATAGCATAAATTCACTGAATCGTTCCTGAAGACACATGCTTTATGACTGTAACTTGGTAGAGCTGGTATGCTTGCTAGAGCATGTGGAACGAAAATGACTCCTCAGTGGAGTCCCTGAGTTAGTGGTCTGGACTCTTTCCACAGTGCTTTCAGTATCAATCTTGAAGCCATTCCTTCTGTGCTGTCTTTATGTGTGTATAATTGTTAACAGAGCTTGTTGCGTGTAAATATAAGCAGGACTGAGCTGACCTCTCAGGTAGGAATGCAACAAATACCATTTGTTTAACTTAGTGCTACAGGTCCCGTGGTCCTACTGTTTTAAAGTGAGGCATTAATTTAAATATTCATTAGTAAACACAAATCAAAGCATTTGTTTCAATTTAGAATGGAACCCTTTCCACAAAGGAAACTGAAAGGCAAACTGAAAGTGTCTTATAGAGGAAACATTTCTACCATGGCTTCTTTCTTAGAAGCCATGGTAGAAATGTTAATGAGTAGCCTTCTAAAGGAGAAAAGCCAAAACAAGAGGTAATATTCTTTCCTTTCCACTTGTGGAACTCACAGGCAAAGTTTGCTTTGCTGATACGACCTGATACAGCTTCTGTGGAAGAAGCAGAATGAGTGAAAGCTTCACTATTTGGACCTTTCGTTATTCCTTTGCTAATCTGAACTGTATTCTCAATCTGGTCCATAACTTCAAAGGAAACAATTTTGAGGCATAAATAGTATTTTGGAACTAATGCGTGTGGAAAAATAAATCCTGAGACTTAAAGACAGAAGTGTTTGGAACTGAACTCACCAAGTGAAAGCAGGCTCCAGAAATCCTCAGTGGAGGCATTCTTCTGCCAAGCTCTGTCTTCAGATGAATGAATAAATGCAGCTGTAGTACTAAACTCTAAACATTTACATTGTAAACATCTGCATAGTTGGAAAGGTCTTTACTTTGGCACTCACTGCAGTAATTACAGATAGCAAAATTCCTGTCTCTCAGAAACTCAGTAAATGCATCATCAGTCTATAGTCATGACTAACTGTTTGCACAACATTTACTGGGAGCCAAGGCTTCATCTTAGTCCCTTGCAGAAGATCTCTTTGGTGACAGGGCTTTACAGCTACCCAGAAATGATGGAAGATAAAGCTTCATGCTCAAGCAGACCTTGAGGACCCGGGAAGAAGCCTGTTTCATTAGCCCCGTCCTAGTAGTGCAGAGGAGGCATAAGCATGCTTCTGCAGTTCTAGAGACAGGTGTATGAATTTGTTGAAGAGGCTGAACAGATTCAGATACTAGGTTTTTATGTTGGTTCCTTGGCTTACTTTCCAAAGCAGTAAAAGCTATGAGAAGACCACATGCATCCCTAAACTTCAGATACCCCCAAACATTGGCACAGAGAGGCCATTGCAAGGAGAGAAAGGTGGGGGGTTGAGTGACATACAGGAAAAAAAATTGCTAAAACAACTTTTGGCAACAGTTAGTATTTGTTTATTTAGGTACCAAGCTTCTAAATAATTGCATCAATCTCAGATGTTACTATGGGGCATTGAGTTGAATTTATTTTTTTTAATATCAGTATCTGTAAGATTCATTCCATCTGTTCTTTCTGGCCTACGTTTATGCTACTGGTATCTGTCTAGTTGCTCCTGCTACACAAGAGTGACACTTGGCATGATATGTGCTTAAATTGAGTCTTTTTTATTATTTTTTTGTGTCTACAAATATAAAATATCTATTTTACTTGTACTCACATTTTGGAAAATATCTAATTAATACTTTGATAGAACACTTCTATGCAAAATAAATGCACAGTAATTGTGAATTGCAATTGTAGTGTATTGAGAAAATAACTACATTATTTGAAAGATACCCATATATTTTTCTTTTGATTTAGAATCCTAGATGAGTTTCAGAAATGTCATTTTTCTGGAAACCTGAAAATAAAAGAGGATTTATTAAGGCTCAACTTGCATAGCAGAGAACACAGTAATGGTCAGGAATTTGGCATAGGACACGTTGTTTGCTTTCACCACTGTGTGATTCATCAGAACTCTTGCTAGGCTCATAGTCACAAAGCAGTGTGGTGTGCTGCCAAAGGCGTCAGCAGTCTTGGCTACCTTTACACTATAAATTTAGTGGCACAACTGTGGTGGCTGTGGCAGGTCTAATAGAGAGACCACCTGGTGAGCATCATCTTGAGCTTGTACAACCATAAAGCTTCGCTACACAAATTTAATGGCTTGGAAGCATCAGATGCATCAGTGCAGCATCACATCTGAGCTAAAGAGCCCAACTTCTCTATAAGGCTAAGCTGACTCAGATGCAGACCGGCATCAGCTCTCATGTTTGTCTGAACAGAGGCTCTTTCAGTTGTTTGTTTCTGCAAAGCCTTTTGAATAACAAAATGAAAAATCTATCTGACCAGTCTTCAGATTTTGGAAAACAATGTATTTAATGATGAATGCACCTGCACTGCTGCTGTCTTGAGCTGATGGCAGCTCTGTGTACCTTTTCTATTATGTTCTGTAAATGTGTCTAAATGAAATGCAGACATTGCAATCCAGCTAGCTGTAGAAGCCATCAGGAGTTTAGACAGTCACAGTGGAGTGCTTGGTGCGTGGCATTTAAGAATGGGGAGTCGTAATGCCACTCACTCTCTGGGATACATCTTTGTCAAGGATTTTACTGGTGTAACTAGCTGGATGTGTCTTTCTGGTGTAGCTATGCAAGGCATATGAACTTCCTCCTATCAAAAATAGCATGCACTGTGAAGCACTTGAGATCAACACATGGGGAGTGCTGCATGGGAACTGCATAACGTTATCCCTCATTAGAAGGCAAACCATAACCATGGTTGTTATTCCCCGTAGAAGGGAAACCATACTACTTCCTCTAAAATCTCTGATATCTGGAGCCCCAGAAGAGCTAATGTTCTGGGATCAGGCTAATTTAATAGGAAAGGTTTAATTATTTGATACCACACACACACAAAAAAATAGAATTACTGACTTTTGCATCCTTTCCAAATGTGACATTTCCAAGCAGGTCTGTAATGGCAGTCTCAAAGGACCGGTGTAGTCCCCAGCACAGCCAAAGGACAACCTGTTGCTAAGCAACTGATATAAGTGTGCTGCTCAACATTTATTTCATTTAGAAAGGGACATATTCTTTAAGCACTTCATCTTAGCTACTGGGCACAAAGACTTTTCAATTTGTTTTTCCAGAGCTGTGCACATCTGTAAAATAGTGAGTTTTCACAAACAAACGTGCAATTTAGAGAGCAGGTGCCAGGGAAGAACATGCAAAACTGAAGGTTTGAAAAACCAGCACAAGTATTTGGGCGCTTTCTAACAGTGTCCTGAATTTGCCTCTCTGCTTCTGTGTTCATCCTACTTGAAAACGGGCTGCCTTGATAGCAAGTCTGTGGCAGAGCTGTCTGCAGAGTTTGCCGATGTTTGTTAATACACCCTCTTTTGAAGAGTGCTGTGTCATGGTATTCCCACTGATACAAGGAAATATTTTCTCCCTGATAAGCACTTTTCCAGCCTGAAGACTCTAAATCTCGAATTCTGTAAGTGTTTCAGAAAAGCAGCTAAATAGCTTTGGAAAAGAGCATTTAATGCCCTACGTCTAAAGCCACTTTCACTTTAGTGCTTGTCCCTGTAGTGATACAAAATCCTGTAGTTCTGCTAGGCTTGTGTCTGTGTATCTGAAATCAGCCCTGACCTGAATAGACTCTAGATAAATTGTCCTGAAGGAGTTGCTCATCATGTTTTGCCATCTGAACCCACACAAATAGGAAGCAGGTAATGCATACGCGCCCCCCACCCCCACAAAAAAAAAATCCGTGTTTTATTGCATGTGATTTTAAAGACACATATGCCATGCATAAGTGTACTGAGGCAGGTGGGGCATGCCATTTTAATGTACATCCCACCCTCATGCTTGGAGGAGATTACTTTTGGCTGGAAGAAATATGCATGTATTTTAGTTCTCAACTCTAGCAATGCACATTCATTGGCTAAGCTTTCATATTTTTCTGACCAGTTTTGTGGTCTCATTTAAATTCTCGAGGATGTAAATTATTTGTGGGTATTCTGAGAATGGGTACATTTCAGGTCTGGTATGGGCCCACAAATGGTAATACACATCTTTCTGTTGCCCCAGACATTGTGCATGTGAGAGTTTCCATCTGGTCATGACCTCCAGACTGACAGATACCACAGTGAATTTAAGTTCAGTTCTGTCTGTGTAGGGCCATCTGATGATCTTTCTGATGATGATCCAATGGATCATATTGAGTATAGAGAGATGTCTTACTTTCACTTTGATCTAGTGAAATGGATATAAGTTTTGCCTTTGACTGGTTTCCAAATGATGTATTTTGTTAAATGAAATGCAGTGTGGGAGTTCTGCACTGTTTGCAAGCTAAACTGTGTCTTGGGAGCAGCAACTACCAACTGCATCTTTTTTAGAGCTAAGAAAAGCAAAGCACACTGTTGAAGAAATGCTGCTGATCTCGGCACGGCAGCCAGCAGCTATGGTGACTTAGGAGAAGAAACTAGGTGTCACGCTCCTCAGATACACAAATCTCTTCCTGCCCCTCTCCTTCATTAGGATCTCTGTTTTCTATGCTTAAATAGGGAATTGTCTTCCAGATATCTCTTTACTGAAAGACTCACTTGAACTCTTTGCTTCAAGTCTGTGGATTCATAGGATTCATGATGCAGAATTCCCACAGCTGAATCAATCCTTCTTTCTGTGCTTTGCTTGCCAACGGGCTAACACTATAGCACTGGATGATAGAACATAGCTGTCACATTTGGGAGCAGGAGAGCAAATTTGCTGCTTAACTGGGCAGCCTAGTTATGAAGAGATGGGTTTTGATTTTGAGATGGAAATAATAATTGCTATTTTCAGTCTCAATAATCTGTTAAAGTGAATTATTGACTGTCCAGCTTTACTTAGGGCATACTCTCCCAAAGCTGCTGCTCCCTACTTTTTTTGAACATTCAGTCTTCAGTGATCTCACATTGCAAAGAAGCACACCATCAAGCAACCAACCAGCCCTGTTACAAGGAGTTGATTTAAAGAGTAACTCTAAGAAGGTTAACTGACTAAATCAAAAGCAGACTTGCTTAATGAGTGAACAAGCAGGGAAGTACTAGACTTTTTTTTTAATGAAGTCCAAACAAAATAACAAAGAAGGCATGAGACAAATAGGCACTTGTATTTCAAGTTGCAAGATTCACAACATTTAGTTTTGAAAAAATCAGCATTTTTCACTGGAAAAAAATCAAGAAATAGTTAGCCAGCTCTTGCAAGAAGACATCATGTAAGTAGCATATATTGAAATAAAACTATAGAGGAAATAAATCGCGGAGAAAAAGACATCACGAATAAAAAGCAGGGGTATCTTGAGGGAAGAAGTGTAATACTAAATTAAAGGCAAAACATGAGATGTAGTTTCACAGGGAATCTTAGCTAGTTCCAGTCAAGCTTAATTTATAGCAAACAGTTCCTGCATCCTAGCTGGTGTACTCCACTAGTATTAATTACTAAGGTAATTTGAGTCATTCTTCTGCCAGGTCTTGAGCCATCTTGAGAGGCCCTAAGCACCACTATGCACTAGCATATGTAAATATCTTAAGTGAAGCAATAATCAGAAGGGAGAAATAAAGTTCAGAGCATAGGTTTGGCTATCATTCAGTGTTTCTGTGATTTTTTAATATAACTTTAAAGAAAATGCAAGGGAAGGAAAAGAGAGTAGATGAGGAGGTATGACTATCTACCAAGGGTATATTATATGCTCCCTACAAATTATTTCAAAATCTAATAGGGATAAAGGAAGAAACTCAAGTCAGCATGTTTAATACATTCTAATTCAATTTTATTGAATGATTTTCAGCCGTAATCAAGCTTGCATTTTGGATTCTGTGTAAAATAAATCCTCTCATAGTACCAATAAAACCATACATTTTCCCCTTGCCCTCAGTCAGCTGTAGTTTATGCATTAACAGCGACTTTCTGCTAGAAGCCTTTGTTCCTTTATTAGAGCCACTCCTTTGGGATTTAGGTTCCCTGGTTGGTCACTGTACCCAGCTCTACTGATAAGACAGCAGGTGGATCTAAACAGCAGCCAAAGTTAATAACCTGCTAAACCAGAGACAAGAAGAACAGTGGCAATTACACAGAAAACATTTTCATCGAAAGGGTGTTTCTCCTTTGGTACTTCAAAAATGAAAATCGATATTCATAGCCACATTCTACCTAAGGAATGGCCTGACCTAAAAAAGGTAATAAGAGTTTAGCTATTCAGTGCCTTATGTTATCAGCAACCATTTCTACCAATGTAATTTTTGAAAGAACAATTAATGAAGGGTTCTCTTGTAAATATCTCTACATTTTTGTCTAATTTTTTTGTTTTTCCAGCTTTAAGATACTTGTATTGAATTACTTTGCAAAGCAAGAGTTCCAGTAAAAAAGGGATGGAAAACCGGGGCTCTGTTCTCCACTCTTTATTTAGTCTGAAGCAATTCTATTTTTGCTTGGGCTTTTGCAAGACCTAAAATTGTCAAATGATGAGGTGTAAATACCACTTTTTAAATAAAACCAGAGCTATCAGGTTCCCAAATAGTACTCACTTTTGTTTTAAATAAGATAAATAAGCTAATATTAGACAAGATTAATGTTAAGAAAGAAAAAATTCATTCACATCTTATACCCACAGGCATGAAAGTCATTAACTTCAATAGGAGTGGGGTCACTAAGTATGGTTCATTGATTTACTAGTATCTCTTATTTTTTCAGTTACTGGGAAAAAAGTAACATATTGGATTAAAATTACAAAATCTCAGTTGTCAGAACACTGAAGCTATAAGTCAACTTGTTTTAACTTTAAATCTTTTTGTGGTATCAATGACACTAATTTCTTCTTGTCAGTAATAATATTTGTGATCCTCTGAAAAGTATTTGAGAATGCAAAGTGTAATTTTGATTTTCATGTAATAAATACTAATCCTTTTCTTATTTCAGATTATCAAAAGTCATGTAGCCATCTCATTCTGAATTAGGTTTTACAGTTGTTGCCTAAATAATTAAAATTCCAATTCAGTATAGAGGTATCTGATCACTTTTTGACTGTAAAGGGGTCACATCTCCAGTGCTACAAAGGATATGGGAAAAGATCACATGACACTATATTTATATATAGTCTGTACATACATATATATAAAATTATTTGCAATTAAAATTTGCTTTCTGATTTCCAGGATAGCTATTTTTTACAACTCTTCAGTGTTTCCATTCATGATAAAAAATGAGAGCAGAAAGAGGAGACCCACACTGTTGCTTTTTTCCTTATTGTAATTCTGTGTTAGTTGTGATTTGAATGAACATTCCGTGTGACAGTCCTATGGAACCACTTGATTTCACTGTGCCTGTCTTTGCCAACAAAAGAATAGCATTATTTCAGACATGCTCTTTGGCATCTGACACACTAACTGAGACTTTGTTACACACTGTTCCTTTCTTTCAATTCATTATTTTGAGGTTGATGATGGCAAAATCTCAGGTGTTTCATATGTCTTGGCTCTGTGTTTCTCTGATTTTTATGCATGTGAAAAGTAACACTGTTACACCTAAAACCTCCTGGAAAGAAATCTTTGTTTCCTCATTTTCCTGGACAGTTCTTGTTAATTATTGATTTTAACTTCTTATTTATTAGAGGTCCTCAATGAAAAACCCATGTACACTGTTTCATGTAGGTGAGAGGACATATTTTTAGAACAATTATGTCTGTTTTAAAAGGATAGGAGTTTCGATATCCAGCCTATAAAGGCAGGTTACTGTTGCTCGTTTCAGATTCTGTTGCAATATCCCTATAAAACGAACTATAATATTCCCTTATTCTGATTTTACATCCTTTTTAAAGATTCTTTTTGTCTGTATATACTTTAAAAGGGTAGTAAATTCACTGACATAAAATCACCCCAAGAATCCCTTGGTGTTCATGGATGTACACCAAGGCTGAACTCACTGCTATTAGACCCTGTAGGCCAGGGCTGCATTTATTTAAACACTGATAAAGAGGCAAATACCAATTTTTTAAAAGTTAATTTCCACTTGCTAGGTTCTTTTTCCTCTGTTCTAAAGATTAGGTGATGCCATGATTTATTAATGGGCATAGAATAGAAAACAACTCTCAGAATTCCCTCGAGTCCTCTGAAAATTCAAGCCATTAACATAGTTCTCTACATTTCATGCATGGAAAACCAATGAGGTAATCCTAGCATGCACACATAGTGCTAAACTTTTCTTCCTTTTTCCTAGCCTTATAAATAGTGAACCTTAAACCTATGCCTAGAAAATTCTCCTGTCAAGATACTTATTTATGAGCTTAGGAACCCATAGTAAGTGTAAAAATTCGAGGGGAAGAAAGAAGACGTGAAGTTCAAAATCAGACCACTGAGTTTCTCTACAGCCTAAATGCTCCATGACAACCTTTAAGGTACTCATTTCCTACACAGCTTACACTTGTCACTGACAAAATTTTCCCTAGACCTAAATGTTTTTACATGTATAATTAAAAAAATGTATTTATTTAAATACAATATGCATAGCTGCAAAACTAAACATAGTCAAATAAAACATAGCCTCAGTCAGAGTCTCTGATTGGATGAAGTTGGGGGCTTGGCTCCGCACACCTACTCTAGGCAAGCTCACAGTGGCATTAAGTAATGATTTCTTATCACAGGAAATTCAGGGCTGTATTCAAATTGTTTATACTTCAGTGAAAGAAATGCCTGCTTTTGCCCAACAGGAAGTGTTTCTTTATGGAAAAATGGAAACTCTGAGGACTGTTTCCAGTCTATTATGATATTTCAAGATTTATTTTATTTCTCATCTGATAACGTATGAAAATAAAAGGAAATCATCTTTTTTAGGTCTTGGCTTTTTGCAGAAACTATTTTGAATCTGTCTGGAAGAATCAATGAACATCTAAGCTTCTCTGTTTTAGCTTCTCTTGGCTGTTTAAATATTAATAGTCAAGAGACTGACCTTCAGTCCTGCTGCTGAGTCATGGAAGCTGAAAAGTGGAATCAATACATCGTTGTGCTAATGATTAACTGATCATAGATTGGAAAATTGCCCGCTCAATTTTCATATTGCCAAATGATTGATTTATTGTTTTCTGTGTTAAAATCATTCCAGTTACAACCTCAATATAGTAAATGACTTCAAGCACTTTGAAATCAGACATAGAACTCACTTTAAAATGCTGTTGGACTGAGCTTAAACATTCAAGATTTACAAACATCATTGGGATGCTGGTTTGTTCAGCATGGACAAGAGAAGGCTGTGAGGGGACCTCATTGCAACCTTCCAGTACCTGAAGGGAGCAGAGAAACAGGAGGGGAACCAACTTTTTAAAAGGGTAGATAATGGCAGGACAAAGAAAGCTAAAGGAAGGAAGATTTAAATTAGATATTAGGGGGAAGTTTTTTACAGAGAGTGGTGAGGGGCTGGAACAGGCTGCCCAGAGAGGTGGTGGACACCCCATCCCTGTACGTGTTCAAGGCCAAGTTGGCTGGGGCCCTGGGCAACCTTGTGTAGATCCAGGCCTGGAGGTTGGTGGCCCTGCCTGTGGCAGGGGGTGGAACTCTATGATCCCTGGGGTCCCTTCCAACCCAGACCGTTCTATGATTCTATGATCATTATTGCAGTCCAGTTCAACTTCAGTACTTCTGCTGAAAGTAATGGGGCTTCTTGTAGGCTCAAATTTGAGCACATGCCTTAAGTGTTTCTCCTGAAGAAGGTCCTGCTGGATTGTAAGAACTGAGATTTTTATTATTATTTCAGACTGCTAACTAAATTTGGCTTTTTCTTCTTTTTTCTTTCTTTCTCAGAGATACGGTTATGGTGGATGGGTACAGCTGGATCATCACTGCAAGGTTTGGGCTGTTTTGTGCTCTAAGCTCATCGTGTGTTGTCATTAGGAATACAAACTCATAAACACTTGGACTGGATGGCTCTAAGGAATTCTTTTCAATAAGATAGGTCAATTTAAAGCAGATTACATTTGGATTTTAGGGGTTTTTTTGTTAAATGCAGTCATCTGTATGAGAAGCAAACACAAAAGGAAACTGTAGAAGTTAAAGAACTCAGAAAATGTCTGCACATCTGAATGAAAGGGAATAATTTCTGTAACTTTATGATAAGGAGAACAAGTATGAGAACAATAAGGGCAATCCATAGATTTGGGAACCATTCTATGGAAAAAGTGGGAGCCTAAGATTTATTGGAAAGCAAAAGGCAGACTGGTTCTGATTTTACTTCACCTCTATTAGTGTTGCAAAGTCACTTCTGAGCTACATTAAGACAGCTGACATAACATGTCACCAGATGCCATGAGTCTCTGATAACAGTCCATCTGCATTCAGAAGCCATCCTGCTGGCACTGAACTTAGCAAAATACTTGTATTTATTCTGATGAGGACAGAACTGTTTTCTTAAAAGCTTGATTCTGATCTTAGAGTAGAGTAAATTGGCAGTAATTTCAGTGACATTTGGTGACATGACAATGTAAAACTTCTAAAAGCCATATCAAAATGTTTCACTTTGTCTTTTGATAAGAGCATTAAGGTATTATCAGTATTAGTGGGTTTTTTACAGGAGGGCACGAGGACCTGGAGAGGTAAGGCTGATATTGCAAAATAATTTCCTTTGTAAATTACTATTTAGGTTAATTGTATCAGCTAGCTTTAAAGATGTTACCATGTAATAATTTCAGCAGTCAGATATCCCTGTCTGTCTCAAACACTGCTACAGGAAGCCAGCTTTCTTTTGTGATCTGTCAGCTCCCCACTTGTAGGAATCTTTTGGAGAGCCTGTCACTGCAAATGGCATTGCCTTCTGAAGGAGAAAGACTAGAAAGATGGCATTAAAAAGAAGTCTCAGAAGACTTCAGTTCACTTTCCATTTCATAGGTACCTATCCTAAACTGAAGAACTTCATCTGTAATTGCCTGCCTCAGGAATGTTGTGAGTTGCACAGATAGAAAGGGATAAAAGCAACAGAAGGCATCAGCCAGGTGATTAAGGAAAAAATACTAAGACAATAGAGATCAGGTAGATAACAGCAGAAAGATCAATTTGTATATAGTAAGCTATATATTTGGATATAGATGCAAAATTAAGTGCAAGAATAGCTCAACAAAGAGTGGCAGCTCATAACACACCTAAAGCATGCAAAGGGTGCAAATAACTGCCTAAAATTGGCTTTGTTATATACTGGCAGGCTGTATGCATTGTATTTTACAGAGGTTAATCTCTCTCCATCTTCTGAAATTCAGACATGATCTCTATAGGAATTCTGTACTGAAAACTACAGGGGTAAGTGGCAGAAAGATTTAGGACATAGCATTTTCAGCATGATAGTGCCTCAGCCTATTTGGCATAACCTTCTAAAGAAACTAGTACCCAGCCTCTTCAGTGTGTCTTTTTGTGACTTGGCTAATGGGTTCATTCATCTCTGTAGAGATTCAACTGTTCCTGGTTTTAGAGAAACAAGCTTTGCATCTTCCAGTTAACCAGGGTATTTAAATACATAGTTTCTATTCATTTCAGTGAACTAGACATTCCCTCATCCCCTTGTCACCTTGTAATACCATACTTCTTTGTGATTGTGTATATGCATATAGTAACTAAAAAAAGCTGATAAAATGGATACAACACTGGATAGAGTGTCTTCTTTGTTGCAACCTAATGATACACACTGGCCATTCTATAATATGCAAGACATGGGTCCAATGCCTTACAACCCTTTATGGAAGAGCACCATAGAATATGAAGGTTGGGACCAAGAATGAGAAGCAGATACTGTGCTGAAATTCCAGATCTGAGTCTAAGCAGGCATGGGAGGAGAGAACAAGCCACCTGCTGAACCAAAGTGTGGATGGCACAGCTTCTGAGAAACATGGTAGGTGCAGGAAGGGCAGAATTGTTGGAGACATTTTTAGCAGCTTAGCTGTTTGTTACAGGTCTGATGCTAAAATTCCTTGCTAAAAATAGTTTGCAGAGGAACTTTGTGGCAAGTCAATGATAGCTGTATACATTCTATCTAGCCTACTTTTGTCTGAACATGTTGCATGAAAACAGTGCATGGCAAAATAAAATCCTGTTCAGGTATTTGGAGCTGTGGAAGTTAATTTTTGGATTCATTTTAGAAAGGAAAAGTTTTTCATATTGTTCTATGAAGAAACTGAGTAGTTTAGTGGTGGGATAATCTTAAAGGTAACTTGCTGAATGTAATCAGCCTGCTGGACTTAATTCTTAAATCCCTCTCTTAATTTCCACATAAATTAATTAAAGCCTTGAATATGGAATGGAACAGAATGGATGATAGAACTCTTCAGCTGTGCCCTTAAAAAGATCTATTAATCTCACAAAGGAAAATCTCTTGGGTTTTGTGAGATTTTGAGCACTGCACCCATTGCTTTGGAACCTGAAAGGTTTTTTTCCTGATCCTGGTTTTTGTCTTACTACTGCAAAAAACTCAGCATTGTTTCCCATACAAGGGGGCTGAGTAATTTCTCATTTAAAAAATATCAGGTGCAGACCAGTGTCCATGTCTAGAAACTATAGCAATATGAATCATTTTCCAGTGACAGTGTTGCTGGACCAGGTCTTTCTATCCTTACATACATGAGTGTGAATCTATTGAAATGATCATGTTCAGCTTACCTGCATAACCATTTGTTATTGCCAACATACAATGATACGAGCTTAACTTTGACATGTAGTGTTTTCACAAAGAACTGGTTAATGCAAATGAAAATAGCAAAGTGTTCAAGTAATTAGTCAGTGAAAGCAACACATGGCTTATTAGAAACCTTTCCTATATTGCAAACTGCAATGCTGCAGCATTCAGAGAATTTATCTCAGCATTTAGGTATGAGCTCAAAGTTCCTAGTAAAATGACAATCTCTCTAACGTTGTTTTCAGCATTAGATCTATATGAGCAGGTCAGCTGCTACGCTTTAGCTGTGTCTGAGGAAAGAATTAGAAGTCACCTGTGTTCACAGAAATGCTCCCAACAGTAAGCCAATAAATGTCGACCTATTTTTATGTGACATAACACATGGTTCTGCTCTGTATTTTTCTCCACTCGCACCCCAAATATTTTTCTCTTTATTAAGCAATCTCCAGCAATGTGATGATATTTTTTAATGTACTGAATTATATGGCTAGAGTAAAACCTTTCTGTCTAGTTGGAAAATCAATTTTTCAAGAACCTGAAGTGTTTTATCAGAGGATCAGGACTGTGTAGTTGTTATTACTGACTGTAATATTTCAAGTAATTTTCACAACCTCTGCTACAGCTAACAAGTAACTTGACAGTTTGCCAAGCCAGCACAGTTAGATTTGTTGAAGAGAGCTTTAAAATATTCATTAGGGCAGTATATTTGTGAATGATGTATGAAGTTAATAACAAATTCAAGGTCAAGAACAGTGTGACTTCTCAGAATGAAGGGACAGAAACCCAGCTCTGTGAGAAGTAGTGTTTTATTAGTTATTTCCATTTTAGCATACTAGTAGAGAATATTCTGGTTTAACAGGAATTTTATTTAGAAATATAGCGGGATCCTAAATAAACAAATGCTGTGAAGTGGCCTTTGAAGAGAGAGAATTCCTCTTCTAGAAGGGCCAGAAAAGTGCCCTGCCCTTAGCTCACTGTGAAGGTGAAGGAATAGTAGCTGCTGTATTTTCTCATGTAATTTCCAATTTCCAGCTGCAGATGCAGTCTGTTGTCTGCTGCATGACCATGCTTACCCATCCTAAATATACAGGGTCATGTGGGTCTTCTGATTTTCATCCATATCCATTTATCCCTATAGTATTTTCAAGGAACTACTCAGGCCTTGCAAGTATTGGTGAATTTTATCTCATCAATTTGTGCAAGCATAAGCCAACAGAAGGATGCTTTTGGCTCTCTTTGCAAGTCTGTAGAAGCATGTGAATACAAACAACTATTAGAATTCACTTTGCTTAATGTGATGATGCTCTGCCTGCTCAACTTCTATGGACAATGGACAGATCAACCATAAATTTAAGTTTAAAAAGGAAGATTCCATGTTCATAGTTAAAGGAGCAGTATTCAGTTTCATTACCTTGATAGTATTTTGAAGTTTGGGAATTGGTGACATGTGGGGAAGGTATTACACTAATTCAAGTAATGGTTTTATACTACATTTAGGTTTTTTGTGGTTTCTTTGAGGTTTTTTTTCCCCAAATACAAATTCTTCAGGATTTTTTTTTGCCCTGGGAGAAAATCTAATCTGAAGAAAACATAACAGGTCTGTTCAGTATCACTGGTGGTATGAAACTGGACTGAAATTAACAGTTGCACAATTATATCTGTAGTTACGGGAATCTTTGTGATGCTATTGACTTCAAAGGAACACACACATGCCCAGGGGGAAAATTTAGTACAGATTTAATTAGAGCATAGTTTTGAGGTCAAAATTTGGCTTGAGGATAAAGTTAGGTTAAGGTACCTGATATATTTTCCGAACAAATATAGAGTGATATACGTTGTAAAAGAAAGGGATTTTTTTTATTATGATAATGAATTCATGCCATCTGAACTCTAAGTGACTGTATTGTCAATTAGTTTTAAAATAGTCTTTGATTAAAAATGCCTACTAAATAAAAAGAACAAAATTCTGTCTCCGAATTTCCGTCGGGAGCACGATAAACTCAAGCAACCATAAATCACCATGGACTACTTTGCCACATTTATAATATATGAAAATGTCATTTCACAGGGACAGGCAAAGATGATGAAGGATGGAAAGGTTTTTAGAGTTATTCAGGAGAACTGCTGGGATCCCGAAGTACGGATCAAAGAGATGGACCTATCAGGTACCTCCATCAAGGAACTGAAATCTCTGTGTCTCATTTAGGATAACATCAACGTCCCTTTCAATGCATCTGAAAGTGCTCGACACCAATATCAAAAATAAAGGGTTTAGCATGATGATTCATAGTCTAAATCTGTTGAAAGTCACAGGAAACTGATATGCTTTATATTCAGATTCAAATGGTACATGTTCCCATAACTTAACTCATTTTCAGCAGCAATTTATTCCCCACATGGGCTCACTGATTTTGGTGGGATTGTTAATACAGTGAGGTATAAGGTGACGTAAGTAGGGATGACTGTGGACTTGAAAAGGCAACATACTTTCCAGGTATAAACCTGATTTCTGTAAAAGAGGAAGCCCTTTCATTTTTGTTCCAAATGTTTAAAAGATTCTGTTTATTCACATGATTTATTGTAGGTTTGTTTCTTTTTCTAATTCTTTTTTCTGTTTAGATGTTGCAACTTCATTCTGTATTTTTGCTGCAGGACTCTGAGCCTACATAACTGGTATAATTACTTTCTGAAAAAAGAGTTTTCCTGATTTAGGAAGAAACTTAACCAAATGCCAAATGTGCAGATTTATTTTCAATCAAGTTACTTACATGCCACTAAATACGATTTGTAAGATGGGAGACTGAGATTGGGAGAAGGAACTTCTACTCTGATCAATTATTTTTTGTTAGTTTCTTATTAACACTGTAATTCCAAATTACTTTTGAGAGACAATGTTATGTAGCTTTTTTTTTTTTTTTCTTAGATTAAGGCCTAGATAATTCTCAGCAGACATAACTTGAACATCTTCTCCAACTTTTTGTAAGGAATAAATATCTGAATTACTTGAAAAAGCAGATATTTTAAGTAGCATCTTTATGATGGTTATCTCTCATGGGATAGCATGTTGGGAGATACTTTGGGTCATTCTCTTTATGGAGGTTTACTGCAACAGATAGCATAAGCCAATTTAGAAATTGTAGAGCTCTTGAGCAATGTATGTAAACACAATCTAGATAGTTTTCAGCTACCTCATTTTTACCCTGGAGAAGCAGTGTTTCAGACTCCAACCATTAGTCTGTTAATGGGAATGCTAAAATGTCTTTGCAGCCCCTCTGAAATACGCTGCCTTGACTAGACTGTAATGATTCCCTGGGTTACCTCAGGGATCTGGAGGATTTCCACTTCATTCAACCACAGTGTGGATCATAAATAGCCTTTGGGCATCTTTCCCTTTCAGATATTTCTCCCAACACTAATAGCAAGTTTCTATAAAACCATTCTGCCCCATCTATTTGCTGTGGACAAAGGGAAAACAAAGGACCAATTTTTCAAATTTTTGCAACAGGTCTCCAGAAAAGAAAATGCTTCATAAAGCCAACACCATAGCATTTCATAGTATTTCTCCACAAGCTTAACCGTGCTCATTTGGCTAAATAAAAGAGTCTAAAAGTATGTGTTACAGCACCATCTGGTGACTTGTGCCATAAAAATGTCCCCTTTTATTACAGCACTCAGAGGACATCAATCAATTAGATGTAAAAATATCTTTGTGTTTTTCATTCCCACTGGTCTTTTAATGATAGACCGTGGGCTACATTTATTCTTTTTCAGTCTACAAAGCTGTAGCTACTTTCAAAGACCGTCTTCTGTAACACAGGCTGAGATAATTATACCCTAAAATGTAACCTCCAAACATGGAAAAAGTTTTGGAACAAAGATGTAAGGAGCATCCAACAGAACAAAACCAGTCTCAGTCGCTGTAAGATATATTGGGTTTAGCCCCAGTCAGCAACTAAGCACCGCAGAGCCACTCTCTCACTCCCCTCCTCTGTTTGTGCGATGCCCAAGAAACCTTTCCAGTAATAAAAAATAGTAGCCAACGTACCAAAGAGACTAAATTAGTTCTCAGAATTATATGTCCTAGGTCTACTTGGTATACAAACCTCTGTCTTCATCCACTCAATAAAACAAGCTGTCAAGCTAATTCAATAAAACAAGCTGTAAAGGTAATTAACATCACAGTTCTGTGATACAAGTAATTACAATTTGTTGGATAAAATCTCTCAGTTAATCATAACTGCCTTTTATTATTATTATTTTCTCATTTGTAAAACCCTCTGAAGAGGGTGTAAAATAGAGGTTGTTCTATGCTGATACTCATTCCTAAAGCTAGTGCCAGAAGTGTTCAGGTTGGAAATTTACCCCTCAGTTTTATGTCAGATTTGTTCAGAATCATAAAAATGGATTGAAACCAGATGCGATGCTTATTGTGGAAAACATTGTGAATGTTCTCAAACATACTAATCAAGAGTCCAGTAGAATATTTGTGAATCTTACAACTAAGGCTAGACTTTGAGATATATATAATCTTGTAGACCAAATCTTCTAGCCCCAAACCGTGGTCTCTGCACATATTAATCAGATCTTGTAAGAGAGAGTCAGCTTCCCCTCTTGGTTCCTACTGAAAATACTGAGAATAAATAATTCTGTAAAACATTTGAGTGCTCTGGCAAGGTCATTGTCTTACAAGAAATGTTTTTTCTGCCATCTTTTGCATTACTATTTTCATTACTAACAACCAAGTTAAGTTTTTTAAAGCATGATAAAATATGTGCATAAATATTACAATCAGACCTCAAATGAAAAAGAAAAAATGTTTCACAGTCCTAATTATTGTTTCCTCTGTTGTTAATCTGCTAGGCTTGTTGTGTTTGTTCCTGTAACCTGTCACACACAAAGTTGTGGCATAGAGTTGCCTTGGAACAGAAAGCAAACAACATAGACAGAATTCTCCTTTTTTTCTAACATCAAAGTTATTTCTAAAAACAGTCATAATTTCTCATATTTAAAACTTCAGTAGTCCAGACACAGGATGAATGAAACCAAACACAATATAGCTTTGAGAAGCACATTGTTTAACAGTCATTGTTAACATAACATTGTTATCTTTGAGCTAATTTACTTGTTTATTAAATAAATATTATAAATGTGACCTCAAAGTAAACTTAAAACCCTGTATTCTGTTGGTTTAACGTCACATTCATTTATGTGAGAGTAAATTGCTATTTTAATTGTACATGTCCACACCAAACACTTCTAAAATCAATATATATAGTCTACAAAATAATCTAGTGTGAATATGAGTGTGTTATTTTTCTACATAGCAAAAAACATACCAATCCAAATGAACCAATAGAACTCAAAATTTCTTTCCATGATCCTCAAAAAAATTTGTATCCATATCACTGTTAAATCAGTCTTACCATTAAAACTTTTACCTTCTACCTTTCAAACTAAAGTGCTTTCTTTTTAACAGCTTATGAAAATAAAATGAAAAAAAAGAAACAGTGATAACTGTCTTTTTCTTACTCAGGAGTCACAGTCCAAGTACTTTCCACAGTCCCTGTAATGTTCAGCTACTGGGTAGGTTCCTACTGCGTATTTTGTAATTTATATGTTAGAAAATTAAAAATAAATGCATCCTCCTATAAATTAGAGAACTGAAGCAAATGGGGATTTGTTCTGCCTTGAAAAATGAAAGACAGAAAAATAGCCCAGGTATCAGAAGGGCCAGCAGACTATCCTGGCAAAGCTCCACTCAGCAGTACACCCAGTAAGAAAGAATTTCTTCTGGGGACCTTATAAGGGTATCTGGACACAGGGAGAGAGAACTTACACAGCATGAATCCATGGTTAGCAGGTAAATGTATATATATACAGATTCCATGAAAGCTAGGCATAAATCTGTATTTTCTCATGAAATAAAACAGTGAAAGTGGTCTTGTCCCACTTTCTTTTAAATGTGGCATGGGACTCATTGACCTAGAATGCTTTGAACCTTAAAATTCAGTAACGAATTTAAATTAGTATGTTCCCTGGATGTTGATCTTGAATGCATCAAAGAAGTAAAAACAGTCTGAGAAGATAAATCATAGCAAAATGCTGCTCTAAATACAGTCTCAATTTGACTATTTAGCTATGTGTACCAGTGAAGTTGTTACAAACAGCTGCAGTAAAAATCATCGCGTTAAGGCCATGTAGTATTAGTAGTAGCACTGATCTTCAGAATTTCTTGTTGGGTGACATATCTTTAAAATTTTATTCTGGTATTTATGGGAATATTTTACATTAAATATGTAACTAGGGGGAAAACGGGAAACTGACTGCATGGATATTGCAGCTCCCTTATTTTGACTGTTATTTCCTTCTAAATGTTAGAGAGGTTTGCTCAGTTTTTCTCAGTAGAATTCTCATACCCCAGCATCTCACATTTCTTATTTTTATCTCTTCAACCTGAGTAACAGGAGAGTAAATATTAACTGCTATGTTTAAAAATTATATGCTGAGGTTTTTACATTGGAAAAGACTGGTTTACACAAAAGACCACATACTTGAGTGCACCAGCTGCTGGGGCTTTATTACACTCATTCTGAGCAGTAAAGGCAACAGTGATTGATAAAATATTCAAGACAAGAAGCAGAACAGCACCCACCAGTTTGAAAGTGAGGCAGAATTTAACCCTAATGATTTCCAGCCATTCAGAACTGTAAAGTAAATTTTAGGTTCAAACCCTGCCTCTGAATTGTTTGCAGTGACATTTATCCAATATCTTCCAAAGGTGATAACATTTGAGAACTATATTTTAATTTAGTATTCTGCTTAATATCTTACCAGGCCAAACCCCAAGATACTTTAGATCTAGCCCAGATATTAAATAACGACTTGGCTGCTACAGTAAAGAAGTACCCCAAGAGGTTTATTGGCTTGGGTACGTTACCTTTGCAAGCTCCAGACCTGGCTGTGAAAGAAATGCATCGCTGCGTGAAGGAACTGGGATTTCCTGGCGTACAAATAGGATCTCATGTCAATGAATGGGACCTGAATGCACCAGAGCTGTATGATATTTATGCTGTGAGTTAATGTTTCTGTCCTTATTTTAGAGAATTCTGTGACATAAAAATATCTTGGGACTTACTCAGTCATCCTCAAAATTTTTAGGTACATTAAAACAATTGGGTCTTTGAAGCTGCTTAGTGATCAGAGAGATTCAGCTTTAATTATATATGATAAATCATTATAGGGTATAATGACAATGACACAATATAAAACATTCTGAAACACACTTAATGATAATAACAAACTTTTTTATTATATGAGTTCTCATTGTAGAGTTGCCTTCTTGGTTTGCAAGTTAAAGTACAGTACCAAACAAAGCACTTTTGCACTTTTTGCTTCTGAGTTCTAGTTACTGTGTCCAACCCTATTGAAATAATTGATAAAAGTCCCTGATATTTTCAGACACCAATAGAGCCAAAGTACCCTACAGAATTATAGAAATGGGACCAAAAAGTTCCAAACTGAATGTACTGATTACAAAATTAATTTATGGAGTGCATTTCTCAAATAGCCTCAGGTCCAGATGAGGATGGTCGTTTGCCTAAATTGCAGAGTGTAATCAGTGTACATTCTGTATCTGTTTCACAGGTTATTATAGCTGTCAGCTTGAAATTGGTCCATAGAGGTTATTTTTCAGAAAGCTCAATTTATTCAAGAATCCTGTTAGTGCAGCATCTGGACTATTTGTTTTTATGGTCATACACAATCAGTTACCAGCTTCCACTCTTGGAGATGCACACATTCAGGGAATCAGAGCACGGCTGAGGCTGGAAGAGATGTCTGGAGATCATATGGTCCAACCCCTTGCCCAGGACCAGGCCCAGAGGGCTTTTGAATATCTCCAAGAATGGAGACTCCACAGCCTCTTTGGGCAACCTGTGCCAGTGCTCAGTCATCCCCACGGTAAAAAAAAATGTTTCCTGATGTTTAGAGGGAACTTGTGTGTTTCTGTTTGTTCCCATTGCCTGTGGTCCTGTCACTGGGCACCACAGAAAGGAGTCTGGCTCATCTTGTTTACACACTCCCTTCAAGTATTTATATACATTAATGAGAGCCCCTCTGAGTCTTCTCAAGGCTACACAGTCTCAGCTCTCTTAGTATTTCCTTGTAGGAGACATGCTCTACTAGTACCTTCACCATCTTCAGACTGTCCAGTTTCTTTCTTATACTGGGGTCCTTCTCTTGTACTACAATCTCTTATAGTGTACATTCTTCAGCTTATGTTTAGCACATGTGGGAAGTAACCTCTGCCACTTTTAGAAACATCCCTGGATAGTAAAGATTGTGAAATTAAGACATATTTGATAATGAACTTTATCAATCTACCAAGACAGCTATTGAATGGCTATTTTTAATTTGCAAATGTAGATGGCAATTACTCCCTACAATCCAAAATTTGCAGCTTTATTTATGTATGTATGGGTAAATAAACCCAATTTTTTCAAATGCGTGATAATCTCCTTAGCAACAAGAGGAGGTCCAGAAATATATCTGACAAAATGAAGCTGTTAAATCCTGGTTAAGCATATGAATGACTGATGTCTCTATACTTAAATTTAAGGACATAGTTAAATTACTTGGTTGAAATCAGAATCCTATATCGTTCTTTTGTTTTCCTTTCCAAAGATGTCAGTGGTTTTGGAAAAAACAATATACCAGAGTGGAAATGGATTACTGATTACAATACATTTAGGTTTCAAACTCTTAGGGTAGATTAGGAATAGCTGTAACTTTTTTTTAATCCAGGCAAGGGTCCAGAGGGGACAGATGTACTGCAACAGGAATGAAAATTCCTGAGTGCAGCTGAACAATTCTGCAAAACCATCCTAAAATGGTTCTATAAAGCATCGAGAGAATTCATCTTCACATATGTATTGAAACTGAAAGGACGCTGGTGTGATCTGAGTCTTATACTGCAGGGTGGCTGACAAACACAGCTAAAAATGCGTTTCATGCCACATTAATGTGAGGAACACTTGGCTTACTTAAAAAGATATTATAATCACTGCTTCAAATCCTGTGGTCTCAAAAAGAACTCTTTTTTTCCTTTGCTTTTAGTTCTTACTTCTGGACCTATTTTCATGACTGCTACTAATGCTCAGTACAGTTTTGCAGGTAATCCTTAAAGAATGGCTGAGAAGAAAAATGTGGTTTTGTATGAATACTCAAGATTCTGATTTTTTTCTTTTTGCTGCAGGCTGCTGAACAATTAAATTGCTGTCTCTTTGTGCATCCCTGGGACATGCAGATAGATGGAAGGATGTCCAAATACTGGTTTCCCTGGCTAATAGGTGAGTGCATATTTGCTTTCCTTAATCTACATTTATGAACTGTCATTGGATTATGCCCAGAATATTGTTACAAAGGTAATAGTACAGAGAAAAACTACATGATTTTTCTGTCAATCTTTTCTTAAATCAAGTATTACAATTAAACCTGTTGTGCAAATTCAGCAGTCACTTAGTTTCAAGCTTGTTTAGTTTGTCTAACTTTTAAATACCTAGAATTAAGATAATCGGACTAGCAATAGACTCTGGTATTCTCTTTTGTCCTATATTCTGAGAGCAGATGACTAGGGAAAAGTGAATTGTCTCTGAAATGAGCTCCTCAAAAATAATGTGAGTAAATGATGGAGTAGGCAAAACCAAACATTACTTCCTAGAAATTCTTCAATTATTTCCTAGAAATAGGTTAATCAGAGAGGAAATAAATCTAAATTCATATCAACTATAGCTGAAACATGGACTTTGAAAGCTAGTTGCTGGTTTTTTCCCTGCTAGGTAAATTAGAATAACACTGAATAACAGGGATCAGGTTATACTGCTACTTAGAAATGTTTAGGCCTGGTTACAGCCTCACTTATGCTGTTTTGCCTTGTTTTGTTTTGCATGGTTTTGCACAGCCTCCAGTAGAAGTGTTCTGAAAAATACACACAATATACATAAAATACATGTTCTGCAATATACGCTGGAAAAAGTGTCACAATCACCAGCACTTTATTTGAAATTAATCTCAATTAGTCTTAATCAGAGCAGACTGAACCACATAGATTTAAAAAGAGACTAAAATGATTGCATTTACTTAATGAAGTGTAATTAAAAGATGTTCCCAGTAAGCCTAATAAGACTTTCCATCTGAGCCTATGGCAAAACATTAATGAAAGATAACCTTTTGAGCTGGATACGTATTGTTTCCCCCATAGATGAGGGGAACTCAGTTCCTAATTTCCAAACTGAATGTCTGAAGTTAGGCAGATAAATAGCATGATATTCTAAATATATTAGGTATGCTCAGACACTGAGACCTACCTGATGTGGGAACCTAAATTGCTGTTTATGTTCCTAATACATCCAAACTACCCAGTGACAAAGAGAAAAAGAGGTTATTTCTAAACTGTAGGAACTGGCACGATGTCATTACTAAACCCCAAATCTGTGCTGGAATATCCACCAGCATTTCTGCCCCGCTTTCTACACAAAAGAAACTCACAAGCACAGGTGAGAAGAGAAGCTTGTGTATTCCAGACCTGCCTTGGAGCTAGGATAACTGGAGAATCAAGCCTGTACTGTGCAGTTTAGGACATATGCAACCTGCCTGTCAGCTGTCCTAGTGTTGTAGGAAAAAACTGGGCTTAGAATTCAGATCTTGGTTTCCAATCCTGTTTCCTCAGTTAAGTTAGTTAATGTTCAGCTCTGTTTCTCTAATAGAAATAATGTGTAACCTTTGGCAGCTGCTCTGTAACTATTGGGGTTTTTTTCAGTATGCTCGAGGCTAATTGAAGAAAATGAGGATAACATTTAAAACTCAAACAGGAGAATTAAAAAAAAAACCAAAAAGCCCTCTCATAAAATAAAGCTCTCTTTGTTCTTAGGCATGCCAGCAGAAACAACCATAGCCATTTGCTCCATGATTATGGGAGGAATTTTTGAAAAATTTCCTAAGCTGAAAGTTTGCTTTGCACATGGGGGTAAGTAATATAGCATGTGAAACACCTGGTTTTCAGTTGGGCATGGTACAACTGCATTTTCTGATATGCCAGCTAATAGGGTTATCGCTTTAAGCCAGCCACCAGCTACGTACTATTACCCCAAAGAAGGTATCTGCCAGATCTCCTGCTTGCATGAATGCTCTCTAGGTTGTTTCAGCCAGTGTTTGAACTGTTAAAAATAACCTTTGATGGAAATGGGGAGGAAGAGGAGACAGGAGTTCAGAGAAAGGGACAAGGAAATGGGTGGAGTAATTTTTGTATCATCATATGGAAGAAGTGGGGTAAACAGAGAAAGAAACTAAAATATTGCTGGTGCTGAGCACTTGTTTTCTAAATAGTTGGCAGTAAAACTTAGAGATTTCTCTTGATAATGTGGCTTTTTTTTCCTCCTGTGTATTTTCTGCTTCTGTTACTGAAAACATCTTTTTGCAGGCGGAGCTTTTCCATACACAGTGGGGCGAATCTCCCATGGATTCAATGTGCGGCCTGATTTGTGTGCAGTGGATAATCAGGTGGATCCAAGAAAATACCTTGGCTCATTTTACACAGACTCTCTTGTCCATGATCGTGATGCGCTACGGCTGCTAACAAGCGTAATAGGCGAGGTGAGTTTTAATGCTTCCAGAAGCAGGTGAGTCACTCTACATTTAATTCTCTATGAGACAGCAAAAGAAGAAGCAAGCAGGAAGAAGACAACATATTCATCCTGTAAAATCAGAACCTGAGCTATTACAAACATTGATAATGTTGATAATGTTATTAATGCTATTGAAAGGGTTTAATTCAGAAACCTTAGTTCAGTGAGGTTAGTTCCTTGTGTAAGGTTGTTCAGCGTGGGACTGCAAGCAAAGACTGCTTCATTCAGAGACAGGGTTTTCAAATGGCTTTTCAAATTCAAGGGCATACTTGAAGAAATGAAATTGCAGTTCCACTTGGAGAGTTGTAAGCAGAGAAGAGTCAATAATAAATAAAAATTTTGTGAGGATCCTGGAGACCACATTAAACATCGTGGAGAAATCTTTGTAGTTAGAAACCTGTTTAAATTGGGTACAGCTTGGGAAAGAAGACCACAGAATGTTCAAATAATGAGGCAGGAGATGAAGGTAGCATCATTCACGCCAACTTCCAGTGGATCACTACAAAACAAGAGACCTGTACTTGTGTCCTGATCTCTGTACTAGAACTGGTACAGAAATTACTTGCCTAGGCCAGCCAAAAGTAACACAGAAGAAACTATTGCTTTTCTATATCTTGTTAGTCTAAGCACAGGTATCAACCCTTGGAAATCCATGGGGTTTCAGTCTGTGCTGCACAGGAGATTTGTAGCATTGAGACTGGACTTCTACCTGCACCTCCCTTACTGTACCCGTGCCTTTTAGGAAAACTTTGTATTTGAAGATTCATGAAATAAATCAGTGCAGCAGAACAATTACAGCTTGAAACAACACCACAGCAAGTGTTTCTGAAGTGTATATGTATGTACATGTACATGGCTGCAAGTTGGAGCACAGGAAGTTCCGCACCAACATGCGGAAAAGCTTTTTCACAGTGAGGGTGAGGGAGCCCTGGAACAGGCTGCCCAGGGGGTGTGGAGTCTCCTTCTCTGGAGAGATTCAAGACCCGTCTGGACGCCTATCTGAGTGAAATGTCCTAGGGAGCTGCTTTGGCAGGGGGGTTGGACCCCATGATCTCTCGAGGTCCCTTCCAACCCCTACAATTCTATGATTCTATGATTCTTTGTACAGTAACACTACAGCTTTGAGGATAGAGAATATCTCTCTCTTACATCCACCATGAACCAAAACCAGATTTATGGTATGAGCCCCACAGAATGTACAAAGAAAATACCATGCAGCCTAGTTCCATCAGAAACAACTAAGCTAAAACCCAGGATAGCTGATATGTCAAAAGATCTGCTAATAAGCTGTTAGTACTGGAAATTTCTTAATGTCAGTGAGTATTAACTCAGGTGGTATTAGCCAGGTTCCACACATATAGACATGATAAACCACTTTTTTTGGTAGTGCTAGTCCTAGTGAGCACTGATGGTGGGATCTCTGTGCCAGGGATGAAGATTTAGGCACCAGATAGTCTACTAACAAAATACCAGGGCTCCATCCCAATACTGCTCTCTGTTCATTTCTGTTACCAATCTCTAAATAGTAAATATGTCATGGGCAACCGTCCAGGAGATTTTACTATGCATTACCTTTTGAATCTAACTGTAGCTTACAGTAATGAAGTGTCTTTAAGTAGTTTTTATGATAGATTTGAAAATTTTACTGGATGTTATGTGCACTTCTATTTCACCCAAAGTCTTACAGAGTAACAGTTCAGTGCTTGCCTTCAGTTATCTCCTTTTCTGAGAACTCTCCCCAAATATAGATGATGTTCATCCTAAATATATTGTCATTCTACATGCAGTTATAGTATAGAAAGGATGAGTCTAGTTCTTGAATTTTAAATTGCCGTGTTGAGGTGGTTAGATTCCTTTTGTTATTGTCAAGGAGACAAGATCACTTGCTTATTTCTTTTTTTTTCCACATTAAAATGCTGAGAGACATGTTTTGCCATTGTTAGAAAGACCTTGGTAAATTAGAAGCTGTGTGACTCAGCATGACAGAGACCCACAGATTCTCTTCCTGGTCTGATTTTTGTCAAGCTGAGCTGTAGATGTCAAGAGCAAAGCAGGAACAAGTACAACAGAATGCTTATCCCAGTGCTGACAAACTTAACTTTTTTCTATTTTAACTTGTGTGGAAGGCCAGTCTCAGAGCAGCTCTGCTTTACAGTAACAAGTCAGCTTTGCATCTCAACGCTGCTGTAAGCAGTGGCTGTTGTGGAAAAGCTGCTGTCTTCACACCATACTTAAACTGTAACTTTTCGACCTTTCTTCCTAAGAAGTGAGACATAAACACTGGTCTTTAATCATAATTAGTCTCTGCAACTGAAATTTAGTTGTTTGAAGAGAGAGGTTATGGATTCTAATTCAGTAATCTAAAAGTCACTTCAGCAACAGCCTCTCTGGTATCTTGTTTGTTTTGTCAGCAGACTTCTGAAATTAAATTTCTCAATGCAATCGATTTGACCAGTATACTACATGGGATGTTGGTGTCTTATTTAATTCTCCTCTGAGTACTTTGAGCTCAAGCAATATGACATCAGGTGGAACCACGGTGCTGGAAAGTCATGAGTCAGATGCCAAAAGCTTCAATACTTGTAAAGCTCCAGAGAATTTGAAAAAAAAAATATTTTTTTTCATAGCCTAAGACATCTTATCATTGAAAAAAAGCTTCCACATCACATTTTCAAGCTTTACTTCATGAAGATTTAAAAGTCCCCTGGTTTTTTTTCCAGTGAAAGTTGATATTCTTACATAATAACATTCCAAGAGGCAAAGGCTTAAAAAGAATGTCAAATGTATCAGTGTTTTCAGTGCAGTCATGTTTTGGCAGAACAACAAATACAGGATGAATAAATGTTGGGCTAAAAACAATGTGATTGGGTCTGTAACTTTATGAGCTGAAGGTTTGAAATGGGACAGGTCTCTAGAGTATAGCTGAGCCATGCGGGAAGGGCATCAGTGTGTGTAAAGATGTGCTTAGACATGGCTTCAGGTCCTTAGGGAACAGCCATTACCTGGCATCACAGTGTAATGTGTTGCCTTTGAGCTTATGAATATTAAAACCCAGTGACAGTTGTGATGAGTCATATACTTTTAACTTCATCCCTTCTTAGGTTTGGGTGCAGGCTAATTGGAGCCTATCCCCAGTTACAGGAAGCAGAAATACACATTTCTGAGAGAGAATTTTTGTAAGACTGCAAAATAGCTGCAGTGCTTATGATGAGGTAGCATGAAGTGAATATAAATAAACACAGAATCCCTAATGATACTGGCTATAAAAAGTTAAGAACTGGGTTGACAGGGGATTAAATGATCCAGTCTATCTCTGCAAAAACTTCCCCATGATGATTCCTCCCATCACATAAAGGTAAAACATTCCCTGGCCAGAAGCTGGGGCGGAACCAGCTAGCGCAACGTGGCCTTTTTTTGAGATGTATCCTAGTATTAGCAAAGAAGGCAAGATTCAAGGTAAACACAATTTTTCTGTAATATAAGAGGACAAACTCATGCTTGATGCTTTTTAAGATTCAGGTCCTATTACTGTGAAGAAAGTTCTGTTCAGTAGAAGGATCCCCTGAGGTAAATCATTAGCCACATGTACCTTTCAACAGGCACTAATTAAGGTATCGAACTGTAAGCCTCCTAGGGAAACCTAGAGGATATCCTTTGGAATAACATAACAATACATCTATTATGCTGAGAGTATTCTTTATCTGCAGAGATTTCACAGGACTTGCTAAAGACATGTATTGCAATCCCCATTGTATAGATGGGTCCAAGACTGAAGCTCTAGTAGTAGTAAATGAGTAACCTACTATCACTGGGAGCAGAGCAATAACACTGCTTCTAAATTTTTCTTATTAATTTACAGCTCTTAATTTTACTGCTACTGAATAGATCTCATTATTAGCCATGAAACATTTTTTTTACTAGAGGAAAAGAAAAATATAATTGAAATTATGTAAGTATTCCAATGAGAGCATGAGATTTCTTTCTGCTTTGTTAGATAGGAGATGTAAACAAGACTGTACCAACCTTCCTGGCTTACTTAATCTTTATTCAAAAACAGCTGGGCAAATACTGGGTTTCCTTACTCAGAAACCCATTCTCTCCTATAAAGCTAGTATGTTTCTTGGTTCCTTGTTTGGTTTTTTTTTTTTTTTCTATATGGCATACATCTGTTTTCCATATCTGAAGAAAATGTCTTGGTATCAGATTGAATATTATAAATAAAAGAATGTATTTAGCTGCTTAAATGTACACACATGCAAATAGATTTCGTTTAGTCTACACTGAGAACTTGATTTAGTAGAGAAAGTGCATAGATTCTCCCAATCTCATGGCAAGATTTCTGTAATAAATTGTAACACAACAATCCAGGGCAGAACAATAGAATGTGCATTGTCTGTCTGGATTTCCTGTAAGGTTTTGTATAGGTTTTTTCAGAGACTCTCGAGTGACATCTACTGGAGGTAAAAACATACATAGAAAGCAATATTTAACAAATAAAAACGAATCATTTCATAGAATAACTTCATCCTATTTCAGTATTGGAAACCTAATTCAAATACTATAATAGGTGCCCCAATTCATGAAGTTGACTTCAAATTCACGAGACATTTGAAAACATCTATTTTTGACGAAAACTGTGATTTTCAAATATTCATGTCTCCAGGAGACGAAGCTTAAAGGAAAATAGACATTTGATAAAATCAGGAGAGCTGGCAGTATGCACTCTCCAAGGTAGATAAAATGGAGAAATATCATTCCAGGGTAACAAAATCACCCTTTTGAGGATCAATAGGATGTTGATCTCTGATACCAGGAATGATGCATTCAGAGTTTTATTGAACATTCTTTTCATTGACTTGCTTTCAGAAACAAATCGTATCATGTCATTTATATTCTCAGATACACATTTCAGATGCACAATTAATACCCAGTCACAGTTAAAGACATGGACTTTTTAAAAAAATTACAGGCTTCCAAAAATATATGAAATTTTGTGAATGAGATTTTGGGTTTGTTATCTGAAACTGAATGCTAGTCAAATGAAACACTTTATTTAAATGTTTGTAGTAATTATACATTGTACCATGATTTAAGTACTATCACATTCCATTTACTACAGCTTTTAAAGTATCACACGAAAGACAATTGTGATTGCTTTTTATTTTTTATTCCAGTCTACTCACATTCAAGTTTGTGTGTGTCTGTGTCTCTCTATGTGTGTGTGTGTATGTAGGTAAGAATTTCAAATTCAACAATCCAAATCCAAGCATCTTTACTGAGTCTGATGGAGTTTAAGCATCACTTACAGAAATGTGTCAAAAATTACCATGCTCTTTTTGGACTGCACACAACAGTGCAGGGCATGCAATGAATATAAAAAAGAATCAAAAAAGTCAACAAACAGAAGGATAATTTCTGTGTACCATTTACTGGCCACTTAATTATGGCAATATTTAACCAAGATTAATCATTGCATATCAGGTTAACTACTTGCAGAAGCAGTAAGAGTACAAACTTTAGCTGGACATTAAAAAAACAATAAATAACTTACACTTTTTTCAAACTTAAATTCACACAATAAACTTGAGTCATTATTTTCAAGCGTTCTTTTCCTAATGAAGGTCAGAACTCAAAGAAGATTTTCATATTTGCTTTCATAATTCACCAGTTCAATATATAGGTGCAATTTTCATCAGTTTCCTGTAAATTCCAGAAAGCATGTGCAATTATATTGTTTAATGTTACTATGTACAATATGTTTTTTTATTACCAGGACAAAGTTATTCTGGGGACAGATTACCCTTTTCCACTTGGGGAATTGGAACCTGGGAAATTGATTGAGTCAATGGAAGATTTTGACAATAAACTGAAGGTATGATCTTTACATTTGATATTTTTCCCTTCCTGTTCAAGCTTTGACATTTAGATCTGAGATAAAGCACTGAAAAATCAGTGCAGTCCACTGATTACCACAGACTGGAAGACCTTTAGTCTCTTTGTAACAGTTCATTTTAAAGCCTGAGTAAAAGAATTTAGGTAAAATATGAGTTAAGCACATTCAGGCATATATATATATATGTGTGTTTTGTTTTCACAGGATAAACTCAAGGCTGGCAATGCTCTGGAATTTTTGGGTCTCAGCAGAAAACAGTTTGAATAATTGTGAATATATTGAAGAGACCAAACTTCAGAAATTACGCTGGATCTTTAGGGATGGTTCAGTTTGCACATGCAATTAGACAGATGAAAAATAAATTTTACAAGTATATTACAGTCTTCTGTTATTTCCAAAACAATAGCAAGGGTACTGGAAATGAGTGTGGAAATATTTGGAATATTTGAAGATTTAGGTTGTTTTTAAACAATCCTGGAATCCCAGCTTTCATAAAAAAAGGAAAGATTTAATCTTCTGCAGTTAAAATAAGAATCTCTGAGTGATAATCAATGCCATCTTCTTAGGACTTGATTCCCAGGAAGAAAGAACGGAGAAAAGAGTGACTCATATCTGTTACATTTCAGTCTTTGTTATGCCAAATAAACAGAATTTGGAAGAATCTTAAACCAGAATTTAAACAGAACTTTGTTGATGCCCAGTAAAAGGCAACGTTTGCCCTTATCCACTGATCAAAACTGCAGCATTACCCCACTTCAGCTCTGAGCTGCAGGTAGATGCGCTGACACTTCGTACATGTTACAGTAGGTTGAAAAATCAGGTCTCTGTGGGGACTTGCACATTTTAGCTGCTGCCTACGCCACTGGCAACTTACTCGTCAGAAACAATTTGAACAATATGGTTGTAGGAGCAGCAATGATGTATTTGTGTGGGCAATACTTGGTGTGTCACTGTTGCTGTCAAAATAAATACTAGTGTTTAGCAACACTATGGTTTAATGTTCCATTCCTCAAAAAAATAACTTTGTGAAAGTGAGGTTGGATACTTTAAATGTTGAAATGTTAATGCTTTATCCAGTTTGAGTCCTGCTCTAGGAATGGAAAGATGGTTTGCTTTATTGACTTGACTGAAATGAGTTTTCATACTTCCGTGGTGAGTGGACAAGCATCCTCATCCTCAGAGGATTTTATGTGAGTCAGAAAAATGCTGATGAGCTCTTAAAGTCTCCATTATCAAGGGATCATTTTCATGGTGACATGTAGTGTCACCATTGTTCTGCTTAGTCTTAGAAGACTCCAGGAAAAATAACATTAGACAGAATTTGGTTTTGTAGCTGCGCCCAACTGCCCTTAAGTCACACACTGAACCTGACAGATGTTGAACTCTATCAGAAGTTCCTGCTGATACCAGTCTCTGTTGAACTACAAAAAGGGTTTGTCCTTCTTCACAGTGTCAAACAAAACAAACAATTAAAAAAAAAACAAAAGTGGTTTGTGCAGGTTAATTCTGTTTTTCTAGAATCTGCATTTGGATCTTTACTGTGTAGCTTCTCCAAAAAATATATATATGAAAATATATGTTCCATAAAAGACAACTGGATATCAGAAGCCAAAGTAGACAGAAGCTCACAGATTTAGGCTCTGGGAATACCAAGTTTTCATGGAAAAGAGGACCTAGATAATGTAGCTTTAACAGTGCTTTTTGTCCTCATGTTGGCAGGACTTCTGTTGACCTTTATTTAAGTATCTACATGAAAGTGTTGAACCACTTAAATGTGTGATTTTTTTTCAACCAGATTGTTTTAATTAAATCTTGAAGAAAGGCAACATTATTCTCATATAATATTCTTTTCCTTCAGCATATTTGATTTTCATAGATGTTTAAATGAAGAGGAAAATCCACTGTGATTCCTCCAACACATTTTATTAATTCTTAATGTTTTAAAATGACTGAAACCTGATAGCTTAGTGAGAATACAGCGTTACATCTTTGGGGACCAGGGTCTGGAACTTCTCCAGTAGCAAAAACAGTATTTAATTACCTTAACCTGTGACTGAACGGGTGATTGCAGCACTCTGTGTGGCAATTAATTAATGTGCATACCCTGCATAAATCATACTCATTATGCACTGTCATTATTTAATGATACTCTACTTACTCTTGATGTGTTAAGATTTTTAAGAGGGGGATATATATAATCTTCCCTACATCTTCCTTTTTTCTCATTAACAAAGCTAATATGAATTCTAATTACATAGACAAGCACATTCTTAATACTCTTTCACCAGTTACTGAAAGAATAAAAAAAATTTAAAAGTTAAACAGCCAAACTTCATGAGTTTTACGCAGTGACTTAAACAGGGTGAAGTGTTGCAATTTAAGATTGTTAAAAGTACAAAAAATACACAGGCCAAAGCCTTGGTTACAATAGAAGTCTGGTATCCTTGGTGTGGGTCAGTTACGTTGATGTTTTTCTTTTCCCCCACAGGTGTACATTAAAAATCAAATTCTTCTGCCAGGATATGGCAGTTAAATCCAGCACAGCTCAGGGTGGCACCTGTTGCAGGGGGAAAGCTTAATGAGTCCAAAAGGGGCACAACATGAAAGCAGTCTTGCTTTGCACCTAATGCTACCATCACCAGGAGATTCAAGGTTGGGTTAAGTAGCATCAGATTCGACCTCCCCCATGTGCATTTCCACCTTATTGCATAACTGGTTCCTTCTTTTATTCGTGTAATGAAGCTGGAGAGAAGTGGGGTGCTTGACCTTGTCCCCATCTAACGTGATAGCCTTAACATGCCTCAAACCTGTTGTGAAGGAGTCCTGGGTTGGAATTTGTTTTGCAGTGATGGGCAGACATGGGGACTGCAGGGAATCAGGGAACGTTCAGGCCACATCTGGGTGAGGCGCCTTGGGATGAGTAAATACGCCATCAAGGCAGTAAACACGTTATCCCGATCAGCCCCTGGTCACGACAGGTCTGACGGTACGTTCCCTCTGCACACAGAAACCCCGCGGGTGCTTTACAGGGCCTGCGGCGCGCTGCACGCCTGCATCTCCACAGAGCTGCGCTGGGCCCAGCTGTAACCGCCTGCAGACCCCGCGCCGGCAGCCGTTAGCGCACCCCGCGTCACCGTCCCGGGCGAGGGAAACCGCCGCGGAGCGCTCACTGCCATCGGCGGCCACCCCAGCCTCGTGGTGCCGCCCCGCGCCCTCCGAACCCGAACGCGGCGGCCCGAGCTGCTGCCGAACATCGGCACGCAGCGCGCTCGGTTCACCGAGCCCCCCGTGGGCACAGCCGCCGGCCGGGCGGCGCTGCCGAGCGGGCTGGGCTGCGGCCTCGAGGGAGCGCGGCTGCCCACCCGCTCCAGGCGGCGAGGCGGAGCGCGCCGGCTGCCGCTTCCTCCGACAGCACGCGGGGATCGGCCCTCGCAACGTGCGCGCCGCTGCCGCGTGCTGCTGCTGCTGCTGCTGCTGCCAGGCTGAGCCTAGCGCCTTCGAGGCCTTGGTACCGCCGCGATCAGGCCGGACCCACAGCCCAGAACAAGGTACCCCGCGCGCCACGGAAGGGCTTATCCGCGCGGCGTCACGGGCCCGCCACGCCACAGCCAATCAGCGCCGGCGGCCAACCAATGAAGAGCGGGCCCCGGACCGTCACTTCCGGATATCGGAGCGCCTTTAGGGCTGTTGTTACTCCCCGCGTCAAGTGTTGTGGCAGTGATGGCCGCCTGCCGCCTCCGAGCAGATCACGTGATCTCCTCCTCCCCACCCACAGGCTGCCGCTCTGGCTGCGCTACCGCCAGACTCTATGGTTTAGGGCGCAAAGGCGGGAGGCCGGCCGGGCGCCGGGCCGCCAGTTCTCGCGAGAGCCGCTATGGAGGGCGGGGAGGCGGGGCCGGGCGCGGCTCTGCCGCCGGCGGGCGGGGTGGCGGAGGGAGGGGAGGAGGTGTCATGGCGGCGGCGGGTTCGGGCGCGGGCTCCGCGGCACGGGGCGGCGGCGGCGGCTCCTCGACGGCGTCGCGCTGGTTCTTCAGCCGCGAGCAGCTGGAGAACACGCCCTCGCGGCGCTGCGGCGTGGAGGCCGACAAGGAGCTCTCGTACCGGCAGCAGGCGGCCAACCTCATTCAAGATATGGGCCAGCGCCTCAACGTGTATCCGAGCGGGGCCGGGCGGGCGGGGGCCGCGGGCCGGGCTGGCGGCGGCGAGGGGCCGGGGCGGGCGGCGCCGTTACCCGCCGGCCGCGGCGGGGCCGCCCTCTTTCCCCTCGCGGGAGCCCTCGCCGGAACTCTTCCCGCTCCCTCGGCAGCCCGTGGTCGGCGCTCCCGTGGGATGGAGCTGTGGCCTTGAGGCACAGAATGGGAGGAGGAGCCTCCCGGAGCCCCCGCGTCGCCTCCTTTGTCGGCGTGTGAGAGAGGCGCGGGTCGCGGGCTCTGGGGCTGGCGGTGGGGACGCCTCAGGTCTCCCACGCAGCCTTCGGCCGCCTTTGTACCGCTGGCTGCGGGTTTAGACCCTTTAAAGTAGATCCTGGTTGCTCGCAGACTGGTGTAGCTCCCGGCGGGCATCGCCTCCTCGGCCATTCATCAGTCTGACTCCTTTTTTTTTAAAACGAAATGAGAGCAGGGAAGGCTGCAGCCTCAACCCCCTCCCGAAATAGTAGATTGAGCGCACAGAGGAGAACTCGAGGCGGTGTGTGGGTGCGTGCCGCCGGTTGAGGAGTTCTCATTCAGCGGGAGCGACGTGGCTGTAGCCCGGTGTAGGAATCTCCACATTGTCTGCCAAGCAGATGGGAGATGCGTGCTGATGTCGTTAAGTCCTGAAGTGTTGCGCCCTTAATTAATTCCCCGTCGAAGGCAGTATGTTGGGAGCGGTGATTGATGTAGAAGGCGCGTGGCTTTTCTTGTAAACAGTTCTCTCGGTACACAGCGTTGTTTCCTTAATTTAAGTTTCCAGGTCTCAGCTTACGATAAATACCGCAATTGTTTACATGCACAGGTTTTATATGCATCATTCCTTCACAAAATTTAATCGAAATGTAAGTATGGTTGTACGTGCAGTAGTAATATGCCTGTCATTTTGGCAGTCTGAGTGCTATATTCCTTTGCTGGGTTGCAGAGTTTGGTCTGTTGATGGGAATTCTGGCTTCTCATCAATGCTTGAGAAGCACCAATGATCTTTCTTTTAAACTTTGCAATTTTTTAACTAGTGGCAATTAGATTTTTATCTTCTGCCATCGAAATAAAAAAATCAGGCACCACCAGCAAACACATTTCTGATGTGTGAAGGATGCATTTGGCTCTTTGGAATCTGGCTGGCGCTTGTGTGCTGTAGTTTGAAAGGCTGCTGTGTAGGAACACACATTTTTCTTAATGAAGTCAGTGGTAGTGCTAGCATGGTGTGTCTGGCAATTATAAGATGGCTCTGTGTGTGTATCCATATGGATTATGTATCTGTTCTTAGGAAACAGTGTAAATTCGTTTAACTAGTGCAGTCTTAAGTGGTTTGATGATAAGTCATATTAGACAAGAAAAATCTTTTCAGCCTGATGAGAAAATGCTGTCACTCTTGTTTCAACTAATGAACTGAGTGTGCTGAATCTGAATAGAGGATGTTATGAGGAGCTGAAGTCTTCAGTGGAGTGATTTTTCCAAGAGGAATGGAACTTGAGATCCCAAGCTGAAAAATTTAACCCATTTTTGTGCCCAGTTTTGGACACAATAATTACTGGATCAGTAACATAAAATTCTAGGTATTCTTGTGTTAAGTTACTTTTTTCATAAATATTTTATACTAACTTTGCAAAGACATTAAATAACGGTGGTGATACGTCACTAAGTGGTGAGGATGAGTTTTCTCAAGTCTTGGTGTTTCATGGTATAATAAAGGAATTGAGACTGTAGCAGATACAGTCTAAACCAGAGCAGACCAAGGGGTAAAATCTTGCAAACCTTGCCCTGTCTGAAATTTGGGCAGGCACAGAGAGTGTTACAGTGGTAACAGACTCTTTGGTCTGGTCTGAATTTGTTTCATTTTTGGCTGAGAAAATGGACATCTTATTTGGTGTTTATTTGGCAAGAGGTGCTAGTTTAGGTACATTTCAGAAGTATATTATTTTTGTGCAAAAAAACTCTTGAGGTAGATTCAAACTTGTAGCCAGCTTGTTAGCAAAACCGCAGCATTATATGTCTTTATTTAATAAAAGCTAAGTGTGTTTATGTACAGCCTGAGCTAAGTGTGCATAAACTGAAACACTTTAACCAGAAAAGAATGTATAACACAGGTTTTGTTTGAGAGACCTATATATTGAATGGATATACATATCAAAATGTACTTTCCTAAACAGTTTTCTAGCTTTAGAGCAACAATAGTACACGTGAGAATCAAGTTCCAGCGAGTTTTGTGGTGAAATAAGCCCTTTTAAAGTGTTTCTGTAATATATCAAGTGAAGGCACTTGTTCCATCTTTCCCCTTTCCCTGCACTTGCTTACATAGGAGTAACCTCTAACCAGTGGAAGAGGAGCTGGTGAGACATCTGAAGTCTTCTAAGGCTGTTTGTGGACCTGATAAACTAAGGCAGAGCTGCTTGGAGTGGAGAGTTTGCTCTGCATATCGCTGCTTTAGCTGAGGCTTGTGTTGCATGCATCACCTGCTAGACTACTGTTCCTACTGTCATCTGGTGATCCAGGGTAGATTGAGGTAGCAAGAAGCTTTAGCTGCCGTGTTGGGGTTTTCACTGGACACAGGAAAATGCAGGTCACTGGGAACTGGAAGCACAGTGGTATTGGGCTATAAAGTGCCCTTGTTATGAAAACCATGCCTTCAGTTATCTTTAGGAATCTTAAAATTCACAAGTAAGCTATGTAAGGGCTGAATGTCATGGAAACCCGAGCTGCTGTGGGAGTGGGCAGTGTACTGCTGAATTAATTCCCAGGTAATTGTATTCAAATGTAAGTTAGAGGCAAGTGCATTGCAAGTGAGCACTTGGTAATACTGATTCCTGCTGAATTACTTCCACTAGCTCTTAATGAGCACAAGGCCACACAGCAGCTTTGTGTGAGTACTGATGGGCAAGTGCCCATTCTTACCTATTTTCCTGTAGGTTGAAGGGGGTGGTCTCAAAGTGAATACAAGTGACTCTTAAGAGCCTCCCAAACCATCTGGCAGTTTCTCTGCAGAGAAACCAAAAGCCAAGGGCTATAATAAATACTGAATATCAAATCTCCAGAGTACTTGCCAAACTAAAAAATAGAACAATATTCGTCCACTGCAAGAAGAAAGCTTAGAAGTTAAATAGTAAGTTGCTGGCAGACTTGAAGGTAAGACTTAGCTAAAATTTTCTACAGTATATGGAGCATCTCTAGTATTTCTTTCTGTGCGTGTAGCAATGTTTATGCATGGCAAGAAGGAATCTGAAGGCTGGGGATAGAAAAATACATGGCCATTAGTCAGAATGCCTTATGATCCCCAGCTGAAAAAATGTAGGCATTGTTTTCTTAGTTTATTGGTAGGTTCATGGTTTCAGTCAAGTATAACCACATGTTTACTATCATATGTAATTGCTGGATTATACAAATACACATGTATGTCTTACATATAAGTTGCATGCGCTTAGCTGTTAATAAACAGATCTTCTAGCAAAGCTCATTTACTGAACAGCTGTTATCTTTATTATTTTTTTCTTCAGTATAAGTTACTGCTAAAGAATTTTACAGGCTTCCAAGATTGAGTCAACTGTGGGTAGGGAACAGAATTCCCAGTTCAATCTGTAGAGCCACAAGGGTGGCACACACCAGTTAATGTAGTCTTCATTCATTTTGCATGTATTATTTGCTGCACTAATAACCAAATATCCATATTTTTGTGAAGCTACTGTGGGCTAGAAAGTCACTGTTGAATTGCTATGGATTGTCTACAGAGTACGTGCATTTAGTTGCTGTGAAGAGGGTGTTGGAGGGGGTTGCTGCTGCAGTCAAAGCAGGTTAAGATGTTGCAAGGTGGCTGTCCCTCAATAGCAGGGTGGTAACTTGCTTTACCAACTCTGGTAAGCAGAATTGGGTGCCCTGGCTACTAATTCTTGTGGTTCTAGCTATGCAAATAATATTTCAGGAACTACTATCAATCTCCTCAGCAACAGTCCCAACTTACTCTTTCTACTTTACTGCATTGTTAACTTTGGCTTGCTGAATATGAAGTTAGCCAGTGCTAATGTTGGGGTGGGGAGGGAGCTTGCTGGCTTTTTATAGCAAATACTAGCCTGATTGTTATCCCTTAAGACTTCTTGAAAATTAAAATTCTTCTGGAAATACTGTTTCTGTAGTACTTTGTGTGTTTGGTATTGTTATATAGCAAATACTTCCTTTTAGAGGCTTATTCTTCAGTGTGATTTGGAGAACAGAGAAGGGGGAAAAATCCTTGGTATGCTGTCAGTGAGAGGTAAGGCATCCAAATGGTAGCTGTATTCCAAAATACAATCCTTAGAAATGCTATGTGGAATACCAGACAACCAGTTGAAAATATACTTGATGATGTCAAGGATTTTTTCTGTGTGACATGCAGCAGAACTTAGGAGAGAAGGCTGCATGAGGAATTTTTTCACTGAAGTGTGGGGTAGGTGAGTCATGTGGAGTGGTTTGCTTCTCATCCCACAATATTCCCTTCCTGTCTCTTGTGCCCTGTCCACATTGCAGTATTAAACAATTGACTCTGCAGTTGTGCAAAGTTCTTAAAGCTTTCACAATACGTGCCAAACTTTAGCAAGGCTGTTTTGGAAACTTCAGCTCTGTTTTTAATCTTGCAGTTTGGCATATTTGGTAGCTTTATGCAATGTGAGCTCCTGGTTATAAGAAGAAAAAACTTGCAACTCTCTGTGTTTGCACTTGAAAAACCTCTATCATATGCTGGTGCAATTCAGTGTCTTGGACTAATGGGTACGAAGTCTGAAAACATACTGATACAAGCATTAAAAGGGAGAGGGAGTTCTCTGGAAACTATGTGTGTGTGTTCTGAGATTATTCTAAATACTTTTGTTGTAGCAACACAGTTTTTACTATGTCTTGTACTACTTAAGTGAAAAAGGACTTGTATCACACTTACCAATAAAACTTGCTGTATAATGCCCTCAGACTGTCGTAATAAGGCTCTCCTGTTCTGATTTTTCTGTTTCAGTGAGATGTGGTTTCTGAGATTCTCAGCCAGTACAAAAAATGGGATTTAATTTCATAAATCATGTGTGGTGTTCTGAAGATATTTCTCAAAGTCTTAATATTTTGGGTGAATGATAGATAACTTCTTTAAATTACTTGTTTTATATATAGGAAGCTTATAGCTTAGTCAAGTTTATATCTTTAAACTTGCCTCTTTGTTCTACTTTGTCTTTTCTGTCATTTTTGAGACTCAGCAATGAACAAAAGAGTTTGAGTAACTTTGCCAGTTACATGCTTAGCAGGGTGTGTCATCTTACTGAAGACTATGCATGCCAACTCTGACACTTTGTGAGGATGTCTGTTTTCCTGAATAAATACTAAGGGAGACAAAAATACTGACCTCTAAACTGGAAATGGGAAACAAGATGAAGACCTGAAATTCTTTGCCTGTTGGCCAACACTTTTTTTTTTTAAGGACACAGGTAATTGGGGAGTACATAGATTTCTGATGAACCAGAGTTAAGTGCCAGTTAATCAGTTTGACTGAAACCAGCCTCCAGAACTGTGTCGTGGTCTTGGAGGTCAGGAATTGTCTGGGGATTTCCTGTCCAGAACTGATCTCTTCAGTAAACCAGAAAATATCCTGAAGTCAGCCTGATAAAGAAGGTTTGTTGGTTTTTTTTTAGAATGAAGTAAAACTTCAATGCAGTCAAATGTAGAATAGCAGGGAGGCAGAATTTTCTGAGGATTTAATTGTGCCATTATTGGCAACTTGGTTCAGAGAATGTCTTTGTGAAATGTAAATACCTTGTGGTAACGGTTGGAAGCTGATTTTTTTAGAAAGGTAAATTGTGAAAATGCCACATATGTGTAACTGTACCCCCAAACTGTAGAAAGAGACCTTCAGTTAGGTCATATTTTAACTGAACTGGTGCAAAAAGCTAGAACAACTAAGGCTTGAATGTTGGTGCTTGGGGATAAATGAGACTTATTTCAAGTAGTATGTCCCTACCAAAGGGAATTTCTTCAGAATTTCAAACCATTACCTCGAGCAATGCGGACTGGAACTTCTCAAAAATCATCAGAAGTCTTAAATGCCAGTGTGGATATGGCCTTGTTCAGCAACATCTGACTTGAGGGGTTTTTATTTCATATGTTTGTAAGCCTTGAGATGTAGGTTTCTTAAAAAGAAAACAGCTCTCTTGCTTGCTGTAGAACTCATTTCCTGTGACTTCTTTTGGGTTGTTTGGATTTTTTAAATACTAGATGTCTTCATGGCACATTTCTATGCATTAAAGGGTATCACCCTCCCAGGGTGAAAGATTTCCTCAGGTCTGCCAACTTAAGTTTTGCTTAAGATCCAGGTGGACGTTTCAGAGTTTTGAGGAGGCAAAAAGGACTCCTTCAATATGTTTGAAAGCTCCTGAAACATAATGGGTCATCACTTAAATAGCTGATTCTGATTAGTTTGTTGCTGGTTTTACTATATGGTGAATTTTCATACCAAGTGTTTTATTTTGGCATAGGAAAGGGCTGTGTGCTAACCAAAAACCCTTCCCACTTTAGGGAAGCTATGCCTGCCATTCAGTTCATTCAGTCTAGTTCCACTTGGGCATTGAATGAGAAATCCAATACCTGCACTGCTTGCACTGTGCATTAATTAAGCACTCAACAAGTAGCTATTTCAGTCTGAAGAAATGCTTTCTACTGGCTTAATTTTAACCAATTTAATCTCCTGATGCCTTCATGAAGATTTCTGTTGTCTTAATTCGTGTTTGACGTGGCTGACATTGCATATGACGAGGACTCTTGAGTCCTCTTAAGTCATTTATGGTTAGCCATGTTCCATATATAGATCCATCAGTCATTCTAGCTGATAACTAGGCATCAAAACTATTTCTTAGCTGACTCCTAGGTGATACTGCAGTGCGAATCGGTGCTTTGCTGCCAGCTTGTGTGATCCCCAGAGTTTGATTTTAAAAGTCATCTTGAAATGTAATTTGTAGTCTTTACCAACATTTGATGTAACTGCTGTTTTGTGAATCCTTGTGTTTTGTTCATCTGGGAATACACTAAACTTTCTATCAGCTTGTTGCTCTACAGGCTGTGTTGATGTAACGAGCTGTTTTCCTTCACGGTCTCTGCTATGTTTCTGGTTTTATAGAAGAACCAAATATCAGCAGAACTTGTGGTCGGCTGGTTTGACTTTCACAGAAAAAATGGTGTAATGGCTCACTGCTGTGCAAGAAATTGGATGAACTTTCTCAGGAAGTATATTTAACTTGAAACAGTTGAGTTTGAACCCCTTCGAGTCTGACTAAATCTTCTGGTCCCATTCTATTCTTTTTATGTTGAACTAGAGTTAGTTTGACCTCAGACATCTTACTCAAATGCGTTTGTTACTCCTTCCCTATGCTGCTGAGAGGATTAGATCCATTATAAAATAAAACATGACTAGTTATTTTTGTTGCTGTGTTTGATTTCAGAACTATTTGGGGTTTTTTTAATGACAAATTCAGTTTCTTAAACCTTTTCTAATTATGAGCTTAGACTCTCCATAAAAATTCAAGTCCTACTTGTAAAAAGTTTTTTTAAAAAGTAAATAAAAGTATGTTTTTCTTCTTCAGATAATATCTCCTACAGCATTGTTTTTGGCTGCAAAAGTGGAAGAACAGCCACGGAAACTTGAACATGTTATTAAAGTAGCACATGCCTGTCTTCATCCTCAAGAGCCACAACTGGATACAAAGAGTGATGTAGGTGGAAGTCATAGTCTTAAATATAATCAGATGACACTTCATCTAATGATCTGTTATGTTGTCTTGAGTGGACTGCTGTCTGCAAACAAGGAAAGAACAGCTTTTGGTTTTGCAGGATTTAAATCTTTTGTGTTACCTAATATAACTTATTAAAGACTCAAACACTTGGGTTACGAAACTTGAAGAGATTGCTCCAACGTGAACTTAGATTATTTTTAAGACTTCTGCATGCATAGTGGAAGACTAGGCTAGATGTTAAGTAAGTGGCTTCATTTGTGGTTCCATAAGTTGCACAGCTTGCACAATGAGGAGTTCATGAGACTGTCTTTCTGAACCAGAGGCTCCCTGTGCACCACTGTCTACATTCCATTTTAAAAGGTGCAATAACAGTTGTCACCTGCAGCCTCTGATATATTGGTTTTCATTTGCCAAAGTTGGTATGGCTTCCACCTACTTTACAGTTGACATTTTTTCTTTCCCGAGATGAGTATTCCTGAAACCAAACATACAAGGAAGCATGGTGGAAACAAACGTGCCAGAGTTGTTGGGCTTGAAGGTCAGGCTGAGCCAGTTATACTCTGCAGGGCCTCAGCTGACGTACAAAACTATTTGAGTCCTTTGCTATGCTCCCAGTTCTAGGAATGACATGTGGAGGTGAACATATATATATATATGCACGTGTGTGTGTATATATATGCCCACGTGTTTGAGCCCACAAGCTTAAGATAGCTTAACACAGGCCAACTGAGTATCTCTAGCTATAATTTAAAGTACTTTTAAAATGAGTTTGAGTTGATTTGCAGTGGCAAGCCTTTGTAATTCTTACTGAGTTCCCCTCCCTTCTCTCCTAAATGCTTTGCTGGAGTAGATTGTATGAGAAAAGAATTAGCTATTATATGGAATCTATTCTGTATAGAATTATAGTATATTATTACATAGAATAGATTGTGAGATCCAGAATAGTAAAGCTTGCTGTGGAAGATAGGCTGGTGTAACTAAATTTCCTGGAATGCTTATACTGGTAGAAGTATTACTACAGTGAAGTGTTCCAGGTTTTCAGTTCAAACTGTCTTGGGTAATGGTCTTAACTTGTGTTGCTAGTACAAGTATTCAACTGGAAGTGCATGATTGAAGTTCTGAGACAATAGTTAGCTACGTCTTGACCTGTTTGCTTATTTGTTTCAGGCATACCTTCAGCAAGCCCAAGAGCTGGTTATACTTGAAACAATAATGCTTCAAACTTTAGGTATGTCTTTCTCATTATCTCCTGTGCAGTCAACTTGCCATGAAGAAGCAGGGGGACCCAAGTAACTGGATTTTTGGTGTGCTATTAATACATGAGAATTTTACTGGGGTTTTGTGTATCGTTTAGTTTGGTGTTAGCAGTTGTGCTGTGTTTTCTTGGGAGAAAAAAAAAATCCATGCCTATACTTGTGAAATCAACGTTGCTGAAAGTTTGGGGTAGAAATGTGTACCCTTCCTAAGAGATCTTATTCCAAAGTAGTAACTATGTTGATATTTCCTCCTATAAGATAACATGTACTAGGCTCTGTATGTGTTCTGAAGCTATCAGGAAGAGCTTTATCCCAAATGCTCCTCCCCATTCTGTCTTTCAAAAGAAGAACATCATATAATTGAACAGAGTTACTGCCTCTGAATGGCACAGGTTGTAGTGTAACTGTTTAATTCCAAAATCTGCAATAGAATGTTCTGATAAGAAGCTCTTCTGACTTTGAAATGATGTAAATAGAGACAATTACAGCTACAGGCCTGGGAACACTGACTTATTCAGGTATTCTTAAATAGCTCTTTGAATATATTGCTTTAAAAAAAGAAGCTAACAGTGGTGACCTAATTTTTAAATCAGTGTCATAAAGAAAGGTTTCTTAAGTCACTGACCTACAAATTGACTTGGCTTTTAATTTCATAGTTGCAGTGTGTTTTAAGTCCCAGAAATCAATGAATAAAAATGCATGCGAGTGCACAAGTATTTCAGTGTATCTGTAGTATAGCTTTTACTGACTTAGTAACGTACTAGGAATTGTTCAGGTATGTCCAGCTTTCAAAATACATAAAATACATGAGCTTCACCAGTGTATATGTATTTTGAGGCTACTGATTGATCGTGAAGTGGTTATACCAGCCAACGTAATGTTACTTCATCTTGAGTGCAAAGGTGTAACAAGGGGGGAAAGGAAATGGCTTTGGGTTTTTTATTGAACAGATGGAAATGTATAATTCTAAACCATATTCTTAACTTGTCAGGTTTTGAGATTACCATTGAACACCCGCACACAGATGTTGTGAAATGTACCCAATTAGTGAGAGGTCAGTGACTTTTAACAGCTTCTGTAAGTCCTTTTTTACCTTTCTAGTAAAATTTGAAGGTGATGTTATTTGTCTAATACGATTTTCACCAACTATGTTATCCAAAGAGTTTGCTTAAAACTAGTTACTGAAAGTTTGGTGTTAACCTTTAGAGTCTGATACAGTCCATTTCTCTGTCCTTCACATATTTTTTTTTTTGCCTATTAGCTTTGATTTCACTAAGGTCTGTTCCATGTTTTCTTAAATGAATGTAGCCAACTGCTTAGTGTTGTTCTAGGTTGATTTCACTCTGAAGTAGTTTTACCAAGGAAAGCTTAGTCTGCATATTGGTTGATGGCTAATGCTAGCTTTCTGCTTAGCAAATCTTTTTAGGTAACACTATCACATGTAAATACTCTGAGATGTGACTAATTCTTTTTCTGGAGTAGGGTGTGCTTATTTGTTTTGGATGGTAGCACAAAACCCCAAACCTTTTGTTAAACAATTATATCCTGTAGCTTGTTTGCAGCTTGTTAATGTGATTCTAGCTAGAAACCTGTTCTTCAGTCTTTCTGGCTGAATTTTGGCACACCTTCTTTAATTCTTTAATTGGTTTCTTTTGGAACTTAAAAAAAAAGAAGAAAAATCCATTTATAAGATGAAGGATGAAAAAAAAACCCTAGCAATCAGTTGTAAAAGCACCTAACATAAGCTTGTTCCTTAATTAAAAAGGGTTTGAAAATTATTAGACCATGATTGTTGGCCTTTAGTCATTAGCTCTTGTTGCACTGAAAAAATGCAAAGTGCTTCAAAATTTTGCTGCTTGTTTTTTTCCCCCTAAACTACAAGAAAGTTTGGTGCAACTTAATCATGTTAACTAAATCTGCTTTGTTGTAACTCTAGAATTAAAGTTGCTCTTTGAAGGAAAAAGATTTCTCCTTTCTCATTTCAAAACAGCTCACTGGTGTTGTGTCCCCAGCGTTTGATTCTGAGCATGACTGGTGCTGTGTGTGACATCTTGCAGATGAAGTAGCATCATTGCTATTCTTATGATAAGATAATGACTCTGCTTCCTGTCCAGATCTGGTTGTGACTTGGTCCATACGTCTGTCTGTGCCTAATGTCTCAATAGTTTGCATCAAGTAGCTCTATAGAATTTTGCTTTGTATTTTCTTAGCTGTTGGGGAATTTAAATGTGAGCATGTCTTTCACTGTTCTCTGTGAGCCCTGCAGTTCTGCCCGGTGTTTGGGGCTATGGGGAGGGGCGGTGGGCTGAATTGTAGCTGCATCAGGATTTCACGTTAGCAAGTGCATTTGACTTAAGCCTGTAAGAGGAAAGGCATACTGCTACATAAACCTTATTTCCTTTGGTCAGGGGTAGATACCACTGTAAGACAGTTCAGCCTTTTCCTGCGTGTTTTCTGTGCTGCTTTTGTGGCATACATTAGAGGTATTATGTTTTAGAGGTATTATGGTTTTTTAATTTGATGTTTTAAAGCTAATGTTTAGTGTCAGCAGTTTAACAAAATACTCCAAAATTATACCAAGCCTTGATATATGAAGACTCCAGTGAGGGCTGAAAATCCATGTACTATATACCAAGGACTAGTATAAAGTGAATGTAATATATCTGGTGCTTGAAAAGTCATTGGAGTAGGTGTGCTCCTTAATATGGGTGTATGCAAATAGAACTCTTCTCAGCAAGAATATATACCTAGGGGTGGTATAGGCTGTGAACACAAGGTTTCAAAGCCTCATCTTTAAGAAATGAACAAAAACCCAAACCCAGATATTAATAACTTAAAAATACCAAGTGTGAAACGTGCAGTCATACATGCAGGTCAGGCATGGAGAGGAGCATTGCTGTGGGACATTAGTCTTATGTATTAAGTGGATAGAGGGATGGGCTTTTTGGCACATGATGTACCTTCAAAGATGTGGTGGTATGATTTTAGTGTTCTTTCTTAACACTTCTTTATTGGACAGTGTGTTGTTTTGCTGGGAAGAGGTGTAACGCTCAGGTATCCAGTTCCAAAGCTTTCAAAAGATACTGAAGGCTTGTCAGAGTTAAGCCTTTGGTGCCAAAGGGATTGACCAAGAAGTGGCATTCAAGGTTGCTTCACCAAGTTCTTGCAACATGTTGTCTTGGACAAAAAGCACTTGGACAAAAGGCAGAGGGATACCTTACTAATTAGAGGTGATTAACTTCTCCAAGACTATTAGAATAAAACCTTTAACTGTATGTTTGGGGCGAGAGGGAGGGGAGGAATGCAATGTGGCTGACTAAGTATCAGAAGAGAAGCAGCAAAGTTAGCTGAGGTATTCAAGTGTATGTAAGGGTTTGGCTTACCATGCATGCACTGAATGGTCATGTGGTGAGAAGATGCCCTGGTGCCTCAGAACTTTGCTGGCTAAACTGAACTGAGTGGTTAAGAGGATGGCTAATTGTCTGTATCACTTGTCTTGCATCCAGAGTGACGTGCTCTGTGCTGTCACTGTTACGTTTTTTAATTTGTAAACTGCCCCCTTAAAATCGATGGAAAAGAATCAGGTTCTGCTGATGATGCTCAAAATGATTCAGCAAAGTTCTTTGTCAGAAGACTGCCTGGTCTCATAGTGGCATACCAGAATCAGTTGCTGGAAACCAGATTTGAACTAGTAAGTGAAAACTGGTGCAAATAAACATAATTGCTTCAACATAAAACTAAAGAAAAAGTTGAATTCTTCGTGTTTTAAGATTGAAAACCATTCTGAAAGTAGCATTAGACACCACAAACCACTGTAGATAAGGGGTGACTGGATGGATATCTAATGACTTAGGATGTTCAAGCATAAGGTGTCTAATTATTCCTTCTGGTTTTCAGAGATTCATGGGCTCATGAGATTGTTCCACCTATACAGTTCGGTCAGTATAGCAGACAAGGAAAATGGTGTAGGCTCAGTCTTTTTTCTGCACCGTTCTTCCTCAGTGTCAAGAGACTGAGAAGAGGAGACAGGACCATCATTCCTTAGGATCCCACAGGTCCTCTAATGAATCTGGAGGCAGTGGATCTGTGAAGGCCTGTCAGCAGTCTTCAGTGCTCATTCCAAGGATGTTCCAGCAGTGAAGAGAGAAGAAAAGAAAAAGAAAAAGCACCATCAAAAACTGTTCCTGGTGTTAAACTACCTTACTGGCTTGAATGCTAGTTGAATGATGAGCAGTACAACTGCCCCAGTGCTGAGACCATGGAATCATGACATGGTCCTCTTAAGAATCATGACATGGTCCTCCTAAGCTCTGGTGCAAGATCAGTCTGGTCCCAGCCTACTTCTGGTGGAACTTGAAGGGGAGGAATCTGTATGCTCATCTTCATCGTGGCAAGTCTTCAGTCGTTCCTTTTTCTGTGTTGGTACACAACCTTCCTTTGGAACTGAAGATTGGATCCCAAGGATTTCTAGGATTGTTCTCACTACTCTACAGGTTATCAGGTATCTTGAACACCTGTGATCCTTACTAATCATTTGTGGAAATTGCACTGTCAAATTCTTCAAACATACCATGGTATCTGTGTGCACAGCTGCCATTGCTTAAATTGGGCTGGTAAGGCAGCAGAAGAGGAGATGACTCTGAGTTTGTTTTTTCAGAGGGCATTCTGGTGAGAAAAAATTTCAATCTTGGCATGCTTGGTGGTGTGGAAAGATCTAAAACACCAGCTGTACTCCTGCACCGCTTTTGCATTCTGAACTTTCACCTCAGGCTTTCACAGGCCTGTTCCCAAGGTTAAAATACTTTCAAGAACATAAAGCCACCAGAACTGCTCAGACCTGAATGCCTACACCATGGCCTCCTTGCCAGATACAGCAGGCCTCCGCCAGCGTAGCTCCATTTGGAGTCTCTGGCTTTTTTCCTTTTGCCCAGAAGGACTTCAGCAAGCTTCCTCTCTTCTGATGGTGACTGGCTTACCTGCAGCCTCCCCTCTTCTCAGGGAATGCTTGCTGTATTCTGTCAGGGTCCCAGGCTTGGCCAGCTACTGCCCTCCTAAGGGTGACTTGGCAGTCACGTTATCATGATTATCTCAAGATCCAAGATTAACCTAGTGTTGAAGAAAAGACTCCGATATCTTGGAATTGCACCAGTTGAACTCTGTGGTTGCACCCAGTAAAAAGCATTTTGGTAGGGAATTTCTTGGAGACAGCAACCTTTTGGAAGCTGTGTTGGACAGCAAGTCCTATTTCATTCAAAATACTGTTGCTACTCTAGTAATTCCTGCCTTGCAGTTGCTTCTGCAGCAGTGAGACAGGGTGAGGATAAAATACAAACCTGATCAGCAACGGCTGGCGTCACAGCCATCAGTCCTGCGACTCGTGAGTTGTAACAGAGAAGCTCTGGCTTGGTTTAACCTCCACTTCAAGATTATTTAATGGATAAAGACAATAACATGACAAAATATAGGAACCAGAATTTGTTAGCTTTAATTTTAGTGATGGAGTCTACTAAAACCAAAGCTGTCCTAAGTATAAGAGAAAAGAATTTTGGACAGTGGTTTTCAGTTGTGCTCTGTGTTACCACAGGCTTTAGCTGTGATCCGAACTTCTTGCTGGTTTGGGCATTGCTGATTACTCAGCAGTAAGTAAGTTGAAACAGTAGCATGCTGCTTGTAGCATAGGTAAGTTTAGCACATTATTTTTGATAGAGGCTGAAATGTGTCTTTCAAGATGTAATTCTTTTCTTCCAGGTATGTGTTTTGATTGTTCAACTTTGAAGCTGATGTTAAATGGCAGTTTTCTGGCGTCTGCTTTTCTTCCTTGTTACAAAGGGACATTGCAGGGACAGTAGAGATGCTTCTTGGGCCAGTCCCTTAATTCAAACATGTTGTGACTTTACAGAATACAGAAATCATTGAAGATCCTTTAAGTTTTACTTTAAAAAATGAAGAGCAAGACATACATTTCAGACTTATTCAAGCACTGTGTGTTTGTTACCATAGTCTCTTTTCTTTTTTTGTAACACTGCCCTTTTTTTTTGAGGGGTTGAAGAAGAAAAGTTTGGACTTCTGGTTATCTGGCATGCAGCTACCACTAGAGCTTGCAAACTAAATATTTTAGTGCAATACTGCCACACTGTCAGTTCACCTTTTGATTATTATGGCTTAGTAGAATTTGTGTGTAAGGAACAGATCCCGTTACCTTCCTACTCCTGCGTTCTTCTTGTGTTATGGCATGGCCAGGCTGTGCAGCATAAAGGCAAATCTGATTTGTACTCTTTGGCAATCTTTAGAAGATAAGTTAAATCACATTTTTAATATGCTCTTTTAAAAATAAATTTTAAAAGCTATTGCAGTCTTTCTCAAACTTTATGGAAATATTATTATTATTATTATAAGTTTAACAGTATTCCCTTTGACATAAAATTCAACAATACACTTTCTGCAGGTAGCACTGATTTCAAGTGATAGTCTCAAAGTAAGAATTCAATGAAGGCTGCATTCACTCTTCAATTAAAACCATTGTGCCCAGCTATTCCATTAAATGCATGTGACAGTAAGTTCTCTTTCTTGAGTGAGGAGTGTTGGGGTTTCACTGGTAGGGGTCAGCGCTGGATGGCTGTAACTGCCCAAGTCGTTAGCTTTTCACTCCTGGCACGTTGCAGTCTCACATGGGGCTTTTCTTGACTGCAACCAAAAGGAAATTGTTTATTTGCTGTGGATGCTCTGCCAGTGTGGGATGAAACGTTACACAAGTACGGTGCTCTTGATTAGAGGGAGGAGAAAACTTGATTAATTTTTTTATTCTGGAGCGTGCTGTGTTGTAGGGTTTTGGGGAGGTGCTGGGGGTGGGAGGGGTGTTCTCCAGCCATCCTGCTGTGCTCCTCTCCGAGAGCAGAACTTGCACTGTGCTGTGAACTGGCTTCCACTGACTGCCTTACTGCAGTCCGAGGTTACGCACGGGCTCACCTGTAGGCAAGGGAGGGGAAGCAGGCGATCCTGGAAGAGAGCAGCACAAACATGTGGGGTGTTTGTGGGGTACAGGAGCAAAGGGAAACTGTCCTGTGGGTTGGGCGGGAGGGTCAGTGACTGGAACGACTGGTCCATCCCGGTTACTGAATAGAAGGGCTGCTGCTGTACCTTGAGAAATGATGTTAAAGGCTAGCTAGCTAAATTCAGATCTGTTCTGTGAAAACACCAAGTGGTGCTTTGCCATGGTATAATGGCTTTAAGTTTGGAATGACCCTGGCAAGTTTTAGCACATCCTTAATCTCTTCGTTTTTGTTTTTCTTACAGCAAGCAAGGATTTGGCACAGACATCCTATTTCATGGCTACCAACAGGTTGTTATCCTGAACCTCTTTGTTGCACTGTTGTAGCACACTATAGCTTCCTTTACTGCAGGGCCCCCTACATGTGTCTTACCCTTGTTGCGACGGGAGACTGGGCCATCTACGGTGGTGGTACCTTCCCGTTTGCAGTGCGGTGTATTGTACAAGGGCCTGATGGCACGAAGGGGTTAAATGCACAATGAGAAGTGTAGTGGTGCTTTCTGGTGACATTTTCTCGATTGTGAGTGCCTAAGTCTAAAATTGGTAGCCTGAATAGCAGCTAAAGATTACAAAGAGCTAAACTTAACCTAGAAATTCGAGCATCTTGGTAAGTACAAAACTATTTTTAGTTTACAATTGTAGTTAATGGCAGTTTTCTCTTAACTTTAAATATATTGATCCAGTCTTAATTTATAAAATTGTAGTGGGCCTAAGATCTTTTCATATATCTGATTTTTTTCTTTTCAGATAGACTAGTAGTAGTCCAATGTCCTTCCTTTTTAGAAACAGCTCTTTAATCTTGATACATAGTTTTAAAATTTAAGTACTTTAAAGTTCTAGGGTTCCAAGTGGGTATTGCATATACATAGCCATAGGAAGATGGAATTCAAGCAGACTATGGTCTTGATTTCTCTATGATTTGAACTTACTTCTTGGAAAACAACTTTGAGCTGTATTTAATAGGATTACATGATGTGTCGATAGCACTTATCTGCTGGTTATTAGAATTCTTCCAAAGAAGTAGTTCTTGGTGGTTCCTTGACAAGCAAAGTTCTGTATTTGATACAGCTGTTAAGGAAAGCTGTGATCAGGCAGTGAAAGTGAGCCAATGTCTTTGTGCTCCTGCCAGCTGGAAGCTGAAGGCAAGTTCACGAATAACCACAAATCCAGGCCCAGTGACAGCTAAGCCCACAAGTGACTCACTTGGTCTCTCTGGAGCTGTTGGGTACCTCCTAGTCGTCTCGTTCAGAGACTGCATAATCCACTGTATAATTTTTACTGTAGAATTTTAATTGACCATATTATATGTGTTTCTTTTTAGTACTGACATATAGTCGAATAACTGGTAAATTGATTTACTGCTCATCATGCTTCTTGTGGCAAAAGATTAAACTAGATAAATGCCCTGCCCTTTGTTTTCTTAAGGCAGTAAGATATCTTGCAAGCCAAATCAGAAAATCGTTCCATGAAGTAATGTTTAACTGCTGTTGCTTGACAGGTTACCTTATTCCCTGTGTTAATGGGTGATTTGTTTGGGTTTTCTGTTTTACATGTTTGATTTCCCTTGGTTCCTCATTACGAAATCGGTGCAACAGTCTTCACCTTACCACGTTCTGTCTTCAGTACAAGCCTACAGTGATAGCATGTGTGTGCATTCACTTGGCCTGCAAGTGGTCCAACTGGGAGATTCCAGTATCCACTGATGGAAAACACTGGTGGGAATACGTAGATCCTTCAGTTACTCTAGAATTACTAGATGGTAAGTAATCCCAGCTTTTCTTTCACATCTGGAAATTCAGAGGCTTCTTGAGGTAAAAGTAGGTGCATAGTATAGTCAGAGCATATAGCTTTCAGCCTAAATGAAGTCCCATTGCCTTCACATAACAGTATCCGCAGGAGAAAGAGGGGCATAGGGGAATGGAGAACTTTGGAAGACAAACTTAGTTTTGAGCCTTTTTTTATTTAACCTTCAGGGTTGGAGAATCCACATTTCTTTTGTAGTTGCAGGTTAGAATCTTCCTTTTAAATGTTTTTCAGAACTGGGAAAGAGCTGGAGATGTACCAGTGCAAACCCATGTGTTTCTGATCACTATATACATCACTGCTCTGAATTTACAGCTTCTCATGCTGACACAAGTCTTCTTAAGGCTATACATGCAAATAGTGTATTTATGAAGGCAGTCAATGATTTGGCATAGCTTACGATACCTCAGACTCCTGTAAAATTTATTTTCTTTTTAAAGAGCTTCCTTCCAGAAGAAAGCACACACCTAGAAGACCACACACCCAGAAGCTTACTCCCTTCTGAAACAGTACTACTTAGAGTGGGGTGTGAATTTAAGGCCTCCATGTGCTACTTTAGGGGAGGTGGTAGCTCCAGATATGGATATTTGCCCTTAGCTCTAGAGTGACACCGCTGTTTCAGAGGAGCTTGGTATGGCCCAGTGGAGCTCCCATCACCTCTTTCCTCTTTGCTGAGCTTTTCTTTCTTAATGGCAATAGGATTTTTTTAAAGGTTAAAACTGGAGTAGGTGTCATGTGAAGCACAGAGCCAGAGTGAGCTGGAAGCTGCAAGATCAAACGAATCTTAGTAAGCTGCTTTGCGTCCTGTCCATAGTTTCAAGTACCACCCTGGCTAACTTCTCATCTGGCGGCTGGGTTGGTGTGTTTGGTTGGCATGCATTATCTTGATTTTCAAAATGCCACAAGATGTGTCCTGTGAGCTCCCAGCAAACACTGCTTCATTCTCCCAGTGTTTAGTTAGTGTGTGTAGTAGACTCGGGCAGACCAGAGCCTGCTCTTGGGAGCAGCTTAGTCTCTGACTCGTTTGTGGAGTTCCGAAGCAGCCAGTCCTTCCAGACCTGTGAGAGGTCTCCTTTTGCATTCATATTCTGACTGTCTGCAATTATTTTTAGTTGGTGAGTAAAATTAGATTTCAGTGGAAAGTATTCTTACTTGCAGTTGAGAAGCAGACACCTGTGTTTCCTTGTGGCCCCAGGGATTGCAAGGATAGTATGGTTTTAAAACCACCAGCTACTTTGCCTTGAGCACAGATGTATCCAAAATTTGTTCAAAACAGCATGTCCCACAGGGTCTGGTGGCTTCTGTTTTGCCTGGGGCTGTTAGTGGTTGTTCCTGAACTTTGTTGGGATGACTGAAACAGTGACTTAGAAACTTTTACTCTAAAGGAAACTGAACTTCCTACTGGAAATACCCAAGCTGAATGGCAAGTGTGTTGGTTTAGGAGCTATTGCGTGTGCAGATCTTGCTATAAAATTTTGGTGCAAAGGATCCAAATTCTGCAAGAGTTAAAAAATAAAATCTTAAATGTGAGTCTGTTTTTCAGAAGGTGTGTAGTGGTTAGGAGACTGTCGTAGGGCAGTACTGCAGCCACTTGTACAACGCTTCTCTGACAATTTGTTATTAAAGGTCTGCTCGAGTCATGTGCAGCCAGTAGGAACTACTGCAGAAGCAGAGCGCTGTTCATCTAGGAGAATGCTTAATGATTAACCCCTGTGTTACACAACCATTTTTAAGAAGTGGCTTTGTTTTCTTTTTCATTTTTTTCCTACCCAGAGCTTACTCATGAGTTTCTTCAGATACTGGAG